>CM031237.1:406019906-406644456 GCA_018340775.1 Taxus wallichiana var. yunnanensis | reverse complement strand
GTATTTATTTACCCATCACCGTTCCCCCTAAGTTTGTCTATGTTAAACTTATGGTCTTCAACTTTCCTCTATCTTATAATATTATCTTAGGGCATCCTTAGACTCACCATATATGCATCATTGATTCTTCCTCATGTCAGTGTGTGAAGTTCACTCACCAAGGAGCTATTTATAAGATTAAAAGGGACACCAACCCTTGTAACAATGATACGATTCAACAAAAGGGAGCATATAAGATCCCCACACTTGATGAACTATCACATATCCCCTTTCGAGAATAGTAATGCTTTAACTATCATATAGATTGATCTGAAAACGTGGGTTGTATTTTTTTCACTTTTAAAAGTTTCCAAAGATCGTGATTTTCTTAATCAATTTTAAGTATTCTAAGCTCCACAAATTGATTAAAATTCTGATTATTATGCATCCATAGAAGTGCGGAAAACTTTGGTAACAAATAAATAATCAGAACTGAAAACACTCGGATAACAAACAAGATTGTTTACGGGGTTCGGAAATTCCTACGTCTCAGGTTGATTGAGGTGATCCATTAATAATATTGAAATGTAAGTACAATAACTCTTACATACAACCAATAATGAATCACAACCTGCAAATGAGCTGATTAATGTCCTAAGAACTCGAAAAATAAGCGAAACTATCCCAAGAACGATTTGTGGCTCTATAGTGTTTTCACAATGTGATCTCCTTGCAACTGTGTTAGAAAAACACCTACAAATGGAGGTTTAAAAACATTCTATGAAAAAAAATCATATATCTGAAAACATCTCTCGAATTCTGAACACTTTTCATGTTTACACCAAGTCACATTTCAGACTAGAAGTGCATTGAAATTCATGTTTTCCAACTAGCTGTTTTGTAGATCCCTGTTAAAAACTGCATTCAAAGCTTCCAAAAATAGGATAAAACTCAACAAAAAATGTAAAATCTTACATCGTTGGAATCGTCTCATAATTTCCTTCATTTCATCTTTTTACTCTGAGTTCTCATTACGAGTGCAAGGCCTTCAAACTCGGCGTTTTCTAAGAACTTCCTCCTTCTCCTCCCCACACCATCCTTTGCCCGAGTGTTGTTTAAATAACAACGAGCGTTGTCTCATCTCGTTTGAGCTTGTAGCCTAATTGGTTGGGTGGAATATTTGGTAGTAGAGGTTGTGGGTTCAAAACCCGGTGGTCTTCATTTTTATGCGGCCTTTGTTATCTCATATGTGGGAAGATCCCACATCTTCGGCGTGAAAGGTGAGTTTATGGTTTAAATATGCAAGCGGCCGCCTTTTAAATCGTGGCTTTGGCCACACATACCAACGTTTTGTTTGGCCACATAATAGTGGCGAGTGGTTGTTTGTTTACCCACCTTGCAAAGGTTATGGGTTTGTTTGTATTGCCCCTGATGTGGGCCGAATAATGTGCATTCTAATCCTAACCGAGTTGGGTGGTTTGTTGGATAAGTCTCCGAATACATGGGTCGAGCTGTTGGATATTTTAAATGACCTAAACAATATGAAGCTGACCCAATAAATGTGGGTAATCCTCCGAGTTCTTAGGTCTATCCCGGTTTGTGTGGAAATAACACCGAGCAAAGATAGTAATGAACTCGGTCAATCCAAAACGTATGACTTAGAACCATATGGCAATACATGATTAATAATTACCAAAGCACTATGAAATTCGACCACACAATAATATGATATTTCAATAATGAAATATGGCAATAAATACCACTTGTTGACCCTCGAAAGGCAAATCGAACTTGTGGTAGCAAGCCACGTGGTGGTTTGAGGACCCACCACGTCGGCGATGATATAATCGTCCTCACGGTGCCGGGATCCCTTCCGTTATAAAAGTTGAGCCTCTTGTTCTGGACCGCTTTTACGTGTGTCAAAGACCGGAGGTTGAAAACAACTCGAACAACCTTAATTTTGTGCTTTTTCTCCTTTTGCCACATGTCGCAGTGCTATTGATCCATTATTGACATGTTGACTTTTCAGTTGACCGAACTTTGACCGGACATAACTAGAGCTCCTGATGTCTGTTTGCCGCGTTCTCACAGTTGTTGGAAAGATCTCAAGATGATCTTATGCACTGAAACCATTTAGGGATGTTTAGGGAACTTTCAAAAATGATCCCCTGATCATAGATTCTCTTCACGAAAAATTGGTCATCCCGAGATACTTGGGTACATGCCTCCCAATATCTTGGAGTCGGATGATGATGATTCCAATGATTTTGTGCTTTGAATCAACAATTCTAACCTTAGGAACTTATCATATCTCAATTGCCTCCATCCCTGTGGCATCGTAAGAAGAATCCTTCGCACACTGATTGGGATCATTCTCTTCCTATCCACACAACCAAAACTAGCCATGGTTTGCTAACAACTAAGTTTTAGGTAGATAATCGATTTTGTTTTATTAAACTTAGCTTATAATTACGGTGTACCTTTTTTTATTAAAAACAAATGCCAAAACACCTTTAGAGAGTGAGAACTATGAAATAGGAAGAGTTCTTTGCTCAAGCTAGTCGAGAGGCAAGCAGACTTTGGGAATCACCCTTAGTCTCTGCAATAATGGGAATCACCAATATGTACTATATATATATTAAAAAAAAATTATATTCAAACTTATATTTAAAATTATAGGCGAAGGCAAGGATGTTTGTTTCGGAGAAGGAAGAAAAGGAGATGAAGCGAGATAAGGAGTACAAAGGAAGGTAATTATATCTAATAAATCACTAATATGTAAATTTTCATCCTATTTAGGATTCATATTATTTTAATTTGTGTTAAATCACTATGTGCTATATATATTAAAAAACAATTTATATTCAAACTTACATTTAAAATTAAAAACACATACAATACGTGTAAGTTGTTGGTATAACATTTATTGAAATGTTAAATGATCTTATTGGAATTCACAATGCAATGATACCGCTTATGGTAAGTACTTGTCATTATACTTTTAACAACTCAAAAAAACCTAAATAGTTGCTCATCATCTTGCTTAACCCTCGGACCAGTCGTTCTTTTTATCACCTTTTTTTTGTAAAAACAACGGCTTCACAACTCGGTCTATCATGTAAGTAGTAGCAAAGATTTAATATACGAGGAGGAGATTCATTTTCACATGTATGAAATTACTCTTCCTCTTCATGGATCTCTGCTCCTTCCCCACTCAAGAAATCCTCGCCTCGTAAAATTGCTAACAACCTGGCGAAACCCTCGTCATCAGTGAAGGGCCCCAGAGACTTAGGATAATGATTTTTAGATATCAGGATACTTTTAAAGTCTTCTCTTGCCTATGACTAGGGGTGATTCCCAAAGTTTGTGCTTGCCTATGACTGGCTTGAGCAAGGAACTCTTCCACAATAGGAAAACTAGGAAAAATCGTGAATTGGCAGCTCTTTCCAGCCTTCTCTAATTGCATGAGTTTCATATATTATTGTGTTCTGCTATAGTGTCTTTAGTGAAAAATCCAAATTGTTTCAATCTTTAGGCATTAGTAGAATATTTGACTACCAAATAATTGCTTTCTTTGTAAATAGAGGTATGTATGCTCACTTATATGGACCAAAGGAAGGTAATTCTATCTAATAAATCACTAATATGTAAATTTCCACCTATTTAGGCTTCATATTATTCTAATTTGTGTTAAATCACTATGTATTATATTATATATATATATATATATATATATATATATATATATATATATATATATATATATATATATATATATATATATATATATATATATATATATTAAAAAAATTATAAAACTTACATTCAAAATTGAAAAAAACACATACGGTGTGTGTAAGTTGTTAGTATAAGTTAAATGATCTTATTGGAATTTAATGCACCGCTTACGATAAATACACTGTCATTATGTTTTTAACAAACTCAAAAAAACCTAAATAGTCGCTCATCATCTTCCTTAACCCTCGGACCAACCTGTTCTTTTTATCACCTTTTTTTTTTGGAAAACAACGGCTTCACAACTCTGCTCTACCAACAACAGTAGTAGCGAAGATTCACTAAACAAGGAGGAGAGTCATTTTCACATGTCTGAAATTACTCTTCCTCTTCATCCATCTCCTGCTCCTTCCCGCTCAATAAATCCTCGCCTCATTAAATTGCTAACAACCTAGAAAAACCTTCGTCATCAGTAAAGGGCCCCAAAGAGAGGCAAGAAAAAGAGGCGGTCATGCCTGATGCAAGACCACCATAGTGGAAATGAAGAGTGGTAGTGACGGTAAAGGAAAGAAGGAGGCTGAGGATAACGTCACGGTGGCAGAGGGTTTTGGTTTGATCAGTTGGCATGATAAAATGATGTTTGAATTGTCAAAGCAAGTTTGAGGAAAAAGAATATGAAAGAGGAGGCGGCTTCAAAGCCCGTGGAGGAGAAAGCAAAGAAATGATGTTTGTTTTGGAGAAGGAAGAAGAGGAGATGAAGCGAGATAAGGAGGACCAAAGGAAGGTAATTCTATCTAATAAATCACTAATATGTAAATTTCCAGCCTATTTAGGCTTCCTATTATTCTAATTTGTGTTAAATCACTATGTATATATATATATATATATATATATATATATATATATTAAAAAATTAAAAAAACAATTTATATTCAAACTTACATTTAAAATTATAGGCGAAGGCAAGGATGTTTGTTTTGGAGAAGGAAGAAGAGGAGATGAAACAGATAAGGAGGACTAAAGGAAGGTAATTCTATCTAATAAATCACTAATATGTACATTTCCAACCTATTTAGGCTTCCTATTATTCTAATTTGTGTTAAATCACTATGAACTATATATATATATATATATATATATATATATATATATATATATATATATATATATATATATATATATTAAAAAACAATTTATAGTCAAACTTAGATTAAATATAAAACATCTCCTAGATAGGAGATGTGTCATTGATGGAATGAAGTTTCCCCATGTCTCCCACTTTAGTATAATAAAGAAACCCCAAAATCATTGTTGTTATGCTAAAGAAATTCCTCTCTCACAACTTGCTATTTATATTTGTAAGAATTTTTGGTCCTATAAAGCTCATCTCATCTATAGGCACATATTCAACATGCCTCATATTTCCCTGGGAGATTGATAGTGTTTTTCCCTCGAGACAATTCATTTCTTGTTTAGGAATATAATCCCAAAGTATATAGTCATTGCATTTATGTTAAGTGTAGCAATGCCAATTGGAGCTAGGGGAAAAAGGGGAGAATCGCTTCTACTTGACATTGTTTGTAATTTTTTAATACAACCAATCATGTATGATTTTCATGTACCAACCGTGACTTGAGTCATTATATTTAGTGGCATGTGGTGTCCTTGGTTGGAAACTTGTTCGATAACAATCATGTAGGTGTTTACACACTAATTAGATTTATGTGAAACCTAATTATTTTAGTGAATTAGTAAACTAAAGGATATAAGGGTTAGCAACGGGTGATTATTTTGATTAATTAAATCTCAACATTAATTACCGATATCAGAATAACACATCAATACTTGTAAATGATATGCTAAACAAGATATAAACTTGAAAACACAAAGGAATGAGTGCATTTTGCGATTATAGATTATTATGGGAAGTTATGGAAGGATGCATTCTGAAACATGAATATCTAATCCTAATATGCTTAATTCTAGAGATTATGACTAGAAACTCCCACAGTATGGAACCATACAACTCTTTCATGATCATGTATCTTATATGGTCTTAAACATTTTGTATGGTATCGACTTGCTTAGATTTTTCCTTTGCAACTTCTTGAGATGGTCACCTTCTTGGAACTATATGTATCCTTCAAACCCTAATTTGCAATCATGTTGCGAAGCTCTTTGAATGTTATGATCATGATCTCAAACTCTAATTGAGGATGGTAAGTCCCGCAAAACAAAAATTATTTGGGTTGTGGGTAGCCCCATACACCACCGATGTTGGAACTACTCCAAAGAGGGCTCAAACAACATGTCATTCTCCACCTAACATGTGATATCTAAATGAATTTAACTAGATTCGACAACCATCTTTGATGATGTTTGAGTTGAGTTGACTCTTACTAAAATATTGGGGTATTTGAGTGCTTGTGGAAGAGATAGGTGATGTCTTGACACGGTAAGAATCTTCAAACTTGTAGAAATTATTTCCATAATGATTATAGGTGTATTATTATGAGATTTAGGGAGCCTTGGGTGCCTTTTGTAGGTGTTGGAAGTGTGCATATCAATGTAGTGTCATAGGATTCTTAGGTTTTCCATATATATAGTATGGTACAAAGATAATTAATAGATGAATTGGGGTTACTTTTTTATTAGCCTATACTTTGTTGTTCTTTGATTTTTATAAATTTACATGCTTGAAGACTATTGAAGCTGCGTGTCAAAATGGGAAGAGTTTCCCCTTGTTTTCTGCAATAATCCTATGAAAAAGCAGAATGCTAAACGTGCGAACAACCACAAAAAACACTTGGAAACAAAATTAGATTGTTAGTTGTAAGTGATATATAAGAGTCTATCACTTAGAAATTTGAATCTTAATGGCATGCAAAGCTAGCCAAAATCATAATATGTGAAAGAGAAAATAATGATGAAGGGAATCAACAGGTAGAATGGACCCAAAACCCAAATGTGTTCCATTGTATCATCACAATCTCGGTTGTATTATTTAGGCGAATGCAATTTTTGCTTAAAGGGCCAAAATATAAAAGAGGGAAAATGTAATAGGTGGCAAGGTTAAAAGCATTGCATATTGGGTTTCTTATGTTGTCAATTTCATTCACATTTGCGTTTAGGTGTTCTTTGTAGCTAATAAGATAGTGAACAAGCAGAGCCTCTGAACCTATGAGGGAGGTGCTAGACAAATTGAGGGAGAGTTTGGAATGAATAGGGTGGGGAGTTACACACATTCACGATGGACAATTATACTCCATCAATTTGAGCGGGAAGTATACAATGAAAACCGATTCCTTAAATATCAATGCATTTGGAGAGTGGCCCTCTTTCCAAATAAGAAAATCATAATAGGAACAATAATTCCATGACCGGTGGAAACTTCCCGGTGTGACCGTCCCTTGTATAATTCACCATCTTGCAGACACGAGGTTACAATAGTCTTCAAGCATGTAAACTTATAAAATAATAGCAACAACAAAGTATAGGCAAATAAAAAAGTAACCCCAACTCATCCATTAATTATCTCTATACCATACTATATATATGGAAAAGTTAACACATCCTTTTCCGTATATGTATACTAATGTAACCTCAAATGTAGACTATATATACGGAAAAGTTAAAACATCATTTTCCACCGATTATAGTATGGACGGTCACCCTACACTTCCCTTTGCGTGTAGTTAGGGTGACCGTCCCTTGTACACTTTGAGTTGTGTCCCTCATACTAGGAACCATAAATAGTTTTAATATCATAAGCATAAGAAGCGCAGACTTTGAGAATCACCGCTAGTCTCTCGCAATAGTAGGAATTGCCTTCCTTTGGTCCATATAAGTCTTTGGGAGAGAGGGCTCATTGGCATTATTTGGACTTGAAAGGGGCGAATAAAGATGGAAGAATCAGTGAATGAGATTTCTGTGGCGTTTGTACGATTACGATTGTGTGGTGCCCGGCAATGCCACTACACCCTTTCACGCGTAATGCCACGCACGCCTTCCCCTTTCTTTCCAACTGCAACCTTATCCCTTCTTTCCTGTTCTACCCATTTTCTACCTGCTTTCCCTCATCCCATCGTCTTCTCCACGACTCTCTTCTTTTACCTTTTAAGTTTCAGGTACACTTCTCTTGCAATTTCAAGCCGTGAGATACTGCCTAAACCCCAAAACCAAGCCCTCCTCCATTCCTGTTTCTTGTTTCTCTTCAGTAGAAATCGATGGCAACAGGGATTCAGACCACAAATGCTTTTGAGGAAATTGTAAGCATCTGCTGCATCGTCTTAGAAACGATGAGTAAGTATCAACTGCTATGTTCCCTTTTGTTACAACGTGGTATTTATATAATGGGATCTCTTCTTGCATCAATGAAAATAGAGTCGACAACATTAATTTTTGATCTTTTTAGATTCACATATATATTATATAATCTCCAAGTTTTGATTTTTTTCCCCTTTGTGCTCTCTTGAATTTTTTGATTATTCAAATTTGGTTTTTTCTAAATAAACTGTAAAGCTTAAGCTATTCCCTTTTAAGTGTACTTTTTCATGATATTGATTGTTTATATAAATGCTTTTGTATACACCTATTTGCTTGACATTTCTGTTATGATTTTATCGTGGGTAGTGATGAAGGAAGGTTGTTGAAGAGCATTGTGAATTGTGTGCTGAAGCACATGAACAAAGTGCCACTAGAGGTGGCCAGACATCCAGTGGGTCTTGATAAAGTTGTTCATGACTTTGAAATAAGTGCACTTGAATCTTTCCAGAGTCACTACGATGTAAAAATTGGTGGGATTGTCGGCATGGGTGGATCTGGGAAGACAACACTGGCTAAAGAAATATACAATAGAAAAAGTTCCTCTTTTGATAGATGCAGTTTCATTTTTGATGTACGAGAAGCGGCAACTAAAAAAGATTTGCATAACAAGCAAAAATACTATTGCAAGACCTTGGTTTCAAAGATAGAGATTTATCATTTGATAATGTAGAAAAAGGCAAGGGAGTCCTAGCTAGCCGTTTGAGATCTCTTTCTGTGTTTATCATTTTGGATGATATAGATCATCAGGACCAACTGGATGCTCTCTTGCCAGGGATAGATGGCTTTGGATCAGGGAGTATAATTATTGTGACAAGTCGGGAATTTGGCGTTCTTACATCATGGGGCATCTCCTCCATTTACAAAATGAAAGGATTAGGTATGGGTCATGCAAGTCAACTTTTATGTTGGCACACTTTTCTGCAACCATTTCCACTCAATGGATTTGAAGATCTTGTTGAAAGGTTTCTAAATATTTGCAATGGATTGGGAGGACAACTTTATAGAAAGGAAAAGGATTATTGGGAGTCTCAGTTAAATAAAATCTCAAGATTATTGCCCAAAGACATTCAAGGGACACTACAAATAAGTTATGATGCCTTAGATGATGAAGAGAAGAAAATATTCTTAGATATAGCTTGTTTTTTCATTGGAGAAGAAAAAAGTTTGGCCATTGCAGTATGGGATGGATCGGCGTGGAGTGGTCTGCACAATTTAGAAATACTTGTGAATAAGTGTCTTGTTGAATTTGATGCCAAAAATTGCAAAAGAATGCATGATCACTTGAGAGATTCGGGAAAAGAAATTTCAATTACACGTGAGTTTGATATTATTTTTACTTGTGGAAACTTTGTTCATTGATGGATATTGTTGTTAAACTGTTTTTCTTTTTGTATGCAGGAAAAAGTGTTGATTTGATGAATTGAAGGAGAAACAAATGGATTTTATGAAGATTTGGGCATTACCAGCTCATCACATAGTCAAGTGCAAACACCTTTTCAAGTGTGCATGGAACTTGTAAGTAGAGATTTTAGGCGATGTAGACTGTTGTAACTCCTCATTGTTAAGACAGATTTTAACAAGGAGTTTGTAACACTGTCAACAAGACTTGTCTGACTAATTTCAACAGAAAACTCTTCTCGTTGAAGAATTTGAGAGTTTTAGAGCTTCATCGCATGGTAACTTGGAAGAATTGTGGGGAGATGAGGCTGATGTAAGTATCTCCCTTTACTTATATTTGTTGAAACATGCTTTTTAAAATTATAATTTGATAATATTATTAATTATTTAATTTATTATTGGTTTGGTTACTACGGGTTTTTATTAAATTTAATTGTAATGTGTCCCAACCAATTTTAGAGCTGAGAGAGCTGATTGCTACATATAGGTACTCCATATTCGTTAGTATACCAAGGTCAATAGGACATCTAAAGCATTTGAAAAGGATATCATTGGGCAGCAGTTTTCATTTGGGCTTTACCAGAAGACTTTTGTCTTTTCCAAACGCTGGAGCATCTCGAGTTACTAAACTTCTAGAGTTTAGGTTCGGCGATTTGACAAACCTGGGACATTTAAATTTGAAGTTGAGGATGTTGCCGGTTTCTTTTAAGCAGGTGATACATTGAAATATATCAATTTGAAATATTGCTTGAACTTCAACTTCATGTCAGTGAACGTAAACATTCTGGAAAATATGACAAAGCTGGAGACTTTGAATGTTGAAGGATTTGAGGAATTGGTAGAGTTGCGTCTTCTACCATATCAGGGACACAACCCAGAGAGCTCAATGTGTGCTACAAGCTAAAGGAAATACCAAGTAGCATTGGTCAACTAAGCAAACTGCAAGTCAATGCTGGATTTTGCAAGGTGTTTAGACTTTTAAGTTTTTTAAGTCATTTTAGATGCCAAAATACGGTCACTTACAAAAAAAAATGTTCTTGGGTGAAAATATAATTTAAATTTCTAGGTGATAATTGTCAAATATTTTTTTTAGATGTTAGAGGAGTTAATTACTCAGTGATCTGGCACACTTCATGACTTGCTAATGCAGGATAGACATTTTCTAACAATATTATTTTCTCTTATACCAAAATAAATATATAAATATTTAGATTCTCTCTACAACTCCTATACAATTTTAAGTTTAATACTCCACAATATAATTAAAGGACAAGTCATTGTTTTAGATAGAAATGAATTGATAAAAATACATATTCAATATATTAATACACAAAATTATATCTATTATAAGATCAAAAATGGAAGAAAACACCTGAGAAAAATTATATTTAAGAAGAAATAAAATTTTTGAGAAATCCCAAAGATAAAATAAATAGCTTCTATGTTGGGTAAAGTAGAGTTTTGACATATAATGGTCAATGCATTTTATTATCCCCAACAGAACTAAGTTATTAACAATAATAAGCCCGAAAAAATAATATGGTGTCCGAGAGCTATAAGGAAGTAGTTGGATACACATTCCATTCTACAATTCTCCAAAAATAAATAAATATAAACTTATTGAAATTGATTAAGATACCAACCTCAACTTAGGAATTCAGGTGGTCCAAAACCTATCAATTCACCTTTTTTCAACATTTTCTGGACATGGAGCAAGTTATCAACATTCATCAATGCATACAACAAAGGTTTTTTTTTGTATCAAAGGTTGTAATTATACATGTTCATAAAACCCTAATCATTTTGATATTAATTTTTTTATTTACTAGATTGTTTCTCACAATTTTTTTAGGTTTGAAAAAAGGAACTTTTGACATTAATTTGGCTTTGCAAGTCTAAATCCAAGTGAAATATAAACAAGAGCAACGCGCTAAGTATTGTCGTAGTAAAAATTACAGTGCATATGCTAGAAGTATGTTGGAAAACGTGAATTGATCAGGAGGGACACGTGTTGTTTGTGTTTGATGAAATGATGTTAACGTGTTAGTAGTAAGTCTATGTCTTCAGTAAGATATGACATCTTATTCAACCATTTTTTAAAACGCTTTGCATGCCTATATTAAACTTCGACATCAAGTAATGTCACAAATCACAATTATTTGCAGAGATGACATAAACAACAAAGCTAAAGTAATGAGTCGACCTTAACAAATACAACAAATTGCTATACCAAACTAGGTAGGCATAAATACCTACTAGTTTGTAAATTGTAATGGAAATGTCTCCCCTTTGGATGCACCTACACTTTGTGCTTCCCTACGCTCTAAAAGCATAATCTATATGTAACTATATGCGCACACTAAATGTACGAGAACTGGGCAAGGGAAATGGTGGTATTGTTTCAAACTTTCAGCTAGTATAGGTCTAAAAGTACCTAACAAGTGTCTTTTTTTAAGTATAGCATTAGCATTAGCGAAGGATGGGTATGGACCATGGTGAACTATTTGTACGTGTAGATTGTACCTAGTTACTTGTGTGCTTTGGAGAACAAGTACGAATGCCACACAGAATAGGATAATGGATGATGGAATTATAGCTGGAATTATATGCCCACTCTCAGAAATTGCAAGGATACTCAGAAGTGAAGACTCGATTCACGAGCGACGAGAGTGTGCAAATAAAAACATTGTCAGATGTCATGTGTCGCCTCTCTTCATTGCAATTTGCAGGATCGCTAATAATAGCTACACTTCAAGCTATTTTAGTGTTGCCCCTAATTTAGAGGAGAGGATGGAGTCCGTTTATTCTTCTAATGGAAGCGTTGCCTTAAAACCATTGACATGACATGGAAAAATGAAATTATATGGCTATGCTAATTAGAGCCAAGCTCTTCAACAGGAAAAAATGTCCCGCTTGACATGAAAACTTGCAACATTTTGAGTGTTTTCTCCAATGTCGAGGCATGAACTTACAAAAACATTGTGTGGAATGTCAAACAACTAATGGAAAGCTCACGTTATTGATGCGGGGGGAGGAAAGAAGCGGTCACACCTTACGTGTGCAAGACTAAATAAACATTACACTTATTCCTTCGATTAAATCCTGCGCAGGTGCGTGTGAATGGTTTGGGTGATCGCCATGCCCACGTTGCCCACGCGAACAACGCTTATTTTTTATTGCTTAGGGGAAGGCTATCATGTGGCTTTAATTGCCTCGAACAGGGCATTCGCTATTTTGGTTGCTAATTTTTGGACATGATGTTTTAAATGTTATGACACAATATTTTAATTTAAAGGACGCGTAGTATTTATAATAAATGTTATGACATGCTATTTTTTTGAAATTCGTGAATTTGGAATAACATCTTATTTTCTAGGCCAATCAAATTGAGAATAAATATATTTTTATAATTATTTTATTAAAAATTGTGTAAGTTTAATAATGTTTGTTAGTGTCAAAAATGTAATTTTTACGATAAAATTAATAACCATGTTTGATTGGTTCAAAGGTACACTAAATAATAACTTGTTAACCACACTTGAAACCTATAGTATCGCTTTTGCAATACTAATAACTAAAATAACCTTAAATTTCATAAGATTATTAATACCAATGTAGAAAATACTATATCCTTCAAGATTGCTTAACTAGTTAATAAGCTGTTTGTTTTAACCAATAACAAAACAAAATTAATTTTAACCAATATATATTAAATGTTTGCAATTGTAAGTGTTCAATCTTTAAATAAATAGCATAAAAAATATTTATTTAATTATTGGTTGATTAAAAACATTCACCCTTTATTTGGGTTCGTTTTCAATCCGTCCTTTGATCCGTTAAAGGAGTCTTTTGATACCTACCCGATTTGGGTTCGTTTACCAAGACTTCCGTTACAACTTTGGAATAGATCTTGTCTCATTGCTATAGGTGATACTCTTGGCTCATGTGTGGCAGTTGATGGTAAGACCTCCATTCAAACACATACTACGTTTGCTCGAATCCTGGTGGATATTGATACCTCCAAACTCTTACCAACAGAAATCAATCTTCAAATTGGAGAAAGGCTCTGGGTACAGAGGCTTGACTATGAGAGACTTGCCTTCAGATGTCGGCGTTGCTTCCAAACCAGTCATGCTACAAACGATTGTGAACATTCCAAACGAAAGACCAAAACTGCCTGGTGGAAGGATTCTCTTCCTGAACATCTCACAATCATCTCAGATCCGGCTGGGGATTCTAGTGCCCCCTTACAAGTTGACTCACCCGTCGTGGACTGATTCACAGGCCAACTTTGAGAAACTACCTACTGACTATGCTCCGCAGATTGTTGATTCAGTGTTTAAGGAAGTTTCGGCCCCCCTTTCTGTGGGTCACATTCACATCAAATCCATTGCAGATGCTTCGATTGCATTGGATGCTGGAAATCCAGATTGGATAGTGGTGGATCGGAAAAAGAAGGGTAATGTCAAATCTAAATCCCACACCAGTCCGGACAAGGTTTGATTCTTGTTTTTTTAGTGCTATTATTGTTACATCTGGGCAAATGGCCATCTGCACAGTTGTTGGGCAGCTGTGTTGCTTTGTTTTGTTGTTTTTTAGCTGCTTTTGAAGCAGCTGTTTTGTTTTTGCTGGTTCTTGGCGGTTTTTTGTTGTTTGGGCTATCTGGGGTTAAATTTTGCTTTTGAGCACTGTTGTAAAAGGGTATAGTCCCTTTCAAAAAACTATTTACCATTAATAAAAAAAAAAAAAAACATTCACCCTTTATTTATAGCCTTCAACAATTTCGAGGCATATTTGACATCCCAACATTTTATTGTTACATAGGCAATTTGAATAAATATTATAGGGAATACAACCAACTCTTGCATGGAAAAGACTTTCATATTATACTTAGATTTAAATATTGATAGTGGGGATGTGAGTTGAGGATTTCCATGAATCGTAACATATTGTTGGGCGGTACCACTTGTCATAGTAAACATATATCAATGAGTCAAATGCCCCATACTAGCCACCAATCGCTTTCTCAATTTTATATCTTTCTATGGGTCAATACTTTCCTCATGGGTCTACCTTAATGCAAAATTATACCTACAAACCCCTATATAAGAAAGTTTAATGCAATTATTTACGAGAACTGGGCAAGGGAAATGGTGGTATTGATTCCCACGGATGCACCTACACTTTGTGCTTCCCTACGCTCTAAAAGCATAATCTATATGTAACTATATGCGCACACTAAATGTACGAGAACTGGGCAAGGAAATGGTGGTATTGTTTCAAACTTTCAGCTAGTATAGGTCTTAAAGTACCTAACAAGTGTCTTTTTATTTAAGTACAACATTAGCATTAGCATTAGCATTAGCATTAGCATTAGAATTAACATTAACGAAAGATGGGTGTGGACCATGATGAACTATTTGTAGGTGTAGATTGTACCTAGTTACTTGTGTGCTTTGGAGAAGAAGTATGAATGCCACAAGGAATAGGATAATGGATGATGGAATTATCTCGAAATTGTAAGGATACTAAGAAGTTTAGACTCGATTCACAAGTGACGAAAGTGTGCAAATAAAAACACTATCAGATGTCATGTGTCCCCTCTCTTCATTCTGAATTTGCAAGGTCACTAATAATAACTACACTTCAAGCTATTTTAGTGTTGCCCCTAATTTAGAGGAGAGGATGGAGTCCGTTTATTCTTCTAATGGAAGCGTTGCCTTAAAACCCTTGACATAACATGGAAAAATGGAATTATATGGCTATGTTGGTTAGAGCCAAGCACTTCAACAGAAAAAATGTCTCGCTTAACATGAAAAATTGCAACATTTTGAGTGTGTTTTCTCCAATGTCGGGCCTGAACTTACAAAAACATTGTATGGAATGTCAAACAAGTAACGAAAAGCTCATGTTATTCGATGCAGGGGGAGGAAAGAAGCGGTCACACCTTCTGTGTGCGAGAATAAATAAATATTATACTTATTCCTTCGGTTAAATCCTGCATGGTGCGTGTGAATGGTTTGGGTGATCGCCATGCCCACGTTATCCACACACGAACAATGCTTATTTTTATTGCTTAAGGGAAGGCGGTCATGTGGCTTCAATTGCCTCGAATAGGGCATCCGCTATTTCGGCCGCTAATTTTTGGACATGATGTTTTAAATGTTATGACACAATATTTTAAATTAAAGGACGTGTAGTATTTATAATAAATGTTATGACATGCTTTATTTTTTTGAAATTTGTGAAGGTTGGAATAACATCTTATTTTCTAGGCCAATCAGATTGAGAATAAATATATTTTTATAATTATTTTATTAAAAATTGTATAAGTTTAATAATGTTTGTTAGTGTGAAATTGTAATTTTTAAAATAAAATTAATAACCATGTTTGATTGGTTCGAGGTACACTAAATAATAACTTGTTAACCACACTTGAAACCTATAGTATATTGCTTCGACAATACTAATAACTATAAATAACCTTAAATTTCATAAGATTATTAATACTACTGTAGAAAATACTATATCCTTCAAGATTGCTTAACCAATTAATAATTGTTTGTTTTAACCAATAACAAAACAAAATTAATTTTAACAAATATATATTCAATGTTTGCAATTGTAAAAGTGTTCAATCTTTAAATAAATAGCATAAACAAATATTTATTTAATTATTGGTTGATTAAAAACATTCACCCTTTATTTATAGCCTTCAACAATTTCGAGGCATATTTGACAGCCCAACATTTTATTGTTACATTGGCAACTTGAATAAATATTATAGGGAATACAACCAACTCTTGCATGGAAAAGATTTTCATATTATACTTAGATTTAAATATTGATAATGGGGATGTGAGTTGAGGATTTCCATGAATCGTAACATATTGTTGGGCGGTACCACTTGTCATAGTACACATATATCAATGAGTCAAATGCCCCACACTAGCCACCAATCGCTTTCTCAATTTTATATCTTTCTATGGGTCAATACTTTCCTCATGGGTCTACCTTAATGCAAAATTATACCTACAAACCCCTATATAAGAAAGTTTAATGCAATTATTTACTTACTTGGCATTTACGAGGCACTTTTAAAAGAACCTATAACAAATAGCATTCCTAAAGTGCTCTAATCTTTCCTAAATTACTAAAAACAATAGCAAAATCTAGGAGCAACTCCTACCAAGGTATGAAGAACACTTATCTAGGTTAGAGAGTCATGATTCACAAGATAGATACCATCCAAAAAAATTCAATGTAATCATGCCAAGCCATTTTTGTATATCAAGTGATGAAATTTCCAAATCTAGTTGCATCCACATAGATATCACATGTTGCATGGAGGCCTCTTGAGTATTGTCAATGTAGGTTGTGTACAAATTGTACTTCAACCCAACCACTAAATTTTTGTAGGGTCTCCTACACATCATTAGGGTTTGTAGCTATTTTATGTCATATCAAAGGTTTTCTACATGTGCGCCACCTAAGGTTTTGAGTGAAGAATATTATAGTTAGTCATAAGGACACAAAGTTGTAGAATGTCATCTCATCATTGTAAAAAACGTTCACCAAGTACCAAACCATCCAACAATTCCATACAACCCCAATGGGTTTTTCCTTACTTTGTTTGCACCCCCAAGTTCATACATGAAGCACTTACAAATCATTTCCAATATGCAAATGTTATATCTTGCAAATTATTAATAATCGTGTTTTTGATCTATGCATTCATAATTTATTAATAATTTAAATATACTACTTATTTCAACTCTTAATCCTATAAGTATATAAGAACACATTAAACTAACACTTATTTATTTAGGGTGTTTTAAGTTAAAAAATTAGAATGTTCTTGAACATGCATACATTTTTTTACTGTGTTTCCGATATAGAATTAGGGACAATTTGCATAATTTGGGGCAAAGTGTTATTGCATTTTGGTATAGAATGTGGGTGGAATGAACACTTCATTCTCTTTTGAATTTGTGCATCTTGAACACCTTTACACTACAGGGTATGGGGGTATGTTCCTCCTATATTTCAACATTGCATACTTGACACACGTGGGACATCACATAGTGAGGGCATGTGTATGCTTCATTCACTTATGACTTTGCACTATTTTATATATTTGGGCCTAGATCCATCTACAACAACATGGTATGTGGGTAGAAGCTTTTGGTGAGACTAAAAATCCATATGACAACACTCTTGTAACTCTTTTAGGGAGGATTTTGAGGTAACTAGAAAGCCTTGTAAAACCCCCTTATTTTAAAAGGTTATGTTGGCTAGATTTTATGCACGACATAAAACATAGGAAGTCATGAGATAAATCTCCCTCATTTAATGGTGAGGCTCCCATGTAAGATGCTTATCAATTCGGTAAGGGTCAATCATAATAACTATTTTAGGTGTTTTACTTTAATTCCCACGACTTGTGAACCACATCTGGGTAATTTTGTAGCAAGTAAGCAATTGTGTTGGGGTTATTTGCGGAAGGGGGAAAAACATAAGCAAAGAAAGAAGAAAGGAAGATGTGTTGATTTAACCAATAGCTATCAAAGTTGGTCTAATCCACACAAATTAAATAAACAGAGAAAACTCACAACATTCAACAGAAGGGAAAGAAATAGCTTCTAACATAGATCTAAGATAACACAAAGTTTATCTAAAACCTCAAATATAAGTGATAATAAAAGCATCGTAGACACAAAGTTCTCCGAAAATCCACCTTTTATTTAATCCCCCCAGCTTTCACAAAAATCACACCAAGGGTTTCAACACAAAGTCTTAAAAACTCAAGAATGCTTTGCTAAACAAATTGTGATAAACAAGTTATGATTCCTTAACCCATAGGCTCTTCCTCTATTTATAGTGCATAGAGGGTGATTACAAATAGGAAGCTTTCAATGAATTGCTGCATGTGGAAGCTATGAAAAAGGGAAACAACTGACAATATTTCCCCCTAGACTTTCTCTTTGCATGACATGCATGTTTTACAACTGAAAATAGAACCTTCTATTTTGTATGTTTGCCACTTGTTTCCAAGTAATTGACTTATTCCAATAACTTGAAGTAACGATTTTTAAAGCCAATTACCTAAATTTTACAATTTTAATTGATTACTCAATTGCTTTGTTGGAGAAAATAAGAGTAAGAAGAAGAAAGAAAAGAAGTTATTACGGTTCTGCAACACTCTCTGTTTTGTTCTCCTTCTAACTCGCATGTTGATCCGACATGCATTGTACTTCTGCTTCATCTACTTTAGCAATGAATGATAGGAATGATAGCTTGTCCGAACCCAAGAAAATATTTCTCCCACATGGTTGACTCTTTTCCTTTGATTCTCACCAAACCGCATTTGGCATCATCGTAGATTTTACCAACTTCTTCACCCAAATCTATTTCCTCCGAAAGCGATTAGCTATGATTAGCTTGTGGGTGTTGCTTCGACTTGTCTTCTCCTTTTATATTTGAAGTTTTTGTAGTTATTCTCAAGTATGTGCACCGGTGAAATGCTTGCCGTAAGCAATTCAGAAAAACTCATTACCCTTTTATTTTTAATTGCATACGAGCAATTTTGAATTCTAGAAATCACTCCGGGTGAAGACAAATATAAGTAAACTCAATGTGGGCTTCAATTGGAAGATTGGGAGCACATGCACAAGCTTCTGAAAGGGATTTTGCATGCAATGACTTCCACATGGGCTGCGTTAGAAACAAGAGGATGATCTTCTTAAAATTCACACAACACAATTTATTCTCAAGAAATTGCGTGGATTTTCATAAGGGACAACATGCAATTAATCTTCACGCTTTACCTTTTTGCAAACTTCTAATTCTTTGTGTGAAAAGTATGAAGGAAGGGCAGCGTGAAAAATAGAAATGGAAGGCAACTAATATTCATGCTTCAATTTTGCAAACTCCTTTTAAAATTGCGTGAAACTTCATAAGTCATGACAACGTGAAAAATAGACCTAGAGGGCAGCTTTGAAAATCACGACTTGCATAAGTGACTTTGTCTAATATTTGCGTGAAAAACATGAAGGAAAGGCAGCGTTAAATTTGGACCTGCAGGCTCTAAAAATCACGCTTTTCACTTAAACTTGTCTTTTTAAAATTGGCATGAAAATCCAAGTGGAAGGGAAGCTAAAAATCGTGACTTGCATTGGGTTTTCTTCCTAAATTTTGCGTGAAACTTCATAAGTCAAGACATCATGAAAAATAAACTTGGAAGGCAACTTTTTAAAACTTGAGTTTTGCGATAAAAGTTGGCATTTGAAGGCAATTGATTTGCATGACTTGTATCAGATTGCTAATTTTCACTTAAGTTTGGCGTGAAAAGCATGAAGTCATGGCAGCGTAAAAGATAGAAGCAACAAACAGCTTATAAAAATACATTTTGACTTTTCCAACGTGAAAAGCCAAGTGGAAGGGCAACTTTAATAAATACGACTTGCAAGTGAATTGCTTCCCCAAAAACTGCGACTTGCATTAGGAATTGGTATGGAAGTTCATGAAGGGAGGCAGTTGCTTAGAATATCCACGATTTGGTTTAGAGAAAACTTATACCTCTTGCAAACTATGACCTGACCTTGCACATGCCCAAAAACCACAACTTGGATAGAAAACTTCTGGATATTTGCGGGAATTTATTTAATTGCAGTTGGTAGACAAGTCGATTTGCAATAGAAACAATGGAGAGCTCTTCAAAATCCTAGGCATAGGAAGAAAGACAAGGCTAGGGGAATTTCCATAAATATTACAGAGAAAAACCAAAACCAAACACAAAAGAAAAAAATAAAAATGAAAACTGAATGTAAGCCGCAGACAATTGCTCAAAAATAACTCGCCAATTAGCTAGTTTGTAAAAACTCTTCCCCGGGTGAATGCTTTGTGGTAATAATGATAGGGTGAAGTGTTTTATATAACCCAAATTTCTTAGTTTTAGCTCAACCTATTTTTAATAGAACTTTATTTATTTAATATAAAAATAAATAAAACGCTTTCAGACAAAGTCTAGTGATGGAATTGAGTGAGCTTTTGCATGTGGGTATTTGACGAACTTGGCTTAATAACTCGCTGGGGATACCTTTGAGAAATGCGGCGAGCAACCGCAAGTAAAAAAACACAAAAATGACCCGTTACTTAAAAAGAACAAAATTTAAAAAGGGGTAGTCCCAAAGTTTAGGGTGAAATCTTAGGGACACCGGGTTCTTTAAGGCGACTACAAAGTCCTATGACAACTTTATTTGGTGTTGGGTCAAGTGATATCAATTCCCCTGTGGCTCGACATATCCATTAGTAAATTGGTGACCCATAACCACTAATCCTCTAATGACTCGGGCCAATACATCTATCCATGAACATTATCAAGGAGATTCTCCTTCAACAAGATAAATTGGTGTACTTCTTCCTTGATTTATTTACTTTGCAAATTTATAAGTTTTAGTTGTGCAAAAATAAAAATTGAGTGGTCCGCATTAATGAATTTTCAAATTATATATATATATAGTTGATTCAAATTTAAAAAATCAAATCTCATATGTTATTTATACACTAAAAATTAAATAAATAAAATATATATTTATGTTTAATCCAACAAAGTTGTGTAAAATATCTACGTGCCTTAATCAATTTATTACTTCAGTTTTAACTCAAATTGACTCCCATTTACAAAGATACGTCATTTTGAAATTTAAGAAAATAATTTTATTTTTTCAAACCCAATTTTGGGCCTTGGATGGATGAATTTGGCCTCCAAAATCTGTTGAAAAGTATCGTGGAAAGATAGCGCCGCTAAAATTGTTGTAGATTGTTTCTAGAGCTTTCTATTAAAAATGGATTTGTTTGATTCCCAAATCAAAATTTATGGCCTTGACAAGGTAAACTATCCAATTCACATAATTATCCTTTAGTTGAAAGGAACTCAAATCCTACGAGTTCTTGTGAATGAATTGTTGTATATCAAATTTCTTCAAATCCAATTTTGAAATCCATGTTTTGTCTCGCCAAAAACTTTCAAATTGTACCAAATATTTGTCGAAATTACATTTCCTTGTGTTAATTATTTTCTTGTCAACGACCTACATCACCTTCTCCCTTTGCTTCCTTGGAATATGATCCTTCTAATCCAATTTTTCATTTTCTTCCTCTCTATCCTCATCCCCATTATTTATGCATATAAATGTGAAACATTCAATACTAAAGAAATATTAAAATTGTGTGGCAAACTTACCTCATATGCATTATCATTGATCTTCTTCACAATTTTACAAGGGCCAATCTTTTTATACTTAAGCTTGTATGTTCCTTTGGGAAATATCTCCTTCCTCAGATAAACCATCACCAAATATTATTCTTTAAATATTTTGTCTTCTCATGATATTTGTTGCCATTTTATAATTTTCATTAATTTTGTGTAATTTCTTCCCTACCATTTGTTGTGATTGTTGAATATGCTCAACAAAAGCTTTTGCATCACCACCCGTCCTTTATGAAATAACTTGTTGCACCAAATCCTCGAACACCATTAGGAATTCTTCCATAAATAATTTGAAATGGGGGCTTACTTGCTGATCTATTCACTCAACTATTGTAGGAAAATTTCGCTTGTGGTAATGCCAAGTCCCATTGTCAAGGATTCACACCAAAAATGCACCTCGAAATTTAAGTTCTTATTCACAACATCTATATCGGGATGATATGCACTATTAAACTATAACTTAGTGCTTAATGTTTTCCATAAGATCCTCTATAAGTGGATCAAAACATTGGCGTGTTTATCTAAAGTGATAGACTTTGAAATACCATATAACATTATAACTTCCTTGAAAAAAAATCTGCTACATCATTGCAACATCATTCAAGTCATATTACATGCAATAAAATTCACCATTTTATAAAACTTTCTCACAGCCTCAAAAAATGAATCATACCTCTTTGTGTGCTTGGCATCCCCAATACGAAATCAATACTCAAATTTGTCCATGCTCTTGTTGGTTATGCTATGGAGGTTTGAATATTTCATTATGTGGCTATGTTGATTTGGATATGGCTAAAGATCCGAATGGTAGGAGGAGAAATATTGGATATATTTTCATAGTAGGTGGTGGGACGACGTTAGTTGGATTTCAAGATCGCAAAAGGTTTGGCTTTGTCTACTATAGAGGCAAAGTATGTTGTCAGAGCTACAAAGGCTAGCAAGGAGATGATATGGATGAGTATGTTCATGAAACAGTTGGGAACAGAGCAAGATGATTGTAAATTATTCAGTGACAATCAGAGTGTAATTCATTTGGCAAAGAACTCAGTGTTTCATTTGAGAATGAAACACATTTAGTTGAGGTATCACTTCATACGACAGGTATTGGAGGATGGGTAGTTGAATCTGGAAAAGATTCATATGAGTGAGAACCCTGCAGATATGCTAACGAAGCATTAGCAAAGGAGAAGTTGGAGCTACACTCCACTTCTGTTGGTCTTCAAGTTTAAGACTTGAAGAGGAAGAAACAAAGCTAAGGAAGGATCCAATAATGACTATGTACATGTATGGTGCATTAATTAATCTCGAGGTGTGAGATTGTTGAGTTGTGGAGCTCAATTACTTTGGATTAGCATACAATATGAAACTTCTGGAAAACATAGTAACCAACATCGGTTATGGAGGGACCGGCATCAATCAGGCAAGGAGGAACCGACATTAGTTAGGGCTAACCAAGCATTAGTTACCTGTGCAGGAATGTTTTATTTAACTCTTGGGAATTAGATCTATTTTTAGTATTAAAGTAGATCTATTGATTGTAATTACATGGCTAAGTGCCCTAATTTTGTATACACCTATATAAACATGAAAGATATGGTTTAGATGTAAGAATTACTAATAACTTGTAAAATTTAATGATTATTGTGAGAATAATAGTGAGAGATAGAATTCTTGGAGAAGAAGCAAAAACTTGAGTTAAAGAAAGTATTGTACATCTAAGAGGTGTGGAAGATTGTAAATCTTCATTGTATATCTTGTCAAAGCTTTGGATAATAGATTGGATTGTTTCTTGGTGGATGTAGCCCACATTGGGTGAACCACATTAAATCTAGTGTTGATTTATATATCTTGTTTTGTATAGTTCTTCTGGTAGAATATCCACTTTTATTTGCATGTATGCTTAGATATATTATCTATACAATCGGTGTGTAACCCCAACAACTGGTATCAAAGCTTTATTTGAGGGTTTTGTGTGTTAACAGATTTATCGACAAAGGGTTTTCTCGATTGAGTGGGAGCTACAACAATGGCAGAAGAAAACAAATATAAGGTAGAGAAGTTTGACAACCAAAATCATCAATTATGGAATATGCAAATTGAGGATTATTTGTATTAAAGAGATTTTTATTTATCGTTGGATGAGAATTCTAGACCTACGAAGATGACTGATGAAGAATGGAAGATTCTTGATAGAAAGGCTTTGGGATCTATAAGATTGAGCCTAGTAGCATCCGTGGCTTCCAATATTACAGAAATGACTTTTACGGTAGTGTTAATGAAATCTCTTGCTAAATTATATAAAAAACCTAGTGCTTCAAATAAATTTAATTTGATGAAGAAATTATTTAGTTCTAAGATGCATGAAGGTGGATCTACATCTAGTCATTTGAATGATTTTCAATCTATTATAAATCATTTAAAATCGGTCAATATACCATTTGATGATGAAGTGAAAGCACTTTTATTCTTATGTTTTTTGCTTCATATTTGGGATAACTTGGTAATGGATGTTAGTGATACAACATCTGCTAATAATATTTTGAAGTTTGATGATGTGGTTAGTATAATCTTGAAGGAAAATATTCACTGGAAGAGTACAGAGGAATCATCATCTGGGAATGCTTTGTGAGAAAACGAGGGGTGTAAAAGGAGAGATCTAAGAGTAAGAGTAATGATAAATCAAATTCAAGGGATAACAAATCTAAATCTAGAGGTAAGGGAATTACTTGTTGGAAATGTGGAAAGAAAGGACATGCAAAGAAAGATTGTTGGTCAAAGGATAAAGAGAACCAACAACCAAATAAAGGTAAAGAAGCAAATATTGTTGTAGTTGAGGTAATTCAAGATGCTCTTATTATTTCTTTAGATAATAGAATTGAATCATGGGCTTTAGATTCAAGAGCTTCTTTCCATGCAAACCCTAATAAGGGTTATTTCAGAAATTATGTCCAGGGTAATTTTGGACATGTTTATTTGGGTGATGATGAACCTTGCATTATTACTAGTAAATGGGAAGTTCATCAAAAATTACAAAATAGAAATACCCTGATATTGAAAGATGTGAGGCATGTTCCAAGCCTCAAGATGAATCTTATTTGCAGGCAATTAGGTGAATTTGGTTACATGGTTACATTCACAACAGACTCTTGGAAATTCACCAAGGGTGGTTTTGTTGTGGCAAGAGGTAAGAAGGTAGGAACGTTATATTTATCTACCTGTATTACTGATTCCTTTTCTGCATTATCTATTTCAGATTTAGATGCATGCATGTGGCATAATCAGTTAGGCCATATGAGTCAAAAAAGAATGCAGATCTTAAAAGCTAACGGTAAGTTACCATATTTGAAAGATTTAGATCTTGATTTATGTGAGTATTGTGTCTATGGAAAAAAAAAAGAGTGATAGTTCTCAAAGTTGGGGCAACTAAGAAGGAGCATAAATTAAAGCTTGTACACTCAAATGTGTGGGGACCAACTCGGGTAGCTTCCCATGGAGGATGTCGGTGTTATGTTATTTTCATTGATGATGTTACAAGAAAGGTATGAGTTTATTGTATTAAACGTAAATCTGATTTTTTTGAGACTTTTAAAATATAGAAAGTCCTTGTTGAGAATGAATCAAATTCAAAGTTAAAGTGCCTTAGATATTATAATAGTGGTGAATATCAGAACAAGACTTTCAATGATTATTGTTTAGTGAATGGGATATGTAGAAAATAAACGGTTCTAAGAACACCACAGGAGAATGGTGTTCTTTGAAAGAATGAACATAACAATCATGGAACGTCTTAGAAGTATGAGAATACATTCTAGATTGCCTTTGCAGTTTTGGGAAGAAGCAGTTGATACAATAGTTTATTTGATTAACCGCAGCCTTCAAGTTCACTACATGGAGGAATACGAAGAAGCTTGGACCGAAAAAAGGTAGATATTTCTTTTCTTAATTTTTGGTTCAAAACCTTTTGTGCATATTGATAAGGAAAATAAGAAAAAGTTGGATGTAAAATCCAAGAGATGCACTTTCATTGGTTATGGATCTAGTGATTTTAGATTCAGTTTTTGGGATTTAGAGAATTCTTAAATTATTAGGAGTCATGATATTGAATGGAATGAAAAGAGAATGTACAGGGATCAAATTTTGGTACCCAAGGACAAACCGGTTGAGAAGTTTGTGAATTCAAATGAACTTTCGGATTTAAAAGTAATACCGACTAGGTTACACAGTAACTGGTGTCAATTGACCCATGACTGACATCGATCAACAGAACTGCGGTATCGGTTACGGAAGAGTAGAACTAGCATCGGTTAAAGAACCGACGTCTTGTTACAGTGGCCGGTGTCGATCATTGTTAGATTTGGATACAAATGTTCAGGAGGTCTAGACTGAGCCTCTGGTACCCCAAACTCCGCGAGAAGGTCACAAAAGGAAAGTAAACCTCCAAAAAGATTTACACCTCTATTTTATTTATTATTAAATGATAATTGTGAACTAGATAGTTTTAAATAAGCAATGCAGAATGAGACCCATGTGCGGGGGAGCATGGCATGGATAAGGAGATGGAGTTCTTTGAATGCAACCAGAGTTGGGATTTTGTTAAGTTATCGGTAGAGGTAAGAGGACATTGCAAAACAAGTGGGTTTACAGGATCAAGGAAGAAGAGGGTGGATCAGAAAAGGTACAAGGCAAGGCTTGTAGTAAAAGGATTTACACAAAAAGTAGGTATTGAATTTGGTGAAATATTTTCTCTTGTTGTTAAGATGACTTCTATTTGTATTGTATTGAGTTTAGTTGCAGTAGAGGATTTGCATTTAGAGAAACTAGATGTGAAGATGGCTTTCCTTCATGGTGATTTGAATGAAGATATTTATATGCAACAGTCGCTTGGGTATGAAGTCAACGGTAATGATAAATTAGTGTGCAGGTTGATAAAGTGCCTATATGGGCTCAAACAAGTTCCAAGGCAATGGTACATGAGGTTTGATAGTTTTATGCATGAGCATGGTTACTTGAGATGTGAATCTAACCATTGTGTTTATTTCAAGAAGCTTGAAAATGGGAGCTATATTATTTTGTTATTGTATGTGGATGATATGCTTATTACAGATTTAGTATGCGGGGCATTAGTGAGCTTGAGGGAAAGCTAGCTCACACATTTGCTATGAAGGATTTAGGAGCTGCAAAAAGAATCCTTGACATGTAAATACACAGAGATAAGAAGAACAAGAAATTGTATTTGTCTCAAGAGGATTATATCTACATGGTGTTAGAAAGGTTCAAGATGTAGAATGCAAAACCTGTTAGTACACCTATGGCTGGACACTTCAAATTGAGAAAAATCGGTGTCCTTCATCACATGAGGAGGTCAAATACATGACACGAGTACCATATGCTTCAATAATTAGGAGTCTCATGTATGTTATGGTTTGTACTAGACTAGACATTTCACAGCAAAGAGGATTTCGAGTAGATATATGGCCAATCTAGGTAAAGAGCATTGGAAAGCAAAGTCAATGGATACTCATGTATGTGAACGGGACATTTAACATGTAGTTATGTTATGAAGGTTTAGATATTTCATTATGTGGCTATGTTGATTCGGATATGGTTGGAGATCTGGATGGTAGGAGGAGCACTACTGGATATATTTTCACAGTAGGTGGGACGACAATTAGCTGGATTTCAAGATTGCAGAAGGTTGTGGTTTTGTCTACTACAAAGGCTAAGTATGTTTAACTACAGAGGCTAGGAAGGAGATGATATGGATGAGTAGGTTCATGAAACAATTGGGAAAGGAGCAATATGATTACAAATTGTCAAGGTGACAATGAGTGCAATTCATTTAGCAAAGAACTCAGCGTTTCATTCGAGAATGAAACACATTCATTTGAGGTATCACTTCATACGGCAAGTATTGGAGGATGGGTAGTTAAATCTGGAAAATATTCATACGAGTGAGAACCTTGTGGATGTGCTAACAAAACCGTTAGCAAAGGAGAAGTTGGAGCTACACTCCACTTCTATTGGTCTTCGAGTTTAAGACTTGAAGAGGAAGAAACAAAGCTAAGGAAGGATCCAAGAATGACGTTGTATAGGTATGGTGCAGTAATTAATCTCCAAGTGGGAGATTGTTTAGTTGTGAAGCTCAATTACTTCGGAATTAGCATGCAATATGAAACTTTCTAGAAAACACAATAACCAACATTGGTTATGGAGGGACCAACATCGATCGCTTATAACCGACATTGGTCGGGACAAGGAGGAACCGACATCGGTTAGGGCTAATCGGTGTCGGTTACCTGTGCAAGAGTGTTTTATTTAACTCTCGGGAATTAGATTTATTTTTAGTATTAAAGCTAGATCTATTGATTGTAATTGCATGGCTAAGTGCCCTAAGTTTGTATACGCCTATATAAGCATGAAAGCTAGGGTTTAGAAGTAAGAATTAAGAACTTGCAAAAGTTGATGATTATTGTGAGAATAATTGTGAGAGAGAGAATTCTTGGAGAAGCAAAATCTTGAGTGAAAGAAAGTATTGTACATCTGAGAGGTGTGGAAGATTGTAAATCTTCATTGTATATCTTGTGAAAGCTTTGGATAATAGATTGGCTTGTTTCTTGGTGGACGTAGCCCACATTGGGTGAACCACGTTAAATCTGGTGTTGATTTATATCTCTTGTTTTATATATTTCTTTTGGTAGAATATCCACTTGTATTTGCATGTATGCTTAGATCGGATAAATTATTTGTATAATCGGTGTGCTAACCCCAATAGGTGATTAATTCGGGTGCATCTCATCATATGGACTCATCTAATATTGATTTTTCTTCATTAGAACAATGTGACATGTCTTTTATTTGGCTTGGTGATGACACTTCTACACCGGTTTTTGAGAGAGGGGTTGTTGAAGTGAATGGTGGAACTTTCACTAATGTGCTTGGTGTTCCTTCACTTTCAACTAATCTCCTTTCAATGTATCAAATCACTCACCTCAGTCAGGGCATGCGAGTTGAGTTCACTATGGATTATGTTTATGTTAGAGAGCTTCATAGTGATAGTATTGTTGCAGTTGGTATAGTTTATCATCACACTCGACTCTACTCTTTTTCTCACTTCATTCCTCCTTTTGATTTTCATCGGATTCACCTTGACTTGATGATATTTCTGAGCTCATTTTTTATAATGGCTTATCTTCTAGCTTGGTTGATTGTCATAGTGATGGGGAGCCACCTCCACCATCCACTTATCATCTACCACATCTTGAGGAGTTATTTCTTAATCCACCTACTTCTAGTCCTCTACAGACTTTTCAAGGAGTAGGTACTTTGATTTAGGACTCATCAGACATTAGACACTCTTCTATACAATTACAGGATATTCCACCTTCCTTCTTCGTTGTTACTTTAGATTCATCATCCCTTCATGGAGTAGTTGGCACTTCTGTAGACACCAAATTTGGGTCACACTCCCCTTTACCCCACATGTATATTAATTTAATTACCTACAATTAAATTAATGCCCATTCTCACAATATTCATTAATAAATACCTTAATTAAATTAATTTCCACCTCACCTAGACACCTCACCCCACCACATCACCTATACACCTCATCATAGACCTATTCTTAGCATGTTTCCTTTTAACTAGGACTCAATCTCCACTTACCATAACTAACTAAGACTTAGTCTAACCCTAACACTAGATGCATATTCTTCCTCTAACCGCATGCAAACTTACTTACATGGAAAATGCCATTTTGGATCCGCAACAACGGATAAATGGCCAAAGAATAGCCAAGATCTACTATTTTTGCAACCTAGGATATCCCGCCTTAACCAATGCTGGTCAACCCGAAATCGACGCCGGTCACCCTAAACCATCATCGGTTACCATATATTCATTTTGGTAACCTTGTTCAAAGAGGTTGGAAGAATTATTTCAATTTTTAGAGAAGAGAGATATGCATGCAAGCACGCACCAAAGCACTCTTGCACATCCAAACATCTTGAACCAACACACTCAAGCACTAATCAAGGACAAGCATCTACGGTAACGTTAAGGAAGCACAATCGTGACATCGACCACCAATGTCATGGATCAACCATCACCTCCATCCAACCACTAGGTCTATAAGTATAAGTAAGTACCTTTGGATCTACATCTTTCCATACTTAAATTAGTTTCTTTATCTCTGTTTGGGAGTCCTAGTCTCCTTTGCATCTCATCACCTCTCACCTTCTTGTTAATCCCTCCACCTAACCACCTACAACCTCTTAGCCTTCCATACCCGACTCCAAACATCTCTGAGTATTCCCAACACTATTATCAACCTCACCATTCTCTATTTATTCTCTGTGCAATCACAGAGAATCATCAAAACCAAACCTTATTGAGTCTCTATCAGCTCGACCCTACCGATGTCGGTTAACCTAAACCATTGTCAGTTTCCTCTCAACCGATATCGGTGGACTGCATCGACATCGGTCTCTCGTATCGGTAAATCTGCATATAACAACAACCTCATAACATTCACCCAAATAATCCAAACCACTCAAAACTTGACCCTGACCTATCCCAACCATATTATTCACTTGTCTAACTTCCAGATCTGATCATAACCTAGCTTGTTAGATTAGATTTACTTATTGTACTTGAATGAGACACCTAAATCATATCAACTACAATAGAATATTATTGGTTGAAATTATTTCTTACATCAAGTTGTTTTAAACAATGGATTAACAACCATCAGGAAGTATCACACTTTCTCGGATCTAGCATATGCTAGGTAGTCCACTGACATATATTATTTGATATTATTCTTGTGGTCTTGTTCTTGCATTTCAGGTAGTTCCTCCTAGCAAAAAGGAAGTTCTCGCAATCAGCACTAGATCGAGAAGTTAGAACACGTGCACTCTACCTTCCACCTTCATTCACAAGTATTCCTCCTCACCCTTACCCTATTTGTTTTGCTCATACATATGCAACTTATGGGCGAAACACTTCCACCTCACATATGGAGCATCGTTCCTTAGATAGGAACCACACCTTGTCATGTCGGGGATCTTCTTCTTCACTTGATACTCTGTGGTCTTTGACGCATTCTTCGTCTTGGGAGGTTGGATAGCATTTCTTCATCTCTTTTCTTCTTCTAAAAGATTACATTTTGTACATGAGTACCTCCTAGGCCTTTAGTTATTGGGACTCATTTGATGCGTCTTTTTAGGTTGTTTAGGGTGTCTTTTATCTCTTATAAGTGGATGTTTTTCCATCAGGTTTTTCTCCATTACTTGAGATCCTTAATATATATGGGTACCTCATCAGGCCTAGTTGTCGAACTCATTCTTCTCCTCTTCTTATTTTCCAAAGAGATGTTATTTGTACATGGGTACCTTATCATCCTTTGTAGTCGGGTCCCATTGACACATCCTTTTTAGTTGTCTAAGGGAGTTCTCTTTTGGTTCTGACTTTCCATGACCTCTACCTAAACTTCAATTAAAGGTAGTGTTAGTGTATATGACTTGTTTTTTCGTCATTCGAAAACTTGTCCACCATAGATGGTTAGTCATCTCACTTAGTGAAAATAGGTCAATAGGGTTAGTTAGGGTTGTGTACATGTGGCATGCACAAGGGTTACACAACACTCCTATATGTACCTCTTTTCCTAATCTATGAGCATACTCAGACACGCCGATGTCTTTCTGTACTTGATTCTCATTTTGTGATTTGATCTCTTGCTTACTACATGGAGTGTTCACAACACCATTAGAAGTGCAACCTTGTTCAGTGTGTACCGGTGTTTCGTATTGATCCTTTTAGAATAATCCGATAGGATTCATATTCTTCATTTACTAAGTTTAGAAAGTGGATCACCTCTCCTTTGGATAATTTGTCACTTCTTGTTCGACACTTGTAGATTGATTTCTTCTTTCCCAACATTTTATAAAAGCCAAGTTTTTACCCGTATGATGGGTTGGATATTTTACATTTTTGGTGAAGTGTTATGTTGCTAAAATTTAGAGGGACCACACAGATAACCAGTTCTTTTCTCTGTTATTTCCTCCTATATGCTCTCATCCATTTCTTCCACCATGCCATAACCAAGTTCTTACTTTTCTTTATTACCAACCAACATCTACACATCCCAGGATCAATTGGACATCAACTCTAGAAAAGGACACAAATTTGAGGAGACAATAAATTCAATTCACAATTGGGAAGCTATCATAGAACAATAATAACCAAGTTGGGGTTGTAATTGAATTCTTTTAAATCTTTGCATATTTTTGTTTAATGTAATTAGAAGAAGTCATTTGTTAAGATTAGAAGAAGTGGAAGATTTCATCACTTCCCATATTCATTCTCTGTGTTGTATTATCATTAAAACATTTTTGCATAAATCTTTTGTTGATATCCTCTTCCCTGCTTATCCATGTGGATCTGTACGAGAAAGAGGTTGGAAGAAGAAATAGTGCTAAGAAATCTTTTGTTTCTTCATTTTTATTCTTCTGTGTGATTTAAATCTACTATGTCAGGGAAATTTTTATGGTAAATAAAAAAATTACTTTTGAGAAGATTTTTCCCTCTCTAGATAACGTGAGGCAAAAGTCTTGACATAAGAAATCCATTTTGTTTAGATTAATAAGCTTTAAATACATTATTTTGGAATAACTTTGTTATCTAACCTCGCAACAAAAGAATAGTTGCATCCGACTATTCCATGTTTGATTTATTTTATTAGAAGTAATTGTTTTAGTTTTAATTATTTCCATGTGTCTGTAGAATTGTTTTATTTATTTTATTTTATTTAATCTTGGAAAATACAAAAAGACATTAGGAATTTAGATTGTTTAATATTTTTATTTTATTTTGAAAAGCCTCATCAAAAATAAAAAAAAAAGAATTAGTGTAGTTGATGCATTTTACTTTATTTAAGTATTAGTGAACATAGTTTAATTAATTAAAAGGTAATTCAATTGTATTTTATTTAATTTAAGCTCATTTACATTGCTTATTTAAAGTTAGGAATTTAAAATAGTTTAGAAGTTAAAAAGAATGCAACACCCCATTCCTTACCGGTTAGATTGCATGTCCTTAGTCCTTGGCCCATATTTTTTACCAATTGTTTGATTTCTTTCACCTTGCTCACGAGTTGGTGTCCCATTTAACCCTTCTAGGCCCACCTAAACCTCGTAGAAGGATGTTTGAACCAATCATCCACCCGTCAGACATTGATCGATACCAAGGAGACATAGACTTGGATCTACACGAATTTAGTTTTTAGGTCAACCCATTTGCCACCTCAAATAATCAATCAGTTTGACGCTCTAAACGAGCAATTGACTATAGTTGAACAACACTAGGCTGACCAAACAAATTGGGTTAAGTGAAAAAATCCGTATTTTTTCTTAAAACATTTGTCCTCGCTTTTTCATTACCCTCTCTAGAGAGGAATATTTGGAGGCGAACGAGAAATTCCCTCTAGTCCAAAAACCGGGTCGAGGCATCCTTTGTCTCATTGACATTAACCGAGAACTGCGGACATATATCATCTTCAACTACAATATCACCCCTTTAGAGGTTAGACGAGTGTTTATTGCCCTTAACAAGCAATTTAATAACTTACAAATTGATCATTTGCATTTCACTTTATCTTAGTCCCTCGAACGATTGCCATAATCACATATCTTATCTATACCATATATACCCATCCCATTCCCACTTCATCTCTCATATTTCGATTGTCTCCACATGACCTTGGGAAGTCAAGTGCACTTGGAATAATGTGTATAGTCCCCCAAAAAATTGTCAATAGGTTAGGATGCAAGTAAATACTAACAAAACCAAGGGTAATGATATTTTCATTATGGAGAATAATGAAGAAAATAAACTTCCATTTTGAAGGAATCCCTTTCGAGGTGTTCGAAGAATATAAGTGATTTGGTCGTGATTTCCATGTCAAGATTAACTGAGAGACTTATAGGGAAAAACAATATAATGGGATGGAAGGATTTATAACCACTACAAAAAGATGGATGTATTGGATTGGAAACCCATTAGCACCTTGTTCGGGTCATCTTTCATGCTAGTAACATTATACGAATGTGAAATTAGTGGAAATAATACATCAAATTGAAATAGAGACAAATAGCGAGAACGAAAACACTTAATGCGAGTAGCCTCAAAATCAAAACATCAATTCCATATTGGATTTTATTAGCTAAAATATTTGATCTTTTGTTGGGGGCACCATTTATGAATACGAAGTTATTTAAAGAAGGCATGAAACATGTAGACTTGCCATTGGCTCATAATGGTAGTGAATGAAGAGGTAAGAAAGTGGAATAAAACATGGATGAAACCAAATAAGTGGATGGGTAAATGGACCATTAGCATGCAAGAATGTCCAAACACTAATGAGGAAATAAAAAAGCACAAGAGAAAAATTTAGGTGACCTCATAGACAAAGTAGCTTTAGTGAGAGCAATAACACTATGTCAAATAATTTTATCTCGTTATCGATATTAAATCACGCACTTGGATACATTTTTAGGTCCTAATCACAAATTCGCATTCATATGATTCTTAAGTGAGAAAAGTACTAATTGACCGCTATCTTTGGCCTCTTTACTTTCTTTCTTACTCTCTCTTTGGCCTTGCACATCCTATTATCCAGTCTGAATTTCATCACTCCACCTTTCTTGGCTCTGGACACCAACACCCAACTAGGATGCCGGTGCCCAAACGCCCTATCCCCTCTGGGCGCCCCTAACTTCTTTGTATCTTGCTCGCCCCTTTTAGGCCTCTTTTATCTTTTGGGCATCTTGTTTTCTTATGGGTCAGCCTTTTAGTGGTTAATTACGAAATTCAAATAAGGGAATCATATAAATACAATGATATGTGATCAAAATAAAGGACCAAGCTCTAAGCATCTACTATCATCACCTAAGGTTGCATCCAAAGGCATTCTAAGAGCATTAAAGCATCCATCTAGCTATCATTCAAGGGACAATGAACTACATTTTTGTATACACTTCATAGGAGGGGAAGTTCATTTTTCCATGCACACATCTATTTACATTGCTACATTTAGTTATTACTCGCTATCTAGTGCATCTTGCACAAGAGCCTCCTAGGGCACGATTCTACACACACAATTAAACTACATGGAGTCTGAAATGTAGTGCAATGCTCGGATCATAAGTTCACTCAGTCGGGTGACCGTCGGGGTCAGTCTGACTCCCCATTTGCATCTTTTTCTTTTTAAGATTTGATGTGTTTTGGGGTTTTACAAGAGGTCTTTTGTTTTGCAAGTTACAATTGAACTCACGATCCTCTAGCTACATCCGGGTGATTAACAACAAAGACTAGTGATACTCTTGCGACACATCGAAAACCAATTTCTAAGATTTTGAGCGATCACAGGCATCCAATTAGGTCTCAGTAGTGCCAAGCACCTCAGTACCATCCTGCACGACCCGGTCCAACCTATTCCAACAATCGCACAATTTTTTGAGAATGGTGATAACAATATGCACTCTTGTTTCACTAGTTTTCCAACTCCGCACACTTCGTGATTTATTGTGAATCAACTAAGTCTTCTTTCTTCCCTATTATACTTGGGGTTTTAATTTTCATTTGGTTATTACTTGCATCATATCTATTTTTTATTGTTTTATCTATTGCATGTGACTCTGAAATAGCCTATGGGATTTAAGTTAATTCAATATTTGTTAAGTCATTTGGTGAATTTGTCTCATTCAAACACTCTTGGGTCTTCATTTCATCACTTATTTCATTTTCCTAGGATCCTCTCATCATGGATATCTCTATTCATGATTTCTTGCTAGCCAATCTTGATTGTCGCGCTAAAATCATTACTCTCTTTAATAATACTTGCATTCCTTCTACTACTCATCCGGACATAGTATATCAGACATTCGTAGATGCATTTTCTCAACAAATTACTTTTCCATATGATATAGTTGTCAATCTTTTCTGTTTATGACAATGATCCTCCCCTATATATACAAATATGCATCAATAACATGGGTATCAAGCAAACTCTAGTCAATAATGGATCTGAGCTCAATCTTTGCACTTTATCATTCATTCATAATATTGGCCTTTCCACAGCTTATCTTAACCCAACATCCATTTCTCTTCAAGCATATGATTCTTCTACACGTCCATGCATAGGCACTATTACTTTTCCTATCACCGTTGGGCCAAAAATGGTTCTTACAAGTATTCTTTGTTATTGATATCCCATTCAGTATAATTGCTTACTTGGTAGACCATGGCTTCACATAATGTAAGAAATTCCTTCTACAATTCACTAGTGCGTTAAATTCTTACATGAGGGCTTTGAATATACAATTCTCGTTAATCATAACCCATTTCAATATTGCCACCTTGATCCAACCATTGCATTACCTATTCCCACTTCCACTACTATGCATCCTATTGTTGATCTTTAACCCACAAACTATCCTAAAAACTTACCTCCACTCTAAGGAACTTTTTGTGCATTAGACACCATCCCATTCTCATCATACTCACCCCATCATAATAATAATGCTATGGTACTTTATCAAGGGTTTTTCATGCATTAGACATTGTTCAACCTCCCTCATTTTATCATGAGCAACCAACATCGACACTTCTTCCTTTTATATGGACTCTTCTCATGAATAACTCTTATTGGCCACATGTTCCATTTGATCCTACTTGCTTTGATACTATTTGCACATATGATGGTTTGGCTTGGTTAGGATTCACATTGGATGATATCATCCCTCCGCCTCATTCTTCTCATCTTTATCATGGATATGTTCACATCATTATTGCTTATGGTCTTCGTGTATTCCATCTTTCAATCTTTCTTACATGCACTTTTCCACTCACACTTAGGAAGTCTTGGCTTGACTACATTGGGGGCACTTTGGATTCTAATCACATCGATATATCATTTCCCATTTTGTTTGGTTGTGTTTTCATTTGCAATGATTCATTTCTTGGTTATTCACAAAATATTACTCGTTAGTAAGCACATGGATGTCCGCTACCACCTTTCACTGATGAAGAATAAACCATGAACATGTACAACTTACACCGTAATGGATCTTTATATGATCAACTGAATAATATTTCTTACCAAGTCTCTGATGCTTCTCCATTCAACTTTGACCATGATAATGATGATCTTTTAGATGATATTACTTGATTTTTTTTTCACATCACACACTTTGGGGCATCATGCTTAGTCTCTCTCCCCTTTTAGTACTATCAAGTGTATCACATTTATGCTATTTTATATCATGTTTCACATCTAGTCTTTCTCATTCATCATCCACAAATTGATACACACACCTTGTATCATCACTACTCGATGACACACTCTTGTGCTACGGCTCACACTTGACTATTGAGGGCATACTGCATACATGAACCGTAGACACTACACATTTCACACTCGAGGCTTTACAATACATCTTTCTAGCATCACATCCTCACATTTGCACTCTTCATGCTCTATACTTCATTAATGATATCTTTCAAGAGCATATGTTCAAACCATTTCCCGATGACACACTTTTGTTCTATGGTTCATTCTTGACTACTGAGGGGCATTTATAAATGAACCTCATCTCATGCACATTCATACACATCCACTTAGGGGGCACGTTGCTTCTATCACATTCACTTTGCATTTCATTCCATTCACACTCACATCATATTACATAACTTGGTTGTACATTGTTCTTACTTGCTTATACTCGCATGTACACCTTGCTTATTGTGCTAGTCAATTATTTCGTATGTCATTATATTTTCTATATATACATACACTTTCACTTACCTTCTAGTTATGAATGCGGCCTTTACACACGAGATCTTTATAGATAGTATGAATGTTTGGCATTGTCCCTCTTACCAGTCCCATTGAGGCTCCTGGTGGCATCTACTTTCGTACACACTACAAGTGCTATTGTTTCGATTTATACTACTTCTTATTTTTACTATCACACTACTATATCGATATATACACATCTTGACATACTTATTATCTCTATAACATACTAATGAGTGTTTCATGTGCAAAATTTGCTTTGTAGGAACTATTTTCCACTATGGTTGTTTGACACTTTACTTGTTAGTGTTTTCCATTGTTTGTGGGCTATGCCCTATGTCTTGTTTGTTCATTACTTGTATGATTTTGGTTGCTTCGGCCCCAATTGTCTTGCAACATTGTGAGCAATGTCCCATGTTTGCAACTCACTTTTCGCAATCTACATTGTCTTCTTGCTTGCTAGATTACACATTGTCTTCAATATGCTCATTTGTCTTGCTTCCAGCCACTTTTCATAGTTTATTTGTCTTGCTTGCTGAATTAGTCACCCCATTCAGCAGTACACAATCACAATTCAGACCTACACAATACAGGAACAACACAGTCTTCAGTCACATAAACCAAATTTTGGCTTGGGTCCTTAGAAAGCATAAACGCCGGCCAGAGATACGAGACATGAGCATAACTGGGCATTCCCGAGCCTTCTTAAGTGCCTATGACTAGGGGAGTTCTGATGGTTTTCTCAGAGGTTGACAAAATTGATTTTACGGCAACAATTTACACAACAATTTTCATAGAGCGAAGCACAACCCCCTACAATTAGAATGCATTTTATCTCCTTTTTTCCATTTGTGTTAGATTGAATTGGATTAAAATGACTCGAATTAGAACAAAGCAGATCACACTATCTCAGAATGGTGTATAAAGTTCAGGAAGCAATCAGGGATGGAGAATAACACTAGACCTTTCTCCCCAACACTTCTTTCTGCTATGGCGTGAGATCGCCCCAAAAACTCACTCTTGGCATGAGATCACCCGAAACACTTGACCTTCTATAGTAGTCAAGACACTTTCTATCTTTTTCACTCATCACGAATCAGGTGCACATGTTCCTTTTACTAATTTTTCACATTTTTACACACTTTTTACATATTTGGATCAAATTTTTCATATACACATATTTGACTACTCTTTTGCTCTTCTTTTTGTAGGTCCATCCTTATGAGAAGTAACAATCACATCATCAAACACATCAGTGGTAACGACAATAGGTACAATGCGACATAACATGTACGCTTTCACCCCTAGGGTCACTTCCTCTTCCTTAGCTTTCACACTTCATTTTTATCACTTCACACTTTTTCTTGTCTCTCCTCGACATGATTTCACCAATCAATCTACATGGTCATCAAGTACACGTCTCTTATCTACTTTATGTTATTGAGCATTCACTCAACAACATAAAGTGGGGCAAATGTAGACAATAAATCACGCACTTAGGTACATTTCTAGGTCCTAATCACATAATTGCATTCATATGATTCATAAGCGAGAAAGTGTTAACCGACCAATAGATTTGGCCTCTTTGCTTTCTTTCTTATTTTCTTTTTGGCCTTACACACCCTATTTCCTAGTCGACTTTCGTTAGTCCACCTTTCTTGACTTTGGATACCAGCGCCCGGCCGGGACATCAACGCCCATGCGCCCCCGTACCCTCTAGGCGCCCTTGACCTCTTTGTATCATGATTTCCCTTGTTGGTCCTCTTTTATCTTTTGGGATTCTTGTTTTCTTATGGGTCGGCCTTTTAGTGGTTAATTATGAAATTCAAATAATGGAATCATATAAATACAATGTTATGTGATCAAAATAAAGGACCAAGCTCTAAGCATCTACTATCATCACCTAAGGTTGCATCCAAAGGAATTCTAAGAGCATCAAAGCATCCATCTAGCTATCATTCAAGGGACAAGGGACTGCATTTTTTGCATACACTTCATAAGAGGGGAAGTTCATTTTCCATCCACACATCTATTTACATTGTTACATCTAGCTATTTCTTGTTATCTAGTGCATCTTGCATAAGATCCTCCTAGGGCACGATTCTACACACACACATAGAACTACATGGAGTCTGAAATGTAGTGCAAACTCGGATTGTAAGTTCACTCAATTAGGTGACCACTAGGGTCAATCTGACTCCCCATTTACATATTTTTCTTTTTAATATTTGATGTGTTTTGGGGTTTTGCAGAAGGTCTTTTATTTTGTAGGTTACATGTGAACTCGACGATCTTTCGGTGACACAAGTGATCGAAAGCTATATTGATGCGACACATCGAAAACTAGTTTATGATATTTTAAGTAGTCACAAGCACCCGGATAGGGTCTCGACACCTAGGCACCCGGTACCATCCAGGACGCCGTGGTCTTGCCTATTCCGGCAATCGTATAATTTTTTGAGCACGGCGATGAGAGTCTCGCTCTCTTGTTTCACCCATTTTCCAACTCCACACACTTCGGGATTTATTACAAATCAACTAAGTCTTTTTTCTTCACTTTTGCACTTAGAGTTTTAATTTGTCATTTGTTTATTATTTGCATCATATTTTTGCTTTATTGTTTTATCTATTACATGTGACTCTGAAATAGCCTCTAGGGTTTAACTTAATTCAATATTTATTAAATCACTCGTATATGATCAATACAAAAAAAACTCGCATAGGAACAAAAATCAATTGGAAGGTGAAAATGTTGATGGTATGACTAAGGATTAGCTCATCTTAGCTTACTTGTAAGCAACATGTAGACAACACCTAAAGAATATTATGAAAATAAAATATGTCAAATTTGTAATTAGGGGCTAGTCGAGATAAAATGGTGTTACACCATAAAGTACCTAGTTTATATTGACATTGTGTAATGTCCCTTTCTAATCTCTAACTGAAAACAAAGGAAAATTACACAAACCCCGAGAGATAGTAAACTAAAAATTATGGCAATAAGATACAACAATTTGATTTTTATAATAACGGTAAGGAAAATGCAATATCTCTTAAAAAATATATCATTCACACCATCCAAAACATGCAAGGTAGATTATAAATTTTTCGAATAATTATCAACTAATAAATATGCCTTCAAACCCCAATAAGAACTTATTTAATTAAATAAAATGACAATAGTGAACACCCTTACAAAAGTGGCTAGAAATGAAGGATTAAGACCAAAAATCAAGTCCAAATGTAGATTCTAACAACTAAAAATGTGAGAAACACAATGATGGCTAAGTTGGACGTTGTTGTGCCCTATAAACCCCTACACTCCTCCACAAGGTGAGTTACTCCCCCTGGAGAGGGCCTAGAAATTGTTATAGAACTAAACCCTAACTCGAAAATATGCAAAATAAATTTTCTTAAAGCTCTTTGGAAATCCCGAGATGGAGAATCCTCAATGGATTAAAGATTTTTCATTCTTCAATCAAACAAGGAAGTTTTTGTCCTCCTTATTGGCCACGAGAGGGTTTTCATCCTCAAGTGGAAGTAGTTAAACAATTGGCCCAAAAGCATGTGAAATTATTTTTTGACAAGATGATGATGATGCATGAATGAACCAAATGACCCGTTCTTATACTTTGATGTGATACCAAAACTATTTAGAATGCCCCCAATTCATACCAACCTCATAATGGATCCTTTCTCTTCTATTTTTCATTTGTCTTTCTTCTTAACCCAACCAACCTGACTTTATATAGAAAACTACTAAAAAAGAATGCAATGCTCATGAAAATAATTGAAAGACATGAAAATTACTCCCCTTTATCATTTCCTTCTTACCCATGGGAAGTGGAACATGCTCAAGGTCTTTAAATCAAACTAGCTTGGAAAAGGGGCATTACGGTCCACCCCTCCCAAGATTACTTGCCCATAAGAAAATGCAAGCTCTCACGCCCAAGTACCATCATGCCAAAGTGAAGGACTATGTTGTAATGCTCTCAATAATCTAGATCTTGTACCTACACATGGAACAAAATCATTAAATAAAACAAGAGTTTCCCTTGTCATTGTTTCTTCATGCCTCGTGGATATGATGGCCAACTCTCTCCCATTGCTTATAAGCATCTCATATTATCATCTTAAGTGACAGATGTTCAAAAATTCAACCATGTTGTCCCAAACACAATTGCAACCATGTATTTCCCACCCCAAAATTAGTAGGATAGTGGTTGGGATCCTTCTTATGATAGTTGAAAACACATCAATGATGATAGTAGATTGGAAACCTTTTAACCTCATGGTTGGATACTCATCTCGACTATAAAAAAATGGATATGGAGTTGGAAATGCATGGAAAACAAATGAAGAAAGGGTACAATAATTGCCATGATGATTACTTTGGCCTCAAAAGATGCTTCTAAACTACCCCAAACTAATATCTTTAAAATTTGGTTCAGCTCAAAACTTATGAGTGATGGTACATAAGTATAATAGTCATGCCTTGCTGAAATTTCTTCCCAAACAATACCAAATATGTTAGGACATTGGTCTTAATTGATCTCAATGAGTGAACCCTCCTACACACAATATTAAATGAAAATAATGTCTTCAAACCTACCCGTCTATTATTGTCCAAATAGGATATACATAGTCCAATAAATGAAATTGGGGAGTGTGAGAGAATGTGAGTATGAGGATCAAGTCAAATTACGTGCACGCAAAAAAGTTGTACTCAAATGAAATTGTGACATAGCTCTAAGTAGTAAGAGAGCAATCAACCACCATGAAATTATGCATGCAAGAAAAAGGTCTACTCATCCACGTAGATCCAAAAAAAGAGTTCAAATAGGAATGTTTAGTAACTCCCAATGCAAGACCCATCATGCCTCCACGAGGAGAAATGAGTTCTGACAATCCAGAAATGGAATGTAACTCTTGACGATCTTACTCGATGCACATTGATGTGTATGACATATTATATGACGGAATTTGTCATACCTCCCGTGTGACACCTAAGATGCTATGCACCTGGGAAAGGATGTTATGATGTATATGTATTGATGGTGATGCCGATATGTGGCACACATCCCCTTATCTTATTATATCATTCATTTATGATTTATTATGCTTAGAGGTCGGCCTCATATTGAGTATTGGAGTGTTATTATATAGGGGTTAGAAGGTTGTAGTTAATCATCATATTGAGTATTGGAGTGTTATTGTATGGTTTGGAGGTTACCCCCTTGAAGTGGTATTGGAGGTTGCCCCCTCGAAGTGGCAAGGCTATTATATGAGCATATTGTCATCATTTATCTATATTTTGGTGTTCTCTCATGTTATTCTGCTGTATATGTTCTGATTTATACAAGTAATATCCTTACAAGTGGTATCAGAGCAGCGATTTTGGCCAAAATTAGGGCAAAAACCCTAATTTTTTGTTTCGAGTATATCTTGAAGAGGGTATTGATTTTTTCCCAATTTTTGCATCATAATTTGGAAACACTCTAAGTCAGAATATCTGAAAATTTCAGCTCCATTGGATTTGTTTTGCAGATGTTATTGGTGTTTTAGGTTTTTCAAAAATTTGCTTTTCAAGAAGCAAATTGTGGTATTTTTTAGCAAAATTTATATTTTCGGAAATCCCTTGAAATTTCCGTTAGGGTTTGATCTTTGTGTTTTTATCCATCTACCGAAATATTTTTAGAATTCCTAAACCCTAATCATGATCACGGGGATAAATTTTTTTTATGGAAATGGTGAGATGGATGCTAAAGAATGGTGGATAAAATTTAAGAATATATATTTCTCATTTTCATGACAAGGAATAGGTTTTCACATTATCTTGGTGGTCCTGCATGGATTTGGTTTTCTAAGTTAAAAAATGATAGGAAGGATTGGTCTTGGGAGGAAATGGAACAACTTTTTATGGATAGATGGGACCACAAAGAGGAAGAAGAGTCAAAGGAAGATGACGGGGAAGAATATATTGAAGAATAAAGAGAGAAAGAAGATGAAGAGGAAGGTGAAGAAGATTCAAGGAAGATGATGTTGCAACATATATTGAAGAATCAAACACAAAAGAAGTTGAAGAAGACTATGAAGAAGAGGAAGAAAAACAAGATATTGATGAAGAAGACGATATTATATCTCCCAAGAAGGAAGATACCATATTTCAGTTTCATGGATGCATTCAAAGGAATAAGATAATTGTTTCCATAAAACCTAACAACAAGTATAACTTCATCAACAAGGATATGGCTCAACATCTACATATTCAAGAAAGTAATATCAAAGAAGCTCAAGTGAATGGTAAGAAAATTCAAGTTTTTGAAGATTTAAAACTTACTATGGACAAATATACTTTACATTCATATTTTTTTGCCTTATATATGGATGGTTTGGATATTGTTCTTGGGTATCCTTAGTTAGAGACATTGGGGACAATTAATATTAATATGAAAAATAAGTTTATGAAGATTTGGTACAAAAGAAGAAGGTCACTTTACATGATATCAAGCTTAATGGAAATCAAAGAAAAGTCAATATAGAGCATGAGGATGATTTAGAATATGGAGAAGAAGGGAATAAGGATGATTCAAAAGAGGAACATGAAGAAAAAGAAGGAAATGATGATTCATCTACTCAAGAGAAAAAGAAAATATCAAATGCAAAGGTGGAAGAAGAAAAGAAAGTTCAGAAACAAGTTGATAAGGTTGAGGATACTACAACTGCAACATATGGAAATCCATGTCAACATGAGAGAAAAAAATCATGGAGATATCCCAGGGCACATCATATTTCCAACCAATATAGATATACAGGTAATTGGAGGAATAATCACTTTATTTATACAGGGGATCAATGGAGCAACAATTATGAAGCATGGAATCCTTATTATGGTTATACATGGAATCCTTATTATGGTTATGCATTGAATCCTTATGTTGGTTATGCATGGAATCCAAGGATGATAAACTATGGTCATGAATGGAATCAGAGTAGTGCAATGAGAATATGGATATTAGTTCAGATATGTATCATCTACCAGGATCACATATGGATGGATGATCGATCATGGCACAAAGTTTCTTCTTATGTTTCGGGGATGAAACATGTCAAGGAGGGAAGGAATGCTATGCACCTAGGGAAAGGATGTTATGATGTATATGTATTGATGGAGATGTCGACATGTGGCACACATCCCCTTATCTTATTATATCATTCATTTATGATTTATTATGCTTAGGAGGTCGGCCTCAAGTATTGGCCATAGGTTAGAATGGTATATATAGGGGTTAGAAGGTTGAAGTTAATCATCATATTGAGTATTGGAGTGTTATTGTATGGTTTGGAGGTTACCCCCTCGAAGTGGTATTGGAGGTTGCCCCCTCGAAAGTGGCAAGGCTATTATATGAGCATATTGTCATCATTTATCTATATTTTGGTGTTCTCTCATGTTATTCTACTGTATATGTTCTTATTTATATAAGTAATATCCTTACAAGTGGTATCGGAGTAGCGATTTCGGCAAAAATTGGGGATAAGAACCTTGCATACAATAAATCTATAAATTACAGAAGATAACACAACACCAGATATATGTGGGGCCAAGGTGCCCTAATATCAATATATGTAGAATAATACCCTTAAGGTAGGGCAACACCATATAATGCTCCTTAAGGAGTAACTCCACAATCTCCCAAGATGGGAATCCACTTCAAGGGGGCACCTCCAAGATACCTCTACCAAGTAGAAGACTCAACTCATACATACCTCACCCGCTCATAATGATACTCACATCCTTTAAATAGGATGGGTAACACCTAATCCCAATGTAGGCCGACCCATTACCCAATATAATTAATTCCTATGTGAGCCCATATAACTAACTAAGGGGATGTGTGCCACATGTCGGCATCTCCATCAACCCATATACATTATAATATTATATCCCATGTGAACCCATACATATAACTAAGGGGATGTGTGCCACATGTCGGCATCTCCATCAACCCATATATATTATATTATCATATCCCAAGGTACATAGCATAAGACCTATGACCTCACCTAAGGTGAGATGACTTACCATGTGTGAGGGGAAAACCTAATAAGAGGAAAATGAAATCCCTCACACCAACACCCCCTTCATCATAACTTAGGATGAGGAAAGGCAAGCGAAAGAGAAATGGGTCCCACAACTACACATGATGAGGTACCCATGTATAATAAGGATCTCAAGTAATGGAAGAAAACCTAATGGGAAAAATTTCCACTTATAAGAGATAAAAGACTCCCTAAACAACCTAAGAAAGATGCACCATATGGGTCCCAACAACTAAAGGATTGATAACATACCCATGGATAAACTACAATATTTTTAGAAGAATAAGGAGAGGAGAGAAAAACTAAAAAAATGTAAAGCCATAATGGACCTCACCCATGATGAAAGCACGAGTAAGGATACTTGGCTTCAACGAAAGGTTCGGTAAAGAAGTCTGCAACCTGATACAAAGTTTGCAACTCTATGAAGTCTCTGAGAAGAGATTCGATGATGTGGTCTTCCAAATAAAGATCGAAGAAGGTCCAACTACATCGAACAATTTTTACGCCCTTAAGAAAAACATAAATGGTGTACTAAAATCTGCCCACTCTATGAAGGAAACCAAATCCAAAAATTTGAAGAAATTTGAAGTTGGTCCACTTAAATGTGACATAGGTTTAACAAACATGTGCACGAGAATGGAGGAAATGCCACATAAGTAGAAATATTAGAGTAGGGATATGGATCATTTTCTAAAAGAATGCCCATATGGAGTGAAGGCACAATAACCCCCCAATGGTATAAATAATATCTACAAGTAAAGGAAGATCAAGAATGGTCTTGAAATACCTGGAAGTGACAAAAATCACAAGGGATACTCATTAAAAAGGAGATGAAGGACTCCTCAAAGTATGAATGAGTGAGGGCTCTGTAGAAGGAAGAATAACTCCCTGTGCTACAAAAAAAGTAGACTCGTGAAAAGAGACATCTAAGGTCTGATAGATACTCGTCCCAAAAAGGTTGCTCAATAAATAGAAGAGTGATGTCTAATAAGTATGTATCATCAACACACAAAGTAAGAGGAGTAAAAAAAGCCTCGTATAATGTTTCATGGAATGAAGGTAGATGCAATGAAAGTATGAGGTTGGGAACTTGTCTCCCTGATGTTTGATGGGTAAAGAGGAGTGTCAACATTATCTGAAAGGTGGCCGAGAGAGGAAGGAGATATATCCTCATCAGTACTCTCATCATTAGAACTAGAAACACAATCTTATCATCATGAATATGAACATGCAAATCTATGTCGGTAGAACTATCATCACATGAAGTAGGTGAGGAAACAATTGTATCAGAAGAAGAAGAAAAACAAAAAAACTTTGAAGGGTATCTAAATAAGGATTGGAGAATGCTCCAAATAATGCGAGGACACTCCATGTGTGCCACATGATGGTGGAGAGGCTTGGAAACATGTGTCAACAAGTGACCATAAACCTAATCACAAGTGTTGAGTCAGTCTTCAAGATGATACAAATCAATGGGTGCAAGTACTTGTCTATACAAAAAAGGATTAAGGACTTTGTGAGTAAAGTAACATTCCATGCTTCAACACCATGATGCATAATTCTCTCTACCAAGAATAAGTGGTAGAGGTTGTGAAACAATCCTATAAACCTCGAGTCTAGAAAGAACATCCTTCATGGTGCATTAAGCAAAAAAGAAAAGTGCGAAAGAGTCACGAGGACAAAACTGCTCAAATGGACGTCGACTCGGTCGAAAATACGTCCATAATATAAGAAAAGAAGGGTGCAAGACATACACAAGGTTACATGATGTTAGACTCAGTCAAGAATGTGTTTGCATGTGATCATAACACCCCAAAAACAATATTAACCCCCTATTTGTGACACTTTATAAATAGTGTGTTGGTTACATTAACGTGTCTTTATGCGATGTGAAATACTTGGCCACTCACTTTGTAGTAGGTGACAAATCGCGCAAGAGTGGAGGCCATAATAAGTTTCAATCAAAAGACATAACAAGATGTAATGAGCACAAAACAAGACCGAAAGCAAACAAAAAGGGTGAAACAAAGTTTAACATGAGAAAAAGTGTCTCATGTTGCATATGGGGCTCCCTTGCCACAAAGTTGTGGTGGACGTGCACACTATCCTGCAAACAATAATAAGAGCACTACAAGCAAAAATGACTTCTAAGGAGTAAAAAGACCTCGAAAATGCCACCATATCTTCAAAAATCCTAATAACCTCCATAAGGGGCCTACAAACCACAAAAACGCTACACACTTCCAAAAAAACCGTCAACGACAAAAAACACCTAGAAAGTAAAGCTATCTTTCGAATAATTTGGCCCAATTAATTTAATTATTAAAAATAATTTAAAAATTAAAAGGGTTGATTTACAAAAACTAGGTAGCCCTTATATGAATTACTAGATTAAAACAAATACTTTCCTTCTTTGATAAGGACCCTAGCTTTAATATTAAATAGATATAAGCCAAATTTATAACCTAAGGTATAAACATATAACATATTTTATATTAAAAAATGAGTTAGAGTTGTTTTTAAAAAATGGGAGGGAAAAAATATTAGACCAAATCAAAGGAGGGATGAGTTGGCCCTATCTTCGTGAGTGACAAGGTTTGACTCCGCCGTGCGAGTCGATTGAGGTTAGGGGAGGTGTCACGGAGGAGGAGCTTGAGGTAGGAGGGTTGGGGATAGCTCAACGGTTGGTGCGCAGAGGATGGTTTCAATGGATGGACGGGTTTATCTCGGAGGTTGATGACGTGAAATGCCTCTCACACATAGGGTCGACGTTGCAGAGCCTAGGTACGACAAGACACGAGTCCACACAACGGTCGTTACGAGGCAGGACATGGTGAACATGATCTTGATAGGGTAGAGGGGAGCACGTTGGTGAGATCAAGAGCAGGGACCAAGGAGAGTGAGCTCGAATGTCGAGACTACAAAAACACAGAGTTGAGCGAGCAATGGATAAATATGTATGGCTAGGTTCATGAGGGAAAAAATGACAACACTCAACAATGTCTCGCGAGTAAAACAAGAACTCGCGATAATATTAATAGTGAGAGAACCCATCGAGTTTAATGACAGATGGAAGGATAGCTTGCAGATGATGCCTTGTAGAGGAGCCGTAATGGGGCTTAGCAGAGCTTGAAAGGAGTAAAGAAGGCTCATCGGAATTTGGTGAGTGAGCTCGAGGTGGCTCGACCAGAGTGAGTTGAGAAGGAGAGAGTTGGGGTTGAGCCCGAGGTGGATCGACCACCCAACTCGTAACTCTCTGAAGCTTGGGAGGAGAGCAAGTTGAGGTTGAGCCAGGGTGGCTCAAACTGTAACTCTACAAAGCTCAAGGAACAACTAGTGTAGAGCTCGGGGAACTCTAGGGTGTTAGTGTGGAGCACAAAGGAGATGGGAAAAAAAGGAGTAGGGAGGAGGGAGACAACCTTGGGGAAGAAAAAATTCTTATCATAACTACAAAAATCAACCACCAAAACCAAGAGAGATACTTCTAAACATTAGTTTTTCGCCAAGTTTAGTTCAATGACAACCAAATTTGGCAAAAAAATTGAAACTCCAAATGCAACATGTACATGAACCCAAAACAACATGAAACCAACAAAATCCATGAAAAATGAGATAAAACTAAATTCATGCAAGTAGAGCACAAATAGAAACATATTAAAAACTTGCATAAGAAACTAGTAAAAACACAAAATCAAGAGTAGTAGGCAATGAAGGCAAGTGATTGAAATGATTCCCAACAACGTTCTTTGATACCATGTAAAAGAATGTGAATACGAGGATTAATTTGGAATACACGCACATCAACCAAGTTGCACTCAAACAAAACCATGACGTAGCTCAAAGTATTAAGCAAGCAATCAAACCACCATGAAATTACATGCAAGAAAAAGGTCTTCTCATCCTCGTAGATCAGAAAAAAAAGTACAAATAGGAGTGTTGTGTAACTCCTAATGCAAGACCCATCATACCTCCACAAGGAGAAAGGAGTTATAATCCATAAATGGAATGTAACTCCTATATGATGCATTGACGCACACTGATGCATATGATAGATTCTATGACGGAATCATGTCATAGCTCCTAATGACACCTAATACCTATGACCTCACCTAAGGTGAGATGACTTACCATGTGTGAGGGAACAACCTAATAAGAGGCAAATGAAATCCCTCACACCAATAGGGAGAACATCCCATCATAGTTATATCATCGTATTTAATTAGTCAAAATTGGGATTATGGTGGCTGGAAACTATCTTGTGCCCGATGCAAACACCTCATTAATTATCGTGGGTGGGAAATGCATCCCCTTTTGATTAACAACTCTTTTATATCTGCCACTAAAATGTGGGGGAGGGTGGAAATGTAGGTAACAAAAGACCTAAAAGTGGAGGTAGTCCTCATAATGATCCGTGGATCATAGCTATTGTTACACAAATTCATACTAACTATGTTAGATTGGTAACACTTAACCAAAAGATCCCCTTTTACCCATGTCTTGTTAGGTATTCTTGCCAAGTGTATTTTAGAGAACCAATCGCTCATAGATCAAACAATAACATGATACCTTACTTCACCTTGGCTCATAAAAACTGAATTATTTTATACCTTGTTTCCCCACCAAGTTGTGGGAAATCGTTGTACCTTCATGAAGTAAAGAAGGGTGAAGTCTTTCGGTATCATCTCAACCTTCTTGAAATCTTCCCTTATGTAGTATCTCATTTCCTTCTTTTGAAAATTTTATGTAATATCTTTCCCAACACAACCACTTAATGATTTACAATCTTATCAAGTCCCCATTTAATTATCCATGCGGTTGAATTTACATTTTAGGTGGATGAATTATCCATATCTTTCACATACATCCAAGAGTGGGAATCTTAAAAGTAACTTGAGTCCCACAAAATCACATTAAGTTAATTCATAAAACTTTGACCATCAAAATGACATCTAGCTTGCTTGCCATCTTTACACCTTGAGCATATAACTAGAATTATCTTCCTTTGACCATTCCCTATGATCTTGTCTTCATATGTGTTGTTTAGTCCCCAAGAGAATTCTATTAATCGAGAACATTGATCCTTTTCATGTGATTAGAATACACAACAAACCCTCTATGATTGCTCACAAATTTCCTTTCAATCCAAGTGCAAGAGATGATAATTACCTTGATCTTTCGAAGACCACTCATGCCAAAGTAATATTTGCCTTTAATAGAAGAAAAAACATGCCCATAGTTGTCTCTAGCATGCTTCTTAAAATATTTTCCATGATGAAAAAATATGGCAACAACATAGGAGGAAACAATAAATTGGAAATATGGTCAACATTATCATACCTTGGGCTTCCCATAAGGAGCTCACCCTCCTTTACCTTTACTTCTTCAACAAGTGAAGATCTTCCTATTTTTATTCCTTTCATATTTTGTTGACATATGTATGGTACATCATCGCGATTCCCAATGAAGTCAAGAACGCTATCAATTTGCCTCTTATTGATTATTGTTTGGAAAATTCCAACAATCAGAACCTGGAGATTTGGCTTCAACCACCAAATTCTCTCCATAATTTTGTAAATCGATTCTTCTTTCCTTGGCCCAATCGTTTGAATGCTTAGAAGATGGATATGGACTTCTTGGAAAATATATTCTTTCCATTTAGTACCCTTCATCTTCTCATCTTTGTTAGAATAATTCTTGTGATGATCAAAACATTGTAAGGACATAGTGTGATGGTGATGCAATAAATTAAATTGCTTACCATTTGTTGCTGATATGTAAATTCTAGCAGACTAAAAACCAACATGAGTATCCGGTGAGGCCCCCTTTTTAAGGGCATGCCTCTCAACAAGGTCATTCTAAAACTCATCTTCATAAACCCCTTGAAAATAATTTTTTCTTCAAATACATGTCCCTTCACAAGGTTGTTATGAAAATCAGTCAATGGCTCATCCTTAAGAAGTTTGAAGGATGGTACATGTGCCTCTATCTTGAGCTCTTTGCATTCAACTAGTAATGCCCTCTTTGTTTCAATTTCTTTACAATTTTGTTGCCACATGCAATCGTTGGAAATCAATAAAACACCATATATTGTCAAAGAATCTTTATCTTCAAGCATGCATACCGAGTTTCTTTTGTTCTTATTTTATGATTTCTTCCTCTTTCCTTAAGACAAAGAGAGAATTATTTTCCTCTTTGATTGGAACATATTTTCCATTTTCCTTTGGCATAGTAGATTCCTCCACGGGTTGTTCTCTCTCCATTACTCACAACCTTAATTTTTCTTCTTGCTACACCATTTCAATTTAGAAACTCTTCTCTTTGTCCTTTCTCTAGGCATACCTCACTCGCCTTTGTCCACTCCTATGAACTTTGCAAGTGATAGGGCATCGCGAATCTCAACTGAAAGAGCCCTATACTCCTTATAGCTGGCCACAATATTGTGCCTTGTTGAATGTCATGTATCAACCTTCAGAATGAATCCTTCCCCGGAAGGAGGGTAAGCTGAAAAGGCCTAGTTGTAGGATCCATCACGGATCTTGGTGGTTGAAGATTGTTGTTTGCCTTATAAGAACTTCCTGGATGCATGTTATGGATCAAATATGCCATTATACTAGCTAACGTCCCTTACCCTTGGGAAAACCTTTCAAACCTAACATCATCAAAAATTTCATGCCGCCATTTTATCTTCACCTTTTGCATGAATACCCTTCGAATGGGAAGATTGATCCTCTAATACCACTATAATGTCTCTTTTCGGGCTCTAAGCGAAAATAAAGGCAAACCGCACAAACCCCAATAAAATAGTAAACGAAAATTATGAAAACCAATGAAAATTATGATAACAAGGTACAACCATCCAATTTTTATAACAATAAGGAAAATGTAATATCTCTTAAAAATGCATCATTCACACCATCTAAAACATGTAGGGCAGCTTAGAAATATTTCAGGACAATTATTAACCAAGAAACATGCCTTCAAACCCAATTGGAATTTATTTAATTAAATAAAATGACAACAATGGACGTCCTTCCGAAAGTGGCTAGAAATGAATGATTCAAGCCCAACAATCAAGTCCAAGATTCCGATTGCTAAAAATGTGAGAAACACAATGATGGCTGAGTTGGATGTTATTACGCCCTAAAAACCCTTAAAATCTCCACAAGGTGGGTTGTTCCCCTAGGAGAGGGCATGTAAATGGAGAATCCTCAATAAATTGAAGAGTTTTTGTTCTTAAATCAAACAAGGAAGGTTTTCGTCCTCCTTGTTGGCCACACAAGAGAGTTTTCGTCCTTAAGAGGAAGTAGTCGAGCAATCAACCCAAAATGTATGCAAAGTTTTTTTGTGACAATATGATGATGATGCACAAATGACCTAAACGACCCCTTATTATACCTTGATGTGGCACCAAAACCAATTAGAATGCCCCTAATTAAGACCGACCTCATAATTGATCATTTCTCTTCTATTTTTCATTTGTCTTTCTTCTTAACCTAGTTGACTTGACTTTATATAGAAAACTACTAAAGAAGAATGTAATGCTCACAAAAATAATTGAAAAACACGACAATTAATCTCCTTGCTCATTTCCTTCTTGCCTATGGGAAGTGGAATGTGCTCGAAGTCTTCAAATTGAAGCGGCTTGGAAAAAGGACATTACACATTCAAATTAAGTACAATGACAACTAGAAAGTCAACATTATGACTACCTTGTTTAAAGAAGTTAGACTAGATAAAATATTTTTTGGGATCATATCACAAGTAGAAGATCCATTATCGATAACTCATGTCCTATATTTGATAGAACAATCCTTATCTCAAGTGACCATTTATGTGGAAAACATCCTTAATATTACTCTTAATTCTATAAAATGCTTAGTCTCATGGATAACATTAAAACCATTCATTTAGATTCTTAACATGCTTCAACTTTTGACACAATTCCTATATTATAATTCAAATATGTTTAATGATTGAAGAGATGTTGAAATAATTAACTACATTTGATCGCATCTTTCATCCTTTGTAAAACTAATGAAATGAATTGAGGTGGCTTACTCTTTTTTACCGAAGTTTGTAACCTTTCTAATTACACACTTTACACCATAAACAAGTTTCATACAACAAATGTAGATTTCAAAGTATCAATCATTTAACAATTAGTACCACATCACTTAAAAATTACAAGAACAAAATATACAAATCGTCAATAAAATACACTTTAGTGAGTCACTTAAAACTAATTAAAAAAAACCCTTGCAATTGTACAAGTTCATTGACAACATTGACTACTTAGGTACCTACTCGAAGGGAAACAAAATCAATGTTTCAATCCATAAAAGTTTCCAAAATCTCGTAAGGGTGGGTTGGTTTGTGAAGGGCACTCTTTATAAGAGTTCGTTGGTTTCAAGAAAAAGTATAAAGAACAAATAAAAAATATAAATTCGTTGTGTAGGAATTTATTAAATTAGCTTGAACAAGTTAAACCGCGAACGCAACCAATAGCTTGCCCGATGTTCTTTAATTTTCCCATTACAGTAATTTAATACGATTAAAACTGATTATCTTTACATAATGTAAAGAAAATGAATGAATGAATTATATTTGTTTAGAAATGCACGTCTTCCCTATTCCCCTTCTCCTCCCTGCGCGAGGATTTGTGTTCAATTTTTTCTGAAATCTGTCTGCCAATCTGAAAATTTCGGCCGTGTCTAAACGCTTTGATGAAATTTGAGAATGAAGCAAATCGGGTCGTCAAAATTTGGGTGACAATTGGGGGATTTTGAGTTCGAATCCTGGCAGCTCCAAATTAAATTGTTACGGCATGCATTTCATCTGAAAGGTACCCTGGATCTTAAATCATGAGGGTTTCTTTGTTTTTGTTTGCGAAAACCCCTGTTTTTCTTATGGGTGTTGCAATTAAACTCTTTATTGGGCATTGTAAATGCATCAGGAGAGTTTCTAGAAACATCTAGAAGCCTCTCTGCTTATGGGATTTTACGGCGTTGTAAAAGCTAGGGTTTGTACAGAGGAAATGCACGGCGAAGAAAGGCGAAGGATTGGATTTTAGGTTTTTAATTGATTTCAACCCTCAACTGCTTGAATTTGGAGAACGAGCTGGAGAACACAATATCACGAGGAATTAGCATGTAAGTCCTCTTAAATGCCTATAAACAAGGGATCAAAGAAGGAATTTTAGTTCACCTATGATTGAACGAATGGAGTAAACACAATTGGTTATACAAACGTAATCTATTTTTAAAATTCGTACGGTTTCGATGAAATCTTGGTTTTTTTAGGGCACAGTCACGTGGAAGCCCTAGGGCTCTTAAAAATGGTTCTTGTTATGGGTAAATGTAGAGGGCTAGTTAATGGGACGACCCCATAGTGTTATGTAGGATGGATTTGCTGTTGAGGGTAACTAGAAATAGAGGGCTTCAGCGGCAGGATTGTTACCGTAGTCACCAGGAAACTTCAGTTTAGAAGCACGGCTTATGTTCTAGAATCCGCATCTTATGGTGACTATATATATATATATATATTTAAAATTGATGTACCCTTATTCAGCTACTGCCATACCCTGATTTGAGACTTTTCTCATCTCTGTATTGGTACCTGCACCTCTTTTGTCTCCAGGTGACTATACTCATTACCATCGAGTCCCTACTTGGGTTTAAAACCGTTGGAGGATGTGCCAATAGAAGGGTTTGAATTGTTTTTTTTTCTTTTACTAGAAGTTATTGGTAAATTTATAGGTTTCCTAGAAAAGTCAAACCATGGTTCCTATGAAGCCATTACAAGAGCTATTTGGGTGTTAAAGCTGATTTTGAAGTGAAAGGGTCTATGAGATTCTTTAGTTAGGACTTTCCTTGTTTCAAGCCTGTTTTAGAAAGCGATTAATTTCAAGATTTTTAAGTGGTTTTGCCCTAGGTTTTTGGATTTTATTATGGGTGGTATATGCCTCTCAAGTTGAGTTAGAGTGATTGCGTTAATAGTCACGAGGAAACTACTAGTCTATGCATCAACACCCACATCTCCTGGTGACTATACAGTATTCATAGGGTATAGTATACATCTCATGGTGACTATACATACATATAGTGTAGTATAGTGATTGTGTATATATGAATGCACATGTATATACATAGCACATATAACACATATTTATATAGATATAACACAAGAGTTGAAACAGGCGTAACTGTACTTGTACCCTATGTACCATGGACGGAGTGGAAAATGGCATAATTGTATTTGTACCCTGTACCATGTCATAGTTCCATGGAGTCTCGGAATGTGGGGACCAAGGTCCTAGGTTTGGGGATGGGGGAATATACAGAGTACTTGAAAATTTAGTTATAAAAAATGTATGAGGAATAACAAATGAAACTTTGAAATACTAAACACATTGCATTGAACAATGAAAATGCTGAATATCAATATATTAATATTTATATCATAATTTATATTCAAAATGATGATTACATTCAAAATTCAAATACAATTGAACCCCATCATCAAGCTCCCAATATTTGATGAATGTGTTGAAAGTTGAACTGTTGATCAATGAAGACTTGGCACTTGCTCTTCAAGCTCTGGCTGTTACTCTCCCTCTTGCTAATGCTCTCAACTTCTCACTCTTGCAGCCTTGCTTGCTCTCGCTCTCGCGCTTTCTTTCATTCTCGCACTTGCAGCCTTGCTGAATGCTGAATGTGTTTAAGCTTTGATAGTGATTTGAAATGACGGTGTGAGCTTCATTTATAGTATTTTTGAGTGCTTAAAATTTGGGTAGGGCCCTATAAGCTTTTAGAGTTGGGTTGGGGGCACAGACATCTAAAAATATGTTTTTAATTTAAAAAAACACCTTTTTGGTGTTTTTGGAGCAGGAGACTGCTCCAATCTTCGGAAAGGTCAAGGGACTTGGGCAAGTTTCTTTGAAATCTCAGGGATGTCTTGAAGTACCCGAACATCCCTCTAAGATGGAAACGTCCCCATACTATTGGTGGTGGCGGTGGGATGGCGGGGCATGTTTCCTTGGCGTCTCCAAGTCCCTGGGATGTCCTCGTCTGCAGAAATGTCAAAATTTGGGAGGGGGATATGTACCCGTGGAACACTGGTGATTATGCTTGTGCCTAACTAGTTCTCATGCACAACTAATTATAATGGGTGTCTATGTAAAATAGTAGGATAGTAGCCTAGATCACGGGTATTTGAGTAAAATATTAAAATGGTTACTGGGTTCTCCTGCAATAAATTTACTTATATCAAACAAGTTCTTTTGTAAAATTTACTATATTGGGTATTTAAGTAAAATACTATGATGGTAACCTAGATCAGGGTGTGGTACACATATTGCATTCATGTGTATATATTTTAATTTTTGTATGTGATTAGGCAATTTCACCCTGCATTTGACAAGTGGTATTTGTTAACCACCATCTTTACAACAGAACCGCTAAGTAATTTGTGCAGGTGGCAAAATCATCAGCTAAATTATATGGAATCTGGATGGTCAAGGATCTGGACTGAGTGAAGAGAACACAAACAATTTCTTAAAGAATATGTGTGATGTCAAAGCTTGACTTTATTGTGAAGCATTCAGAGATTTGCTAGATAGCTGGAATTGTGAATTGCGACATATATTTGAAACACACAAATTTAAATGCTTTTGAAAGTTGAGAACTTGGAAACACAAATTTAAATGCTTTTGGAAGTTGAGAACTTGGAAACACAAATTTAAATGCTTTTGGAAGTTGAGAACATGAAAACAAAAATTTAAATGCTTTTGGAAGTTAAGAACATGGGATTGTCTTAGAAAGAGTGTGTTCGGGAAATGAGAACGTGGTGATCCATCTAAATGTCTAGATTGAATAAAAAAGCTTACATATTTGAGGCACATAATTTTAAATGCTTTTGGAAGTTGAGAACATGGGATTGTTTGAGAGAGAGTGTGTTCGGGAAATGAGAACATGGCTTTACATCCATCTAAATGTCCAAATTGAACCAAAAAAGCTTACATATTTGAAGGACATAAATTTAAATGCTTTTGGAAGTTGAGAATACAGGATTTTGTATGATTGTGTTTGGAAAATGAGAACGTGGCTTTACATCCATCTAAATGTCTAAATTGCATAGTTACCAGGTTCAGCGGATTCCAGCAAAATCCGGTTTGAACCGCATTTTTGGAGGCCTCCGGATTTATTCAGTCCGGTTCGCCATCTTTATATTAATAAAAAAAAACCTCTGTGGCAAATAAGCACTTCTCCGTTCTCCTTCTCCTTCTCCGTGGCAGATGGAAATGGCCTCTTCGTATTTTCCATAGAGGAGTAAATCGATACAGAAGGATCTATTACGGTTGGGCAAAAAAAAACAGAAGGGTCGAGCAAGTAGAAACGATGAAGCTTTCAGCCTTATCTCAACCCCTGGGGGTCGAGAGAAGGGGAAGAACCAAATTCGCTGCACTCAGAGGTGACAACGATGGCTGTGTGGCAAAAACGTGGCTGTGACAATGGTCGCGGTAGGAATTACTATGAATCGTAGCATCAGGTCGACGTCTTTCACTCCGTTTAGACTTACCTATGTGGTTTTAACTTTTACCTTTCTCTTATTCGATTAGGGTTTTTTTAATTTGTAGTTTAAAACTTTAGCAAATGCTATTAATATTATATAATAAATAAATATTTATATATTTATAAGTATTAACTTTGAAAATATATATTGTTTTTTATTAAATTTGTTATTATTTTTAATATTATAAGTTAACATTCAATTATATACTACTAAGTTACTAACGTTTATTGTTAGTAAAATATAATTAGTAATAAGTTAATAACTAAGTAAATCCCTACGTGAAATGTTAATAAAATATAATTAGTAATAAGTTAATAACTAAATAAATAATTTAAGTATATATATTCCGAACCGGATTTTTCCGGATTTTTTCGAGAACTTCGGATTTTCGGATTTTTTTACCCTTCCGAACTTAATCGGATTTTCGAACCTGGTAACTATGCTAAATTGAACCAGAAAAGCTTAGATGATGCCTATCTTTGTCTCTCTGATACCTGCTTTTAATTAGTAAACTTTACCTTTCTTTTGCCTATGGTTTTTAATGTGCTCATTTTTGAAAATTTTCTATATTTTTGCATTTAATTATTTGTTCTTAATTTCAGGTAAGGATTAGAAAATGGCTGTGCACAAGCAAATACCCTTGAGTGATGCAGCTATACTTGCTGGATCACGTTCTGCAATTATGCCCTCTCTTATTTGCAAGGTTAAAGAGGAGGCCAATATTGGTGGAGCAGTCATGAAATCCGATGTTCCTTCAGAGGAGGATATAGATATTGATCTTAGGAAGTCTATTTTCTGATCATGCATTTTTTATCTGGTGGGCCATGCCATAGAACATGTGGTCAACTGTGGAACGAGCTCCTGGAGCATAAGCTTCTCCCCAGGCGCTACCATGCCTGGTATTCGAGGTCTGCAAAACAGAGTGGGGATGAGGATGATGACGGGCTGTCTTTTCCATTGAGTTATGCTCAATTAGTCGAAAGGTAAAGTAGCTAAAATATGAATATTATGAATTCTGGTTATTCCAGGAATTGCATTTTTCATTAACAATTATTGAAGTCAAAGTTTAGTAATTTTATCAACTTCTAGAAACAGTGGATTCCAAGTCTGACCAAACACAACATTCTGATGAGAGATATAAACTAGGAACTAGACTGTTGTGTTATATCTATATAAATAAGAATGCACATGTATATAAATATTTATATATTTATCTTCCATTCTTAATAATGCACGTGCAGCTTTTCTAGAGCCAGAGTCACTTCCATCTTTTTCATTTTTTATGATACCCCAAGTAACTTTAGTGTTTAAACATTGAACCATTTGACAGTCCGTAACCCAAAGGCTAGGAACTCTCTCTGAAAAGGGTTCTCGAGAATGTTATTTGCTGTGTTATGTGATGCCGGTAAGGCTACCCCCAGCTAGCAGCCAAACCAGCCACCTGGTTTTCATTTTGCTATATGTGTGAGATTCTGACATGCTTGAAGGAATCGACAGTTCTTAATGCATATTGGATGATGGAATTTAGCCTCCATACCCTGTACTTTCTTAATCATTGCATTGATAAGGACTTTTTAGTCTCCTTCGGCAAATCGTTCCATCCTCTCTCTTTGACAATCTGTAAGCTTTTATGAAGCACCATAGCTTCTGCCTGACTATTGGTATATATACTGATGCAGAAAGCAGAAATTGAGATAGGCTATTTCGCATCATCTCTAAAAGCTGCATGGCCACATTACACTTCATCTTAATCATGCCAGATCGCATCTCCTGCTCAACTGTGGGCATTTTTGGCTCATTTTTATTAACCCCTGCAGTGTGTGTGAATACTCGTATATCAGAAAAAAATAAATACGAAATAATGTCATAAAAATATAAGCAAGGGAGAACAAATTGAAATTCTAGAGTAACATGGTCATAAAAGCATTCAAAGATTTACACTTACGGGTCAAGAAAGAAAATGGAAAGGAGGAGGTTATAGAATCAGAATGATATGATTATAAAAGCCTTGACCTAATTTGAACATATAGCCATTGATTTTGGACTTGCTTTCCTGTCGCCAATGCGTTATGACATAAATAACATTAGACATTAGACTGTATTATGTATGTATTTGGAATAAAAAGTGTCCAACTTCTTTATTTGCATAACAACCTTGTCATGTAGCCATCTTCTTAGCATAAACATAAAACTGATTTCGTGCTTTCTATGTGATCTTATTGGAACTGAAGGTGACAGTCATTCTCAGTTTGCACATGTAAGTCTGGCTGAATCATCATCATATTGGCTTAGTATTGACGTGGCCATTGACTTCTTGTTACTATATTCCATGTCTTCTTCGTTGTTTCATTCCTCTGCTGTTCATTATTCCTTTTTGTTTCATGTTCTTGACTACCACCCGTTCTGACCAGATTTTCAACATGTTTTATTCTTTTTTTTTTAACTAGGTCCAATTTTCCTCTATTGTTGTTTCTTTGTTAATGCTTTGTCTTTTCCTTGTTTGTTTTGTTTTTAGGTTTTTACTTTTCCTCCATGAGTATTGATTAATAAATAATTAGCCATATATCTAGCTTCTTGTCTTATACCACATTAATGGCCATCAATTTGATTCTTCTTCCTTCCTATAAAGTCTTGTTGTAGAGCCATCGATATTAAAAATAACCTCTGCTAATAAGCCATCAATATTAAAATGGATTTGAAAAGTGGTATAATGCCCCTCTATTTGATGTTCCTTCCTTTGTATAAAGCTTTGTTGTAGAGCTATCTTTTAAGACCCATCAATTTTAAAAGATAGCGTATGCTATTAAGCCATCAATATTGAAATTGATTCAAAAATATTATTAGAAGTCATGATGACAGATCGAGGTTAGAGCTATCTCTGAAGTAAAAGTACCAAGAATTAATCTTTTGCATCAATGAATAAAAATAAACCCTTTTAAGACCTGAAGAATTTGAGTACACCTGTCATAATTTTGAAGGAGTTACGTAACTGCTCTATTAGAAGGAAAAAAACCGTACTTAATTTTTTTGAGTAGAATGTTTATTTGTTTCTAATTATGAACATGTACTTAAAACAATTTTTTTGAGCAAATAATTGGTGCTATGTGAGCTCCACAATCAAGACATTGGAGGTACAATTATCGGAAACAATGTATTTTACTAGTAAGAGTTCATATATGTTACCGCCTAAACAATTATGAACTGAAGGAATGGGATCAAAAGCTTTATCCATAACTTATTATCTAAAAAAATTCGAAAGGATTTTAAAAGAAGAAAAAGTTAGAAGTTAAAACTGACTGGACTTTTAGAAAAATTATGTACAAGATTCAGAATATTTCTATTGAATTTGAAGATATTCATTACTTGAGAAAATCAGAAAATCAGGAGCTTATGCTCCTCCAACCGGGTTGTGAAAAATTCATAAAATATTGCAGGTCTGTGCTTTGAGAAAACCAGAACCTTATTAACAAGCTGCAAAAAGTTACAATGATGATGCTGATAAGGAATAAAACTAAGATAATCGAATTGCTCAAAGAAAAATGTTACAGCTAGAAACTTTGAACAACATAAACAAATAAGGAACTGATAATATCTCAGTATCATCTCAAGACATAATATATAATATTCAAATACTAAAGGAACCTCTGGAATACATTATCTCAATGTTTCACCAAGAGGCCTCCACAGATTGTTCTTTGTTCGATACATCAGATAAAATGTCATTGCTCACATCAAATCCTGAAAATTTATTGGAGAATTATGTATTTAAGCCATAACCAGTGTTATTAGCATACTAAAGATGACATCTATAGAACACTTCAGCAATGAAATCAAATGGAAGATATCGTGGAAAATGGAAGCTACATTAAGTAATAGGAATCCTGTTTAAATGTAGGCTTATCAAATCTTGATAGTGGCAAGGCAGGATGAAGCATCATTTTTGATCATGTTTCAGGGTTAAAGTGTATTAAGATGGGAGAACTTGTTTTGGACCTTGTTAGGATGTAATATAAATAATTATTTTTGGAAGTTCTAATGTTATGATCTTATATGTCAATGTGACTGTCTGCATATAAACATAATACCATTCATCGTGAACTCGTCATTCACAATTTCAAAAATAACTTGACATGATGTTAATGGCAAAGGCAAGAAGAAGCATTATCTCTAATCATTCTTTAGGGTCAGAGTGTCTTAGGATGGGAGAATTTGTTCTGAACCTTATTAGAATTTAGGATACAATAGAAAGGGTTAATTTTTGGAATCCCTAATGTTTTGACCTTATATGTCATGTGACTGCCCACATTTAAATATAACACTGTTCATCGTGAACTTGCCATACACAATGTCAAAAATAAAGTGAGAAAATGAGTATTGTGCTATATGCCTGTTCTGAGTCTTCTGCTTTACATTGACCTGTATTTTACGAGTAGTGGTTTATGAGAAACCATCTGTCATGAGCATGAATAGTCCACTTGGCAATCATGGCAATTGTCTGTAAGTGTCCCTTATGAGCTATCATCAAGCTCCCTAGCTTTTACAATTTATACAATTTGGTGTTTCCACTATGTAGTTTCAAGTTAATCTACACTGACCAATAATTCAGCTATAATGTAGTTTCAAGTTAATCTACACTGAACAATAATTCATGAATAGTGCTTTACAAGAAACTATCTCTCATGAGCGTTAATAGTCCACTTAGCACACATTGCACATAGGTGATGCTCATAGGGGTGAAGCACCAGGACTTTCGGTGAGGTCACCCATCCTGGTACTACTCCAGCTTAAGCAGGCGTAACCATGGAGTTTCTGCTAAAATCAGGCCTGCTTAGCTTGCTACCCCATTTGCAAAAACTTCGGCAAGTGTTGTGCCTTATGAACCATTCATTATGGAGCTCCCGGTCTTTTCAATCTGTACAAGTGGTGTGTCTGCAGTGTGTCGAATCATGTGATATGTATCTGCACTGACCTACATTTCTAGAGTAGTGTTTCACAAGAAAACATCTCTCATGAGCATGGATTGTTGACATTTCTCTCATTGGTTCTTGAATACTCACTATTTATATTTTATTATTTTCTGCCTTGATATATTTCTTTCTGTCTTCAAAACTCAAAGAATGAATCAATCCAAACTTCCAGCTGATGCTAATTTTGATGCTTTACTGTTTATATAAACCGTTAAAAAATGACTCATTTTTTTGGGCCTTTACTATTCCTTAGGAGTATTTTGTTTGTTGTCAAATTTAGTCTCATATCTGTAGCTATGTAAACATAATAGCTATATATTTATCCTATCAATTGTAAAATTAAAATTTTCATCTCAAGACAAGGTGAGCTCTATGCTATATTTAGACTGTCTTGTTTTCTTTAAGGACTGTGTTTTACTCGGGAATGTAATCTCACCAACTGAATTTTTTTGTTTGGCTTTTCAACTTCATTGTTTTTGCGAAACCTATACAACTAAATTTCCTGATTCGCCGATAGGCCTCTACCATGGTAGTTGGTGGTGATGGTGAACTATAATGGCTACAAGTTAAACAATTAATTTCCAACGTTAAATTTGATGTCCATTTGACTGTCACTTAGAAGATTTTTCTTTTTGCTTGGAGAAGTTGATTGAAAAATCGTAATATCTTGTTCATGCTGGAGTTTGAAGCCCTTTTTTCATGTAAAGATTTTTTTGAGCCCAACTCAATAGTGCAGCTAGATTGATTGCATTTGCCACCACTCAGTAGGAAATTCATGTAGAAGGTAATGAAGCTATTAATCAATGTGATATGCAAGATATCTAAGATAAGGGCTTTGAGATTGATATCTCTTGGCATTTCTCAGGTATATGTACTAGTTTAAATTGTATTGTTGTTGATCTTGAAAATTGACTTGAAAATTTCTCTTTCGTATGTGGCTCCTGCAAACCTGAGTGTATTGAAGTATTTTGGTTGTCAATTTGGACTGAATATTGGAGGTTTACAAGCAAAAATGTGAATTGTTGAGTAATTTATTGAGCAGGTACATTGGTGTACATTGCTGTACTTGTTTTCCCTCTATGCAGATATCCGCACATTGAAAAGAACCACTTGGTAAAGCTTTTGCAACAATTGCTGTTGAAGAGCACTTCTGTTTCTCAAGGAGCATCTGATGCGAAGATTGTAACTGGAGCTGATGTTCCAACACTTTTAGGATCGGGGTCTTTTTCTCTTCTAGAATGTAAGTTTAATGGGTTTATTTACTTTTAGTTCATTCCTAAGAAATGGTCTTTAAAATGGATTTCGATAAACAAAAGGAAGCTCATCTTTATGTTTTGTTTTGTTTAGACAATAAAATGTTGCACTTTATAAGGTTTATTGTTTGTGGTTTTACTTTTTGTGGCTGCAAACTTTTGATACTTCCATTATGTCGACACAATTGAAGGCGTCTATTTGAACAGTATCTTTTCATTCGGAATTCAATTGTTAATTCATAATATGGCTGTTTTACCTGAACTTTTTCTAACTTGACAAATGGACATGCTGTGTGTAATGACAGCTGAGAAGGCAAGAGATATCATACCTGCTCGCCAAGGTGAAACTTACCTCCGTTGGCCACACTTGCAAGCAAATCAAGTTCACGGTCTGAGCTTAAGAGAAATTGGAGGTGGTTTTGGAAAGCATCATCGTGCTCCATCTGTTCGTGCAGCATGTTATGCCATAGCAAAGCCATCTGCTTTGTTAGAAAAAAATACAGATTACAAAGAAGCTGAGGGGTCATCAAAATGCTGTTTACTGCGGTGAAGAATCTTTTGCCACATTCTTTTTAAAAGTTTTATTTTGAGGCCTTTATGATATGATACTTGGGGTTGACTAAAAGTTAGATTTAGTGTGTCCCAAGACATCAAATTTCCCATAGAACCTTTTAGCCTATGAAATCAAAATTAGATGCTAATGGAAAAAAATACAAAATTTAATCCCCTAGGCAGGCGTACTCAAACACAGTTTTAATTAGTCGCATATCAAACTATCTAGAAATAGTTTTCAAAGCACCTAAAAGTATCATATGTTGAACAGAGTGGGAGGATTGGATGAATCAACTCCCACCCTCAGATTTTGAATCCCATATTCAAGCTCTTAGGAGTTGGCAGCGACTGTATGAAAACCCTTAACTTGTTCTTGATCTCCATATAGCCTTCCACTAAGCAAATCAGGAACAGAGGAACCAGCAGCAGCCAAACTTGTATGAACCTTAGGAGGAACAGTAGATAATGGCAAAATGAGCAGAGAGCATGTTCATTTAGAAAGTCACAGATCCAAACCGTGAACTGAGTATCCTCATCTGTAAAATCCACTGCACCAGGCCCAGTAAGGAAAATCTCATCTTGAAAAGCTTCTGTGTCTCCTACCTCAGTGACCACATGTTTCTTTCTTCCTTGCCTGCTGTCTGGTTAACAATCTGCTAAAGAATTCCTTAAAATGCCGAACCAAGCTGGCATGACTGGTCTGTTCCTCCAAAGTCAACAATTTTTCTAGATCAGGGATTAACATTTACCATAGTAAATGGGACATGCCATAGTAAGCATAGAAATTACCAAGTTTAACATCACTAATTGAACCATATCAAATACACTCCCATGTAATTTTTGTTTTTGCAAAAGTGTATTATCCATTTTGATTTTCTTTCCATGTTTATGAGACAAAAAGGTAGTTAAAAATAAATGTTCAATAGTTTCTTGATGATCAAACACAGCACAATTGGAAATATTTTTGCAAGTCATCTTTGGGACTGCAGAGTTGCTTCATTTCTATTCTGAAAATCTAAGATAGTCAGTGGCCACGGAATGCATTACCTGTTAAATGTGTTGTAAATTCCTCCACAAAATTCACAGGAATATTGTATGCATTGAGTCTGGACCAACTTGTCTTGGGGTCTGACATATAAGTTCCAGATTTAAGGAAGAATCTCATGGCGGCCCCTTCTTGTCTTTGCTCATCTGTTTCTGAACTTCTCATACTATTTCATAGCTCTTGGAGTCCCCTATGTGCTTTTCCAGCTCTCGGGGCTTTCTTTGCTCCAGTCTTGCTGTTGAAAATATAATTCTGTATTTGCAGCCTCTTTTCGCTGTCTCCTCCGTGCTCATATTGAGCTTATTTTTCCCCATCTCCTTGATGCCTCAGAGCTTGTTCTGACCATAATTTTAATATTATCAGGGAAAAGAAAAAGCTTATCAATGATGAGGTAACGAACCTCACAATTTTTGTAAAGATTCGAGTTTCCATGCATCCAGTGTATGAGCTTTACCATGGGATAGTATGCACTACCACTGCCCTCTTATTAATCACTAAATTACTATACTATCCAACAAAATATCATGCATTATTTGCTTTATTTGATATATAATATTTAGCCATAAACTCCCACAGTACACATACTTCTCCATAGTTATGAAATTATAAATCAGGTGTAGCATGCTATTACCTTACCATTGCCATGCAGGAGGCCTCCTGCTTCAGCTGAGTCCAGTTCGTACACAATCTTCTCCGTAGTTATGAAATTATAAATCAGGTGTAGCATGCTATTACCTTACCATTGCCACCGAGGAGTCCTGCTTCAGCTGGGTCCGGTTCCCTTTAGCATCCTCATTTAAACTTATTGTTCACGTGGATGTCAGTGTATTTTTGAAGTACCTTCCTTCGAACCTTACCTGATGCCTTTATTGAGTGGATTATTGCTAGTAACATATTGATGTAGGATTTTTGTTGAAATTTAGGCTGGACTTTGAGACAGTTGAAGAGGAAGAAAATGCTTGTTATAAGTATCTACAGGCTCTGCTTTCTATAAAGAGATGCAGGCTGTTATGATATGAAGTTCATAGAAGAGAAATTTTTATAGGTTTTTTGGTCTATTGCATTTGAAATGGATCCAATTGAGACATGCTAAATTTTGCAATTCTTAATAGTGGTTCATTAGATTGCTTGAAACTGTGGATTGGAGCAGTGATCTAAGATATGGAATAAATGGTCAATAATTAAGAGTACGAGGTATGGACCCTAGAACTATGCATGACAAATATTGATCAGTAATAAAGAGTGATGTAGGAGCTGTTCCTCACCAGTCATAGAGCTTTACCTCACCTCATCACTTTTGATGCATGGTTGGCATCTTGTTCCCAGGCTTCCTAGCTGGTTTTAATGGCAGGTGGCTTAGCACTATTAAGATTTGAAGTAGGTTTTTTTTTTGCACCGAGCCAGGATAAAAAAGATGTAAGGTTAGAACTTTTATTCAAATGAGTGTATAGTGTTTCTTATACAGTTTAGTGTTAGGCCAAAAGCATGCTGTCTACAGCTGCTACAGGTTACTGACAAGAGTATAGATGAATGGTACTGTACTTAAATGTAATAAGAATGAAAAAAGATGCAGATGAATGCAGTTTATTGCAACCGTGAAGTGGTTATTATCATTTGCTTCTGTCATAATGGTTTAAATCTACGTCGCACGGATACTCCAAAACCCTCCCGAATCCCCTTGGATACGTATCCGATACGGATACTTGGCGGATACGTGCCTGAAACGTACAGGGTACGTCACGGATACGTACAGACGTATCCGTGACATATCCTGACGTACCCCGTACGTATCAGGTACGTATCCAGCATTATATACGTTTTTTTTAGTTCTATTTCATTTTTTTTTAATGTTTGACTTTTCTACTCCCTAAAACCGAACCCTAAACACTAAATGAATAAAATAATACACCCTCTCCCCCACAAAAAGCTGAGGATTTGGTATATGTGCACTCCAATTTGCGCCTCTTGTCACACAAGTCTGAGGAGTATGCTAAAGGGCCTCACAAACTTTGGGATCTTATTCCAGAGACCACAGACTTGGATGCCTCCGTAGCCACGCTTGCCCAACTTTCATTATTTGATGGCGAAGATGACGCTCAAGGGAGTTCGCAAGGAGCGGAGAGTGGAGTTAATGAGAGTGGAGCTAGCGCAAGTGGCACACATGAACTTGATTTTGAGGAAAATCTAGATGATATATTCTAGATTTGTTTGTATTCCTATATCATATGTATGGCAGCCACATGAACAATGAAATGTAAAATCTTAAGTATATTGTTTGTTTTGAAAATTTGAACATGGATCTAGTTACTAGTATATTTTTCAAATTTCAAGTTTTGTTCGTATTCATGTTAACATGATATTCGTATATCATATGTATGGCAGCCACATGATCAATAAAAATGCAAAGTCTTAAGTATATTGAATGTTTTGAACATTGATTCAAGTTTTGTATTACTATTTCAGTTTTTTATGGACTAAAAAATGAGTAAAATGAGTAGATGTACATAAAAAAAAATATATATATATATATGTACGGACGTATCCAAGACGTATTGTATCCAAGGGTTTTTTAAAATTGACGTATCTGCGTATCGTATCCGTATCCAAACCGATACTCGTATCCGTATCTTGGCAACGTAGGTTTAAATGTTGATTGGATTTCACTCTTGGGGTCCAGATAGAAACTGTTATGTGACAAATTCCCCATTGATAAAATATTAAGTTCTAGAAGTTAGTAAATAATTAAAATAAAAGAGTTATAAGAGTTCCTAAACTCCTTTTAAAAGAAGGATTAAAAGTTATATAATGAACCCATTATGGGTGTATGTAAGTAATGGTAATATGTAATAAATAAAATAAACACCCCAATTTATATGTATATGGGTGTAAAAGTAAAGTAACATGAGTAAATAAAGAGTTAATAAAATAAAAGAGTGGTTATCATTATCCGTAAATGGGTGTGAATTGTTTATAAAATATAATGAAGTAATATTATAAATAATAAAGAGGTGTGATGATTTGTAACCACCTCTTGAAAATTATAAATAAGAGGGCAAACTTTGGAATGGGGAAGCATGAAATATTATATATATTTGAGGACCCTTTAATATAGGGAGTATGAAATATTTTATATATTTAAAGATCCCTTTAATTAGGGTGGATTAAATAAAAAGAACTTCTCAAACAGATGTGTTGAGAAGGGGAATTAATGAGTACCATTTGTAATATATATTAATATTGGTAAAGTAATTAATAAAAGTTGTTTTGAACGGGTATGCTGGTTGAAAACCTACCCGGGTAAAAAGTATTTTATTTAAACTTGTGGTATGGGGTTTTAATACCCATATGAATATGTGTGATCAAGTAATTGTTATTTGATACTGAGTGAAGGCAAGTGGTGGGCATTGGAGAGGGGCATTCTAGAGGGGTGTCCTAACTGGGGTATGTAAAGTATAACCCAAGATGGTTCCTGGCCAGGGCAAGAAGATTATTTGTTACATATTTCCTCCTGATAATGCGGCCATAGCTTGAGGTGCTGAATCTCTGGTATCACTTAGGAGTTGCCTGAGCCACACATAGTCCTCGCCTAGATATGCATATCTAAAGTATCACGTAGGGATTACTTGAGGTACACCGAATTCTCCCCATTGTGTTATGTTTAATCTTTGAACTATTGTTTTTTTGGTTTAAAATACATTAGGAGGATTTTTATATGGTAAAATATTAGGATTATTAAATGGGATTTAGTCATATCACAGAAACTGCATTTTTCATTTCAATCATTGTGATGAATTCTGTAGACTGGGAAATGGTCTTGAGCTAGTTTGAAATACAATTTTTTGGGTAATCCTAGTTTCTACAATATTTGCAATGCTTTTGTGTAGGGTTTTCTATGGGTAGTGGTTTTGGCTTGAAGCTGTATCGAAATTGGATATAAACCTTCTAACACTTTGATTCTTGACGTGCACCTGCAGCGATTTTTGATCGATCAGGGCAGTATGTCATTACAGGTTCTGATGACCGCCTTGTTAAAATATGGTCGATGGAAACAGGCTTTTGCTTGGCTAGTTGTCGGGGCATGAGGTGCCTTTTCAATGTTAAATTTCAACTAGCAGTTTTGTAAATATATGTGTTACTTTGAACGAGCACTGACAATCCTTTTTCTGGCTGATATTAGCACCTTTTCAACATTAAGTTTTAACTAATAGTTTTTAAATATCCGTTGCTTTAAACATGCACTGACATCCCTTTTTCAGGGTGATATTACTGATTTGGCAGTGAGCTCAAATAATGCCTTAGTGGCATCGGCTTCAAATGATTGCATCATCCGAGTTGTGAGATTTCTTTTTCTCTCATTTTTCTATATCTAGCACAGAAAGAAATGCCTCATTATTTGCTCATTGTGTTTTCTTTAGTTGTTTTTAGCTGTTAAAAATAATCCATTTTCTATACTGGTTGCAGTGGCGCTTGCCAGATGGCCTACCAATATCTGTTTTGCGCGGTCATACAGGAGCTGTAACTGCAATTGCTTTCAGTCCTCGGTCAGGGTGTGACCACCATCTCTTATCGTAAGGGCCTTGCCATAATTTGCCAGGTTTACGATGTTTTTTATTCGGTTTTGACATGTCGCAATCTGACCTTGTTAGGTGTTTTCAATGCCTCTGGAATGTTATTATATGGAAAAAGATAAATTGTCTGAAATGGGTAAATTTTTGAAGTTTCTGAAACATCTAATGTCTTGAATTGCCTGGTGCAAACTTATAGAAAAGGTCGATTTACCGCATTTTGTATTTGTGTGAAAGTTGGTATTGCTTTGGATTTTCATATATTTGTGCAATTTTTATCTTGGCATGTACATATCTTGAATGTTTTAAGAATGTCTTTCTACTTATTTATAATTATACATATTCAATGCCACGAGGAGTTCAAATTAGATTTAAATTTGGAAATCTCATGGTTGAGGAGATGGGTACAGGCATGGGTATGGGTACCAGTACAAGGAGATGGGGATGGGTATGCCATTTTTCAGAAAAAATGGGAGACGGGTATTTGGAGACGATATTTATAAACACACACACACACATATATATCATATAAATTTATAAATATATTTAAATATAGAAGTAAATTTAAGAGAACAATACTTTACAGCCTGATATAGCCTAATAAAAAATACTGGTACAGGTATGAGGAGACAGGGATGGGTACACCATTTTTCAGAAAATTGGGAGATAGGTATTTGGAGATATACATACATACTTATATATGTATATATTTGCACACAATTTTATAAATATATTTAAATATAGAAGTAAATTTAAGTGAACAATTAATATATTATGCAGCCTAATATAGCCTAAGAAAAACATTAATGGCTTTTTAAAATAAAGATATTAGATGTTGACAAAGATAAGAGTAATTATATTGATATTTATCTTTTATATCTCATCATATCTATAGGGTCAGGAGTACAAAATACAAACTAAAAAATAAAATAAAATGCAAGTCTCCAAGATGAGTACCAGTCTCCGATACACAATTTTTTTTGGGTAGGAGACAGGTCTCCCTGCAACACTGTTTTGAAATCTTTGCATTTTCCTTACTTTTGAGTGTAATTTTATCTTTTACTAATTCTCTGTACACATTTTTTCTCAATAGAGTTAAAAGACCTTTAAAGTAATTCAAAATAAAGAATTTTTGGCATTTCTACATTTGTAAGTTTAGTGTTTTTGTCTTGTTATAGTTACTAAATGATAAGGTAGTTTATGAACATTTAATTTAGACCTAACCGTGGGAGCTTTGTGAAACACTGGATTTAGTTCTGCATCGGGCATGTTTATTACAAATGCTTTTCCTGGAAGTTATGTCTAGTTTTGCAAACCATTGTTTACATGTTGGCAATGCCTACTTATTCTTTCTCGACTTATGGCTGCCAAGCACATTAGTAGCCTAATCTTAATGTTTGAAACCAACATTGAAGTGAAATTGGTCATAACTGGTCATGGGATCAGCTCATTTTGAATCTAAACTTAAATCTCGTTCTATGGGTGCAACTTATGTCATGGTTTATTGAAGGTTCTATTTTATTCCTCACACATCCTGTGATTTAGGTTATTCTGTCATGATAGTTTCTGGTTAGCTTGTGAAGAAATTTGTAGCATGTATTAATATTGGGCAATTTAGAGTTTATTCTGACATTTTAAGAAGTGCTATCTGACAACTCAAGTAATATTCGGGAATCTTTTCACGTGGTCTGTGTAAGGTCATCTGATGATGGAACATGTCGGATCTGGGATGCTCGTGATTTTAATGTTAATCCACGAGTTTATGTTGCAAGACCTGTGGAAAGTACAGCAGGTGAGTTGACGTGTGTTGTTTTGCTTACATGTCTTTTTTGTACATTTAATTCACAATTAGTTGGTGTCTGTCAATAGGTGCAAAAACTAATGGTGTAAAGGGCAATGATCCCTCTCAATATGCCAGCCAACGAGGAAGTCAGATCCTCTGCTGTGCCTTCAACGCGAATGGGACTATTTTTGTAACTGGCAGTTCTGATACAATGGCAAGGGTAGGAAATATGATTTTGAGGGGACTACTTCTTTGCTGCACATTTCCATTAGATCACATTGGTTCTTGCAGTTGGCGTAGACAAAGGATAAGCATATTTATATCAGGGACATGATTATATGTGTGGGATTTGTATCAGGTTTGGAGTGCTTGCAGGTGGAATGATGAGGTTGGCAATCAAGTTAATCACGAGCTTGATGTTTTGGCAGGGCATGAGAATGATGTCAACTATGTGCAGTTCAGGTAACTTCTGCTTACAGTTTTTATTATTTTTCTTAAAGTTTTTACCAAAGTCCTCAGAATTTTCAGTCTAATAAACTGCATATTGTTGTTCCTTATTTTATCTACAAGTGGATCTGCAGTCACAGCTAGATCTTTTTCAGCTGACAACACAAAGGAAGAAAAATTGCCGAAGTTCAAAAATTCGTGGTTTGTACTATACAATTTGATGTTCATTTTGAAGATTATTTATTATCAAAATTACATTATATTTTACAATTCATTGTTTTTGCTACTTTGTATGTTAGGAATGAGTGCAATTTCTAGCTAGGTTTACTACTCTTGGCATCATTACATGTGTTCTTAGGTGAATTTTGCTGTTTGTTGTGTTTGTATCATGCTTGCGATTATTTATTAAAATCAGAAGTAGATATGTTTTATTTAAAGGAGTTCCATATGACAGCTATTTTGTTCTATGTGCTTTAGCCTTTGCCTATCAGTAGCCTTCGTTGCATGCAATTTATGCGATTCTTCTTGGCAGGTTCTCTCATGATAATATTGTTACATGCTCTCGGGATGGCAGTGCTATAATTTGGATTCCCAAATCACGTAGAGCTCATGTGAGTTTGCTCTGCTTTTGTTTTAAATCTGTTGCAGGTTGCTTGGGTTGTAAGGCTTCTGTTGTCTACCTATTTTTTATGATTCAGTTTCCGTTCTTGATTTATTTAGTCTTTTGCAAAACTTTCTACTAGACTTTAAGTATGGAATTTGTATTTTACTGTTGTATTTACCGCAGCTTTATCAGTGCACATTAATATAAATTATTAATTTATTTCCTTTGTTATCATCTCTTCTATGTCTTGTACAAAGTGGTTAATGTTTTTGCAGTTTGTACTGAATATACCCAGATTCTTTCATTTTGAATATTTTATCTCTTTTACTAGTTTTCAACATTGGTTTTATCCTTATGGCTGCAGAGCAGGGTAGGTCGTTGGATAAGAGCATATCACTTAAAAGTTCCACCACCGCCTATGCCTCCACAGCAGCCTCGAGGAGGACCCAGGCAGAGAATGCTCCCTACTCCCGTGGTGTAAACATGATAGTGTGGAGTTTAGATAATCGTTTTGTACTTGCTGCAATAATGGGTAAGATTGCATGGTTACACATAAATAGTTTGCAAAGACAAGCACTTTACCTTTTAAAATTCTTGAAGGAATTATATCGTGAGGGATCTTTTACCATTAGTATGAATTCAGTGCTTCTTTTGGTTCAGACACTCCTCAATTAAATACATTTTGTGGCTTAGCATTAATTTTAAGGTTAATTCATGGTGGTTATCTGTTTCTGAGCAGTAAGTGTCTAAGTGGGATGGAAATGGATTGCAAGAATTTCTGTCATCAATGCCAGTCGATAAGGCAAACCTCCTTCGCGGTTCTTCTTAAAAATAGTTTTTTCCTTGAGGCCTTTTTCCTGAAACCATTGGCGACATAATTGATTTATAATATTGCAAGTGAAATTCTATAGTATACCATTCCTCTTACCATAATTTGTAGCCATCAATATTTCCAACTAGGATGCTCATAATGCTGTTATTAAATGTCTTTGACAGAAATAATATGTATTGCTGGATTTTTATCCTTTTCCTATATTTCATATTTTTGATATTTTACTGAATGGAAATGCTGCTTGACTGGAGGTTGCCTTGTTTATGTTACATCCTTCATCTGGAAATTTATGTCTATAGCAGGTTAACTGAAAAAGGTTGATATGTGACTTCATTGTTGATAGGAATAAAAATGATATCTATAGATATAACAAAAGCAAAGAGAAAGCTTCTCCATGAGCTCTTATTTGTTTTCTACCCACCTCCATTGTAAACTGCTTTTCTTCTGTTACTCTGTTGAAACCCATAATTGTGTTCCACTTGGATTTTATGGACTGGTTCTGTTAGTTACATAATAGCTTGTGAAATACAGCCCTAAATCTGAGCCATATATAACTGTTTTCCAATGCTTCCAATGCTCAAATGTGCTTTGTAATCCATATATTATACCATAGAAAATGTTTTGTCTAGGTGTTCTGGTGGACATGCAAAATATATTTTCATGACTCGTCCTAGAAGGATAATAATTTTTGTTTCAATTGCATTTTTTTTTGGTTTCTTGGTCTCGAGTCAAATTACGAAACAGCGAAAATGGTAGTAAAATTAGAGATTTTTGATTTTAGTTTGAGGTGCCGAGGCTCAGGGCTTAAATGCATGCCTGTGGTTTGAGAAGGAAAGGGTCTGAAGTGCCATTTGTGGCATGTCCCAAGGTTCACATTCGTTTCAATTTGTGCTCTAATCCTTTTTAACACTCTGGTTATTATGTTCTATGGTTATCTCCACTAGTTAGTTTTCAATGCGACATTGTAGCCAGTGTACTATTCTTGGCATGTAGTAATTTTTATTATGATACTCTTTTACCATGATGCAGAATATCTCTATACTAATTGTGCAGTGTCATTGCAAGGTTTTATATCCGGCAGACTGAATATTATTTAATATTTGTGTATGTTTTCAGAATTAGCTTAGATAGTACTTCTTAGTTCTGTTTTCTGATTATTTCATTTCTGTGCACATACATATTTTTTGTGCCATGCATTTTAATTTTTAAACGTTTTGCATACTTATTTTAAGAGTATGGTTTATTTATTTTTGTTTTTTCCGTGCAGATTGCAGGATATGTGTGTGGAATGCAGTTGATGGTAGCCTAGTCCATTCTTTAACTGGTCACACTGAATCGGTTAGTTTTTGCTGATTTTGTTAGATTTCAATCTGTATTTAAGCTCTTGAATTTCCATTTGTTTGTCATTTAGATATTTACCATCCTCCGTTTCGCTGAAGAAAGGGAACTAGAAACATCTGTTTGTGTAAACATTCTATTGCTTGGTCTCTAATTGCTTTCAGAAAATAACCTAATTTATTTAGGTCCATGTGAAAATTTTATCTTGTAGGTCTCTTTGACTGTCTTCCCCCTTTTAATTTTCTTTCTATGTACATTGGCCAAGTCACCTGACACAAAGACACGGGACATGCAAATACGAGTATCTGACATGGAGCACATCGACCCCAAAAATAGGACATGTGGGGCACACACACACACACACACTATATAGTTTAATTTTTTTATATATATTAAAAAATATACAAATTACAAATACAAAAATGAAATATAGACAAAGGAAATTAGAACATTAACAAAATATTGATACAAGTTACAAGTTACAACTAGTTACTACATCAATGATGAATCATGATCAAACACACAAGAAATTAGAATATTGAACAATGAATACACATAAAATAGAGGTTTAGAAGTTAGAACCATAAACTGCAGTTTTCTCATTGAGTCATTTGATGTCATCAAAATCAAAATGTTTTAAATAGATATTGAATAACTGATACCATAGTTACAAGATCCGGCTGGATTTGCACAAAATCCAGCTGGATCTGGTTTTTTCAGGCGGCCCGGATAAATTCGGTCCGGGTCTGCCTTGTTTTTCCCAAAGTAAATAAATATACATTTTAGTTGTTTTTGCAATAAGAAATACACCCATATACTACATTTTTGATATTTTTCTCTGTATACGTCAATTTTTGCATATTTATAAACTATGCTCATATATAACGCATCGAATTTTCTCAAACTTTTTCAAGAGTTCAGGATTTTTGGATTTTTTCCTGTCCCGAACGAATCCAGATTTTCGAATTTGGTATCTATGATTGATACTATAGGTGGGAATGCCAATGGCAAATACAAAATAGGATAGATACTAGAACCATAGATGGAAGAATCTCATAGCTCATTAGCAGTCCTACTACATGTCAAAATCATGAAGGTTATCACCATTGACACTGCTCTCTCCTCCATCCTCCTCTATATCCAATCAAGGATCTGTTCTGCTGGTGTGGAGGATGACCCCTCGAGAGGATCACCATCATCAAAATTGGCCGACTCTAGCATTGGTTCATTAAGATCCAAGTTGGCTTAATGCCAACTCAACCATTGAGCCACTCAGGACCGTAGTACTTGGGATTCAATGTGTGAGCCAAACACTGCAAAGGTGTGCAATTCTTCTCCCACCCAGCGATAAGAATATCCTGTATGGTGGTGAAAAAGATCGCCGCTGATGTCCCATACTCAGGGCACTCATTCTGTAAAATAACATTCTTCACGGACTTAATCATGGACCCCCATTCCTTGTAAACCTCTCCAAAAATGGGTTGGTCTGTGTTTGCAAACTGCTACCAGTAAATGTCAGCGTCCATGATCTTAATGGTAAGACCTACCCTATCCCACCAACCATCATCTAGCACTATATCCTAGACCTTTTTTGAAGCATTTTGATCTGTCTTTCTCGAAAAAGACCAAAACTTTTAAATAACCTTGGCTGCAAGAGTGCTCTTGACCTCCCTCAACCTCTTAAGCCTGATGAATGAGCAGGCAAACCAAGTATCTGCAATCTTCAACAATGATAGATTTGTGTACTCTTTATAGATTGTGAGGGCATTGGTATGGTTTTGTACAAAATTGCGGATATGGCGTGCATCATCAATGAGAGTTCCCATCCATGCCACATCTGAAGCAATAGATTTAAGTGCTAAATTCAAAGAATGAACAATGCAAGGTGTCCAAAATATTTGTGGATATTTAGTTTCCACAATCATGCCAGCAGCCTTGCAAACAGGTGCATTATCTGTGATAATTTGCACACAAGAATCAACACCTACATCTTCAATGACTTTAATGAACAACTCACCCATATTGCGCATCCTTGTATTTTCCAAGAGCATCCACTACTTTCAAGAAGACTGGTCCATTTTGGGATGCCACCATGAAATTGATAAGTGGATGGCGTGCTGCATCCGTCCATCCATCGAAAACAATACTAACACCGGATGAGGGCCATGATGCTTTAACAATGTGGTTCTAAGCTTCTCTGAACCGGGAGGCACATACCCAGTTGGAGCTCGTTCAAGTAGAGCTTGACACATCTCAAAAAACAAAGGAGACTGTGCAACATTAAATGAAATGAAGTTGAGATAGAAAAAGAACCCAATGGTAAGATCAACCTCATCTCGTTGTTCTTGTTGAAAGATCTTGTCCATTGGACCACCACTGGGAGCTGGCCTCTTTCTTGCTGGCTGAAGTGCAGTCCCACTCCTAAACTTGTTGGATGGCTTCATCAAAAATGGAAGAGGATCCTCATTTTTGTGTCCTACTTGCTGCTGCCACCTTCCCCAAGCCAATATTATCCTCTCTTGACATCATATTTTGTTGGGCAACATTCACCGATTTACATGCTCCAATTCCACACTTAAGGCCCAACAAATGGCCCTTAACTCGGTAGTAGGTGCTCTTGTATTCGACATGGCAGTAATTACATGTCCAAACAACATTTCCTTCCCCAACAACCTTTGCCCGGGCCTTTTTTTTTTGTTACATACTTCCCCAGCCGATATTTTTTTATCTTGAGCTTGCTGTCATTTGCAGCACTGTCAGCTGCACCTGCAGCTCCACTTGCAGCAGATGGAGTACTAACGGAGATGGATAAACTTGGAGGAGGGGGCAGCACCAACACTGATATTCTTGCCTTTCCTTTGACCTTTACCAGCTGCCTTTGATGATTGAGCCATGATTTCTGTGGTATGAATGAAGAAAAACGCTGCTGTTGGAGAAATGACAAATCTGATTTGCTAGAATGCCTTCAAATCTCTCCAAATCCCTTCCAAATCTGGTTTTTATCCTTCACCTGCACAATGTTAGACAATGAGAGCTTTTCTCTATGGCTGAAAGTGACAAATATGAAGTGAAAAACCGCTTTTGGCCCCCTGCAGTTTCATTTTGGCACATTAAAATGGTATAGACAGATTTGTAGATGAATATAATCAACTATATTCAATTCATACGGGATAATTACATAATGAACAAGCTGCAAATATATAGGGAGATAGTTTCCTATTAAGTAGGAAACAACTCAACCACAAATCTATATATATGTGAGTTGTTATAACTCCCAAACAACTCACGTATATAATATACTAACCTGATATTATGAGTTTGTTTATTACAACTCATAATATATTACATAATATTATTCATCCAAATATATGAATAATGTGAGCACTATATATGATTTCCTAACATTCCCCCCCTTAGTGCGAACATGGGAGAAAAACAATTGCACTTCCTTTTGCAGCGTGCCGCCGTGCGTGCTCATGATCTGGATGGTTTTACAGGACAGCCAACAACCTCAACATGGATGGTTTTACAGGACAACCAACAACCTCAACAAGGGATGGTTTTAAAGGACAACCAACAACCTCAATATCATGATGCTGCTTTTCTTTTGTGCTTTCATCTGTCCACAATGCTTTTCCTTCAGGGAATTATGTAGGAAATATTGCTCACTGATAACAAATATGAAAAAGAGAAAATGGAACATTGAGGCCATGTTCCCCCCCTCAATGTGAAAATTTCACTTATTCAAGCCATAACAGAACACTAAGAAAAAAATTACGTTTGCACACAAGCTGGAATCAAGCGCTGACTCGAAAAGAAAGCAAAATCACACACACACTATCACCACGGCTTCGTGCGGCCCCGTCGTTGGTGACTGACGAGAGGTCGCTGAATGACCTCCAGCCTCCTGTGCCTCCTTCCTCCGAGTTATACATACCGCTTAGGTCAGAGAAATGTGCTCAGACTTCTTTTCCGAACTTCTCATTTTTCGTAAAAGATGGTCTTTGTATTCTTTAGTCATCAACCTTTTTCTTTTTAGAGATCTAGGTGATTCAAATTCTTTGTCACTTTCATATCCTTCGTCTAAATTTAGCATAGCTGAATTTTCTTGATCAGATATATTTTTATGTCTCTCTCCATGGTAATTGGTTCCATGAGAATACATTGTTTTCTTCTTTTCTTGAACATTGTGAGATAGGTGTCGGATACAACCGAAAATGCACCCTTTTTAAGACTTTTACATTTTTTTGACTCGATTCATGATGACAACCTAGAATCACCTATTTGATAACAAGACATAAACAAAAAACAACACTTAAGACTAAAATAAGACGACATCAATGATGGAAACAATATTGACGATAACAAAATCCAATTAAAGATTGGATTTTCACGACTTTTCACACTTTTGACACAATTTTGATTGAGCTATTTGATCTAAACAAAAAAACTAACTAAAATTTAAAAGATATAATCGACCTCTTATTCACTTTAAACAATAACTAATCCGTACACACTATTAAACCAAACTTAAAACGTAAGACTAGACTTACACGAATTGGAAAAAAGACCAAATGCATGCTAGATGCGAGTAGAATCGTGGAGCGTTTCAATAAGCTTGGATTGTGCGGATTCTCTCTCCTCTGATTTGCGGATTTACGGGTGGAGCTATGACATGTCCAACGAAAAAAGAGTGAAAAGGCGGTTTAGGCGTAGAGATGTGATGTCATATTCATGAATGTGTAGCATATATAATCTTGTGCATCTATCTCTGATCGATCTGCCACTACTATATATTGTTGTCTCCGGCTTGAATTTTGTGTTCAACACGTGAAACAATGAACTAATTGTCTCAAAAGATATTCAAATCTCATATAATGCGACCAATTCACCAAATGTAGACGTATTTACCAGGAGACACTCAAAGTGATTGACCAACCCTCAGATGTTATGCGCAGAAAAGATTGACTGCATGGCAAGATAAGGCGATAGGAACCAGCGCCCATGTAATCGATGCAAAACTACATTGGTGAAATCTGCGGGATTTTTCGTGAGAATTTGTTGTATGAGGACTAGCAAGTATGCCTTTGGAGGATCAAATCTAATCATTCGGCATTTATGAGGAGACTCGGGAATTGAATGCGGATAATCCACGAAGCGTGGTTGAGGCGTCGGATCCACGACCAAAAAACCGAAGTTTCTTCTCTTTTCCAACGTATGCACAATTATCAACGTCTCGTGAACAAAAAATAGTGCGCAGGAGCATTTAGTGTATGCTTGGGGACGACTTTGAACTGCTAGTGGCAGGATTCAATGCAACTCGAAATCCATGCAATACAAATCCGTGTCAATGTTGATGTCGAGAGCCAATACAACTTGATCAAACCATGCAATGCGACATTCAAATGGGATTCCAGGCTGGTAAATAATCCAATGAAAAAACCATATCTGTCAAATGTGCATAGGCCGCATGGAAGAATTTGATATTGCTCTGCAGATGCACTCCTTCAAATATTAATTTCCATCGACAGTGGCAATGAGAGAATTGATTCTGACCCTTCTATCACTCACAAATTAATTTTACGCAATAGCCTTCAAAGATGTTTGCTCATATACGGGACAACAAAGAACATCTAATGTCCCTCCAAATAATTTTTACTCCATCACAGGATGACTAGAATCAGACTGCTCGATACCAAATAAAATGGTATAGACAGATTTGCAGATGAATATAATCAACTATATTCAATTCATACGGGATAATTACATAATGAACAAGCTGCAAATATATAGGGAGATAGTTTCCTATTAAGTAGGAAACAACTCAACCACAAATCTATATATATGTGAGTTGTTATAACTCCCAAACAACTCACGTATATAATATACTAACCTGATATTATGAGTTTGTTTATTACAACTCATAATATATTACATAATATTATTCATCCAAATATATGAATAATGTGAGCACTATATATGATTTCCTAACACACATACGTGTCCGACATGTTGGGACATGTGTTGGACACGTGTTTGACGTGTTAGGACACACATCAAACACGTGTCCTATCGCTTCACGTGTTAGATACATGGGATATGTGACACATGATCTTTTAGGATGTCTCGATATCTCAAGTACATTGGAGTGGGAGTGAGTAAATCTTTCCTTTATTTTATTTCATAATGAATGCTAAACTTGTATCATTTAAGATATGCAAACAGAATAAGGACTGAATACCATAAAGAGTTAAATATAAACAAAGCTTTCAACACTAATTAGATTACTAAAGAACCATTCTTACCTCCCTTTGCATAGACATGGAACCGAACATTCGGACTAAGTTTTTAGAATTTACAACAATCAATAAAAAATCCCAAGACCATACCGTATTTTAGAAGTTTTTTAAAATGTGGAAGTTAACTTCCTTTTATGTTGATTTGAGATGCTAATAGATAATGGTTTTAAGACATAGTTTTCCTCAACTTTCCGTCTAGAAGCAGCGACACATAGTGGGACAGTGGAATACAATACATTTTGTGTCCCGTATCAATAGAGTTATTGTGAGGTTGATGTCCCAAAACTCAGCTAACAAGCATATTTGAAGTTTAAAGATCATACACTGTTTGAAGATAATGATGGAATTGATCTTGAGCCGGGTAATTATGAAATGAATGGTTTTGTGATGGATTTGTGCATACTATCTAGTGTCACTAAGGACTACTATCATAAGGGTCATGATTGCAGTGCAAATGCTATATCTTCTTTTAACAAAACATGTATTTTATCCATTCTCTGGAGTCCATCTGGATTAAGTTTGGAGCAACATTCACTCAGAAAATCTTTTACAAGATAAAGAAAGACAAAGAGTTGAACTACTCATGAACCAAAGGCAGTTTATATCAGGATGGCAGTTAGATATAATACATATAGACAGAATCAAGAGATTTTTCTTTATTTTCACGTAGCCTTTTATATGGCCCAATGGAAGATGTAAATGGTTAAGATATTGTGCAAAAGCACATTTGGACCTAAGTTGAGGTTTTGACATGGGTTGACATGTCTAAGTCAAGTTGTGTGCTTGGCATTTCTCCCCACCTTAAATTTTTAACTAATTTGAGATGCAATTTACAAAGTTTTGTCGCTCAATGAATGGTCGATTAATTTTTGAGATGTATTGTAATTTCTTTTTAAGTGGGGAAATTTTGTTTAGATGCTAATATAGGAAAGAAGAAAGAAAGAAATTATATTTATGTCCACAATTGACAAAGGTAGTCAATTGAACTTGAAATTAGATCCAATTACTTTTGAAAAGTAATAGGACGAAAAGAAGACTAGGAACTTAGAAGGTAACTAAAAACAAGACACGAAACAATGTAAACATATATAGAGGGGATAGGCCTAGATCGGATACACCCTAACATATATATAGACATGCAAAACAAGGAGCTATTGAAGACCAAAGTTGGAGCTCAAGGGTGGAAATCAGTGTTTTTATACATTAGATTCCAAATTCGTGTACAAGCTCAGCCGCAATAAAAATTATAGAAAAGAAAATTCGAGTATAACATTTGTGGTTAAGCTCGAAAAAATATAGGTGTTTTTAATTATAAAAATTTATATGATAATGTTATAATATTTATAGAACATCACATTTTATAAATAAACTTGTAGAAAATAGTGTAATTTTGTAATAACTTTACAATTTGAAAAAACATATTCTATAGTTAACGTAGATGTTTAAATAAAAATAATTTACTATTTAAAATTTTTTAAATTTATTTTTAGTTTACTAAAATTTAAACATTTCAAGTCAAAAGACTAAAATTATTACCTCGTCTAATTTTATTATTTTTATTTCATTCTTTGTTTCTAAGTTTTAATGTTAGTTATCTAATAAAATTAAATAGTAATTATGCATACCTCGTCTTTTTAAAAAAAAATGCCGATAGGTGTTTTACAATGGCAGCAGGGGGTGAGATGTGATGGTGTGACTGTCTAAGGTTTTATTCTCTATATTAAATTTGACGTCCATTTGACTGTACATATTACATGTCTACTTGATTGTTACTTAAAAGTTTTTTTACTTTTTAACTTTGAAATTCCATCGAAAAATTGTAATATCTTTGTCATATTGTAGAGTTTGAGGCCCTTTTTTCCTCAAAAAGATTTTTTTCATCGTTATATGAAAAATACACTGTTGCAGGGAGATGCGTCCCCCACCACTTGGGATGTGTACCGGGTATGGGAGATGCGTACGGAGACATCTCCTGTATTCGGGAACCTTTTGTAATGTCTCCTCTTGTCTCCCCCACACACACAAACACACACACCCACACACACGCACGAACGCACACACGCACGCACGCGCACACGCACACACGCACGCACGCACACACGTACACACACACACATGCACACACGAGCACACACACAGGATTGTTTGCATTTTTCTGTTACAATGTACTCTTCCCACAATATGCGAGATATCAAATATCAATAGAATTACTCATCGTTTGTTGACATTTGATTTCCTTCAAAAAGTATAGTTATTTTTAAATTTCAGTGCATTATGAATCTAAATTAATCATGTACAATAGTATTTTTCTTGTTATTTCATATATATATTACCGTCTCCCGCACCCGTCTCCCACTTTTATAAAAAATGTCGTACTAGTACCTGTACCTGTCTCCATGTACCCGTACCCGTACCCATACCTGTCTCCTAGTAACTATGGACAAATATGAACATAATGTAATGGAATTATCAATCAATGTGATATGTATAAATCCAAAATAAAAGCCTTGAAATTGATATCTATTGGCGTTTTTTGAATAGACGTATTTTCTATACTAAATTTAATGTCCATTTGACCATCACAAGTTAACTTTGACCATTAATTTTACATGTACATGACTATCACTCAAAAGTTTGTTAACTTTTTAACTTTTAAGAATCGATTAAAATTAGCAATATCTTGGTCATACTATATAGAGTTTGAGGCCTATTTTCTGGGAAAGATTTTTTTCTTATCATTCTTTGAAAAATATGAATACAATGTAATGGAATTATTAATCAATTGAAATACATAAAATCCAAAATAATTACCTCGAAATTGATATTTATCGGCATTTTTCAAATCGATTTCATTAAGATATTTGTACTAGTTTTATATCATATAAAGTTATCTTATTCCTTAGCTTGTGTAGAAATATTATGAGCCAAATACCATCCAAACTTTTACAACTTCATTCTTCCTATACACGTAGCTCATATGACTGTTAATAGGCAGAAAATAATTTTTATTTTCAATTTCAAATGACTTTCTAAAACAGCGAGGTGGTTTCAGATTGTTTCCTGATGTTTTTGGACAGTTTCTATCTTTGTTTTGATCTGTAAAATCCATAGAAACTTCTGATGGTTGCACCAACCTCATCAAACTTTTGAACAATCTGCAACGACCTTTGCATATGGCAAGTGTGAGTCCAAATGGTGGGAAAAAGGAAAACAACAGATGAGGGAATAACTCTTAACAGTCTCCTCAAATGGTAAATGTGAGAGCATGTCTCTGCACTAAGTGTGAACACGAGCTCGAGGTGGAGGTGCGAAAGGCCAGATATGGGAGAGAGGAATGCCTTTCTTATTCCCCATGGGAGAAAAACAATTAAAGAATGTTTTATTTTAGTTTGTTTGGTGCATAAACATGGTTTGGCCACCAAGCTGTTCATATAAAATTTTATTATTCTCACAAATTCAAACTGAATATGCTTGGAGTTCATCTATTCCATGCATCTGATTTGACACACAAATCAGATGGATGAATCTCACAAACATTTAAATGTAACCTTTATTTATGGCATTTTATGAATGTTTTATTTCAAATTTCTTGAATGTGGAAAAATAGGTTAGAGACTAAGCTTGAAACCGAAGAAATGACAAATTATCATCCACCACCAGACAAGGCCAATAACGGATCTGATATGTCCACAGCAAAATATTTAGGGTTGAGGGGGCTAGGATGGGCAATCCTAGGAACTTCCCTTAAAACTTCTCTTAACACCCAAAGGTCAACGAATCTCCAAAGGTAGAAAGAAAACCGGTGATGCATGAATGCCCCCGATGGCCCTTGCTGCAGGAATTGAGAACTGGATGGCCTTTGATGCTAAGCAGAAGTAGATTGCGTACTCTAGATATGAGAATGAAAGGACTGGATGTCCTGTTAGCAGCACACAGGGATGCTTGCTGTTTCACTGACCTGTAGCCATCTCTATTCGAGAAAATAAACAATGAAATTATATTTACCTACATGGATGACCAAAATAAATCAGCGAGACTGAAAAATACGATATATGAAAGGAGTTTGAAGCATCTCCTACATGATCGGTACAACTTACTAAGCTAAAGTAACAAATAATGTTAATGAAGACACATACCCTTTGTGCAAAAGTAATATTTCAAGGATAGGTTTCACCAATGGAATATATAGCTACAACCGCTGAAAGATATAACAAGTTAAGGTTGGCTATTTGCACAAGAGAGGAAAACAAACCCCTTATCCTCATCCATATGCTAGTGAGAATTGTTCACAGTGAATTATCAACAATGAGGACCACGGAATTATTTGAAAAGGGGCTTGAATTGGAGGAGCAGGTGTAGCAATCTTGGGAGTCCTGAGTGATTAGGCTCTCTCAATAATGAAGGCTGCAAATTTGTTGGAAGAAGTGAAGGAAGTTGGCAATATTACTCTGGCCACAAGCTTTGAACTAGGTTCTAGGATAAACATCAGAGAATTTGTGTCGACCACGACATCTAATATTGTGTCAGTCCGGGAGCTGCCCTGGTATTGGAGCATCATGTAAGAAGTCTTCTGTCTATTAGGATATGTTCTAGGTTTTTTTCTGTAATATACAGATTCCAGGTATAAGTTGAAGTGTTTTTCTCTAAATAAATAATAATGCAAGTTTCATATGTACACGTGTGAGTGTGAATGATCAATTGAAGCTGAAACGAAGGTTCACAAGGAAGCTTAATAAATGTCATGTAAACTGTTTAAATTATAGGTTGACGCATCATACTGAAAACAAATATTAATGTGAGCTTTATACATGCATGTTTGAGTGTGAAGGGCCATTCGGAAGATGAAACAAAGGTCCCAAGAAAACTTTATAAGTGTCATGTAAATTGTTTGAACAAGTTGATGGATATGAAGACATGTTCATCATGCTAAAATTCTGAAATCACATTATGATTTATAGTGAAATGTGTTATTTTGTGTGGTATTAGAAGCGAAGGATCAACATCCTTGTCGATCAGCATAAAAGAAGCAAAGTGGAGGTTGAGGAAGTCCATGGTAGAATGGTTATATATGTTTTCCCTCACAATTCTTTATCCCCCATTCATCATAAGGCGTGAAAGGGCGTGTTAATATGGCTGAAGTTCATATTAATAGTATTCCACAAACATCCTCCTTAGATCGTATCCGTAATGTCCCCTTTTTCTATGCCAAAGGCCTAAGTGTCAAGCGAGTCCAAGCCGTGGTCATATCCAAGGGGCTGGGGACGCTGGGGCTATTGAGAAGGGGCCGCATGATACTAATAGTCATGTTTGGCGTTTGGGGGTCACTTTGGACCTTGGCGACTTAAACGGGAAAAAGTAACTTTAGTTACTTTTATTTTATTGACCCCTTCGTGGAATGAAACATGTCTTGGTCTATTGGGGCTCTTTTGCCTTGGAATGTATATAAGGAGTTGGGAGAGAAAGGAGAGGAACTTTTGAACATACATTTTATTGACCCCTTCACGTGTAGTTGCTGCTGTTGCGCATCTACAGCTTGTGGAGTCAAATCCCATAGGGACCCTAGCTTCGGTGGTGAGAGACCCGTCCCTAGCTAGCAGGGCATTCTTCGGTAGTGAGAGATCTACCCTAGTCTGTCATTCCGGATCCGTTTCAGGGTTGTGTGGCAGAGACAATATCAGAGGTCTCAGAGACAGGGTTTTGAAGATTCTTGGCGGCAGTTGGGGAGGATAATCAGTGGGCTTCCCGATCAGAATCACGGCAGCAGATCAGATCCATGACAACCATTTGGGGCAGAGTGTGGCTGCTCGTTGAAGGCATCTCGTGAAGGATCTCGCGGGTTTGGGGGTGTTTGGGGAAGACAAGCAGAGGGGCCCAGATCAGATTCACGACAGCCTTTTGGGCTGGGCGTGGCAGCACGCTGAGGCGCGTCCATCATCTTCCGACCCCTGTCCCAAGCGTGGCGACCTGCAACCTTTATTTGGGGATTTTCCAGACGGCCATTTCCAGATCTGAAGGTGCAGCCTTTATTTGGAGAGTTACGAGCCTCTGTAGTTTTCCCGCTGTCTAGGGCACGCTGTGCTTTTTCTGGCAGCAGTTTAATCTCTGTAAAAGTCCCGAAACAGTTTCCTTATGTCCTTTATAATAATATCAAGCTCTATTTAAATTTTCAAGTATTTCGGGTGGACATTTTGGCAAATATCAAGTTTCTTTAGTTCGCTGTCCCAACTGTAAAAATCTGCATAAATCAGTATTTTATTTGGCTGCACATTTTCTATATTTTGTAAATTTTTAAGTGGTATCCCAATTGGGGATATTTCAGTATCCAAAACGTCAAAACAAACTTGATTCCGATTCTTCATTTTTGATGGTGACATGACACATTCTCTACTGTCTTAACTTCCTTCAAATTTCAAATTGCTTTTCTTTTCATTAGTCAACACACTTTTCTAATCTGGTTCAAAACATTCTCTTATGTTTCAGATAAGTACATACTTCTTAGGTTGTAATTGAATGCCATACCTTGCAGTGTGTTTATGGATCTCCTCGTTTATTAATTGGGCACATGTCCAAAGAGTAGTTTTTCAATTCCAACAATGTTTTCTTCCAGTGTGCTTTACTTTGATCCGTGGGCTTATTCTTGGTGCCGTATGCACTACTTGTAAACTATTGTTACTTTGATCTTTGGGATCTCGATGTATCTTTAGTAGGAAATATGCTTATGATGTGATTGCTAGCTGTGACAAACTACTTTTACATGCTTAGTGCTAGCTTCCATTTTTATTATTTTTTGACAGAGTTAGTCTCATTTATTTCCTTCCAACTTCCTAACAGACATATGTGCTTGATGTGCATCCTTCCAATCCAAGAATAGCTATGAGTGCTGGATATGATGGAAAAACAATAATCTGGGACGTGAGTTGCTATTAAATTAACTCATATTTGCATTTTCCTCCTCTGGTTGTGCTGAATTTTCATTTTACTTTCATGAATGTCGATCTTTTTGCTTCTCAGATATGGGAGGGTGTGCCTATTCGAATCTACGAGACTGGAGCGTTTAAGCTTGTAGATGGGAAATTCTCTCCGTAAGTGCCCTAGTATTGTTTTTTTTAATTTTAAATCTCAATAGATAACTTGAAATCTATTCTTGCAGTTTTTTACTGTAATTTTAAACTTTAAGAGAGAAGCTGATATTGTGTAAATTATGTGGTGGCTGAGTGCAAAGTACTATTAATGTTTTTAATTCTAAGCTTCCTGAGTTGATGTGATTTAATATCTGGGTTTAATGTATATTATTTTGAGTTGTATTTTTTTATCACTCTCTCATAAATGGCAGTGATTGTATTGAGTGCAAAGTAGAAATGCTTGTTTAGTGCATTCTATTTTCCACACTGACCGGTGGAACTTGAAAGGATAAAATATGCTGTGTGCGGCTAAATTGTATATACAATCATACAGAATAGGGATCCGTGGTCCGGTTGAGTAGTTTTTTTATTTAAATAAAAGTAAACACTGGCCTGAGCAATGACAGACCAAAACATGATAGGTTACGTAGTATCTTGAATGACTCAAGTTCACTTGTACCTGTGTTCTAACCATATGTCTATTTTATCCCTTTTCCTTGAATTCTCACATTCGACATTTTTACCCTCGGCTTTTAATAACCATGTATACAATGTTGTAGCCTCCATTTTAAGGTATTTAGTTCTACCATTGACTGATTAAATCGTGATTGTTACTCAATGAAAAATCCAGATGATAAATATTGTTTCTACTTGGAGTCAATATTTGAAGTGTAAATATGTCTTGCTTAAGTTACATATAATATGCTCCTATTGAATGTTTAGACCATGGAAGTAGGGCATCCAAACATTCATTTGGCTTCTAGAACAAAACTATATTTATTATTATTTTTCTCCTCCACCAAAAGAAATTAACGTTTATTTGCTAAATTCCTTTTGTTATCTAGATTTGGACACAAGTTTCTACTTGGTTTGTGCTTCCTATGTCAGATGTTTATATGAAGAGAACATTATTATCAAATGGCACAAGTCCTTAGTCCCTATTTGTTTTCTCCAATTGGTGCCTTATATTGATTGCTCGAATCTTTTGATCAAGTGCAGTTGACACATGACACTTTTATATTGTCCAAAATACTCCCAACTGAATACAAGGTTTATTGCTTCTCATCTATTGCATTCATAAGAAAGCTTGAAATGCCCAATGTCGCTCATTGCTTCATTCATGGTTCTTCATGAGACTTTCCAAAAAGAGCTTACTAAAAGCATAGATTTTACGTGGACTTGGGAGGCAAAACTTGGCAAATTAAAAAGATACAAAAATTCAAAATTAAACTTAAATAACTTGTAAAATACTCTTAAAAAAACACAAGAAATGAATGTAGAGAATGCCATGGTTTTTTTTTGTTAGTTTTGGACAAAAAAGAGTACAATTCTCATCAATGCATTAGAATATCATTACTATGATTGATCATCATCATAGAAAATTACAAATCCATAAACTATTGTACAATTTTTTGTGGGCCCTCTAGCTCTCGGTAGCCATTAGATGAGCCCTAGAAGTGGAAGGTCAAAATTTCCTCTCAAGAACAAAATCATCCTCAAACAAGTCATCATTGTGACCAAACCCTCTTAATGTGTCAGTGTGCAGGCTTGTTCCACTGCTGCTGCCCCTTCCACTGCCAACTGCCCCTTCCGTTACTTTCTTTTCAAAAGCTACTATCTCATTGGTAAACATGGGTTCCAAATCCTCTGCAATCCAGCTTGAGTACAAGTTGATAAAATTTGAGTCAATTGCATCATGATGCTTCTTCCCCTCCACCTGTTTGATGCAAAGACAAAGACTGTATTGCATAAAAACAAAGTCGTTGAGGCATTGTGTTGTTATCTTGTTGCATTTTTTTGTGTGAATGGCCTCAAATGTACTCCAATTGCATTCTCATCTAGAAGAGCTACAACGTGGGCATAATATACAAATGACTAGCCTCTGAAGATTTGGTGTTTTTGCACCATAATCTTCCTGCCACAAGTTTGCAAATAGGACATGTATAACTTTGTAAGTAAAACTAGAATTTCATTTATTAAAGAAGTCTAGTTTCTTGAGACTACAAACATAGGAATCAATGTTTTTACTTGGCAGGTGGATCATTCTCCTTTGATTGCAGAGCTGAGAAAAAGAGCCTCCCCTTTGCACCTGTCAATTTGCTACCTATCAAGAATTATTTTTAAGGGCTTTGTTTGGCGCCATCCTCTCTATACATATGTTAGGCCATCCATAACCTCCTGGCCTTAAAGGAATCAAAGAACAAAAATATGGGATTCAAATCATAAGTTGTTGCATGTATGTGTTGGTGGAGCTCGGGGTCTTTTTAGGGGCTATTTTTCGCAATTAGGTTTTTTTTTTTTGAAAATTTTCCAAATTTTAAATTTGCCATTCAACAAGTTTTTGAAAAATCATCTTCCAAGTTTTCCTATAAATTCGATAAAATATACATGCATCAAGTAGGAAATTCTATGTTTTTCTTAGACTCGCTTACCATACATATGTTTTCTAGTTTTCAATTTAAAAATATTTGCCTACCATACATATGTTTCCTAGTTTTCATTTAAAAATATTCACCTAAAATTAGATACTTGAAAATAATTCCCATAACCTCTGTGTATATGTTTAGGCTATCCATAACCTCCTCATTGGCTTTAAAGGAATCAAAGAAGAAAATTTTGGGGTTCCAATAATAAGCTGTTGCATGTATGTGTTGGTGGAGGTCAAGGTATTTGTTGCCAATTGGCTATCTTTTAAAATTTTTCCAAATTTTAAATTCACTATCTACAAATTTTTGAAAAAGATCATCCAAAATTTCCTATAAAACATACATGCATTAGTAGGAAATTTGGAATTCCACGTTTTTCCTTAGACTTCACTTACCATACATATGTTTTCTAGTTTTCAATCTAAAAATATTCGCCTATAATTAGATACTTGAAAAAGGTTCCCATTCGTCAAGTAATACATGGGGACTCGACTCATGACTTGTTTTATCTTTTTTCAATTATTCGCCAAGTGAGTTGATATTTTCTATTTTTCTTCTCGTAATAGTGCACCATGGTTTTCCTTGTCCATGGCCATTTGGTTTTTTCACCATCCACCAAATGTAGAACTTTGGCCAAAGGCTCTGTCACCTAAAACAAATTAGAATGGAATTTTACAATTATAATTAAGAAAAATCTGAACCAAAAATAATACTAAATAAATGATAAATGATAAAAGATAAGTTCATAATTGTTAAAGTTAAAGTTACCGTAAGGATCTTGTTTGCATTCTTTGCAACCATATCATAAAAATGGTCTTCACAATCCTTTCCCTATGAGCTTCATGCGATATGGAGACTCCAACCACAAAGTGTTCACCAACATGCTTAAGATACGTTAGTAAGGTTGCAATGCTTTGCAAGGTGATGAAGTTTGTATCGACTCGTGTCTCATGATGTCACAAGCTCCTTTTCATTGCTGTGTTCTCTTATCAAACTAAGCACCCACTAGTGATTGTAGATGTAGTTGATAATATTTTTGGCTTCTTCAACGAGTCTTCATCCATCCAATTTTTGTGTCCTCAAGTAGGAGATCAATGTTTATGGGATGTCTAAGGGTTCCCAAAAATGGTAGGGTGCTCTCCTCAAGAAGTCTCCTTATTGTTACATTGTCAGCCACAATTTGGACAATGTTCTCTACACCCACTTCCCCAACCACCTCCTCTAACATCACGAGTTGCTGCATTTTTCATTTGGCAAGAGGCATGAACTGACTTCAAGAGCACCAACTGTCCACTTGAAGTCACTAGAAAGTTCATTAAAGTGCGATTCCATCCATCCACCCACACATCAGACAAAATATTGCAGCTCTTTTTGCACCAAATGATTTTTTGATCCTCTATTATCACCTGTGCATTTTTCATAGTTTCTTCCAACAAGGGCCCACTCAAATCACAAGAACTAGGTGCGTTGAATCCTTTTTGAACAATGGTCAATGCAATTGCTAATGTTTCCTAATATGGGCTTCTTGCCACATTGAATGGTATGTTGTTATGATGCCAAAAAGTTGCAGCAGCATCCTTGCTTCATGATGCTTATCCTTGTTCCAAGCAGTATCTTTTGAGCCAAAATTGTTCACCAAAAGTATTGTGAGGAACAAAGAAACCTAGTGAAGCCAAAAACATTCAATTTGAATTAGCTCTAGTGGATGAGCCCCAATTTTGTGGGCCAAGCCAAGAGCCTACTAATTCATCTAAATCAAAGAAGATTCATTGATGCAACTGCTGGAAATGTCGTCTTTTCTATTTTTTTCCTCCACAAAGGAATAAGGAGAGCGTTCATCTCTTGCTCAAGGCCCACTTTGAGTCACAATCACAAATCGTGGTTTGGGTATTTGAGGCAATTGATGTTCCGTCTCATCATAAAACCACAATAGTTGTATATTACGGTTTTGTATTCTGGATTCTCCATGCTATGCTTTCAATTAGGGTCTTGGGACTATGGATTCTAACTAAGCTTATCTAAGGCTGAGGATGCCATTCTTGTATATCACTGCAAGTGCAAGCTGCAAACCTTCTCAAACAAAGAAAAAAAAGTGAAGATTAAAACCCTAGCTGCCTGGCAAAGAAAGAAAGAAGAAAAGGAAAAAAGAACAAAATGAAAAAACAAAGTTTTCAATCCCTACAATAGATCTAAAATGGAAGAATAAACTTCAAAAACCTAAAATAACTACCTCTCAAATTGAATTGTAACCATCAAAATCCTTCAAATCCAATTGAATTCACTTCAGAACAACGGAAAACAGTGGAGGTGAAAATGAAATGTGTGTTTTCAGTAGCTGTTACTATGGAGCAATTGACAACTTTCCTACATGGACTCACAAGTCCATGCAGGAAACTTGCCATGCGAGTTGATGGTGAGTTACTCTAGTTTTAAGTGATTTCCCGCGAGTTTCGTAAGTATGACTGAAAGAATGAGTCCATGCAAGCGAGTTTATGGCGAGTTACTCTAGTTTTAAGTGATTTCCTTGAGTTTTGTAAGTATGACCGAAGGAATGGCTGCAAATACTGAATCAGCTAAGAATTGGGACACATTGGTATAGATAGTGTCATTAGAACAAACTTTGGAAAGTTGGTTAAAGCATGTGCAGCCAATGATGGATTACTTCCAACAGCATAGTTGATATTTCACTTTGCTAAAAGGCCTTGGAATTTCCTTTCTACTTAAATTTTCTTATTTACATGCAAAGGTGAAAATGGTTTTTCTTTCCATTTTAGGGAATTCTGATCATCTTTCTAGCTTGGGTACGGATCGACGTAATTCTCCCCGACACTCTTCGTAAGGCAGGATTTCTATTGTCGTGGAGGATGAGTCTGCCCGCTTTCTTTGGGTACGGATCAGACGTAATTCTCCCCTCCTGAGAGACATCTTTATTGCGGTCTGCTACTTCCCTCCAGCTTCCTCTTCATTTGCCATCCACAACGGCCCAGATGGAGACCCCTTCTTTGACCTTTATGTTGGTATATCTCAGTTCTCGGAGCTGGGGAGATCATCATCTTAGGGGACTTCAATGCCCGTACCAAAAACATGCAGATTCCGAGGCATGACAGGACCGACGATGTACTTTGCACCGCTGAGGTGGATCCAGAGTTGGTTGGTTTCCAGCGTGATTCTGAGGACACGACAGGGCCCCTGACTTCCTATGGCCGACACTTTCTCCAATTAGGGGAATCTCATGACCTACTGATCCTGAATGGCATTCCTCGCTTTCCTGAATCCCGGTTCTTCACCTGCAAACCATTTTGTGGTGGGACCAATGTGGTTGATTACGTCATGACTACCCCTAACTTGATTCCTTACATACACCACTTTTGTGTCTCCCCATCCCTCTTGCTGACCATGCGACCCTCTCCTTTTCCCTCCAGGCTATCCTCCCCAGGACCCCACCCCCTCCCCTCCCCTTGCATATCACGTACTATTTGGAAATTTGACACAGGGGATCCCGACACCTTTTCCTCCTGCCTTCGTCTGCTTCTCCCCCATTCCCCACTTCACCTCACTCACCTCGGATCAGATGTTTAATACCCTCTCCTGCACTATTCTTGAGGCGGCCACGAGTTCCTTCCCCCACGTCACCCACTCCACCCTACGCCATGGTACATGCCCTATGAACAAATGGTACGACGAGGAATGCAAAGCCTTCCATCGGAAACTCCGCTTTGCTTTCTTGCATGCCCTTCCCTCCTTCCCCTCCCTAAAGTCAGCCTATCGTCGCCTCCTTCGACATAAGAAACGCACATTTATCTCTCATAGGCGTCGTGAGCTTCGTCTGTCACTTATCCACTCTCCTAAACATTTCTGGCGCACCATTCTTCCCCGTCATTCGCCTTTACCCCTAGACCTTGATCCCAATTCCATGTTCACCCACACCTCCACTCTTTATGACTTCCCGGGCCAGCCCCACATCCAGGTTCATTCCCCTCCCTCCCTTTGCCATATTTTCACCCACACCAATGTGAGGAATGCCATTCTTGCTATGAGTTGCAGTAAAGCAGGGGATGAGGAAGGGTTCCATGCGGAATTCTTCAAGTATGGTCGGCAGACGCTCCTCAGTTATCTTGTGGACCTCTTCAATCAGGTGGTTTGTATAGGTTTTCCAGTCTCTTGGTCCCACCACATCATCCACCCCATTCACAAGTCGGGGCCCACTTCCGACCCCAACAATTACAGGACTATCATGGTGGGTCACACATTCTCCAAGCTCTATGCTACTGTTCTTCACTTGCAGCTTTCTGAGTTCCTCGATCAGTATCATTGTAGAGCTAAGGGACAGGCGGGCTTCCGACCGACTTACAGGCCGACCACATCCTCATTCTTCGGGCTATCATTGAAGAGGCTCGCCACCTCTCTTCCAGAGTTTTCTATTGTTTCGTCGATTTTCGGAAAGCCTTTGATTCTGTTCCACGGGAAGCCCTTTTCCACAGGCTCAGAGATATAGGCATTTCGAGACTCTTCTTACGGCCATCACGCGCCTTTATGAGGAGGTCCTTGGCTGCCTTCACACTTCTGTTGGCATGTTCGACTTCATCAGGAGTACCATTGGTGTCAAACAGGGCTGCCCCCTCTCTCCTACCTTATTTGGGATCTATATCGATGAGCTTGAGGAGTTTCTCAGGGATCACATACAGGAAGGTGATGGGTGCCTTCTACACCAGGTTCTGATTTACATCCTTCTCTTTGCAGATGACGTAGTTCTCCTTGCTTCTTTTGCTGAGGGCCTCAGAGGCAGCTAGATGCCTTAGCCCTTTTCTGTGATCATCGACAGTTGACTGTGAATCTTGGGAAAACCAAAGTTATGGTTTTCAATTGTTTGAAGACTTCAGACCTCCACTTCTTCTTTAAGGGTGTGGAGATTGAGATCACTTGCTCTTATACCTACCTGGGGATTCTTTTCTTTGGGCCTCATTTTAGCCTTCGTCCTGCTCTCCAACCCCGGGTTAATAAGGGCTATGGTTCTTTGGCGATTCTTGAGAGACAGTGTTTCTGCCACCACTTTCAGGACATTCCTTCCAAGATGTCCCTCTTGATTCCCTGGTTAGGCCCACGGTTTTGTATGGTTTGGAAGTTTGGGGTCCCTCTCTTTTGGACTCTGATTGGGCCACTATCGAGCGCGTCCAGATCCTCATGCTCAGACGCATTATCAGTGCAAAGAATTTGTTCCTCACAACATTATCCTCGTTGAGTTTGGGGCTCGCCCTTTTCGGTTGGAGACCATCTTCAGCCTTGTGTTGTTGTTGCACCGTATTCGGGGGTATTCTAGTTCTTTTGCTGACAAGGACAGTAACACTTATCTTGCCTACTGCTCCTTTGAGGCTATTGCTTCCTCAGATCATAGTAGACATTCTCGCTGCTGGTATGCTTGCATTTCACGCCTCTTCGAGTCCATTGGCATCCAGATGGACCGTCTCCCACCCTTCAGCTATTCTCTGGATGCTCCCGCCCACCTGCTACCCAACCAACATGATCTTCATAGGATAATCAGAGATGATATCTACAGACAGTTCATCCAGCACACATGGACCAACCCCCCGGGGGGGTTGCGTCCGAAGATGTCATTCTATGCGGCACACTTTCTCGAGATTCGTGATGGGGTCATCTTCAGACCCATGTACGTTTCCGACATTGGTTGCAGGTCCTTCGTATCTCTCTGGGTCAGTTTCGAGTGGGCTCACATCGACTCCGTATTGAGACTGACCACCACTTAGACCGCTCGGAGCGGACTTGCCTGCTTTGCTCTCTCCAGGAGGTTGAAACCGAAGAACACTTCATTTTCAGATGTCCTGTTTACTATGAGATTCGTGGGCGATTCCATTGCCTGTTCCGTGAGCTTCCTTCCTTCACAACTTTCTTCAGATACTATGATCAGAGATGTCTTGCCCTCTACCTTCAGGAGGCCATCAGGCTCCGGGACAGGCTCCTCCATCCTCCCCCGACGGATGGCTACTAGGCTGATCACTTCCTTCTTCCCGTTGCTCTCTCCGGTGAGGGGTGCTAAGTGGCATTTGGTCACGTGTTTGGACCCTCAGCCTAGGTCCGTCCGGTCCCGTGACTCCGTTTCTTCCACCCGTGGCTCCTTATCTCAGGCATGTCCCATGGCACCTCCACATGGACAACGTTCCACCGGGCCTACTTTGAGGCACCGCCTTCCTCCCGGTCGTCGGCTCCCCAGGCATTCCACAGTCTCTGCTTCTTGTCGTCGGCGCACTGCGAGTTACTCCCATCCGGCCTCGAGTGTTAGGTGATGTTGTTGGGGATGTTGCTCCTTCCGCTCCCTCCCCACACTGTCATCTCTCTCTTCTTCATTTCTGGCCTCTCGGCCTCTGTTGTTTCCTTCTCCTCCTCTCCTTCTCTCATTGTATTTCGGGTGACCCGTTTGGGTCCTCTTGCTGGGTTTGTTTGCTTTGTACTCTTCAGTCCCATTGACCTACTTTTGTGGTCATGTGTTGGACATTAATAACATTATCTTATCTTATCTTATCTAGCTTGCAAAAATAGGCACTGAACTGTTTTGATACTGACCTATTTTGAACTTCACAAATAGGAATGCAGAAACTTTGAGCAATTGACTAGTCTCTTCTTAACTCAGAAATTCTTCAGCAAACATGGTGTTCTTGCATTCACATATAAGGAAATGGTGAAAATATGAAGGGCTGGAATGGAATCACAAGAGATACTGAAATCTACTGCAGCCACTCTGACTTAGGAAAAAGATATTTTTTAATTTTTATGAGCTGATTGCTTGCATGGAGGATTTCAATTTCTGGAGTAACTTGGATGTATATCAAACAGTGAAGAACCAGGCCATGTTCATCCTCTGCACCAATAGTTAACAAAATTGAAAAAAAAGGCTTTCATTTGTCATCATTGGGTTTTTAAACCAATGAAAAGTTCTTGTTCACGTATTACTTTATGGGTTTGACTGCAACCTAGTAATGACCTGATAGCTAGCATAGATGATTACAAGTTCTGAAGCAACTTGAATATGAGTGGAACAGTTAAGGATTGGCATTCTTTCTGCTGTAGACGTTTTACCTATATGCACCGTTAGCTAGATCAAAAAGGAAGCTTTCATTTTACATCATTGGGGTTTTAAACGAATGGGGAGAGCTTGTTCACATATTCTTTTGAGGTTGTGCCAACCTAGTTTTACCATTATTTATTGCATCATTGATTCATTTGACATCATATACTGTGGCTACTGGAACAAATTTCTTTATGCTTGTTGCATCTATTTGGATTTAGATCCTTTGATGACGGCTAGAGTTTACTTGAGGGGGCTAGAGATAATTTAATCTTAATGCTCCAAATCCCTGAAGAATGGTTTAGAAGTTAGAAGCAAAGCATCGGAAATAAAAGAGGATAAATCATGGTTAGTTCCATACATGCATACAAGCATCTACATTATCCGGTAGAATTTTAAAGATTTAATTTAATAAATTAATCATTTATTTTCTTAATAAATGAACTGCAAACATTGCCGTATCTATCATATTAGAAATCAAAGACTGCTTGCTGAAAAAGGAAGATACTAGAAACACACTCATTAGGAAATATAATATTTTTCTTTGATATAGCCAAAATATCCTTGCGTTTAATCTGCAGTTCTTCGGAGTTGATTATAACTATGTAATTTGAGGTTACTTTGGAATTGATATAAGCAGAATATTTGCATTTATGTACAGTAATTTGAGGTTTCTTCTTTGGAAAAAAATTAATTAGGTGTGTTATTTCTTTTATGAAACTGCATGTTAGACTGTTGTATGTGTTTTGAACAGTGCTTTGTTAGATCTTCAAGAACTGAGTAAATTTAATGATGGCCAGAGTTTACTTGAGGGTGCTAGCAATTAATCTTAACGCTCCCAATTCCTGAAGAATGGTCTAGAAGGTAGATCCAAAGTGTTGGAAATAAAAGAGGTCAAAAGACAGTTGGTTCTGTACATACATACACGTATCCATGTTATCCCATGGAAATTTTAAAGATTTAATTTGAGAAATTCATTGTTTATCTTCTCATAAAATGAACCGCAAATATTTATATATCTATCATATTAGAAATCAAAGACTACTCACTGGAAAATGAAGATACTAGAACTACACTCATTCAAAAATATAAGATTTTTCTTCAATACAGGGAAACATTCTTGTGTTTAATCTACAGTTATATGGTATTGATTATAACCAAGTAATTTGAGGTTCCTTTTGAATTGATTCATAACAGAATATTTGCATTTATATACAGTAATTTGAGGTTTCTTCATGGGAAAAAAATTAATTAGGTCTGTTATTTCTTCTATGAAACTGCACACTAGACTGTGACATGTTATTTGGACAATGCTTTGTTAGATCTTCAAGAATTGAGCAAATTTAAAATCCTTTTCCTGGCAGCTTTCTGCTTGCAAGTTACAAGTTTTCCCACTCCACATGATAAGCTGTGTATCTATAGCTGAGAATAAGGTCATATTTTTTTGTTGCTTTCCCTTTTTTTTGAGATCTGACAAATGCTATCACCTGAAAGGTGCAACATGAGCGACACCGTGACAGTCCTCTGAGTATAGTAGGTGGCAAATTGAAAATTTAGAATAGTGTTGAGTGAGAGACTTTTAAGTTCATGAGTTATGACTTACATAAGAATAGTGATAGAGCGAGAGACGTTAAGATCGTGAACTATGACTCACATAAGTTACCAGATAGCAGAAATAAAATTTTCTCCCTGAAACACATGTTTCTGCTGCAGTATTGCTGTCAGTAGATGGTGTTTGTTCCTTCTACAGTTTAGAATAAATAGTTTTTAGTGATTCTCAAATGTTTTTAATTTTGATGTGTGAGACGGATGTTTCAACATATTACCTGGTTTTCCTTCTAACCTATATCTATAACGAAGCTAAATGTCTATACATGAAATAAAATCATTGAGTTTGTAGATGTACCAGTTGATTGAGTAATCTGTTCGATCTTTAGCGACTGTACTAGTCATGTTCATAGATCCTCCCTAAAAGATTTATCTGCTCTCTGGCCAACTAAAACCGCAATCCAGAGGCCCAAGGCCACACAATCAATGCGTTCAGTAGTATATGCTTTTAGGCCCCATTATAGGCTTTGAAATGGACTGAATACACATTAATTTGCAGTATCCTTTGACATTTACAGAGGAAATATATGAATGTTTTTACATGTAAATTTTCTTCTTGAAAACTTCAGAATTTTTGCGTTGTAAAATGCAAATACTTGGGACATGACTATGTTTCAACACGTCCTGCTTTTCCTTCTAATTATATATGTTTAAGAAAGCTTGATGTCTGTATATTAAATAATAGTATTGAGTTTGTAGATATGCCAGTTGATTGAGTAATCTGTTTGATCCTTAGCAACTGTACTAGTCATGCTCATAGATCCTCCCTAAGAGATTTATCTACTCTTCTGCCATTCAAAATTGAAATCCAGAGGCCCAAGGCTACACAATCGATGCGTTCGACAGAGTATGCTTTTAGGCCCCATTATAGGCAATGAACTGAATGCACATGCTAATTTTCTGTATCCTTCAACACTTACAGAGGATATATTGGATTGCTTTTTACATGTATATTTTATTCTTGAAAACTTCAAAAATTGTGTTGTAAAAATGAGAATGCTTAGCATATGAATGTTCTCTTTTTCAAAACTATTTTAAATAGAAGTAAGTTCAATGATTCTATCGTTTATAGCTTTAAATCTATTTCTTGTACCGAGAAAAGCATATCCTTCTTTATTTTCTATCGGATTTTGAAAAGTATTATTGTGGGCATATCTGATTTTTTAAAATCTAAAGCTAGGTAGAGACCTATGATTTGGGATCTTCTATTGCACCATTGTTACTTTCAATTACAATACAGCTTTCTGTGCATAACTTACGTTAACTCCATTTTTTTCAGTGATGGCACATCTATTGTACTCTCAGATGAAGTGGGCCAAATATACATTCTAGCCACAGGACAAGGAGAATCCCAAAAGGATGCAAAGTATGATCAGGTACGATTGACCTTAATTTTGTAATTTTGTCCTTTTTCTACCTTGGTACTAATATATTTGTGTTACTTCTATACATCTCACATTTGCAAGATCTATGACAGTTCTTTTTGGGGATTACCGACCTCTTGTTCAAGATGTACATGGAAATGTGCTGGATCAGGTGAACTTTCCTTGTAATGCAAATTGATTAAACTTCAGGTTGATACTTCTAGCAAAGATGAAGATAAATTTCACCATGGTTGTGACTGTAGTTCCTTTTGTATAGGAAACTCAACTTCCTCCATATCGACGCAACATGCAGGATCTTCTTTGTGATTCATGTATGGAGTTTTTTTATCTTCCTTTTTTTCTAATTAATTGAAGTAGGTTTGTTTCTGGCCTCTTAAATGCTTAAGCAGTAAAATGTTATTGTAATATTAAAATATCCAATAAAGTATTGAACAATAATATTTGTAAAAAATTGCCTTCAATTTTTAATTTAGGGACTGAAACATACTTTCCAAATTTGATTTCATGTGACATACACACTTTCATCGTGTTTGTTGGTATCCTTCCCCATTCTCGGTGTGTCTAGAATCGATGTTTTATATTTACTTTGTATTGGCAATGCACCCTTGAAAAGCTCAAGAAATAGTGTTAAAAGGAAAAAAATACCAATGAAAGAAGAAATCAAAACTCCACTTAATATTGAAACTGAAAAAACACAAAGGAAATAGTTTGAAACTCATTCCATGCACTTTGTTTTGCTATGGCGGTCTGTTTTACCAGGAGATTTCTCTGCCCTGTTCCACAGCTATTTTCCAAAGGGCTTTTCTGTATTGCATGCATGTGGGTGTGTCTGTCAATCTCTGTATATATATGTGCACACACAAATAGCTGTGCCAAATACCTAACTACTCGGGATCATATGCCCGCACCCTCGAGCTAATATTAAACTAAAACATAAATAGTTAGAAATTCATTCTGTACACGTTTTTTTTAGCACGGTGGTCTGTTTTGAGTGGGAGATTTCTCTGTGCTATTCCTCATTTATTTTCTGTTGTGTTTTTGTGTACTTCATGGATGTGTGTCTGTGTTTATCTCTGCATGTGTGATATACATGGCACATACTCACAGACACAAAGCTGCACCACGTACCCGACTACTGGGGATTCGTATCCCTGTACCCCAAACTCATGCTACCTTGATTAGAGTACACCATTCAAGACTCTAAACTATCATCAATGTTAACAATGTATTATCAAAAATATATGTTTTTTCCGTTTGTGGTTTTGCCGCAGCTGGCATTGAAGCCTCTAAATTTTGCATAGATTCTATTCATTATATCCATATTCTCGCACTGCATTCACTACCTGGTGTATTTTGTCAACTCTTTTTCCTCTCATTCATCTTTCTCAGGTTTTCTTGTTCGGCATTTTGGGATCTGTTGTCTTTCTCTTACCTCTGTTTTTTCCATCTTTTCTCCCTTTTTATCCATATGACTTTTTTCCTTGTCACTAATTTTTCTTTGTTCTCCTTCTGTATTTTGTTACTAGCTCCATAAAAAGAAAATGCTTTGACAATTGCATTGCATCTCAATTCCAATTGTCACAAGTTCTCTCGTTGAAATTTCTTATCACCGGTACCTTTCTCATCCTCTCCTCTCACACATTTTTTAGCTGAAATTTTATTTTGATTCACAAAATTTGCAACTGCCTGCCAAACAATATTTACACATTTTTGTCAGCTGTTGGTTTTGTCTTGGAATACTCGTGTAGCAAGTCTGCAATAGTCCCTTGCATTCTGCATCTTGTTCACCAGAAATCATAGTCACTAAACTCTTTTTGTGTTGCATGGCATTCACTAGTTTGATTCTATTCTTCATGAAAACGCGTAGAGTTAAGTCTTTGCTGAGTATTTTTGCCAAGTGCCTACTCTATAATTTGTTATTCTTTTGCTTGTCAAGTTCTGATTGAGTACGTGCATGACTATGGTGGACAATCATCAAAATAAGAACAATAACATTCATTAAAAATAAACTGTCAAAAAGATTCCATTTCATGATGTGCCTTATATTACACTGGCATTGGTTTCATCTATTTTTGAATGTGTATTAAGTGGTCTTGTCATGGAATGGAAATATATTTTCTTATTGTGCCAAACAATTTCCAAGAATGTGTCACGTGGCTTTGCCACAGATCATGATCTACACTGATAATCTTTACATTTGTTTTGTAAATGATTTGCATCTTGCCATAAATGCTAGGTGGAACAAATTGATTTAAATTATAACCTTTAGAAGTTAGAAATATAATTATATTAAGAGTTTTGGATGCTTAACCTCCTACTAAAATCTTATCATACCGTGATATTGTTATATATGTGTAAATCATGTAACAAAACAATTATTTCATAGGAAATTTATTAACAAGCAATAAGGGTTTGCTACAACTATAATGGAAGGACCGAAGAGTATTAAGGAATGTTTACCAAGTTAATCCATGCAGTGACAATCCTAAGGAAATCAGAATTCCTAGCAAATAAATAAATTCCAGAAGATGAGAATCAATAATGTGTTGCCATCAGATAAAGAAGAATATTCAACGATTAGTGAGATTCCACAATTCTCATTGTTCATCCGTAGGGTCTCCTGGTGTTTGCTTCATTAGGCATGGTAGATTAATTTCTGTGTATACAAATTTATATATGAGCTTTGGGTTTTGGATAAAATGACATGAATACAAGCATAATATAAATGACACATAACTGAACATTTTGTATTGTGCTTGAATGAAAGAATCCATCTGGAATACAAGCTACTTCAATATATTTTTATCTTAGATGAAATAGACACAAGATAGTGGGATTCCACAATTCTCATTGTTCATCTGCCAGGTGTTTGCTTCATTAGGCATGGTAGATTAATTTTTGTGTTTACAAATTTATATATGAGCTTTGGGTTTTGGATAAAATGACATGAATCAAGCATAATATAAATGACACATAACTGAACATTTTGTATTGTGTTTGAATGAAAGAATCCATCTGGGATACAAGCTACTTCAATATATTGTTATCTTTGATGAATTAGACACAATATCTTGTTAATGAGAAGAGGACTATCTATCCTTCTGGGGCTGAAGGATTTCAAGAGGGTATTACATGAAATATGCTTAATTAATTCTAAAATAGTAGTATCATGAATCAAGTGCTGTAGCCACTTAGTAAAGACTTTCTATCAAAGTATCTTTTCGCAATGAACTAAGAAACATACATGTTTTCCTCTTGTGGGTATGCTACACATATATAAAGCTTTGCACTATAAGTTAGTTTGTCATCAAGGTTTTTTTTATTGGGAAAATTCAGGTATGATTCCTTATCCCGAACCATACCAAAGCATGTATCAACAGCGACGCTTGGGAGCTCTGGGGATTGATTGGCAGCCGCCTTCTGTAAGACTAGCTGTTGGGACGAACGATGATGGACTTTTTGCTATTCCAGATGATACTTTAGGACAGCTAGCCCCTGCACAAAATGAGGGTAATAGGGGTAGGTGGCTGGAGCAACCAGCAGAACTGGAAGATGTCATGGACTGGGAGCAAGAAAATGATGTTCAAAGTGATGATACTGGTTCGGAATACAATGGTACTGATGAATGTACCAGTGAAGGTGAGCAGGGAAATGCCTGTTCATCAGAAGAGTCAGAATGCAGTATGGATGAAGATGAGAACAGCAAAGATGAAGGTAATAGCAGGGCACATCTTCGTAGGTCCAAAAGGAAAAAGCGCAAGGCAGAGGTAAAGTTAGCACTATACTGCGTATGTGGTTGTTTGTTTAGCATGATTGTGATTGTGCATTAAAGACTAGTTTCAATGGAAAACCTTTTTCATTTTGCAGGGCCCAATGTTTACATCTTCTGGAAGACGTGTAAAGAAGAAAGATGTGGAGAGAGGGGATGGAGCTCGAGGAAGGGTAAAGAAGTACAAATATTCTAGACATGGCACATCTGTTCAAAAGGAAAGATTATCTGAAAAAACATCAAGACCTCAGAGACGTGCTGCACAGAATGCACTCAACTTATTTTCCCGCATAGGGGATGGTTCTACAGAAGAAGAGGAGTTTAATGAAGGAGACAGTGGATCGCAAGCAAGTGGATACACACAGCCAGAGGAAAATCCTTTGAGCAGTGAGTCGGAAAAAGTTTTGAGGAATTGTAATCTAAAAAATTTTGCCGATGAAGATGGTTCGCAAGATGATATCATGCCTGTTACTAATCCATTTCATCATGTTGATAACAACAATTGCGAAGCTAACAATAGTGAAGAATTTAATAAGCATGCGAGATCAGGGAGAAAAATAGTGTTGAAGCTACCATCCCGTGATTCTAGGAAACTAGTTCTACCCGAAAGTACAAAGTCTGATTCTGATGTCCACACAAAGGCAAATTCTCCTTCTCTAGAGGTTTGTAAGAAAGAAGAAAAGCAAGAAAGAGATCATATTTCCCTTAATGATTCTGAAGTTAAGCTTTCTGGAAAACAGTATTTGGAGTCTTCAAGTGTTGCGCATGGACCTGAGAATGTCTGGTGTGATGATCATGACAATGGAATAAGCAAGGGTTTTAATGGAAATGGAACTTCTCTAGAGCATCCTTGTGACCTTTCCTTAGGATGTGAAGGGAAGGAAATCAGATGGGGAGAAGTAAGGACTCGGACTTCCAAGCGTCCTCGGTTGGGGGAGGATTTAAATGCTATTGAAGGATGTAAATCTAGGCCGGACGACTGCATTGCAGTGGATGTTCCATATCATATAAAATTAATGCAAAGTACTTCTCAAAGTCCCGAAGCTGGAATAAACAGACTGGATAATGCCGATGAATCTTCTCTGCAAGGTTTGGATGAGCATCAAGCTGACATGTTGCATACAAAGCTGCAAACTTTCTGTGCAACCTCTAGTTCTGAAGGATTAGATGTTGCAGCACGCAGAGATTTTACTCCCGAAAGAATAACCAATTGTCTATCAAGATACAAAGGATTATTCCCAGAAAATTTTTCAATGGTTAATGCAAATGCATCTCCTACTGGCAATGGCAGTGGAGGGGAAGCAAACTGGAGAGAGGATGAAGGGTACATGTCAGATAAATTCCAAAGAAGTATTCCTCGTGATCTAGCCGATAGTAGTCTTAATGAATGTCAAGAAATGGCGGAAACAGTAGCTGAAAATGATGAGAATGTTAATCTTAACCATAACAGCAAGTACTCCTGTGAAGCAGCTGAGACAAAAAGTGGCGACTTGGGAAAGCTTAAGAATAGGTCCAAGAGGACAAAAAGGTTTTCATAATATGTCTTGTGAGCGAAAACATAATCTATCAGAAGATTGGGAGGATTTTGGTCACGAGCAAACTTTCCAAGGCACACGGCCAGAGGAAGACATGTCTGAAACGCTCACATGGAGGGGCACTGGTACTAGATCAAGAGGTAACTGGGCACAACAGGTTGAGGGGAACAAGGAAACACATAATTTTGAATGTAATAATGATGAAAATACACTTATTGGAGATTTTGGCTTGAATGTAGTAGCTAATACAGAGATGGAAGGTAGAATACAAAATGCACAGTATGGGAGGCAACATAATTTTGAAGCTAATGCACATTCAGGAGAGGAGGGCTTGGAAGTTATGGTTAAAAATTCTTTAAACGTGGATAGGCAGATCCCAAAAATTACATTGAAATTTCATGCTATGTCAGCTGAAGGTGGTGAAAGGCAAGATCAAAACGGATGAAACAAGCCAAAGAGTTTATTCAGGAAGCTGACAGTATTTCTAAGCATTGCATGATTGAAGACAGCCATAATGATGAAGAAAAACGGACAAGATTTCACACAGACAGATTAGATGCAAGACAATCACTGGTCTGTTCAGAATGGGGTTCCACTTCTAGGGTTTGCAGTGCATTGAGACCTGCTAGAAACAAAAAGAGCACAACCATATCAAATTTGAGAGTGCCTGTGGAAAAAAAAGAAGGGGCGGCAATCAACACGAAAGCAGTCTTGGTTAATGCTATCTGAAGCTGAAGAAGGAAATCGCTACATTCCACAGTTTGGAGACGAGGTTGCATATTTCATACAGGTAATAGTACTCGATACATGTTTCTTTTTCATTTTCGCTAGAAGGGCAGATTCCTTTTAATATTGAATTTTATTTCTTCTAGATGGTCTCGAATCATATCTGAAATAAAATTTTTGGTTTATTTGTCAGGGACATCAAGAGTTCCTGCAGATGAGCAACTCACAAGATAGAGGACCTTGGAAATCATTTAAAGGTAGCATTCGGTCTGTGGAATTTTGCCGTGTTGTTGGGCTTGAGTACTCTCCTCTTGCTGGATCCGGGGACACCTGCTGCAAGTTAACTCTCAAATTCATTGGTCCAGGGTCCGATGTGTATGAGAAGAGCTTTAAGTTGACGCGTTGCCCGAGTTGACTAATTTTCCTGACTTTCTTGTAGAGAAAAGCCGTTTTGATGCTGCAATAAAGAGAAACTGGACACATAGAGACAAGTGTGATGTTTGGTGGAGAGCTGAGAATGGTGAAGGGGGAATTGGTATTCCGGAAGAATAGTAGCTGTAAAACCAAAGTCAAATAGTTTCATAGATAGTCCATGGGAGAGATATGTTGTACATTATAAGGATGATTCATCTGGTCCTCACACACACAGTCCTTGGGAACTTTTTGATCCTGGTAACCGTATCTTGGATCTTCCACAAATTGACATTGAAGTTAGCTCACAACTGTTATACAGTATTTCAGAATTGGAGCAAACATCTTATGAGAATGAGGTAAGGAAAACATGCTTCATGGTAACCCATTCTTCCTTCATCAATGTACTTGAAGTAGATATTATTTCTCATATTGTGCGATTGTATCAGTAATATAATAATAATTTAAATGCCCAACAGGACTGTTATGGATTAATGAAATTATCTCAAGTATCAGAGAAATCCGACTTCCATAACAGGTATGTCATGCTTTTCTTGTATAAAAAGAAATCTTAATTCATATGAAGTTGTTTAAACTGTTTTGTCATCTCCAATTATCTAATTGATTTGTAATTTTGTTTATTTGTTGGAAATTAAATAATGTTAAGATGCAATGAACTCAATCCTATCTCTATTTCTGGGGTAGCTGTGTTTTTGCCAATAAAATCATGGAACTATATCTCTTGGTTGATGGATGAATTTCTGGCCACTTCATAAAGTTTTCCCTTCAACATGGTTTCTTTTATAAAGTGAAGTCCTCTGGCTAGGAGGTACGGTGATGTTCTGAGATCTCTGTATTGAAAATGCATGGAAAGTGGTCAATTAAATAAAAAGATTCCTTATGACCTGTAGGCACCTTTATATTCATCGAGCCGAGACACACACAATGTTTAGCCACCTCTGTGGGTGGCTGCAATTGAAAATCCACACAGCTGTGCTTATACCGGTGCTTGATGGGAATGGGAGATGGGGAGAAGGACATGTTTGCCAATTTTTGGATATAAGGTTAACAGAATTGGGAAATACTAACATTTTGAATATATATATATATATATGTATATGTATGTATGTATGTATACATATACATATTATATATATACATATACATATACATATACATATATGTATTATACACAGAGAGAGAGAGAGACACACAGAATAGATAAAAATGTTATGAGATTTATTAATAAAAATTCAAAATTTGGAAATGTCTATGGACGGTTAACAATACATGCACAATACACATTGATACCTTGCTACACACATTAAAGGTGAGAAAACTAATACAAGCCAATTCAAGAGCTTTCAAACAAGATGAAATTAGAAACCTTAAGCCTCCATAAGTTTTCTGGAGAACTAACAATATTTCATAGTGTTATGGATCATATTCCTGGAAACTTAGAAAATAGTTATTGCTCATACACTTCATTGTACATGCCAGTCCTACTTTATGTATGCTATCAGTAATGGTTAAATAATCTTGAAGATCTTTTTGCAGAAGCTGTTGACTTTAGAGGGTTCTTTCTTCATGTATTTTCTTTACAAGAAAATTGCGAGTATGATTCAGGCCATGCGTACTTCATTAGCACAAGTTACTTCCTTGGGGTACTCTTTCCCATTTCAATCAACTGAAAAAGCTTCTGTACAAATAGAATTCTTAACCCTTATTGGTTCCTCTCTTACTATTACCATTTTAGGCTTTGATAAGTTCTCTGCTACAAAATGTCATAAATCATCATGCCAAAATCAGCAAAATATAGTCATATTAGTGTTCTTAGCAAAAGAAGGAAACAAATCCACGTAATTAGCCAAAAGGCTTTTTAAATGGACATGCATGTCCATAAAGATCCCTCTAAACTTGTGTCATGCCAGAAAACATGTCTTAACTGCTGGAAAACATTTTAAAAAGAGAAGCTTTGACTTTCCTATTTATTGATATAAAACTTCCTTGAAACCCCAATCACCAAATGTGTGCTTTGCTATCTTTCTTTCTGGTTTGGTGTTTTGATATACATTTATCACCTTTTCTTTAATGTCTGTTGTTTATTTTTGCAATAATATCCATACATTTCAAATTATATATTTCTTAATCATAGTGTTATACTTACTATAATACATATACAAGAATCAGGGCTGCTGGAAGGTTAAGCACATAAATGTTAATTCAACAAAAGCAGTTGCAGATAATATTAAAATAAATCCCTCGGCAGAACCACTGAGGAGGGGAAATGGAACCTTGTCTGTCATACTTAAAAAGTAAGTAATTTGATGGCATAACAACTCATACCAACTTTAAGTCCCATCAAGCAAACTACTTTTTAATCCTACACGCATCCTCCCTGTCCAAAAAAATATTCTTTCTATGGAAAAAAAGCTACAAGGACCATAGAAACGTTAACTAAAGTAGGTTTGGCAATAAAGCTTAGGGTTGTGGTTCTCTGAAGCAACGTTAATTTCAGTTTGTTTTGCTGCTCAGTTTTATGAGATTTTTATGCTTGCATTGGTTATAGACAACGTCTTAATGGCCAGTCTAGAAATATGAGTGTGTTCAAATGAGACTTATGAGGGCTGCAGCTGTGTAATTCAAGTAGAGCACACTCTTACAATGATTCTGAATAATGATGATGGAGCTGATTTAAGCTGGACTCTGGTCTTATGCGTGCTAAAGCCACCGCAGGACTGCAATGACCATATTTATGTTCCATGTCTTGTTTCCATCAGGCCCTTTCACTATGGGAGGCCAGAGCTGAGTCGTGTGGAGAAGTACAAATCTGAAGCAGTTTGCAGGATGTAAAGGAGAATCAGAAGAATGATCCACTTAAGACTATGCAGTCCATTGTGGTTATGGGGCAGTGCATTAGGGAGTTTTATGGTGAAGAATTTTTCTACAGTTCCATAGAACTCACATGGTGTTGACATCTGTTTTGTTATTGAATTTATCATTTATATAAGACATATTAAGTGAGTTGAGCTTGTTAACAAGGAAAATAGTGTCTACTCATGGAAATATGATTCAGTTTTTTTATTCCTCATTTCAAAAGCTGACAAGGGATAGTTAGACTCATGGACAATATTCTCCTATTCAAAACCAAGTACCTCTATTTATTTTGAAGCACCTCTTCAAATCCAAATGGCTTCTGCTGATTAGTTTGAAAGGTCAAGTAATTCTTGACTGGACCGTGGGGTGTGACTATAACACATGTTGTCATGTCTTGGAATTAGTTTACCATGGTATGGCTGGAATTCATCTTAATTTTTACTAAAATGAGGCGACACAATTGTTTCTGTTAGAATATGCAGAGAGAGAGAATAGAGAAAAGGTGGATTGCACACATTTGAGATTGTGTGTCCGTCTATTTATTATAAACGAAGAAGTTACAAAACGGTTGATGTAGTTACAACCGGTTACAACCAACTTGTAAAGAGACACCTTATAAATATGCCTTATATTCTTATACCCCCTCTTAAGGCTTATTCTACATAAAGCAAAAACAAACAATCTAACAAAATAGAACAAAACAGAACTACGCAATCTTCAAACACTTTCACTTTGAAAGCAATGCTATGATAAGGTAGGGCTCCATCAAGTTGCTTTGTGACCTTCGTAAAGGTGTAGCTCCCGAGTTCCCGGATTCCACCTCCCCGAACTCCCGAATCACAGATCTCCCGAATTATTGGACAACCATCCATACTGAGCCATCCACAAGCTCCATCAAGTTGTCTCATGACCCTCGTGAGGGTATAATTCCCAAGATCCACAATCTCCCGAACTATCTGAGCAACCATCCATACCGAGCTTCATCTACCCTGTATCCTTTCTTGCCTTCAAAGTTTAGAGCATCTTTATAGTACGTATTCGTCACTGTCCTCACTACCTTCTGCATCCGGTGGGTCTTCAACCATGGCTATATTGGCTGTATTTGATATGACTTTACCCTTGAGCACATCATTGGCTCGAACACGACAATCCCATGTTGTGTGACCTCTTTTCTTACAATAATGACATTCAATCTCCGATTTATCTTTATCTGATCTTCTATGATATTGTCTGGTTCTAGAATAGAATGCACTTTCTTCTTTGGGAATGACCTTCGCATCTCTCGTGGTTCGTTTTCCTCTCGCTAGAAGAGCTGCTATCATATCATCTAGAGATTGAGATTGAATTTGACTGAGGGTAAAAACTACATTGCTATATTTTGAAGATAGACTATTTAATAGGATAGCTTTGGCATCCTCATCCTCAATCGCAGCTTTCACTTCTACTAGTTGTTTGATCAAGGACCTTAGATTATTGATGTGGCTTGACATAGAGACTCCGTCATCCATTTTGAACCTATATAACTGAAGTTTCAGGGAAAATTTGGCATTGACTGCTTTCGCTCCAAATAATTTATTTAGAGTATCCCAAATTTCCTTCGATGATTTGTCTAGGTCTACATGATGAAGTTCAGAGTCAGAGAGAGCAAGGCCAATAATAGCTTTCACTCTATCATCTCTGCTTTGCCATTCTAACAATTTCGATGCATCGGTAGGTGTTGTCTCTTTCCCGTTTACAATGCCCCACAAATTTTTATTCATAAGTTGCATTTGTATTTTCACTCTCCATGTATGAAAATTTAGACCAAAATATTTTTCTATGGGCATTTCCATTTTAATAAAATAGAATAAATACAACTGCGTATTTTGGCAATGAATAAATAAAATAAAATAAAATACCAGTTGCACAGTTTCGTGCCCTAGCGCAGGTAGTCTTTTTGCTTCTGCGTCTTTCCAGCCTTATGTCTGTGAAAAATGTTTGTGCCCTAGCAATTCGTGACTGTAATAATGCACCATATTAGCGCAAATCGCGACTGTAAAAATGTCTAAAATCACGATTTTTCGTGGCTATTAAAATCTGACTATTTGTGCTCGAAAATGCTGTTATTTTCCTGAAAAACGTGCCATTCGCGACTGTATTTTCGTGACTTTTTTTTTTAGAAAAACGTGAGTGTATTCTTTTGATTCGCATTTGCATGCAGCGTGATTTTTGTGCCCTAATGGCTTGCCCTTGATTTCCGATGTCTGCAACAAATCTTCACGAACAAGATCATTTATTTACTTGACCCTCAAAAATCTTCTTGTGATTTCTTTCAAAAATGAAAATGTCTTCCTTCTTCAGCGTGCCCTAATGGGACTCACGAAAATATCTTTCTTCCTCCCTCTCTTTGCTTGCCCCACGCTCTGATACCAATTTTAGAATATGCAGAGAGAGAAAGAATAGAGAAAAGGTGGATTGCACACATTTGAGATTGTGTGTCCGTCTATTTATTATAAACGAAGAAGTTACAAACGGTTGATGTAGTTACAACCGGTTACAACCAACTTGTAAAGAGACACCTTATAAATATGCCTTATATTCTTATAGTTTCCTGTCTTACAAGTGTGTGCCCTTCTGTTTTTAGAATGGCATTGATTGGATTAAGGTGAATTTTACCAACATTTTTGCAAGTTGGTGTAAGTTGTGTTTAAAAAAATAATGTTTTTGAATTTTCCTAGCTAAAACTAATGTTGTAGAGGAGCCACATGTCAATTTTGTGAAGCTTCTGTTAGTAGTGGATCTAAATAACACGGAAGTGAAGCTCCAACCAGTGCTCAATGAAGATACTATAAGGCTGCTAGGTTATCCAGCCATCCAGTGGATAAGATTTGATGAGAAAACATCAACACTTGTCAGAATTCTTTGTAACAACATTGTCAAAGTCACTAATGAGAAGCATTATTGTAATGGAAGTCAGCTCAAGTTTCAATTACTCGAGTGATAGGTATGATCTGAGATCAATGACTCACTCTGCCATTCTAATGGAAATATTGGTGGACAATGAGGAAGATGTTGGTGTGCTGAGAGAGACGGATAATTAAGAGCCACATGGAAAGCAATGAAGAAGCCGCACAAGCTTTCAACTCCCTAACATTGATCAAATTTGAAGGGCTACTTATAATTTCAAGTGCTATCTTAATTTCAAAACTAGGGTTTTCCTAAGTAAGATGTATGTATTTTGAATCTAGAAATAGAAATACATCAATAAACAATAAATCTACTGATTCTAGAAACATGAAGTGATCACAATATCGGATATTCAAACTCTAGGAAGTTAGATAAAGGAAAGTGTGGACTAGGGTTCAGAAAATATTCACCTAAAATTGGATGAGATGTAGTGACTGTGATCTGTTATGTACAAATGAGCTATGCATAGTTCCGTTGAGTTGCTCGGGAAATCGAGGGGACTGAAACTGAGAGGACAAATTCAGCAATGCTAGATGAAGTCGCTTATGCAGCATTGTCTTGTCTAAGTGGTTTTTTCATGTGAAGGTTTTCACTCAGATTTGGTTGTAGCACTAGGATCTTCTGTGTTTTGGGTTCTTGATTCTGTGTTCAGATCCTAGTTATCACATCTCTGTAGTAGATTAGGGCTTCTTCTTCAAACCTTAGCTTCTTCCTTGAAGACCTAAACAAGGTTTAATCTAATTGGGCTAGACTGACCTAACCCCATCCCCATGAGCACCACACTATGTACTGGTATTCTGAAGAGGGAGAAAGTCTCATATGTGCAATAAACAATGATATTAGGTGTAGATTATAGCATGTGATAAATTGATAATGACCTAGGACAGCCGTGTAAGATGTATGTAGACTTGATAGTTGGATGATGTGCTCGAAAGAGTAATTTTTAATTTGGTGCTTTATTGTGATCTCCTAGGCATCCCCAAATATGTAAAAGATGAGGCCCCTGGAATGGGTCGGGTTAGTGTGCTTATGTATGTGACTTTTGCAAAAGGTTTCCCTATTCAATCGACTATAAGCCAACTGTGCTAACTTGTGCATTTGAAAGTGACCGTTGCATGAGTTGTAGATGAAAAGTTGGCCTTTGGAAAAATTGTATGATGGTTCTCTCTAATAGGTGACTATGTTTTGGGAAAATGCAATTCTATTTTGACTGTTAGAGAAAGTGGCCATATGTTTGATGACACACTCTATATAATATATAGGTTTTTAACGGGTTAGGGTAAGTAACAAGTGTGACCTAGCGGCTATGGATTTCTAAACTAAGCAAGATGCGTGAAGGATTACTTCAATATCTCCCTACTATGGCACTAATCCTTCACGCATCTGGCTTAGTTTTACTGGGCCATAGTAGGGAAGAGCCATATTATATTTAGCATATTGTTATAGTGGAAGAGCCATATTATATTTAGCATATTATTATAGTTTTACTGGGCCATAGTAGGGAGATATGGTATGGGAAAATTGTAACCATACATAAGGATGAATGTGAAGAAAAAATAAGCATTGAGCTTGGTCTCGACACTCACCTATGGCCCTAGACTTGGCCCAACCATCTATAGCGTGTATTAACTGAAAAGAAGAAACCATGGAGACCTTGTACTCGATGCAGCCAATATGAGAGAGCTACAATTGATAAAGCTTATAAAGGCATTATATAAAATCTACCATCGGTGAGCATCGACTTGTCAATGATAGGTTGGATACTAGACTGTATTGAGTTCTTTCATTTGTTCAACCTAATCATTTTAGTATAAATACCACTTCCTCCTCCACAATAAAAAATGAGAAGTCACATAACAACGAAAATACTAATTAACCCAATGTACTACTAAAATATATGAATCGGAATGTGAACAAAATACAAAAAAAGATTCTTGCCTTAAATATAGAGGAAGAGGAGGGAGGAAACAAGATTGAAAAAATGTCCCCATTTGGGTTGATCCGAAAGAAGAGAGATGCGCGAGCTGATATTTGCACGAGGATTTAAGGCACATGCATAACCAACGGAGAGACATATTTTTTTACTAAGATAGTTGTGAAGCTGACTCTTAAGGGATATTAGCAGTGTTATATGGGGGCCTGTTCCCTAGATTTTGGTTGTCCTGGAAGTTCCAAATATTTCAGGGATGTGGGGACTTGGAGGAGGTCCCCTCTTTTCTAAATTCAATTTTTTTTTCTGAGTTTTTACTTAAAAAAATTATTTTGTACCAAAATCATCGAATTCTAACCTTGAAAGTACCTAAAGGCTAAAACATGTTAAATATAGTTTAAATCCTAAATTTCATTGAATAAAGTTAAAATATTTAAATATTGATTTTTATGTATTATTTTAATAGCTGTCTCCTTGCTGTCCCCAAAATTTGGGAAATTTCTGGCTGTGACTCTATTTAAGATATAACTCAATTTAAGATCCCGGAAATGCTATAATTCAAAAGTAGATGTCACACTATCGTAAAGAAAGAACACTACACAAGCTGACTGTTTTACCAGCTCAAAATGTTCAATCTCTAAAAAATATTGACCGAAGATGTATTTCTTTCAGATTTAAGACTTCTTAAATTTGGCAATATGTGTTCCAAGAGTATTGTAGAAATCGACTATACGGGCAGTAACCATCTCTCTGGTTTCTGAGGTACCAAAGTTGAATATAAATGCTTGATGCCATCCATTATGCTATTCTCTACTCGCCTACCGTCCAAAGCAATGTATAATAAGCTCCTTAGAGACATTTTAGTCATTCTCAAGAAAAAGTCATAGAAGCTTCCACTAGGGTAACTAGACTCAATAGATAATCCAAAGGAAATAGTGCATTTAAGTATTTTTTAAAATCTATTTAGGGTTTTAGTGCCTAAACAATTAAGACCAATGTGTCTTTCAGAAATAGATAGAAGACACTAATAATTGGATTTGAAACACACAAAATGGAGGATTTGAAATTGATCCGAGTAAGAGAAAGGTGTGAGTGCAAGTAAGGAGTCTCCCAACCTGATTATGTTGATGGATGACTGTGCCAAAGACTCGGTGTTTGGGAACAAGATCAAAGCGACTCAGTAATATACCCTGAAAGTTTGATCACCTAAAATATTGTCTAGGACAGATTCAGTCGCAAACCTGTCTTGCACCACCGAACTTGACCTCTGCTGAGTGTGCAAACTCCGAATTCAGTGTGCGCATTTGTCTGTCTATGCTTATTGGGAATCTCACTCAAAATTTCTGTAATGTGATGTGACACTAGATTTGTCTTCTCTTTAGTTCAATCCCTAGCAGAACTCAATGAGACGTGAAAGCACTGAACTTGACCTCTGCTGAGTGTGCAAATTCGAATTTAGTGCGTGCATTTGTCTGCCTATGCTCTTTGGGAATCTCACTAAGAATCTCTGCGATTTGATGCAACACTAGATTTGTCTTCTCCTTAGTTCAATCCCTAGCAAAACTCAAGTAGATGGGAGAGAGATGATCCTATACTAGGCCCAAAGTGACCACCCACTCCTCTTTAAGTGAAAGCGCTGCACTACATATCAGAAAAAGCAGGGTTCATGTAGTCATCCCCATGCAAGTGAAGTGTATATGCTTCTGTCGTGATCCTATATGCTCTATAGATGCAATAATGCTTGATCAATTGCAACTAGGATTATCCTTCCCTTGGCATGATAATTATGAGACACTTGGTAACATGTAACTTCAGACCTAAGTTTATCACATATTAGATTTCAGGTTATGGACTGCTTTTGGAAGATTTTTATGATGTGTATAGCCTTTGAAATAGTGATCTACAAGTTGTCTTATGATGTAGATGACCTTTAAGGGTTTTCTTTATATATGAGACTCTTTGTTGAATTTTCCATACAAGCTGACCTGAAAGTCATCTCTAGGCATACCTAAGGAAAGTTCCCAATTTCAAAAAATGACCATTGCAAAGGAGGACTGGTTTGGTTGGGGAGAACAGGTTCAGCGATGAACTTGTCTTGTGCAACAGACCTATCCAGAGGTCAGAAACAACTTAGGGGAAAATGGAGAGGTGTTTGCAGAGGTGCAGGAGGACTCCTAAGCAAACTGTGAATGATCCTGAGAGTGTGAACAGGCCAGATAAAGGTGACACAAAGGTAATAAGGGGGAAAGTTGTCAAAAAGAGTCAAGTGTGTGCTACAAGTCCAAATAACCTAAGAGGTGCTACAACGGATGTTGCCACATGTCATGTACCAAAATTAGGCTACTACAAGTAGTTGATATTGACTCTTAAGGCATTATTCAAGGTGCAAAAATAGGACAGTTAGTCTCATCCCATGGGAAAAGGGCGACCTACTAAGTATATGAAAGCATAAATAAATATGATATGACATATTAGGAGATAATGTTAGCCGCATGTTGATTATACATATCCTGATATATGACCTAGGATTAAGGCGTAACATTGTGCGTTTAGCACAAACTTGTGTACCTCTATCTAAATTGAACCTTAAGAGTAAAAAGCACAACTACTTGAGTTTTAGGGACATATTTTTGGGATGGTAATTTTTTTCCAAATATTTGGGGATGACATTGGGATGATTATTAAAATAATATATAAAAATAAGATATTCTGCCATGAGATCCTCTTGTTAAACAGATATCCAAATTTCTTGATTGACATTACGTGTATTTTGAAATGTAGGGAAAGTATCCAAGTAAAGATTTTCATTCAAGGTGGCATATTGTGAACTCATGCCTTACGCACTCGAGATTGTTAGACTTGCGTGTAATGAAATTAATTAGATAGATCTGAATATCAACAGTAATATAACACCAAAGAACACTGAGAGATAGATAAATGATCACAATATGCACGTATAAAGACTTAACCACTTTGAGGGGGCAACCTCCAAACCATAATATAAGACTCGAGTGCTCAATATTATGATCATCTACCACATACTATCTCCTATATACACCCTACTATACTATGCAAAGCACAAGAGCCGACCTGCTAAGCATATGAAAACATAAATAAATATGTTATGACATATTAGGAGATAATGTTAGCCACATGTCGGATATACATATCTTGATATATGACCTAGGATTAAGGGCATAACTGTTAGGAAATCATCATGTTAGTGCTCCACATCAAGATGACGATTGTAAATAATAATTACAAAGTGGTAATTATTATGGTTCTATGGTTATGTCAAGAAGTCGTTAGATTGTATATATATATTGTTGTAACAATATACATTATGGGAATATGGTTTTAGGTTTGGTTGAGGTTGTTGAACAATGTTGAACAACCAACACCTTATTTATAGGATTGATTATCTACTATATATTTGTAACCTGTGATATTCAATAACAACAAAGCAATAGAGGAGAAATATATTATTCGCGTGCTAAATTCTTTGTCGATTTTCTCGTGTAATGCTCTTTAATTCCTATCGGTGGTATCGGAAGGGGTAGAGTCGCCATGAGAGTCTATGAGAGCTTCGAGGGTTTGCAAGTCTGAAGATTTAAATCTTGTCATCGTTATTTTTGGATTCATCTTTCTGCATAGAAAGTGGCATCGACTGCATGGCATAAAGTATTTTGCATGCATTCATTTCTACCTAGCATCGATTCAAAGCTTTTGACCTTCTAGCAATATTTGTCCAACGCTTCTATTGGAATCCAAATTGATTTGCGCTAAAGACTTCTTGCAAATTCATGAGACATGTTTTCTGATATGGACACAATCTAATCTTTGTGCAGTCTTTATGCAGATACAAATCCATACGACTTCTTGTATTGATCGTGATAATATATAGGATGTTTGAAATTTGATGTGTGACGTTTGGTGATTCACTGCTAATTTCTATCTTGCAGTCTATAGTGTTTTGCATTAGAATATGCACTGGCGTGGATCATATCGGGCAATGATTTCCGTATACCATTCGAAAGGCTTGGCATGTTCATTGTTGATGATTTTAGTGTAGCTATTCAATCACACTCAAATCTGCCATACACACCTGCGCACATTTACTCATCCTCGAAACGGTGGTCAATACAATTTTATATAGCAGTTATCGATTGGCGTTGGAATCTTCAAATATAAAATCTGCGAATATTGACATCCATTGAAATCTGGCTTCAGTATATATGTATTCAACTCAGGGTTTGAATCTTCACATGAGGAATTAACTCCTATCAGATCGCCCCTAGTCCAATACTTTCCTCTACAAAGAGTCCCCACATTTGGTTTTGTTGCAGATCACGACACATGCACAATTGAAGCTCACAATGACCTGAAGTTTGCACTAATCCCAAGTTGTCCCAGTATATATGGTTAGTTCATGCAAGCTCGATTCTGATCTCAACAGGATATCCCATGTAAATGTGGAGTGTGTTCATATTCTGTAGTTTGTGTCTTTTTGGTCTTTTACGGTTGGTGTTTGATGTTAGTTTAGTTTATAATCTTCCCGCATGTATAATGTGGTATTGAGTCTATCTTTTGTCATTGTGATATTCGTATTGAAAAGTAATCTTTAATTACTTTTCATCATCTTTTGGGTAAAAGTTGTAAAAGTGTTGTTAATTAAATCACTTGTCAGTCTAGTATCAAGAGTCTTATTGTCAAAAATTGTGTTGTCAAAATCCAAATATTGTCCGCATTTCAAATGGACGCATTATTGTTGGAACGTGACGTCCAATATGTAAACTTGAGCTTCATGTTCACATTCCGTTGACCTAGCTGCATGAGACTGGAGAATGGAGGCACAGGAGGATGGAGGACAAACAACGTCCTCTCGTCAGTCACCACCGACGAGGCCGCACATACTGATTTGGTGACGTGTGTGAGTGTGTGTGGTGTTTTAAAATAAATGTGTTATGGAAACTTCACATTGTGGGGGAAATGACACAATGCTTCAGTTTGTATGTGTGGATTGTTATGTTTGCACTGTGATGGATTCCGAAATGTTATCTCCGGAAGAGCAACTATGATGAGGGCCGAAGAATGCACTGGCACATCGTGATATGGTTGTAGGTAAACCATTTGAAAACCTTCACCCCTTTGTGGTTTGTGGTCAACCACTGGAAAACCACCTTACTCTCGGTTTTTGGTTAACCGATGGAAAACCAACTTGTGGTTTGTGATAATCCAAAGGAAAATCACATGATCGTGAAATCAAGTGCAGTGTAGTATGGAGGTTTTCCCCATGTTCGCACTAAGGGGGAATGTTAGGAAATCATCATGTTAGTGCTCCACATTAGTATGATTGTAAATAATAATTACAGTGGTAATTATTATGGTTGTTATGGTTATGTCAGTAAGTGGTTAAATTGTATATATATATTGTTGTAACAATATATATTACGGAATATGGTTTTAGGTTGGTTGAGGTTGTTGAACAACCAACACCTTATTTATAGGATTGATTATCTCCTATATATTTGTAACATGTGATATTCAATAACAACAAAGCAATAGAGAAGAAATATATTATTCGTGTGCTAAATTCTTTGTTTGATTTTCTGTAATGCTCTTATAATTCCTATCAATAACATGCCCCTCCCCTTCAAAGCAACATTGTCCCCAATGCTGGTAAAATTTGGATGTTGCTTTGTTGAAATGCTTCATCTTCCCATGTTGCATCTTCAATGTTCAAATTCTTCTACTTGATCAGATACTTGGTGATGACCCTTGTTCTCAACTTCTTAGTGCATGTTTGTAGGATTCCTTTAGGCTCCAAGATGAGTAGCCCCTCATCAAGCTCGGTAACATTGACCGAGAAAGACACCTTCGCCCAAAGACCTCAAGCTAAAAACATGGAAAACTAGAATGTATTTTAGTTGATCGAGGAAGCTCCAATTTATATGCGCGTTACCAATTTTTTGTGACACTTGATAAAGACCATAGCATTTAGGTGAAAGTTTGTTGTCTTTTTCTATCGCTTCATAGATAGTTTCTAACATGGCTGCAATCGTACAAAAACAAAGGTTCCCACTTTAGAGCTTCTCTCACTACGGTGTTGATCAACTTGTTGCTTCATGTGATTTTGAGCCAGTACCAAATTCTCTTTAAGACTAGAGAGCACCTCTTGTTGGTGTTGAATGTGTTCTTCAACTGCTCTTACTTTAGGTTGGACCCTCAAGTTTGAGGTGAGGGATGGTGGATGATATCCATATAATGCCAAAAATGGGGACATTTTGGATGAGGTATGAAATGAAGTGTTATACCACCATTCTGCAAGTGGTAGCCATTGAACCCATTTCTCTGCTTATTTGAAGCAAAGCAATGTAGATACCCCTCCAAACATTTGTTCACTACCTCAATTTGCCCATCTAATTGGGGATGATATGATGAACTACGAGCAGTTGAGTACCTAAACATGAGAATAAATCAATCCAAAAATTGCTAGTAAATATAGGATCACGATCACTTACTATAATCTTAGGTGTTCCATGTAGCTTTTGGATCGTCTCCATAAAAGATATAGCCTATGTCACAAGGTTCGCCGATTTTTAAGCACAAAGTTCAAAAATCGCCGAACTTTATAGCTAGGCATTAGATTTGTGTTATTCGGTAGGAAAAAAATTCAGCGATGAGTTTTAGAAACTGTGTGGCCATTGCAATGAGGGTTTTCAAAATTGCGAGGGTTTTGTGCTTGCTTGAGTGACACAGTAAACTGCGAACCGCGTGACAAGAATTACGTTTGGTCTGTGAAAGCTACGAAACTCAGACGTTGTGAGTCGTGACCATCGAACCTGCCTTGCCGTCCAGACCTGTCCAAACGATATGCTCTTCACGAAGGAGGGCTTTTATGGAATCGCTGCCATTAGATATTTGGGTCAAGTTGACCATAGGTTTAAGTTTTTAGGTTTACGCTTAGGTGTTTTTTTGAAGTCTTTTATTTATTTATTTTGGTTAGTTCTTTTTTATTTTTTTATGTTTTCATTGCTTTATTAAATGTTATGTATTTTATTAGTTAGTAATAGTATTAACTTTATAATATTAGAACATTAGCTTTAACTTTTACAAAGTTCAAAGTATTTTAAATTAATTTAATAAATGATATATATTTTTAAATATCAAATATTAAAAATCATGGTTTATAAATGTGGCATTCGAAAATTGTGTATTATTTTCTTACAAAAAGAAATTGTTAATTTATATTAGTCGAATTTAATCACGAATTTTTTTGCGAAGTTTATCCTTGCCGAATTTAATCCGAATTTTATCCTTGTCGAACGCGAATACGAACACGAACCTTGTGACTTAGGATATAACCACTGTACTTGCTGTAAAAGGATGAGTTAAGGCACAAAAATGAGCATATTTGGTGAGTCTATCCACAACCACCATAATTACACTTTTCCCTTCAAATTTCGGTAGTCTTGTGATGAAATCCATGGAAACCTTTGCCCACTGCTCACTAGGAATAGATAAAGGTTGCAAAAGGCCTAGAGACTTAATAGTTTCTCCTTATTACTTTGACACACCAAACATTCTGCCACAAATTTCTGGACATCCCCTTTCAATTCTTCCCAAAAGAAATCTTTCTTAATTCTGTGATATGTTTTCAGGAACCTTGAATGACCCCCATTGGAGAAGAATGGAGCTCTGAGAGAACCTTACCTTTGAGGGTAGAGTTCTTACATAAATACAGTTGATCCTTATACCACAATGCATCCCCTTCCATACAAAGTTGGCTGAAATGCTTGGATCTTGTTGGAAATTCTGAATGAGAGTGTGGGCCTGTGTTATTTTGCCATTATGATCTTTCCTGATCTACCCAATCTGCCTGTAATAAAGACATGGCATATAACAATACTTATGTGGACTCATATCTTCTAGACAATGCATAAGCTACAATGTTTTCTTTTCCTTTCTTGTAAATTATCTCAAAGTCATATCTCAACATCTTTGTGACCCATTTTGATGTTCTTCAGATGATACCCTTTGCTCCAAGAAGTATTTCAAGCTATCATGATTTGTCTTTACCTTGAAGTGATGGCCCATGAGATACGGTCTCCACTATTTGACTGCATGAAGAATAACCATCATTTCCTTCTCATAAGTTGGTTTGGATAGGTTCTTATCTTTGAGTTGATGACTTTTAAATGCAATGGGGCGGTCTTCTTATATAAGTATTTTGCACCTATGCCACACTCGAAGCATCACATTTAACAATGAAGGTTTTAGAGAAATCTGGGGTAGCGTAACTAGAGTGGTACATATGGCTGTCTTGGTGACTCAAATGCCTTGGCTGCTTTCTCATTCTAATAAAAAGAGTCTTTTTCAATAATGCTGTGAGTGGTGTTGCAATTCTACCATAATTCTTCACAAATATGTGATAATAACCTGTAAGACCTAAGAATCCTCTTAAGGTTTTTGAGGGTTTTAGGAATTTTCCAGTCCACCATGGCCTGTATCTTACGAGGATCCGCTTTTACACCTTCATGAGACACTATATGACCCAAGTATCTTTGAAACATAGCCCTTTTGATATTTTCTCCTCAATTTGTTGAAGAGTCAACAGGTTAGGTTGAGAGAATGATGGTACCGAGGTGCTATAATCTCTAATATTAGTGAAGGTATTCCTCTTCATGGCAAGGAATTTTTCCTCTGCCCTATGTGCCATGATAATAGAATCAGAAACACTAGATGGAGAAAACATTCGTACCTCATGTTGGATGTGATCCTTGAGACCGCCTAGGAACAAATCATTCAAATTATCATCTGTAATGGTATCCACACGCAATGATAGGCTCTGGAACTGCTGAATATAATCCTTTATTGATCTTGTTTGTTGCAACTTTTCAATTAGTTGAAGTAGTTCTCAGCCACACTACTACTATAGTGCATTTGTAGCTCTTCTCGTAAAAACTAACCAAGTGACACTGAGAGCCTTCTTCTTCTTTTGAGCGCACAACCAACGATACCAAGTGAATTGTTCTGGTTCTAGATATAATGATGCCATAGTAACCTTTTGCCCACTTGGGATCTAATGTAGATCAAATAAATTCTCCATTTGGGTGATCCAATTGAGTGGGTCCTTGCCATCAAACTTACGCATGTCCACCTTTGGGAGTAGGTTCCGCGGCCCCAAATTAAAGCTCACTCCAGATGAATGTGATGTAGTATGTGATTCACGATTTGTATTTCCATTCGATCCACCTTGAGTTGTGTGAGAGGCTAACAACAACTCAATATTTTTAGATATCTTATGCATCTCTTTTTATTGCTTCCACTTCTCTGTGTATGTTGTGATCCATCGCCTCCATATTTCCCTTTAACTTTTGCATGCTCTCCATAAGAGGTTGGATTTGTTCATTCACAAAGGAATAAATAGCATCAGAATTTCCACCCATTTCCAACTTTGATTCGGCTTCCTCCTTGTTGGGCATTTTCCTTGGCCTCTAGTTGATCTCCCCGTCATGGCGATTAGGGTTTAGGTTTTGTAGCTGATTTCAACTAGATAAGCAAAAACCGCAAGAATAAACCCTAACCGAATGTCAAAGACCTTTCTAGAAATTTAAGGTTTTTAGAGAAACTCCACAATTTACGGAAGGCGAATGTCAAAGACCTTTTAGAAATTTAAGGAGGCTTAGGGAGCGAATTTGTGGAAAATCCTAATATTGCAATAACTTACACAAAACGAATCCAAATCAGCTGAAATTTGGAGGGTAGATGTATCCTCGGATGTCACAACTATAGTAAAACAATTCTTGAAAAATTCACAATTAATAGGAAGATATTGCTAAGTCCCTAAAATTAGGTTTTCGACTTGATTTTGGCTAGAATCGAAGCTCTAATACCACTTGTAATGAAATTAGTTAGATAGATCTGAATATCAGCAGCAATATAACACCAAAGAACACCAAGAGATAGATAAATGATCACAATATTTAAGTACAAAGACTTAGCCACTTCGAGGGGGCAACCTACAAACCATGCAATAAGACTCAATGCTCAATATGATGATCATCTACCACATACTAGCTCCTATATATACCCTATTATACTATAAGAAGCACCAAGGCCGACCTACTAAGTATATGAAAGCATAAATAAATATGATATGACATATTAGGAGATAATGTTAGCCGCATGTTGATTATACATATCCCGATATATGACCTAGGATTAAGGGCGTAACATTGTGCGTTTAGCACAAACTTGTGTACCTCTATCTAAATTGAACCTTAAGAGTAAAAAGCACAACTACTTGAGTTTTAGGGACATATTTTTGGGATGGTAATTTTTTTCCAAATATTTGGGGATGACATTGGGATGATTATTAAAATAATATATAACAAATAATATATGAATTGTTTAACTTTAGTCAATGAAATTTAGGGATTTAAACTATATTTAAAGTATTTTAGGTACTTTTGAGATTATAATTCAATATGTTGGTAAAAACAACAGCTTTTATAAAGTAAAAACATGATTTTTTTCAATTTTTTTAAAAATAGGGGACTTTCCTATAAGTCTCCAAGTCCCCAAAATGTTCGGGACATCACCAAAATCTAGGGACTTCTCCCAGTAACACTGTTAAAAGTAAATGAAAATTATAAAAAAAAGTGTGAATATAATGCATCCAAAACGAGGTTGAACCCAAACAAAAATAAAGTTTTGTCGAGCTTGGTCCAAGAGAACTGAGGATACGACGAACCTAATGTTTAAATTGGATGCTATTTGTCAATTAAGACAAAATATGGGGACAAAAATTCCACCTTGATCTATTTAATTTACCACCTTAAAGATTGCAATTTTTAATACAAAAAAAAAATTAAACAAACTAAGCAAAACTCATTACCATGGAAAAAAAGATTCTCTAAACTTCAAATCGGCTAGTTGTGACTTGCCCATTCGCTTCCTAGTACTATATTGAGTCTATTCCTTGTCTTCTTTGTTGTTTCATTCCTGCACGTTCCATTATTTTTTTCGTTTCAACTTTCATGTTCTTCTATTCAGCTTTTCAGCACGTGGTTTTTTTGGGACCTATATCCAGTTTGCTTCTTATTGTTATTTCTTTATTGCTGCTTTGTCCTTTCCTTGTTTTGTTTTGTATTAGGTTTTTGTTTTCCTTCTTGAGTATTAAAGAATAAATAATTAGCCTTATTTCTAGCAGCTTGTCTTATACCACAACAATGGCCCTTAGTTTGATGTTCCTTCCTTCCTATACAGCCTGATACATCATACATGCACAGAAAGAAGAAAAGGTAAGTTAACAGTATTAAGAGGAGTATGTCTATTAAAGCTGCAAAACTTATATCTGCACGAAGAGGAAGGAAAACTTAAGCACTAGGGTCTCCTGCCCTGCTCTTATCATGCGGTCCAGCCTTCTGCCCACCCATAAGAATATCAGCTGCTGTCCTGTTAGGAGGTGGGTGATGAACATCCTTATGAACAACTGGTATAGCATGCTTAGCAGCATCATCTTTCTCCTTCAAGGCCAGCTCTCTGAGGAGCACTAGGAAAATTTTGACGAGGTGGAGGCTGATAGTTAGCACGTTGGAGGCGTCCTTCCAACCTTAGATGAGCAAGATCCCGTAGCAGACACTTTTCAATGGTATCAATTCTTTTGTTTACACTGTTGAAATGCATTTGCAAGGTGAACAATGCATTCTTACATGCTTGAAATCATAGAAGCAGAAATCTGCAATTACTCACGATTACCTAGGATATTTTCCCATTGCCTCAAAATCTGTGCTGAACAGGACTGCCGTACTGAGATTTTCCTAGATCTGTGGTCAATGATCAATTACTCACGGGTTATAGAATAACTTACAAGTAGTTGTGAAGTTTTGAATAATTTGTTGCTTATTGGCAGTATATTCAAAAAGCTGATATTTTGGGTGATAAAACTCTTTTGTTATTGTTTTGGTCTCATCTTTACACTCAAATCCAGAAAATTATAAACCACAAGAGACTGAAACATTTAAAAGATGCAGATTCGAAGGAAATGCCATAATCCTCACCATAACAGGTAGGGCACATTCCCCTACACAGGCCATGACATTGAAGATTCTGAGACTTATTGAGAGTCTAAGCCTGAGATAATGTTCACAAAAATTGTGATGGCAACATTGAACAAATTCAGTTTTTATATATTATTTCTGTTGTCATCTCTAGGCAGTATTTAGCATGAAAGAATAAAAACAGTTTTTACTTCCTATTTTAACAAATGTTTCAGCATCTTTTGGTTTGTTGAGTCTTACTGGATTTACTCCCGAGTAACTGAAGTCCATTTACATTTTTAGTTTTCCATGCCCTTGCCATGTAAATGGAATGCTACTATGCTTGAAATAGTATGATCCAGTACAGGATTTTGGACGCCATGCACACCAATGTTATCATTGAGAATTTTGATGTTGCAATCAATAGTACGAAGGGCTGTCATGGTAGCATCAGTGTTTGACATTTGCAGCATTTTCAGGATATTGATGGATCCCCATCTCATCCCTAGAATTAGAACAACAAATTGAGGAACATACTGTTGGATGGCAGACCAAAAAGCAATGGGATGATCTTCGTGAGGAGTGGAAATAAAGCGATTTTGATTGGTAACAGTATTTTGTGAAAGATAATGGTTCACCTGGGGTTGATATAATTTCTGAAAGCTGACAGGGTGAGGAGCCATGCTAGGAGGGAGAACCCCATGATCCTCAAACATTTGTGGAAAGTTGAAACCCCTTCTGCCCAAATCTTATTTTCTATTTGTAGAAGGGAAAGCTTTTATTTGATATAGATCATTCACTTGCACTTGATTGTTATGAGTTCCCATATTGCAGGGTAGGTCATCCACAATTTGTTACGAGTTCCCATATTGTAGGGTAGTTCATTCACAATTGTGGGCAAGGTAGGTCAACAAATTTTTATCCATAGAAGGGAAAGATTTTATCTGATATAGATCATTCTCTGGCACTTGATTGTTATGAGTTCCTGTATTGCAGGGAAGGTCCACAATGTCTTCATCTTCCAAGAAACTATACTAACATCTCACTAGCTATGGCAATGGATGGAGGTGGACCTTTAAAGCAAAGTAAAAGTAAAACTCTGACACCTAGACAACATATCAGGTTACAGTACTAGGAAGATTACATGTGATAAAGTTAGTTGTACAAGTAATGCTTGTATTCCTACCATCACTCTTGCCCCCATTCCACCATATGTTGAGTTAGATCTGACATGGATGTATAGGAATTTATTTATTTGATGCTAATAAAACAAGGTTATTGTGAATGAGTCTGGAAAGAGAGAGAATGTCTGGGAGCAACTTGTTGTGAATCATGTAATGATGTAGAAGAAACAATCCAATCCTATGGTATGAGACTTTATTTAGATTCATCAACTCTATTATATTTTCCTCCAATGGACAAAGCCTATATGCCATCCATTGCTTCTTCATACACACCAATACCCCATCTTTCTCTGTTGGAAGTTCTGGCTAGAGTATAACTGACTTGTTTTTACAGCATAGAATCACCACTCAGAATCTCATTCATGCTCAAATTAGACCTGAACTCGTTGTTACCAGATATCTGTTTCTTTGGAACAATGAATGCTTTTTTGGCCAGCAAAAACATAGTTATAATATGTTGTAAACACTATGTTGCCAGGATACGGGTACGGGTACAGGTTCGATACGCGGATACGTCAATTTTAAAAACCCTTGGGTATGATACGTCTTGGATACGTCTGTACACACACACGTTTTATTCATATACTCATTTTACTCATTTTTTAGTCCATAAGAAATACAAAACTTGAAAAATATAGTACGATCAATGTTCAAAACATTCAATATACTTAAGATTTTACATTTTCTATGATATATGAATATTATATTCCTTTGTGTTTCATCCATTTCCTTTGAGATTAATTTTTGTGTTGCGATGGTGGCCATAAAAGATGTATATAGGGAGCTCCTAAAGGACCTATTTAATTAGGTTGACTCTAACCTGCCAATGATAACTAAAGAGGTCAGTCCAATGGTTGGTTCTTGCATTCATATTATCCAAAATCACCTTCTAATCCTCCTTAAGGATGTGGGAAGGAGTCAATGCTGTGCCGTAATAGTTTCTAGGAAAGGATGCTCTTTGAAACTTTAAGCTATGCAATTTGTGGTTCCAAATTTTTCTATTAGTATTGAAGATCACCTGAGATTTGATCTCATAAATAACTTGTACAGAGGCTCAGATATATGTCCAAATTTCTATGAATAGCTTCTTTCCTTGGCCAATTGTGATGATCCCAAATAATTACCTCAAACATTCTTGATATCCTTTGAATATTTTCTCTTCAATAAACTAGAGGGATTTTAAACAATCTCCAGGTTTCCTTGTGGTTGCCATGCCCTCCTAGTCTAGTCCTCAATAAAACTGAAGTTTGTTTGAGTCAAAATAAAATAAAATAAAATAAATTTAGACCCCCACTGCCCAACAGTACTGATATGTCCTGGGTACATCTGGGTACATCCTGGATACGTCAAAACGTACCTGTTACATACCCAGACATACCCGGGACGTATCCGTACCGGGTACATATCCAGGGGGTATGGGAGGGTGAACCATGGTAAACAGAAAGCTTGGTATCATGACTATTAAATTTAGATTCACTTAACTATTATACTATTGTGAATATTAAATTTAGATTCACTTACTATTATACTATTGTCAATATTAAATTTAGAGACCTAATAAAAAAACCTTGAACCCAAAAACTATTGTGTAGTATCCATCGATTAAAGGATGTCATAATAAGAGTTTTGAAAGGTGACATGACTGCCAGTCCACTGAACATAAATAAACTTGAACCATTATGCTTTATCCTTACTCAGAGTAGGATAGAAAACTGAATCTTTGAAGTTAAAAACAGTCTGTTCACCACATGATCAGCTTCTGGGGAGAGTACTATTTCCACTGAGACTATACAGTCTGCCACATTGACAGGTTCTTACATGATGAAAATCGGTTCAATTGTCACTTTGTTCATTGATGTGCCTGAATAACTGACTGGAGGTCCTGACGTTCTTGAAGTAGAATCATCAGTGCCTATTTCAGTGTCAGTCCCTTTTAGAGGGCGTTTTTCTTTATCCTGTAAATTCATATTCTTGAATTAGTTATCTCACTACGTATTGAGGTCCTTTTCAAGATTCATTAGCCTGTCATTCTTAGCAGTGAAGGTTTGTGGGCTTCATTAAACTCAAGCATAATGGAGCAAGCATTTAATTCATAGAGATAGTTTTAATAGCTAATATTCACCAATGGGATATTTTTTTCATTTTCCTCCCAAAAATATTCGCAATTTGAAATGATTTGAAAAACAAGATTCACCCCATTTGCTGCAATACAATATTTTTGTTCGATAATTCACCAATATTCTAAATAAAATATATAAAATCTCAAGAAAATAAAGGAATATCTTTAGATTTTTTTTTGATTAGGTAAATAGATTGGTTTTGAAGGGGACCCAAAACCCACAGTAAAATGCCAAACAAAAAGGAGCAAGGGAAACAAAACAGCCCACAAAGGAACCAGGGCAAGACCCGGTCAAAAAGCTTGGCCAAGACCGAAGCCCAAAGAGAAACCAGGCACAAAATGCCTTCAAAACATTTTTTTAAGACAACATTGATAATATGACAAAGGATATCTTCAGATGAATGCTAAATTAAGAATTCAATATTGAAAAAGATTTGTTGGGATTTCTAAAAAATGTAGTGTTCCTTAAAATTAATAATTATCTATAATGGTGAACTCAAATAATGGAATTGAAGCATACGCCATATTAGAAGACATATACCTAGCGAGAAGCTCTCTTGAAAAATAGAGAAAATTAATTGTACAGCCTTATTATTCTCTCTAAATGCCTTTTCCATGGGTGATTGCAGACAACTTCAAATCTTCAATTTTTGAAGTTGGTATATTCGTATATAATAATGTTTTTGTTTGGTTATTAAAGAAAGGATAGGGGTTATCTAGGCCTCTTTTTCAAGGATTATTATCTTTAAAATTGACTTAAAAATATGAAAGAATAAATTAATTGCTTTTAGTATACAACTGAAGGTAATGGAAAATTTCAATCTGTTGGTTATGGTCTATGGGTAACTTTGAGCTGTTGACATTGACGATTAATTGCATTTTTTCGCAAAAATGTCTTTGCCAGGGTCCATTCATACTCAAAGAATCGGCCAAATTTTTTAAATCAGCTAATTTGTAGAAGTTGATTTATTTTGAAATACTTGAATTTTGCCCCGCATATGCAAAACATTTCTTGGTTCCTATAAAATCAAAATTTCATTTCAAGGAAATTTGATTTTTTTGTCAATTACCTGAATTTTTACCATCTTTACTGGGCCTTTTTCTGATTAATATTTTTCTGGGGATCCTTGCTGCTATTTTCCAAATCTCGGTAATATTGGTTAGTACCCTCAAGGGCTTTAACAATAAGAAAAGGGGCATTTTCGAAGGATGCTACAAGTGCAAAATACTAGTAAAAATTAAAATATTAAGAAATTCCACAGTATTCTTAGAATAACTATTGAATCCTGTGATAGAGTGTCTTGCGTGATTGTCTAACCTGGAATGGCCTGAAGTCAAACACATTCTTATGATTTGGTTGAAGTTTAACCCAAAAACTTGGACAGATTTACAAATAATAGACTCTGTTTATTCCAGCAAATCTTAGACACAGGGAACACCATTAAAGATTTTGTCAGGCAAAGTTTTCCTGTGATCACTTGTTATGGTCTAACATCTTCGAGTCCCTATACTGCTTCTGTGAGAGTTAACTGGTCTTGAAAGTGGGTGAGATAACAACAATCAAACGTGGCACATTTTCAGTCCCTTTGCAGAAGGCAGTAGGCAAAAACAAATATGTTAGGGAGAAATTAGTTATGTCATTTTAATTAGTGAAATGAATTCTAAATACATGTTTTTAAAAAAAGTTCGACTCTTTCAGGTTGTCATGTTTTAGATTGAACTTCGTGTTAATGGTGTCAGTTAATTCATTGTTCATGAATGGTAGATAATTTTGCTTCAAAAGATATTCTTTTGCTAAATGGGCTATCTTGCATTTTCTTTTGTATATGGTCCTCATGATGATGGAATGCACAGAAGTAGCTTTTGAAGTGTGGCTTTTTGGTGCAAATGAGAAAACACAGCACCACAATGTGTAATGTTTTCCTTAATTTAGATCCAGCATTTGGTGTTTACCAGTATTTTAATGTCATCTTGAAATGCTTTAACTATTCAGTATCTTTGCAGGATTCCTCTTCCCCTGTCACTTGATATCATCATTAGGAGGCTGGAAAATTACTACTATCGGACTGTGGAGGCTTTTGAACATGATCTCCAAGTATTGGTTGCCAATGCTCAGTTTTATTTTTGCAAAGATCCTCGAATGGCTTCAAAGCTACAGAAGTTATTGGACAAGGTTTCCCTAGGTCTCGTTAGCGAACTATGACAGTTTTGTAGGAATTATGGAAAATGCAGCTTATGTTGTGATATTTGTAGATATTTTTGTTCCCATTCTTTGAGTTGTGCCAGAAAAGTTGATTTGGGCCTCCCAAGCAATGAAAATTCCAACTGGTCGAAGGAAATATCGACCAAAATTCATTAATGTACAGATTCACTTCATGAGGAAATAAAATTATAAATGAAAAAATCTCATTGCCATTTGTACATTTTACGTCCACGTTTTCTTTCACAAAAAAATGTCTGTCGTATGGAGTGTGTATAATATAACGATACTGCATCCTAACAAGGTTTGTTTACATTGGAAAGTTTATCATATTGTTTTCACAGGTTGGGGTGTGGAATTAGTATTAATGAAGTCTTTTATTACTTGTTCTTCCAGTTGAAGATTCTGCACTCGATCGTCAATATTAACAATGTTAAGCTATATAACTTATTTATGCATCTGTAAAAATTGTTTCCTGGTATCTGCTAAGCACACTTTTGAAGTTTTTATATTTTGGGTGACAAACTATGCTTGCCAATCAGAATATCTAATCCTGTGCAGTTTGACTGCCGTTGGCACACCTCGGATGGACATTTTAAATATGTTGCCCTAACACCCGGTTACAAAAACTACGGCAGAACCATGGTTGAAGTTTGACCTTTGCACACTGTGTTTACATGGGTGCTTGGGGCAAGTTTATGATTCTACCCTTTGGCGGCTTTTATAATAACTTGTGCATATTCCAAACCATTTTATACACCTGCCTATTTATGTGACCAATGTTTTTATCATTCGCTGGTTCATTTTGCATATATAAATATGGCTAATGTCTCCCCTCTAGCCAATGGTTAATTTTTGTCTTTGTGCAATGAATCTTTTCGTCTTGTCAGCAGGTTCCGCTTTCAATTAGAAATGACCTGTGAGGGAATTTATGAAGCAAAAATAAGAACTCTTTTGTAGGGAGACTAGGAGATGAATATTAAATGACTATAGCTACCAGTCATGGAGAATTCAATAGGAACATGCAAGTCCTTCAGAACAATCAACGTGCCATGTCATTGCACCCTAAAACAGGTCTTTTCAAAAGTCAACGAGAAGGCATCATGTCAATTGTTGAATGCCAATGAAATTTATATGTTTATAAGTTGATAATTGGATGATCAGATAAATGGCAAGAAATGCCTAGGGCTTCAATTGATCATGACTTACATGGTCATAATATTGTTACATGATCATAACATTGTTTCATAGTCATAACATTGCTTCTCAACTAGTGTTGAGGGCTTGGTGCATGCTGCTCCAACTGAGGTAGATTGTTGGTGCTCGCTTTTTGTTAGAACTTCATTCCTTGAAGATCTGGGTCGTTGAGTATTCACCAAGTCTTTTGAATTACCCAAAAAAAACACCGTTACTGACTTTTGAATATAAATCGTAATGAAAAATAATATTACAATACTTCATTGTATCTTCATTACCTATCGTTGGATAAGTGGTGCAAGTGCCGCCGGTCTCTAATACTCTATATTCATGGAAACTATTGTTGGTAACAGTGTCGCCCATTTAAAAAATAATGATGGTACCACGGAAAATAAAAAACATGTTTGAAAGAAGTGAGTTATTTTTTTGTAAAATGACTATATGAATATTAGACTAAAATTCCCCCTTGTCAATTATTTTGCATTATTTTACGTGTTATGCACATTTGCTATATGATTACATGGTCTAAAATTTATATTATTGTATATGGTTATTGGCAACATTCTCGGGCAACCCCCACAACCATCTTGTGATCGTCTTGATTTGTGACTAGAAGTGTCTGTTGGGTCCCGACACAAATGCCCAAGTTCTCTTATAGTGGGCTGGCCTATGACTTTCTCGCTTTTTCCGTTTAAAGCCATTGCATGCATGCTAATTTTCCGTAGTTTGAATTTTCTCATCTATTGCTAGATAGGTGATTAGGCACATTTCACCATCCATAATTTATCGAGTATTTTTATTCATGATATTTTTAATAGACAAGTGATTAGGCTCATTTGACTATGAAGAATTTATCAAGCATTCTCATGCTATTTTTAATAGACAAGTGATTAGGCTCATTTAACTATCAAAAACTTATCCAACATTCTATTCAAGCCATTAAGAGAACTTTGTTGGCACCATTATTGCTATACAATTTTTGTTAATCGACTTGTAATTTTTCTATCTACTTTGAAGGCTTTAAAAATCTATACACAAACACCCAAATTTATTTAAGTCTTGCATGATTCACTTATGTCGAGAGTCGAAATCAAAGTGTGCATAATTAAGGGAAAAATCAACTATTTGGAAACATGGAAAACAAAATTACCAACTCACTTTACAAATTGCTAGTCTTGACTAGGACTCTTCATATGGCTACAACATTGACCTAAATTATCCATAAAATCCTTGCACCATCTTATTTCAAGTAACTAGTAGGTGATAGGTTTGCAAAGTGGCATATTTATGATGATAGTGTCAGTCTGCAATGATGTAAGGATAAGCAACCAAGAGGATCAAGTAGGAACATGTCAAGGATTTAAGCCTTTAATATGATCTTGCTATGCACCTAGGGAAATGAGGTTATGATGTATATATATTGATGGAGATGCTAACATGTGGCACACATCCCCTTATCTTATTATATCATTCATTTATGATTTATTATGCTTAGGAGGTCGGCCTCGAGTATTGGCTATAGGTTAGAATGGTATATATAGGGGTTAGAAGGTTGTAGTTAATCATCATATTGAGTATTAGAGTGTTATTGTATGGTTTGGAGGTTACCCCCTCGAAGTGGCAAAGCTATTATATGAGCATATTGTTATCATTTATTTATATTTTGGTGTTCTCTCATGTTATTTTGCTGTATATGTTCTGATTTATACAAGTAATATCTTTACAAGTGGTATTAGAGCAGCGATTTCGGTCAAAATTAGGGCAAAAATCTTAATTTTTTGTTTCGAATATATATTGAAGAGGGTATCGAATTTTTTCCCAATTTTTTCATCATAATTTGGAAACACTACAAGTTAGAGTATCTAAAAATTTCAGCGCCATTGGATCATTTTGCGGATGTTATTGATGTTTTAGGTTTTTCATAAATTCGCTTTTCAGAAGCAAATTGTGGTATTTTTAGAAAAAAATATATTTTCGGAAAACTCTTGAAATTTCAGTTAGGGTTTGTTCTTTGTGTTTTTATCCATATGCCGAAATATTTTTAGAATTCCTAAACCCTAATCATGATCATCTTTGGGATAACAAATTTTTATGGAAATGGTGAGATGAATGCTAAAGAATGGTGGATACAATTTAAGAATATATATTTATCATATTTCATGACAAGGAATAGGTTTTCATATTATCTTGGTGGTCCTGCATGGATTTGGTTTTACGAGTTAAAAATGACAGGGGAAGGATTGGTCTTGGGAGGAAATGGAACAACTTTTTATGGATAGATGGGACCACAAAGAGGAAGAAGAGTCAAAGGAAGATGATGGGGAAGAATATATTGAAGAATCAAGAGAGAAAGAAGATGAAGATGAAGGTGAAGAAGATTCAAGGGAAGATGGTGGTGCAACATATATTGAAGAATCAAACGCAGAAGAAGTTGAAGACTATGAAGAAGAGGAAGAAAAACAAGATATTGATGCGAGAATAAGATATTATAGCTCCCAAGAAGGAAGATACCATATTTTAGTTTCATGGATGCATTCAAAGGAATAAGATAATTGTTTCCATAAACCCTATCAGCAAGTATAACTTCATCAACAAGGATATGGCTCAACATCTACATATTCATGAAAGTAATATCAAAGAAGCTCAAGTGAATGGTAAGAAAATTCAAGTTTTTGAAGATTTAAAACTTACTATGGACAAATATACTTTACATTCAATTTTTTTGCCTTATATATGGATGGTTTGGATATTGTTCTTGGGTATCCTTAGTTAGAGACATTGGGGACAATTAATATTAATATGAAAAATAAGTTTATGAAGATTTGGTACAAAAAGAAGAAGGTCACTTTACATGATATCAGGCTTAATGGAAATCAAAGAAAAGTCAATATAGAGCATGAGGATGATTTAGAATATGGAGAAGAAGGGAATAAGGATGATTCAAAAGAGGAACATGAAGAAAAAGAAGGAAATGATGATTCATCTACTCAAGAGAAAAAGAAAATATCAAATGCAAAGGTGGAAGAAGAAAAGAAAGTTCGAAACAAGTTAATAAGGTTGAGGTTACTACAATTGCAACATATGGAAATCCACGTCAACATGAGAGAAAAAAATCATGGAGATATCCCAGGGCACATCATATTTCCAACCAATATAGATATACAGGTAATTGGAGGAATAATCACTTTATTTATACAGGGGATCAATGGAGCAACAATTATGAAGCATGGAATCCTTATTATGGTTATCCTTATTATGGTTATACATGGAATCCTTATTATGGTTATGCATTGAATCCTTATGTTGGTTATGCATGGAATCCAAGGATGATAAACTATGGTCACGAATGGAATCAGAGTAGCACAACGGAATATGGATATTAGTTCATATATGTATCATCTACCAGGATCACATATGGATGGATGATCGATCATGGCACAAAGTGTGTAAAAATTTACAACACACTCATTACATGGTTTCTTCTTATGTTTTGGGGATGAAACATGTCAAGGAGGGAAGGAATGCTATGCACCTAGGGAAAGGATGTTATGATGTATATGTATTGATGGAGATGCTGACATGTGGCACACATCCCCTTATCTTATTATATCATTCATTTATGATTTATTATGCTTAGGAGGTCGGCCTCAATATTGGCCATAGGTTAAAATGGTATATATAGGGGTTAGAAGGTTGTAGTTAATCATCATATTGAGTATTTGAGTGTTATTGTATGGTTTGGAGGTTACCCCCTCGAAGTGGTATTGGAGGTTGCCCCTTGAAGTGGCAAATCTATTATATGAGCATATTGTCATCATTTATCTATATTTTGGTGTTCTCTCATGTTATTCTACTTGTATATGTTCGATTTATACAAGTAATATCCTTACATATACACTCCAAAATTCTACGAGAGGGCAATACACAACAATAATGATATTAAATTATTCTCTGCAATTCATTGCATCATTCTATTAATAGTGTCTATTAAATAAGATTACAAATTGTAAGCCTATTTAATAACTATCGAAACCAACGAGCCTCTTTCCAACCTTAACAATACCTTTGTATCTTGCCTCAGTTGATGACAATGCAATTGTACTCTATTTCTTGTATGTCCATGCAACAAGGACAAAGCCAAGGTGAAAGACAAATCCAAAAGTAGATCGGTGGGTATAAACACATCCACCCAAATCCGAGTGTGTGAATCCCTCAATGTCAGAAGATCCTTGTGGTGTGTATTGAATGCCAAAATTCAATGTGCCTCAAATATAGAGTAAAATATGCTTGGTTGTTTGCCAATGAATCTCACGGGGCTCGTGACATAACTAAGAGGCTTTGCAACTTAGTTTTGCAATCAATAGTCAACTCAATACCTAATTAATATGGTGTGAGGGAAGGCTTGCAATCAACCATGCCAAACCGATGAAGATGTAAAATACCCCTATTGTCTAATAGAAATACCTTTAGGAGACTAATAGACTTAGAGGCCTAGAAAATAGTGCATAAGTCCCATGTTTATTGTGTTAAATCTTTCCATCAATGTTTTCTTTATGTCTTGAATCAAGGAGTCTGAACTATTTGTAAGGATGAGGTCATCAATATAAAACACCAATATCAAAAGATCTTCACCTCACTCTAGGATATAAACATTGTGATAGGATTCACAATGTTCACAATGACATAAACCAACATTTAACAGAAAGATATCCATCTTCTCATACCAAGCTTGAGGATCTTATTTGAGCCCATAAAGAGAATACCATAGTTTACATATTATGGAAGAGTCTGCACAAATCCCCAAGGCTGCTCCATATAGTTCTCTAGTTGGAGATCACCATGCAAGAAGGCACTCTTCACATCCATCGATAGATCGGCCACCAATGTGATGTAGCGAGGGAGAGAACAAGGTGAATATAAGCCATCTTTGCTGACCATAGAAAAAGTCTCTTAGTAATCCACCCCTTTGATTTTGAGAATCCCTTAGTTGTATGGCGGGCGTTGTGCTTATCTACAAAACCATATCTTTGTGTATTTGGTCTTATATATCTATTACAACACACGAAGTTTCTTCCCTTAGGAAGATGCACTAACTCCCATGATCGATAAACTTGCCTCTTAATACAATAAACAGATCATGTTCTTAGTGATAACTGAATGGAAATTACTTAAGTTCCTTTTAACCAATATAATGTGCATAAATAATCACAACTATACTGCAAATTGAGAAAAGAGAATGCAAATGAGACACAATAATTTATTCTGGAGAAACCCAAGGTGGGAAAAACACCATTGGGTAAGCAAGCTTCCCTTTCACTATGTAATTCTCGAAGAATACAAAGTATGCCTGCCAATAATTGGCCTTCAAGAAGGATTCAACACTCCTAATTGTATTTTCTTGCTCACAATCCTCAACAATGAAGAACTCGCTCTCAATGAACAAAATAAGAAAGAAATCCAACTCCTCTTTGCTCACACTTGTTTTCCTCAAAATCACTTGCCTAGAATGAATAAATGCACTTATATTTATAGTTACTTCTTTGCCCAAGGATGGAAGGAAGGTGAAATAAACCATTTGAGAAGCCCAAACATTTGCAATAGTTCGAATTCTCCATTTTGGTGCTAAAGGGATAGAAGCGTGTGGTAGTTACACACGGATTCATGCAACCTAAACACAACTAAAATGTAGCCAAACCACACACAGTTTCATGACAATTACGTGGCAGTTCATAGTTAATAAACAAAACTTAACTAAAAATGGTCTCTTTTGTCATTTGAAGGTGTCCGGATCACCTTCAACCTGACTTAGCCATTTTCCTAGAATAATGAACATGTTGAGGGTATGTTTTACAAGTATCAAATATAGAGAATACATAGAATTGGGTATTTCAAATCCATTTTTGGATCATACCTCCCCAATTTGAGGCTTTTAAGTCCCTAAAAGCTTCAAGGACTGATGAGGTGAGGAAATTCCTTCCCCACATCTTCTCTGGAAACCACCATTACTACACTGAAGCTATACCTGTTGGATTGTTCCAATGAATATATCATCTTTGTGGACTTCCAGTCCCACTTTTCCATTGTCTCTGCATGGTAATCTCAAAACAACATCAACTGCACTCCTAGGAAAATAACCAAAACATGTCTCAAAAGGAGTTTATTGGAGAAGTAGGAATCACCCTATCATAAGGCAATGGATATATATACCAAATCCTCATCCCAAGTCCTAGGATCTCTCATAAACTGGACCAAGGTATGGCTTACCACCTCTATCTACTCATTTGGATGGGATGACATGTGGTAGACCTCTTAGTATCCATCTTCTCCCACAATATAGACCAAAAATCACCAATGAACCGTGAATCCTTATCTGTCATAATAGAATTAGGCAAACCAAAATGAACCCACACATCAACAACAAACAACTCTGTTGTATCACTAGTCTTCTTGCAAGGAATGTGAATACCCACTTTACAAAACTAATCTATTACCACAAAAATATCATCATACCATTTTCATAAGTAGGAAAATTGTCCATAAAATCCAAGGAGAAACTTACCCATGGTCGGGAAGAAACTGATAATAACCCCAACTCTTCTTCACTACATGAAATAAAACTCATGACAAAGTTAGCAACTTCTATCTGCATGTTTGGCCAAAAACATACATGTGTAAGTGCTCAACAGTCTCTATCACACCAGAGTGACCAACCACCACTGGAGTGTGTGCTTTCTCAAAAAAAAGACTGTAATTGTTGTTTCTTCGTAGGCATCCTGTAGGGACTACATACCCGTGGAATCCCAAGTCGAAAGTAGACCATCGGTAACAACTCGCATCATATGCTCAATTGGCCTATCCAAGGCAGCTCCAAGGGTCTTCCCGAATTGTTGAATAAAATATCCCATATGCTTTTGCTCTTTATAGTAACCATGCTATGAGTGGTCTTAGAAATAACTTCCTCAACTTGTCTATCCCTTAGAAGAAGTAAAAAAATCTCCCACTAGCATTAAGTTTTCAGGCTTCGGTGGCACTCTACTAAAGAAATCTTCGAATCATCCGTAAAGGTTGAAATGACGTAGATTTTACCATCCTTCACCAAATGGTATTAGTTGGCTCTTCTCATGAAGATGACATCTCTGATATACAAATATGGATTTCCAAACACTACACCACACACATCAAGAGGAACAACATCCAAAATAACTTCATCAATGAAATTTTTATCAATACCAAACATGATCTTACATTTCTTAGTAACCTTGATGTCTACACCTTTCTTTACCCAACCCAATGAGTATGGACTTGGATGATTGTAAGTTTCAACATCAGCATATCAACTAGCTCTTTACTAACCAAATTAGCTTGCGAACAAGTATCAAAAAGAGCATCCACTTTGGTCTTCTTCAACTGAATTTTTATATGAAAGAGCTTAGTAAGTTCATTCTCTTGAGCATTACTACTATTACCCAAACATACCTCTTTACGAACGAAGGCACAACACAGTCTCATCCACCTTTTCACTGCAAAACACTTCCCCTTCCTTGAGGGCAACCATGGCCTCCTTATTTTTCTTATTTTTGAAGGGATGTAATTCAAGCGGAGCTTCCAACATTTTTCCTCGTAATGAGTGTTAACATCACAATGACCACAATGAACTTTAGTATCCTTAATGGAAGTAGCATTCTGCTTACGTTTCCCTTTGGCTCGATGTCATTTTCTTTGTCTAAAGCATGCTGAGAGGTAGATGAACTCTTTTCTTTTCCATCTCTAAGTAGTGGGCTTAAGAACAAGCCTTGTTTACATCTACCGACTTGTCCAAGAGGAATGGTCTCCTCAAGTGGCTATGAAGTCCACCAATGTACTTCATTAGAAGGTCCCGGTCCACTACATATTTTCCCATCTAGACAACTTTCTTCCGGAACTCACTAGTGTACTCTTGCACATTCTGGCCTTGTTTTTGCCTGAGATACTGCCAATACATGGACCTCTCTTCCTCATAACAAATAGGATAAAATTTCTTCTTTATTAGATTTTTAAATTCATCCCACTTAGTAATAGGAGGAATCTTCTTAATAACCAAAGAATGAACATAAATTTCAAACCAAGTTAAAACATGATTGGTCAATTTTAACCGAGCAAAGGAAATCTGTTGACTCTCATTAATTTGATGCAAACTGAAATATACCTCCAATTGGGCTAGCCAATGGTCTAGCTTCTCAGCATTCACATCTCCATCATAAGGCTGAATCTCTATCTTGGCCTCTGCTTTGAAAGGAGGAGGTGTGGGAATGGCACGAGGCTTCTCTTCTTCATACTCACAAGCATCTTCTTCATGGGCTTCCGGTGTCTCGTTTGGAACACCAAGTTTTTCCATGAGTAATCCCATGATGGACTCCAATTTCCCTATGGAAAAGGAAATATTGCCCACATCCTTGGACAGACTTTCCACATTTGCCTCCAACTTGTAGAAACGTTCTTCTCCGCTATCATCTGCATCTTCTCTACAAGCCATGTCTCAAATTCCTTGCTTCCACTTCCTTGTGGAAATATTTGCTTCAAAAGGAATAAGGATACCTTCACCGCTTTCTTTTCCCTTTCGAGTAAGGGGCATCTAACTGCAATCTCAACACAAGTTAACCACACAAAAATTGAAATCTTAACTGCTCTAATACCAATTTGATCCGTAAACTGCCTCTTAATACAATAAACATATCCTGTTCTTAGTGATAATTGAATGGAAATTACTTAAGTTCCTTTTAACCAATATAATGTGCATAAATAATCACAACTATACTGTAAATTGAGAAAAGAGAATGCAAAGGAGACACAAGAATTTATCCTGGAGAAACCCAAGGTGGGAAAAACTCCAGTGGGTAAGCAAATTGCTTCCCTTTCACTATGTAATTCTCCAAAAATACAAAGTATTGCCAATAATTGGCCTTCAAGAAGGATTCAACACTCCTAATTGTATTTGCTTGCTCACAATCCTCAACAATGAAGAACTCACTCTCAATGAACAAAATATGAAAGAAATCCAACTCCTCTTTTTCACACTTGTTTCTCCTCAAAATCACTTACCTAGAATGAATAAATCCACTAGTATTTATAGTTACTCTACCCCAAGGATGGAAGGAAGGTGAAATGAACCATTTGATAAGCCCAAAAATTTGCAACTATTTAGATTCTCCATTTTGGCGCTAAAGGGACAAAACTATGTGCATTCAACATTACCCATCCAACCAAACACAACCAAACCACAACAGCTTTCATGACATTTCAATCTTGCGGTAGTTCACACTTAATAAACAAAACTTAACCAGAAATGGTCTCTTTTGTCATTCGAAGGTGTTTGAATCACCTTCAACCTGACTTATCTATTTTCCTAGAATAATGAACATGTTGAGGGTATGTTTTACAAACATCAAATACAAATAATACATAGAATTTGGTATTTCTAATTCATTTTTGGATCCTCCCACGTGTTATTCTTCATGAGTGAAGAATACCCATCTTACATAAGAGCTTCCCACTTAGGTTTACCCGTTGTCTCAGAAAACAATATTGAATCAATAAAAGTTGCTTAGCTCATAAGAACAGTACCAGAAGTCTCATAATAAGTGCAACGAGGATCAAAAGGATCACCAACCAATGAACCAACTTCTTGCAAAGTAGATTTTTCCCACTTGGGAAAGTTTTATGGAGGAGGTAGTGCAAGATCATCAAACGTGTCCTCATCAAAATAAGAAGTATACCATCCCCATCGGGAGTAGGGGGTGAGGTTGATATTGGAGAAGGATTAGAAGTTGAATTAAAAGGAATAAGATTCTCAACTCTAACATCTTGTCGAAACAAGACATCATGTGTGATGGGATCAAAGAGGCGGTATGCCTTCACATCCTTGCAATGACCAACAAAAATGAGCTCTTGGCTCTTTTTCTCCCTAAATTTTGCTTATTATTAGGAACAAATGTAAATGCCTTACTTTTGAAGACAAAATATAGAAACATAAGGTTTCTCACTTGACCAAGCTTCTTCAGGAGTCTTGTCTTGCACTGCCTTGTGGGGAATGTGGCTCTAGATGTAATTTACACAATATACTGCTTGATCCAGAACACATTTGCCAAGCTCTTGGACCGTAACATGCAATTCACCATCATCTTGAGTGTTTTATTTTTCCATTCATCTACTCCATTATGTTGAGGCGTGTATGACTTTGTGTATCGATGCCAAATACCATGGTCGCAGTACAAAAATCATGAAAAATATTATTTACATATTCCTCCCCATTTTTTTTGTGGAGTTTTTTTAGCGAAATTCTGCTCGCTCTTAAAAAAAGCCTTGAAGTCCTTGAAGTCCTCTGAGTGATATCATCAATGAAATTTAATACATATTTTTCACTAGAAAATGACCTAGTAGGAAAAGTCATCAAATCACTATGTACTAACTCAAGTGGAGCCATGGCTCTTGAAGCTCGCCCCTTTGGCAAGGGATCCTAGTGTTGTTTCCCAAATGCTTATTTCACTAAATTGGGACATATTCCAGTGAATTGAGACTCCAGTATTTCAAGTATTGGAAGAAATCCATCTCTATTTTTGCGTATATTGGATTCCATTTTTTTCTATATTGGATTCCATTAGTAGCAATATTAGATTCCATTAGTAGCAATATTGGATTCCAATATTTTCATTATTGGACTTATTCGAGTTCCAATTTCTCTATTATTGGATTCCAATTTCCCTATTATTGGACTCCAATTTCACTATTTCTAGATTCCAATAACGCTATTATTGGATTCCACTTTCACACATAAGCCTAATGGCCGCCCACTTACATAATCCTAGCGGTTGCTATCTTACATAACCCAAGCGGTTGCTAACTTACATAAGCCAAGTGGTTGCTAACTTACATAACCCAAGTAGTTGCAAACTTACATAAGCCAAGCGGCCACTAACTTACATAAGCCAAGCGGCCGCTAACTTCAAGATAATGCGTAAGTGATTGTTGTCATTTATGCCACATATCAATCTTAATATCATCATACATATACAAATATTCATGCATACCTTATTCAAATCAATAAACGTTGACGTTGAAAATCCCTTCCCTGAACTTCCTTGAATGGTGTTAAATTTGATGGTTATTTAGACGTTTTTCGTGATTTTAGATGTAACATACTTTCAAATATTTTATAGAATTGACACGTGTGACTCGCATGTTTAAAAGGTGACCGTCAATATTTATATACATTTTTAAAAAAATTATTCATATATATTAAACATAGTTAAAAAATATGGAATTGTCATTTAGAAATTTTGTAAGTAGTGTATAAGTGCGAGTGATCACACTTACAAGTGTGATTGGTCACACGTCTAAGTGCAAGCCTCGAGTCACACATATCTCGACTCGCACTTTAAGTGCGAGTCTCGACTGACACTGCTAAGTATGAGTATCGACTCACACTTCTAAGTGAAAGTCTCGACTTGCACTTCTAGGTGCGAGTCTTGATTTACATAGCTAAGTGCGATAACTCACCTGTCAAACAATTTTTGGGTAACAATAATTTTTCAACACTGCCCTTAAAAATACAAAACAATGTTTATTTATACCAATTATTTTGTATAAATTTCATTATTTTTAATATATATTGATGTAAATTTTTTATAATTTATATATAAATCTATATTAATAATTGATGGTTAAATATTAAATATGCAATTCACGTGTGACATTTATTACAAATATTTGCAAGTATTTTACGGCTACAATCAACAAAAATGTCTAAATGGGCATCAAGAGTCACACGTCGAAGTGCAAGCACAAGAATTAAGGGCTTTATTTTTACCCAAATTATATAAGGGATTTTATTTACAGTACAAAAATTATAATATTAAATTCTTACATTAATTCTTTACAATACCAAATGCAGTATTAATGATAACCATTTTGTAAGGAAAAATGCTAATTAATGTTGCGTTTGCCTCAACATTAATTAGCCATTAATTCAAGCTATGTAAAATTTTCCATTTAAAAGTACATGCGCCATTCAAAATATGTGCCTTTTGGAGCATGTAACTGTTGTCAGCCATTAATTAGCCATTTAATGAAAAACAATGTAAAATCATATGCGTGCCCTCTTAAATTCGCACGCCAACGAAATTGGCGGTTGGATTTGTCAGTTACATATCACTATAAGTAGACAATTTTGAGTTTATATTTTTAACATTTGCCTTTCTATTCTCTTCATCAATGCGTAAGCTTATTCATCAATAGAAAAATCTCACCAAAGTGCAAGCGTCGAAAATTTTATGCTCGAGTTCTGGAAACGTTTTGATTTCCTCTTCGTGCCAAAAATTGGTATGCATTCTCACCTTCAGTCCCTCCAAAATTACGAATTTGTTAATGTAAAATTTTCCATAGCTGATTAGGGATTATATCCATGTAAAATTTTCCATAGCTGATTAGGGCTTATATCCATGTAGGGATTTTGTAGATAATTAAACGAAGCAAGTTTGTTATTCAATATTTTGTAGAAGGTAGTTTTGTTTATCAAATAAATAATTTCGTAATATAGTAAAAATTTGTTAGAGAAGTGAAAGAGGACAGAATGGAGCACATCTTGACAGAGAAACGACGCAACTTAATACATAATAACATGAGAGGAAGATTTGCAGAATTTTAAAAAACCCAAAACACCTACCAAGAACTTATTTTTTTGAGTCTTGAAAAAGAATCCTGGTGGTATGGATGGTGGCTCAATTTGCACTGTAAAAAAGTGAATATTGAAATCGATTTATGGTCATGGTGGTGCGCAAGAATAGAAGAGAAGATGTATTTTATAAAATTGATATTATTTTGTTGGCCTTATTGTTGTCCGCAAATAGTCCTCCGTTGCACATACTCAGCAAAATTCAATGGCTACGACATCGTTGACATTGTCAATGACAATATTTTAGAAGATATTCATGTTAAGAATGAGTTGCCATTGAATGTGTTGGTGATGGATTACAGTGACCTATTTGTGAAAAAATATGGTAATGCAAGAGTAGGAGAACCAAACAGATTTTGGAGAACAAAAGAACAAATACAAATTTGTGAAAGGAGAATTTGAGGAACAAGGAAACTCTAAGATGCTGTTATTATAGAAGCAAAAACTATCCTCAAAACTTTTCACAAAATGTAAATTTGCTCTGTTTACGTCGTGGCTATGTGGCTTTTTGTCTTTTGCTTCCTATGAGATTTCTCTCTTCTATGCTTCAATGTCATATTCGCCTTAAGGACCTTTTTGTAAAAGGATGCGGGTCCTTTCAAAACCCCCATATTAACCCTTATATAAAAAAATGGACATAGTTTTTGTACATCGAAATATGTTGTTGTGGCATAACCTAGCAGACTCTATGATGACAATATCTTACTTTATTTTGTTAATTCTTATTGATCGATAATATCCAATTACTATGGTGTCGCATAAGCTAGCGAACGCTAAGCTAAAAATAATATTCTTTGACTTGTTAAATGCTAGCGATCCATAAGCTCAAAATTTTATATTGTGGAAGTATTAGGTTACCTTAGCGGGCGCTAAGCTCAAAACATCTTACTTAAAATTTCTCCTCAATCCACCAATCAAAATAAAAAAATTCTATAACTTTTCAACTTTCTAATGTTTGTAATTTATTTAAATAATTTTTTAAACTATGAAACTTATTTATATTTTTCTTTATTTTCTAGTTAGTATTGATTTGACAAATATGAGGCCTTGTTGCAACATTGATTTATTCTATTTAATAAAAATCATAATTCTATGAAAACAATCACACAACTAACACATCTAGCACAATCACACAACTAGCACATCTCCCATCCGTGAGGCATGAAATTTCGATCTGTCTTGTTTAATTTAAAATGTCGTTAACAAAATTACTATTAACAAGGTTTATTAAATATACGTGAACATAATGATTGTCTACTTTATACAGGATTTTTTTGTGCAAGTATGCGGGTCGTTTGGGAAACCCCCTTTTACTCTAATTCTAAATACCTTTATGTTTTAGCATATCTTAGTCATGGCTAAGCTCCTAATATCTTAATGAGTTTTCTTACATCCTTAATATCACTATGCTCCAAATTTTATGTCTTAGTAGAACCTAGTGGCTTCTCAGATCACAATATCATACTTTATTTTGGTAAAACCTAGTGACCACTAAGCTCCAAAAATTTATGGTTTTACATATCGTACCGTTGTCTAATATCAAAATATAATTCTCTTACTAGTTAGGTGCTAGCGAAAACTAAACTCGAAATATTATATTGTGGGTTTAACATCAAAAAAGTTATGAATATTTGCCTCTAATTTTCTAGATGTTGTAAAATATCTTAATTATGAATTATTAAACCCTAGTGATAAAAACACCAAATAACATGTTGTGGCAAAACCTAGCAGTTGTGAAGATCAAAATAATATATTGTTTAAGTATCTAACGACCACTAAGCTCAAACTATGTTGATTCAAATTTGCTAAATCCTAGTCACCATTAAGATCCAAATATTATGTTTTGGCGTAACCAAAGATAATAATATCTTATTTCTTTTGTTTAAACCTAGTGAGCGCTAAGCACCAAATATTATGTTGTGTCATAATCTAGCGGACGCTAAGCTCAAAATATCATTCAATAACATGTTAAATGATAACAACCACTATGCTCGAAATAATATATTATGGAAGTACCTAGTCTCCACATAGTTCAAAATATGTTAATTTAATTTGTTTAATCATATCGACCATAACCTCCATATATTATGTCGTTGTTTAAACTAGCGTCAACTAAGTTCAAAATATCTTCCTGTAATTTGTTAATTGCTATAAAATATCATAACTATGAATTATTGAACCCTAGCGAATTCAATCTCCAAATAATATGTTGTGGCAAAGGCTATCGGATGCTAAGCTCAAAGTATCTGAAACCACCGGTAGTATCCAAATATTATGTGGTAGCATAACCTAGTGGGCGCTAAGCTCGAAATATCTTAATTCCAAATCTTAAATGCATACAAAAATTCAACTAATTTATATTGGTCTTGATTGCTATAAAGATCTCCAAAGTCAATGTCTTTCTTTTGTTTGTTAAATACTATTGTTTTTTAGCTCAAAATATTTATATTCTTAAGTTCTTACTTTCTTTTGTTGAAACCTAGAGACTACTAAGATCCTAATATTATGTTGTGGCATAACCTAGTGGCCACTATGTTGAAAATATCTTAATTTAATTTATCAAATCCTAACCACCGATAGGCTGTAAAGATTGTGTGGTGGCATAAACTAGCGGGCACTATGCTCAAAATATCTTAATTTGAAATCTTAAAATCATACAATAAATTCGACTAATTTATACAGATCTTGATTCTTTATACATTTCTCCAAAGTTAACGTGGTTGATTAACTTAGAGGTTGATAAACTCAAAACAACTTACTTTAATTTGTCAAAACGTAGCGAATTATAAGATTTTAATAAAAATGTTAGATTATTATGAGGGTAACCTTTTTTGTGGCGACAAGAGGATATGACATCTGCGGCTTTAATGGTCATTTATGTCATCGATAGATTGCATTCATGTGATAGATGGAATCGATTAAGGGTTATACACACGTGACATGTAAGATGGCATTGGGAATTTAAGAGTTTTAATGGGAAGCGTGATATTTATGATAAGGATATCTAATTGATGATCTTCGGTACTGTCACACTTACCTCCTTTCGTGTGTTGTGCGTTGGTGGCTTTATATCTCCGAGCCGGCTAGACATTTCACTACCCCTTTCCTCTTTTTGTCTTTGGTTGTTGTGCTTCCTGTCTCTTTGCGATGGTGACAAGGGTGTTGGTGGTTTCTTGGGTAGCATGGAGTGTGGTCCTAGCAAGAAGAGGTAGAGAACTATGACAAGCAAGGACACCGGGGAATCATTTACTTCTTGGATGGATGGGAAAATTGAACGTAACTATGCTGAGAATTGGCTCAAGAAGGTCTAGTCGGTCATGGAGTGATTTAAAGAAGAAGATGACGGTGATATTTGTGAGAGCATGCATAAGCTAATGCTTGACCGAACCAGTCCAAAGGGTGAGCGAACATTTTGACATGACACAAGGGTTGAAGCGGAAAACATATTGTCCAACTCTTCGGGGAAGTTTATCTTGCATAAGGAGAATAATAAGTTAGAAGAGCTTCTAGTAAGCCTTTAGTATCATGTCCATGCCTTGGACGCGGGGATGCAAGCGATTGTGCATGGTGGAGGCGATGCGGAAAATCGGGTATAGAACTCCCTACTTGCACTAAAGTGAAAATGTTGGAATGTTGTGTTGATTCGTCCTCCTCCTTTGATCAGAGTAAAGGGGACATAGATGTTGAGATCATCAATGAGGTAGAGCCAAGAGGACGAACGACCTAATCTTTCTTATATGCATTTGTCTTTAGTTTTTGATTAAGGGCCAGAATGGCTATCTATATAGCAAAGTGTATAGATATAGGAAGTATTTGTGGGTGAAGTAAAGCTGATTACAACTCTTCCCCATATTTTGGCATATATTTAGTAAGATAAGTTGCTTGTAATCATCATGGGAGTCCACTGTTGGAAGACTTATCATGGATTGGTTCCTCATGTAATTTTTTTGAAGACTTATCATCGAAATATCCTAGTTTAAAATCTTAAAATCATAGAATGAATTCAAATAATTTATATATATCTTATTTGTGATACATATAATGTTTGTGATACATAAGCTAACGAATTGAATACCCAAATACTATATTGTGGCATAACCTAGCGGCCGCTAATCTCTTAATACCTCAATTTAGTTTTTAAATCCTAACTACCGCTAGGTTCAACGATTATGTGCTAGCATAACCTAGAGAGGGCGCTAAGCTTGAAATATCTTAATTTAAAATAACATATCATGTTTTCGATACATAACCTAGCGAATTAAATACCCAAATAATATGTTGTGGCATAACCTAGCGGCCACTAAGCTCTTAATACCAATATTCACTAAGATCGTATTATTATGTTTTGGCATAACCTACCCGCCGCTATGCTTATAATATCTTACTTTATTTTATTGAAACCTAGAGACTTCTAAGATCCAAATATTATGTTGTGTCATAAGCTAGTGGACGCTAAGCTCAAAATATAATTGGGTAATTAGATAGATTATAGCGCCCACTAAGCTTGAAATATTATAGTGTGGAAGTACCTAGTCCGCTTAGCTCAAACTATTTTAATTTAATTTGTTTAATCCAACCCACCGTAAGGTATTAATGCTATACAACGTGATATACTCAATGAAATCTAGCGACCACTAAGATATGAACTTAGTCGTAAACAAAGTGATCACTAGACCCAAAAAAGTGTGTTGCTTAAAAATAACAAAGCATATTTAACACGAGAGAAATAAAAAGTAATCGCTTGACCCAAAAAAGTGTGTTGCTTGTAAAAAAATTCACCTATCCTCGAGTTTGAAAAGGTAAATGAAGAATTCATCCAAATAAGAATTATAGCCTAGCGGTCACTAGAGTAGGCAACATTTTTCATTTAGATCGTATTAAAAAAGGAGTTTATATAAACGGTAAAAATAAATCTGGAATTTATATAATAGTATATGTATAGACTTGGACTCGTTGTACCCTAGCGGCCATGCTAAGCTATACTTAAAGGAAAATATATCATGTTCATAATGAAGTTGTGTACATTTAGAATCGTGTTTTTCATTTGTTACACAGCTATACGTCTAGAAATCTATATTTCTTATGAGATTTTGGTAGAATATTTTTACATTTAGGACAAGAAAAGAAACTTGGACTAGTGACCAAGAAGTTATACTACAAGTTTTTAAATACAACGCGATCTACTCGTTTGCACCCTAGCGGTCACTAAGCTATTCCTAAAGGGAAATTTATCATGTTCATAATGAAGCTATGTTATAAATCTAAATTCTTAATCTTTGCTAGAAATCATATTGAAAAGCTATAAAATATAACAAATAAATTTGGCATTTATATAATGGATACATAAATATACGTGTAAAATTGTATCTTTAATATGTTATACAAGTAAACATATAGTTTTATCTACTTCTTACAAGATTCTGGCAAGAATTATTTTATATTTATGAAAAATATGGAAACTCAGAATTGCGTATGAGAATCTATAAAACAAGTTTTTACATACGACGCCATCTACTCGTTGCATCCTAGTGGATGCTAATCTATTCTTAAAGGTAAATATATCATGTTCAAAATGAAGTTTGTTTTATAAATCTAAATTGTTAATCTTTGCGAATAAAACAACTGACAAAGAACAAAAGTGATCGTTAGGACCAAAAATGTTGTGTCGCCTATATAAAAACAACTGATCCGCGAGGGGCCAAAGAAAATGAATGCTTTTTCGAAATTAAAATTATAGCCTAGTGGACGATAGGGTAGACAACTTTTCCTATGGTAGAGTTTATTCATAGAAAAAAATTCATATTGAAAAGGTACAAACGATAACAAATAAATCTAGAATTTATATAATGGATATATAAATATACGTGTTAAATCCTTGTATGTAATTCGAAATAGAATTGGGGTTTCGTAAATAGGTTGTCAAAACAACCAATTATATCATGGAAGCCTCAAAGCTATGTTAATTTTTGACATAGATTAGCGGGCTCAAAAGGAAGAATATATTTATTATAAAATGCATATTGATTAAAATTAGATTTAATAATATTATTGCATATATAATGTGTTTAACTTCTAATGTACATACCATAAAAATTATGATGACATTTCATTTGGTTAATTCTACATATAAACATGTATTAATTGGAAATAATTATCATATAATTGAAGTCTTAATATAGTTTTATAGTTTTGAATTAATTTTTTAACCTCATATATTTTCCTAAAATATCTAAGCGACAACCATGTAAAAATGTAATATGCATTAATTAACAAGGTTTCTTTGCATCATCTTGATGAACAACATTAAACTATTTTTGGTTCTCCCAACAAAAAAAAAAATTAAAAATAAGGTGTGTGCGAAGCTATCATTATCCTAAAAACAATCGCAAGAATGAGAATGAAAAATTCAAAATGAAAATAGCCAAAGAGAGACATAGAATGACAGAAATGGGAAAGCGTTAAATAGAGATAAATACTAGAGTAGAAAAGTGATTAAAATTTATTTCATTAACACACAAAAATAGAGTTTTCATGAAAACAAGCGCTTTAGTACGAAGATTAAAAAAACTAGAAAGCAAGACACGATTGCGGAGCACGATTCAATAAGACAAAGCAGGGCTTGTGTGGATCACGATTGGATTGCCATGCAAAACACAGGAACTAGTTGACTACAAAGAAACTAATAGATCCCACAATAAAAAGGTACACCTTTACTATAAATACATGGTTTAGTAATATTTGGGATTATTTCATGCTTTATGCTATCTATGAAACCTCCATCTGCTATCTCATTCAAACAATCATTGCGATTCTTTTTGCAACCTCTATTGTTATCCTCCTTCATGTGTGTCCTTTGTGTGCATCCTTTCCGTGCTTCTTTTTGCACCTTTCTCTGCGAACATTATTATAACAACATGCAAAAAAACCAGGATTCGAACACTCAGCCTTGCAATCTACGGTCTGCGCGTATTTTTTAATTTTGAAGACATGCTTTTCTGATTGACCGAAAAAATCGAAACCCTACTCAATATTTCTTTGAGGTATTTAATAATTTGTTTAGCACATTCCACGAAAGAAATTTCAAAAATAGAAAAAGAGCGGGATACGAAAATTTGAAATTTTCACTTTCCCCCTCTAAAAGCAAAAGGGCGGGCTATTGAAATTTCAAATATCCGAAAATACGGGGAATTTGAATTTCCCTATTTTTATTTTCCCATGGTTTAAAAATTAAAATTAGACATGAATTAAAAAAATGAACTTTTTCATTGTCTATAGCCTATAATAATATAAACATAATAACAAATATATTAAAACAAGCATAATTTTTTTTTTTAATAAGAAAACAAAAGAAATAAATCCTAAGCATAGTTTTGAAGATTATTAGAATAATACGCAGACATTTACATTCCATACTTAATCAAAATCAATTTCTACATTGTTATATATAGCGGCGCTAATTAAAATTATCTAATTAAAATGTGCTACATGGCAAGTTCGAACAAGCTATTTGGGATACATAATAAGGCTAGTGATCAAAGACTGTATAGTTAGTGTTACTGTATGGCTATTTTCAAAATAAGAAACGTTTTATCTGTAGTGCCCCGCCTCGGGAACGGAATTCAACCAGCATTACTAACCATTTGGGATATATATATATATATATATATATATGTTGAAAGTAACTAAAGTTCTACTTTTCCCCTTTCATTAATATTAAAGTCATATTAATTATTTATTTCCGAGGCTACCTAAGACATTGATTCTAATGAATTTTAATTATCCAGCCTCTAAACAACTTACACATTTTTAAATCTATATCTCATTTAATTAGGATTCACCCCAAAAATAAATAAATACTCATCCCTAAATAAAAATCATTCCCCACAAAATTACCCATGACTTAATGTGTGTAGGGTTGAATATGGACCCTAGGATTAAATCCATCTTGGCCCTTGGTTTTGAAAAAGCCCTAAAATTGCCCTAACTTCTTTATCATTTCCTTTTCTTTGCTTTCTCATGTTATTTTCTCTTATTTGGTTTTATTTCTTCTTGCAGGTTGTGTTGGAGGAGTCATGGAGTTTGTTTGATCTTTCACTATATTGCTAATGATTCATACCATGAAAGAAGTATTTCTTTATTTTTCTTTCTTGTTGCAGGTTTTATGGAGTTAGTTTCTCCTCTTTTTTCTTTTGTGTAAACCCTTACTGTGATTTTTTTTTTGAAATAAATAAATAAATAAATAAATATATATATATATATATATATATATATATGTATGTATATATATATATATATATATATATATATATATATATATATATATATATATATATATATCTATGTATATACATACATATACATATATATACACATATATGTATGTACACACACACACACACACACATACATACATATATATGTATGTATGTACATACATATATATATATATATATACATACATACATACATACGTTTATTATTATAATTTTTTTCTTGAAGGGGTGTGGGGCAGATCTCAGAGGGGAGTGGTGTGAAGGGGTGTGTGGAGGAGAAGTTCATGGTTCACGGGGGGGAAGGCGACAGGAGGCCGTGGTGAAGGAAGGTGGGGAGTGCGGATTAGGGCAGGAGAGGTGCGACGGATGGGGGTCGGTGTGTGTGTGGGGGAAATAGGTTGGTGAAGAGGGGATAGGAGGGGAGGTGGCGTCGGGCAACGGTGGCGGCGTGTGGCTATGCGGGCCACAATGACGCAAGAATGGGGGACAATATACGAGGTGGGGGAGGTGGCCGACCCTCCCCCAACACAAATCACGATTTACTATTTGTTTTTGTTAAAATTTGTTTAAGTTTATTAACATATTATACATACATATATACATACATACATATATAACATGTTTTTAAATATAAAAGATTATTTTATATATATATATATATATATATATATATATATATATATATATATAATATGTACAAATATATCATATTAATATATATAATAAAATGATTCAAATAATAAATTACAAAATATAACAATTTAAATGAGTAACAACACTAATATAAAGATATTACATGAGGCATTATCTTAAAAAAAAGAACTTGTATAGTTGAAATTTCTTTTCCCCCTTTTTTTATAAGAAAGTAAAAGTTTGTGAAATATACTTAAATATGAGATGAGAATGCAATTTCTAAAATTTCGTAATTAATGGACTATTTTTCCCTTAATATCTAATCTATGATACTTTTTCAAAGGGATGTTCAATTTCAAAATGATAACATTTTCTTCTACTAATAAATACCAAACTTCACGTAACAACAAAATTTCATTTCCAATGCAAGACATATTTAAGATTTTCAGATTTGCACACACAAGCAAGATATCCAATAATTTTGATATTTTCTTTTAAAGGAACATGCTTTCAAAATCCACTTTTCATTCAAAAGGAGTTACCAAAATTTCATTTACAAGAGTCTCAAATTCAATGTTCAACATGCTTTTCACAACATACATAACTACTCATTAAATGAGTTACAAGTCTCTTACAAGATGTTTAAGGAGATTGCTAAATCAATAATGACTCAAGTTTATAAGAATGCAAATTACAAAATAAGGGTTTTACAAGAAGTACAAGTTTCCACAAATCCATAACCAAAAAGATACAAAGAGGTAATGTCCACAAGGAGAGAGAAGATGCCAAACAGAACCCAACAAACACCAACTATCAACTTTGAGCTCCAACCTTCATGCCTTCTAGAAATCCAACCAAGGAGAAGAAAGCTTGTTTACCACCCAACCATAGGCATCATTACATGCCTTTCCCAAGGTTGGGATGCATGCTAGCCTCCCCCAAGCCCATGGGAAAGAGGACTACTATCCACAACTTGCACAAGAATGAGGGTGAACTAACAATGATACAACCACACAAAAATAGGACAAAAATCCAAGACAAGACTCAAAATTTTACAAGGTGGAAAAGAGGAGAACCCAAGTTCTACCTCTAAAACAATGGGGAAGAGAGGAGAGGAGTTCTCCAAAAGTTGTTACCAAGATTATAAGCACAATAACAAGACCTCCATACCCTCCTTATTGCTCCTATATCATTTAAACCCTCCTTATTCCTCCACCCTTTCTCCAAGTCCTTCTTGGAAGGATTTTCAAACCCCAAAGGGGTTTCCTTACCAAGAATGGGGAAGGAGATTCAAGCCAAATGAATCAACTTCCCCACCTCAACCATTTGAGGGAAAATACTAAGACCCTACAAGGCTTGTCCATCAAGCCTTGAGGATTGAGAGGAAAAATCCCTCTCTCTTCCCCCAAAACTCCAAAACTCCATCATACCATATGATGGAGGGAGCAAAAACAATTAACCATAAATAAAAATCCACATACAACAACCACATTTCCATATAAACAAATCTACAACTAACAAAAATTCAACACATACAATTTAACTTAAGAGCCTACCTCAAAGAAAGCTCTCCAAAAATCTTTCCAACTTCCAACTTCTCCACTCCTTGACCCAAGCAACTTCTAGCTCCAAATCACCCAAGCATCCAAGCAAAAGCTCCCAAAAAAAAGGTTCTCTTCTTTTCCCATGAAGGGAAATTTGAAGAGGAGCAAGCAAAAATCCACACAAATGAGGGGGTGACATGTGTCACCCCTCTCCTCCTTCAAGGTCAAAGATGCCAAAACAAAAGAGAGAAGGGTAAAATGCCTTTTAGCCCTCTTCTCCCAAATTACTCTAAATGTTAACAAGACAAATCTAGTGCAACTTTTAACAAGCACTCTAATCCACACCCCTTACATGGATGTGACCAAACAAAGAGGCAAAAAGGGAGGGAAAACTCCCTCTAGCCTTGGAAATAAGCCCCCTACCCATTAGGTAGGGTCCAAGGGCTCATTTTTATGTTAAGGGAACTCCCAAACTAAAAAGGGGTCCCTAAAAATGCCCAAAATAACCCAATTTCGGGTTTGGAAAGATTAGGCACATGGTTAGAGGGTGTGGGGACCACCCAAGGGTTCACATGTGACCCTAAACCCCCAAAATTAAGTACATCATTAAACAAAAATCAAAACTTAATGAAAGTGGGATCATTAACTCCCAAAAACAAGTTTACAACACAACCAATTACCCTAAGCAAGGTTAATAATTACAAGACATAATACATTACAAAAGAGGACCACCCATGGTGTCCAAAACAATAATTCTAACACTAAGGCCTCAAGCAATAAACATGGCTAGGGCTTAGCCCGTGGGATACTTGTGCAAGATTGTGTAGCTAGCCTGAATCCCACGTTCTCCTGTAAACCTGTCACCTACACACTCATTGCACACATTAACCACACTATCCGATAAAATATAAATCAACGACTCAGTAAGATATCAATGAGTTCTAAACTAGCCTAACATCCTACTGAAATCAAAATGCGACAACGTGCACAATTATACTCAATTTTCAAAAGTTAGACAAGATGATAGAGTGACATATAACCATAGAATCCCAACATGCAACAACTAAGTATCCATCAATATAATTATGTTCCAAAAACAACATCATATCCATTAGTATCCATGACATCATATGAAAATGCGACAACATAGAAATTAAGCTAAATTGGCGCTATACGCCTAAATGTCCACACATGTCTAATAAGATCAAATCTCTAATATAATGTCCAAGATATAACAAATCTCTGTCAAAACATGTCTATGAGCAAAGAAACAACAAGTTACTGAGCTATAAAAAGTGTGGGCACTACATCCCCCTCTACTAAAATTAGACTTCCTCCTGGAATTCACTGAAAGAGATAGGGATATCTAGCCCTCAAAGGTGTTGCATCCTCCTAGGTAGTTATTGTCTCATCGTATCGGTCCCACTGCACTCTAACCTAGTCCAAGTCTCGACCCCGAAGGGCCAACCTTCGGTGCTCCAGTATGTGTACGGGCTCTAGTCTCCACTGTCCTCCATCCTCTACCTGTAATGCCGACCAATCCAAAACATGAGAAACATCTGGTACATATCTACGTAGTACAGAAACATGAAATACATCGTGGGCCCATGCAAGGTGTGGTGGAAAAGCTAGGCGATAGGCAACTGGATCGATGACCTCTAAAATATCAAAAGGCCCTACAAAATGAGGCGATAGCTTAGAACCCTTTCCATAATGGATAGGACTCTTATGCGGATGGACTCTCAAGAAGACTTTGTCACCCACTGAGAAGTGACGATCAATCCTCTTGGTGTCTCGTGCATGCACCTTTCGGCGTGCTCGCTTGCTCAAGATCTTTGTCTAATCGAACAACCTGCTACTCTAAATCCTGAAGATAGGTTGGTCCTAGAATAATCTTGTCATCTAGTTTGTCCCAACTCAAAGGTGTCCTGCAAGGTCGTCCATACAAAGCTTGGTAAGGAGCCATACCAATGGAACTATGATAGCTTGTTGTTGTAGGAAAACTCAACTAAATGTAAATAATCTTCCCATTTCTTTTGTTGATCCATCACATACATTCTCAACATGTCCTCCAACACTGATTAAACTCTCTCTCTGTCCATCTGTCTCTGGATGATATGCTGAGCTGAAATTAATCTGAGTACCCAGAGCGGTCTGAAAGGAAGTCTAGAAAACTAAAGTGTAGATGGTATCCCTGTCATTAATGATGGTCTTCGGAATCCCATGCAACCTAACAATGTCCTCCATAAATACTTTGGTGATGGCTTGTGCATTATAGGTGACCTTGGTTGGCGAGAAGTGCACAACCTTGGTCAACTTATCCATGGTGACCATAATGGCATCATGATGATAAGAAGACATAGGAAGTCCGACTATGAAATCCATGGAGATCACATCCCATTTCCACTCGGGAATATCATGAGGGTGTAAAAGTCCTGTGGGATGAGAATGCTCTGCCTTGACCCTCTGGCACTCAAGGCAACGTGCAACAAAATCTACTATGTCCCGTCAAAGACCTAGCCAATAATATAACTCTCTCAGATCGGCATGCATTTTCTTCACTCCTGGATGTGCCACATATGGGGCTCGATGAGCCTCTGTGAGGATGAAGCTACGCAGATCACCTGACTTAGGCACGTAGATGCGCTGGTGGAACCAAAGCAAACCATCTGCCTCTAAAACACACCCAGAATATCTACCCTCTAATGAACCCTGTGACTCCAACATCTATCTAGCTCCCTCATAAAATTTGTCCTCTGGAAGGTGCTTAAGAATCTTGCCTCTCAAATCTGACTGAAGTGTCAAAGAAGCAAGCACATGTCGTCGTCTACTAAGTGTATCTACAACAACATTTTCCTTCCCTTTGATATACTGAACCTCCATGTCATACTCACATAGGAACTCCATCCAACACCGTTGACGAGCGTTGAGGTTTGGCTGTGAGAAGATATGTTGCAAACTCCGATGATTTGTCCTCAAAATGAAAGGTCTACCCAAAAGGAAATGTCGCCAACGTACTAGAGCATGAACAAATGCTGCAAGCTCTAAGTCATGAGTAGGATAATTAAGCTCGTATTCCTTGAGCTTACGAGACTCAAATGCAATAACCCGATGCTCCTACATAAGAACTACTCCCAAACCCTCTAGTGATGCATCAGTGCAAACAACAAAATCCTCTGTCAGTCTGGAACTACTAAGATGGGCGCTGTGGTTAACCTTTCCTTAAGCAACTGAAAGGCTTGCTCACACTTTTCTGACCAATCAAAATTCTTCCCTTTTCTCTGAAGAGAAGTAATAGGGTGAGAAATCCTAGAAAAGTCCTGTATGAACCTGCGGTAATACCCTACCAAACCCATGAAACTCCTCACCTCGATGGAATCGATGTGGGTGTTGCCGGTCCAAGATAGCATGTATCTTAGAGGGATCTACTGGAGATACCCTCACCTGATATGATATGACCCAATCGAATCTCTATCGAAAGAACCTACATTTTTCAAGTTTCCATACAACTTTTACTCTCTCAAAACCTGAAGTACCTACCTCAAATGCTCCTCGTGTTCCTCCTCGGAATGAGAATAAATCAATATGTCATCAAGGAACACTAAAACAAAGCGATCCAGAAATGTCCTGAATACTCCATTCATGAGGCTCATGAAGACAATCTGGGGCATTGGTTAGACCAAATGGAAAAACTGTGAACTCATAATGCCATAACATGTGCGAAACGCTGTCTTATGAATGTCTACATCTGATATGCGCAACTGATGGTACCCTGACTTGAGATCGATTTTGGAGAATACTCTCACTCCCCGCATCATATCAAACAAGTCATCAATCCTAGGGAGTGGATAACGGTTCTTTATTGTGACCTTATTGAGTTGTCTGAAGTCTACACAAAGTCTGAGGGAACCATCCTTCTTTTTCACAAATATGACTGGATCTCCCCAAGGAGATACATTAGGGTGAATGAGACCCTTATCCAACAACTCCTCTAACTAAATCTTTAGTTCATGAAGCTCTGGAGTCGTCATCCGATAAGGTGCCCTAGAAACTGGTGTAGATCCAGGTACTAAATCAATGGTGAAATCCACCTCTCTGTGAGGTGGTAACCCTGGAAGCTCTCCTAGAAACACATCAACATACTCCCTCAAAACTATGTATGATCATCTAAGGGTGAATGCTCTGGAATGCTCTCTGATTGATCACCGATGGTGATAGAAAACAACTGACATCCCTTACACATGCTCCACTTGAGTTGCTTAGCCGATATCATGCATAAGGAGATAGGCCTCTGCATCCCTGATATCACAAATGTACTCCCAAGATCATCCTGACACTCAATGACCTTATTTCTGTAATCCACCTTAGCGCGATGAGCCTCGAGCCAATCCATACCCAACACTACCTAATAGGATCCTAAAGGGATAACTTAGAGGTCAAGAGTAGTGGAGAAGGCTCCTAAATTGAGTGTGCAACTCTCCACAGTATGAGTTTGGCCCAGAGGCCAACTCAACCTGCCAACTGTCTGGTTTCCTAACCACCACTAGCCCACACTGGTCCACTATAGAAGGTGATATAAAAGAATCTGAAGCACTGAATAAAAATTATTGAGATAGAAATAACCCGATAGTACTGTTGTCTCAATGATTGTGGGCCGATGCTCGGCTCAGTGGTTGTTAACCGCCGTATATACATGATGGGCGTGTCCCACGTCACCCACCATCTACTCGGATCTAGCAGCTCTCTATGCATCCATGGTATTGGGTTTGTGCGGGCACATGCACACATAGTGATCAGGAGATCCACAAATAAAACATCCTCCTATACCCCTCTGAGATGGGGTCCCTCCTGTACTCTGGTGTACTGATCCTGTCGGTCCAACCCTAGCAGACTGCTGCGTGTGAGCTAGTTGTGCCTGTTGAGTACCTTGCCTCCTATCCCTGGCTCCACCAAAACCACCTCTAGAACCACCTCTCTGAAATCCCTGTGTCTGTCTAGCCCCTACTGTGGGTGGCCCTGCTGTTGTGTTTGTCGCTGCGGGTGTGGTGGAGCCCTCGTGGCTGTTGGCGGAGGCCAAAATCCTCCTCTAGGGGGTGGTGTAGTACCCGTGACCTCTGACTCTGAAAGGCCTGTATCCTCTCCTGAAACTTTCTCTTGTTTCTATCACGGTGCTCTGTGCCTTGGTCTGTTCTCCTCAGCTAAGTAGGCCTTCTCAACGGCCTTCTCAAGTGTGGGAGGAGATAACATCCTAACTGCTCCTGCTATATCTGCATTAAGGCCTCGAATAAACCTGTTAACATGTAATTTCTCATCTTGCAGGTAATCCACATACTGCAGAAGATCCAGGAACCTGCTCTCATATTGTGCTACTATGTCCAGATCCCTATCGTAAATTGTGAAACTCATCGATCCTCTTCTGCACAAAATGCTCTGACATATAACAAGCCCTGAAATGCTCCTCGAACATCTCCCAAGTCACTGTCTCTCGAGTCAGATGGAGCTTCCGCTCCTCATTCCTCCACCAAACACCTGCTGCGTCTCGGAGGAGGTGTATAACAAACCTTGCCTTGACGTTGCTCTCGTAAGAGTGCAAGCCAAAGCAACTATCCAAGATAAGGAGCCATGACTCAGCCCCAAAGCCATCTATAGAGCTGGTGTAGGTGGGCGGCTGCAAGCGAAGAAGATCCCTGATCACACTGCCTGTATGTCGATCCTGGCGATGTAGTCCAACAGGCAAAGGGGGTCGCCTATCCCCAAATGGTCCCTCGAGGCTGTGTGAGTGGCTACGAAAAAATGAAGCTACCCTCTCGTGATGAATGGAAGGACTACGTGACCTCTCCCGCCTCGGTGTATCATGCTCTGGCGGCTCTGAATGCACGTCCTCACCTATCGGCTCCTCGTCTCCCAATGGTGTCTCCTCTCTCGTCTTTTGTGGTGGTGATAGACGCTGCTCCACAATGCCTATTAGCTAGTGCAAGGCCTCTAATATCAAGGCCCCAATTTGGGTGCCAATTGCTCCCGCGTAGGTACACTACGCCTCAAACCTCTAGCTGATCGTCCCCTCTTGGGTGCCATCCTATGCACGAGGTGAGCGAAGAAGTTATTAAATTATGATTAAGTGGTTGTGAAATTTTTTAATTATTTTATTTATTTATTCACTGTAATGTTATTGCAAATATTGTTGACTAATTGACTGATTACCTAGAGTGTCCGCGTGTGCGAACCTCCGCTCTGATACCAAATGTAGTGCCCCGCCTTGGGAACGAAATTCAACCAGTATTACTAACCATTTGGGATAAGTTTTTTGAAAGTAACTAAGGTTCTACTTTACCCCCTTTCATTAATATTTAAGTCATATTAATTATTTATTTCGAGGTTGCCTAAGACATTAATTCTAATTAATTTTAATTATCTAGCCTCTATAAAACTTACACATTTTTAAATCTATATCTCATTTAATTAGGATTCACCCCCAAAGAGAAATAAATACTCATCCTTAAATAAAAATCATTTCCCACAAAATTACCCATGACTTAATGTGTGTAGGGTTGAATATGGACCCTAGGATTAAATCAATCTTGGCCCTTGGTTTTGAAAAAGCCCTAAAATTGCCCTAACTTCTTTATCATTTCATTTTCTTTGCTTTCTCATGTTATTTTCTTTTATTTGGTTTTATTTCTTTTTGCAGGTTGTGTTGGAGGAGTCATGGAGTTTGTTTGATCTTTCACTATATTGCTAATGATTCATACCATGAAAGACGTATTTCTTTATTTTTCTTTCTTGTTGCTTGGAGTTTTATGGAGTTAGTTTCTCCTCTTTTTCTTTGTGTAAACACTTAATGTAATTTTTTTTTGTTATGAAATAAATATATATACATATACATATATACATATATATATATATATATATATATATATATATATATATATATATATATATATATATATATATATATATATATATATATATATATATATATATATATATATATATATATATATATATATATATATATATATATATATATATATATGTATACATATGTTTATACACATATATATACATATATATGTATTATATATATATTTTATTATTATAAATTTTTTTATATTGAAGGGGTGTGGGGTGGATCTGTGGAGGGAGGGGCGGTGTGAAGGGGCCGCGTGGAGGAGAAGTTCGTGGTGGATAGGCGGGGAAGGCGGCGGGGAGGCCGCGCGAAGGAAGGAGGTGGGGAGTATGCGAGATATAGGCGGGGGCATACATACGGATGGGGGTCGGTGTGTGGGTGTGGCGGTGGGTCGACGAAGAGGGGACGGGAGGAGGTGGCGCCGGGTGACGGTGATATAACTTTACATTACATACATGTGAGGCCATATGATATATATATATATATAGAATATATATATCATGGTATTTATATACATGTGTGGGGTGTGGGGCCGATCCTCCCCAACACAAATCTTGAAGGGGTTATTAGCGGTTTGTTTTTTTAAAATTTGTTTAAGTTTATGGAAGGGGGAAGGGATACATATAATAATATTGTATATATAGTATATATATAATATATATATATATATATATATATATATATATATATATATATATATATATATATATATATATATATTGCTACTTTCTATTTAATAAAAATACTGCATTTTTTTCTATTTAATATTAATACAAAATATATATATATATATATATATATATATATATATATATATATATATATATAACATGTTTTAAATATAAAATATTATTTTATATATATATATATATGTATACACGTATATATATTATATATATATAATAAAATGATTGAGATAATAAGTTATGAGAATATAACAATTTAAATGAATAACAACACTAATATAAAGATATTACATGAGGCATTATCAAAAAAAAAGAATTTGTATAGTTGAAATTTCTTCCCCACCCCCCCTTTTTTTTAAGAAAGTAAAAGTTTGTGAAATATACTTAAATATGAGATGAGAATGCAATTTCTAAAATTTCATAATTAATGGACTATTTTCCCTTAATATCTAATCTATGATACTTTTTCAAAGGGATGTTCAATTTCAAAATGATAATATTTTCTTCCACTAATAAATACCAAACTTCATGTAACAACAAAATTTCATTTCCAATGCAAGGCATATTTAAGATTTTCAGATTTGCACACACAAGCAAGATATCCAATAATTTTGATATTTTCTTTTGAAGGGACATGCTTTCAAAAACAAATTTTCATTCAAAAGAGTTGCCAAAATTTTCATTTTCGAGAGACTCAAATTCAATGTTCAATATACTTTTAGAAAATACATAACTACTCATTAAATGAGTTACAAGTCTCTTACAAGATGTTTAAGGAGATTGCTAAATCAATAATGACTCAAATTTATAAGAATGCAAATTACAAAATAAGGGTTTTACAAGAAGTGCAAGTTTCCACAAAGCCTTAACCAAAAGATACAAAGAGGTAATGTCCACAAAGAGAGAGAAGAAGCCAAACAGGACTCCAACAACACCAACTATCAACTTTGAGCTCCAACCTTCAAGCCTTCTAGAAATCCAAAAAGGAGAAGAAAAGCTTGTTAATCACCCAACCATAGACATCATAACATGTCTTTCCCAAGGTTGGGATGCATGCTAGCCTCCCCAAGCCCATGGGAAAGAGGACTACTATCCACAACTTGCACAAGGATGAGGGTGAACTAATAATGTTAAACCACCACACAAAAAGAGGACAAAAATAAGACAAGACTCCAAATTTTACAAGGTGAAAAAGAGGAGAACCCAAGTTCTACCTCTAAAACAATGGGGAAGAGAGGAGAGGAGTTCTCCAAAAGTTGTTACCAAGATTATAAGCACAATAACAAGACCTCCATACCCTCCTTATTGCTCCTATTTCATTTAAACCCTCCTTATTCCTCCACCCTTTCTCCAAGTCCTTCTTGGAAGGATTTTCAAACCCAAAGGGGTTTCCTTACCAAGAATGGGGAAGGAGATTCAAGCCAAATGAATCAACTGCCCCACCTCAACCTATTGAGGGGAAAATACTAAGACCCTACAAGGCTTGTCCATAAAGCCTTGAGGATTGAGAGGGAAAAAATCCCTCTCTCTTCCCCCAAAACTCCAAAACTCCACCATACCAAATGATGGAGGGAGCAAAAACAATTAACCATAAACAAAAATCCACATACAACAACCACATTTCCATATAAACAAATCTACAACTAAAAAAATTCAACACATACGATTTAACTTAAGAGCCTACCTCAAAGAAAGCTCTCAAAAATCTTTCCAACTTCCAACTTCTCCACTCCTTGACCCAAGCAACTTCTAGCTCCAAATCACCCAAGCATCCAAGCAAAAAGTTAAAAAAGGTTCTCTTCTTTTCCCATGAAGGAGAATTTGAAGAGGAGCAAGCAAAAAATCCACACAAATGAGGGGGTGACATGTGTCACCCCTCTCCTCCTTCAAGGTCAAAGATGCCAAAACAAAAGAGAGAAAGGGTAAAATGCCTTTTAGCCCTCTTCTCCCAAATTACTCTAAATGTTAACAAGACAAATCTAGTGCAACTTTTAACAAGCACTCTAATCCACACCCCTTACATGGATGTGACCAAACAAGAGGCAAAAAGGGAGGGAAAACTCCCTCTAGCCTTGGAAATAAGCCCCCTACCCATTAGGTAGGGTCCAAGGGCTCATTTTTATGTTAAGGGAACTCCCAAACTAAAAAGGGGTCCCTAAAAATGCCCAAAATAACCCAATTTCGGGTTTGGAAAAATTAGGCACATGGTTAGAGGGTGTGGGGACCACCCAAGGGTTCACATGTGACCCTAAACCCCAAAATTAAGTACATTAAACAAAAATCAAAACTTAATGAAAGTGGGATCATTAACTCCCAAAAACAAGTTTACAACACAACCAATTACCCTAAGCAAGGTTAATAATTACAAGACATAATACATTACAAAAGAGGACCACCCATGGTGTCCAAAACAATAATTCTAACGCTAAGGCCTCAAGCAATAAACATGGCTAGGGCTTAGCCCGTGGGCTGCTTGTGCAAGATTGTGTAGCTGGCCTGAATCCCACGTTCTCCTGTAAACCTGTCACCTGCACACTCATTGCACACATTAACCACACATCCGATAAAATATAAATCAACGACTCAGTAAGATATCAATGAGTTCTAAACTAGCCTAACATCCTACTGAAATCAAAATGCGACAACGTGCACAATTATACTCAATTCTCCAAAAGTTAGACAAGATGATAGAGTGACATATAACCATAGAATCCCAACATGCAACAACTAAGTATCCATCAATATAATTATGTTCCAAAAACAACATCATATCCATTAGTATCCATGACATCATATGAAAATGCAAAAATATAGAAATTAAGCTAAATTGGCGCTATACGCCTAAATGTCCACACATGTCTAATAAGATCAAATCTCTAATATAATGTCCAAGATATAACAAATCTTTGTCAAAACATGTCTATGAGCAAAGAAACAACAAGTTATTGAGCTATAAAAAGTGTGGGCACTACATAACCTAGGTTTTGATATGTCGTTTCTATCAATAAGTAAAGGAGCATAGCAAGTGCTAAGCATTTTCTTTGTTAAGAAATGATGTGAAATATGTCTTGAAAACCATGTATCTTATGACAACTACATACTAAGCCTAGCGATCCACAAATTTACAGATAGTGTTTAAAATGAGAAGAGGTAAAGGTAGGATCCTAGCGGCCGCTAAGCTAAACCATGATTTATTATTTTATGTCTACTTTCAAAATAAGAACTTTTGAGCCTAGGGTCTTATATTTCGTTTTTCAATAAGTAAAGGAGCTTAGTGGGTGCTAAACATTTTATTTGATAGGAAATGATGTGAAGTATGAGTTAAAAACCATGTATCTCATTGGAACTACATACCAAGGCTAGGGATCCAAAACTGTAAAGATAATATTTAAAATGAGAAGAGGTAAAGGTAGGAGCCTAGCGACCACTAAGCTATACCATGATTTGTTGTTATTTTATGGCTATTTTCAAAATAAGAAACTTTTGAGACTAGGGTCTGATATGTCGTTTCTATCAATAAGTAAAGGATCTTAGCGGTCACTAAGCATTTTCTTTGATTGTAAATGATATAAAATATGAGTTGAAAACTATGTATCTTATGGGAACTACATATTAAGGCTAGTGATCCAAAACTGTAAAGATAGTGTTTATATTGATAAGAGGTAAAGGTAGGAGCCTAGTGGTTGCTAAGCTATACCATTCAATTCAATACGTTATGGCGTTCCATTCAATACGTACAAAATCTTAGTAGTTGCTAAACATTTTTCATGTAAAAACAAATGTGAATTATATGTTACAAACAATAAGTCTTGTGAGTACTACATAATAGATGAAAACATAGTAGCGACCCAAAGCTATATATGTATGGTATTTATAATGACTGGTAGTAATGGTGGGAGCCTAACGACCGCTAAACTAGAGCATGATCTTTTATTTTATCACTTTGCTTTCAAATTATTAAACTGTTGAACCTAGCATCCACTATGCCCTTACTTTCGATAAGGAAAAAATGTTTAGCATTCGCTAAACATTTTCTCCCATAAGATCCGATGTGAATTATGTGTTTCAAATAATATACCTTATGGGAACTACATAAGGCTTGATCCCTCTATATGATATGTAGTGCAATTATTGTCTCCACTAGGTACATTCCACCACACATGATATGTTATTTTATGGCTATTTTCAAAATAAGAAACTTTTGAGCCTAGGGTCTGATATGTCATTTTTGTCAATAAGTAAAGGATCTTAGTTGTCGCTAAGCATTTTATTTGATAGGAAATGATGTGAAGTATGAGTTGAAATTCATGTATCTCATGGGAACTACATACTAAGGCTAGCGATCCAAAATTGTATAGATAGTGTTTATTATGAGAAGAGGTAAAGGTAGGAGCCTAGTGGCCACTAAGCTATACCATGATTTGTTATTTTATGGCTATTTTCAAAATAATAAAATTTTGAGCCTAGGGTTTGATATGTCATTTATGTCAATAAGTAAATGAACTTAGTTGTCACGAAGCATTTTCTTTTATAGGAAACGATGTGAAGTATGAGTTGAAATTCATGCATCTCATGGGTACTACATGCTAAGGATAGCGATCCAAAACTATACAAATAATATTTATAATGAGAAGAGGTAAAGGTAGGAGCCTAACGACCATTAAGCTATACCATGATTTGTTATTTTATGGCTATTTTCAAAAATAAGAAACTTTTGAGCCTATGGGAAACACATAATTCGTATCGATCAATTTTGAGGGTATGTAATGCAAGACCATGAATTTATCTTCACCATGCATAGCCTAGAGAATATGGTATAATTAAAATAAATGGATAACAATATCATTCAAAAACCATGCACATAGTGTTGAAATAAGAAACAATTGATCCTAGCGGTCGTTAGGTCATTCCATTCAATACGTATAGAAGCTTAGCAGTTGCTAAGAATTTTCTCTCGTATGAACAGATGTGAATTATATGTTACAAAAATACGTCTTGTGAGAACTACATAAGTCATGATCCTTCTTGAGAGTTTGCAGTGCAACACTTACTTTCGATAAGGAAAAAATCTAGTGTTACTTTCGATAAGGAAAAAATGTTTAGCGTTCGCTAAGCATTTTCTCCCATAAGATCTGATGTGAATTATGTGTTTCAAAAAATATTCCTGTGGTACATATAATATTTATAATGACTAGCGGTAATGGTGGGAGCCTAGCGATCACTAAACTAGAGCATGATATTTTATTTTATCACTATTTTCAAATTATGAAACTGTTTATCCTAGTGTCCGCTATGTCGTTACTTTCGATAAGGAAAAAATTCTTAATGTTCGCTAAGCATTTTCTCCCATAAGATCTGATGTGAATTATGTGTTTCAAATAATATACCTTATGGGAACTACATAAGGCTTGATCCCTCTATATGGTATGCAGTGCAGCTATTGTCTCCACGGTACATTCTAGCCAACATGATATAATTATAATCAATGAAAAACACTAGCGATTCAAAGTTGTATAGATAGTGTTTACAATTTGTAAAGGTCATGATTTATTATTTTACCACAATTTCCAATAAAAGAAATTGTTGAAACTAATGTCTTGTCTTTGTTACTTTCGATAAGTAATGAAACTAAGTATTAGGTAAAAAAAAATTCCAATACAAAACATTGTGAATTATATGTTACAAACAATATATTTTATGGACAATACATATGGCTTGATCCCTATCGAGGATTTGTAGTGTATCACTTGTTTCCGCCATGGATACGAGCCAAAAGTGTATAGACAGTAAATGTTTACATCCTAAGAAGATTGACACTATAAATAAGTTAACATAAGTTCGAACAATTTGGAATAAATTTCTTCAATTAGTATTATAAATCTAACTTATAGTCAAAGTAAGAGAAAATAGACCCTTGTTTTAGTGGTACTCAAAAACATTGTTAATAATCAAATCTTTTATCAAATAGGTTTAACCCACCATGACCTTATAGAGAGCATTGTTTCCATGAAAATGGCTATTGTGAAGAGGGCCATACTTACGTTTAGGAAAAGTGTAATCCTTTCTTGTTTGTTTTTGATAGCTTGTTGTGGAATTTCCCACCAAGTGCTACGCTTAAAATATCTTAGAGTAGTTATAGACATTTAGACATAATGAATAAAGTATGTCCGATATACATATATTTCACATTGTCTTATATAACAAAAAATGATGAGCTATCACTAACTCCGTTAATGTGATTTGTTGCTCAAATACTCTCCTCAAAATACCAAACATTAGATCTTTCTGACCACTATCCTTTAAACATGTTCATTAGTCTTGTTACAGGATCTAATCCTCACTACTATAGTATGACCGATATACACATAAATCACATAGTCTTGTAAAACAAAAAATCCCAAGCTACCGCAAAATCTCTTTGAAATACCAAATATTACATCTTAATGTCCTCTATGGTTTATCATTAAAAAGGTGTAAATGGCTTAAAAATTGTTTTAGGTTGTTCTTTTATATGTTGACTAGAAGTCTATCTACCACTAAAGTGTGTATTTTTTAACGTTCCTATCATGCCATCTATATAATGTTATAGCTTGTTTGGCTCATATGTAATACTTTCAAAAGGTGAAAATGGTTTTGTATCTTTCAATGCATCATAATTAAATTTCATACTTTTAGAAAATTATATTATTATTGATTTGATCCACAAAATATGAATTACTGTAACTAGTTGAATGATACATAAGATGTCCTATCGAAGCCTAATGAGTCGTTAACCATTAAGTTAATTACTCTGTTATGATACATAGTAAAGAACTCTAGAGGTTGGTGTCTGCTAGGGTAGTATTTAAATTCCTTAACAGAAAATGCAAGAAAAACACTTTAAAGTTCATAAATGACCTAATTATTAATGTATTTTACTCTAAATATAGGTAAAATGTCTTCCATTGTTTGCACTCCATTTAGAACAATTCCATTCATCGCAAAAGTATTTTTGGAAGAAAAGAGACGAGGAATGGTTTGTGGAAATTAATTCCCTTGAAAACTACCACGTCGACTGTGGTTGTTTTTTGTTATAGATGAAAATCACAAGGAAGTTGGTATTGTTCTATCATCAGAAGTTATTGATTTGGGGACACTACATGTCTAGGTGGAACACTTTAACTTTGAAAACAATAAGTGTCTTATTTTGGATATGGAGTTGGATGTTTCTTTGTTCAGGAAATGGGAAATGCATGCCTCCATAAACAACGGACCATATTCTGTTAAAAATATGGTTGGAATTTGGGGATTCTAACAAATTTTGACAAAACTGGCTATTCAAATGTAGAAGTCATTCAAAATGGTATATTTATAGTATTCAAAAAATTGTATAGAAATGAGAAAACATCTTTTGTTTTCATTTCTTGCATAGAAAATGTTTTCTTTCACCTCCAAAACATGCCAAGTTGTTTACTATGCTGAGGCAAACATATTTGACTAAATTGGAGATAGACCCATCTAAATCAAAATTGCATGGGTTGAAAAGAATACTAAATAAATTGGGTCTTTTGAGGCTAGTGTAATAGTAGAGACATTTTATTCTTACTATTGGAGAATAAAAAGAGACAACAAAATGAGAGAAAAAGTTCTACATTATTTGAAAAATAAGCATCCAGATAATATTGTATTGACATCCTACAGTGAATCCAATGTAATCAAAAAATTTAAATTACATGAATCACACTACCCAATTATGCAATTGTTGGGTGAAGAGAGCAATGGAAAAATAAAATTTGATTCCCATATTGGGGAAAAATGGAAAAATGGAAAAAATATCATGAGGTGGAAGAAGTTCTTCCCGTCGTAGCTTAGACAATATTAGAAAACTATCGATGTCATTGGAAGAAAATATACCAGTAAGGGTGAAGGTCACAGATAATTTTTCTTATAAATGTGCATATCCATTCCAACTTCCATCAACTTTATCAGCTATTCCTTTGACTAATCCTTTCAATGTTGAATGTGTGATCGCTGATTTTTGTAATTTGGCCAGCGATATTTCTTCCGATGTCATAATGGAGCTTCTAACAGTTATCAAAACTAGTGTGTTGGATTGTATTATTATTGTTCTAATACCAACTGGTTATTCAAAAAATGTTAAGCGAAACAGTACAAAGATACATGGAAAAGGTTAAAGACATTGGAGTATCAATTTTGGATGGATGCTACAGACTCTATGATAGCAACGAGATATTCAAAATTTGTGTCTTATGTACACAATATCTTGTGTGCACAACCATGACAATAACAATTATTATAGATAAGAGGTCACTATGGATTGGATGGAGAAATTGCCACAAAAATTGGTAATTGCAAGCAAAATTAGCCTACAAGGAAACATCCATCCTTTTCTTTACAAAAGATCGTATGATTTCTGGGTTGAGATGTTCACTCAATGTTATTCCGTAAATTCTCTAGTACTAGTGCTTTACGATGATAGTGTCGCACTCCGTGCATTGGTGGATTCCAAACTATTTGTTGTTTTTATTGTTGAGACACATAGTTAAGCAATGTTTCTAAAACATTACTATTCTCATATGAAGAAAGGTTCGTCTCTGAAAATAACTTCAACAAGTGATTTTTTTAAATGGCTTTTAACCTAAATATGTTACTTATACAATTATTGTTTATGCAGACAACCACAAAGCTATAAAATATGATGTACAATTGTTTCACCGTGATGCTACACAACCAATTCAACATGGTGATTTAATTTCAATCATTTTATAAATATGTTTAATGAGCTCTATCTTCAATTGTCATGGTTTTCAATTTTTTTAACAAATTTATGTTTTTTATAGTTTAGATGACAGATGTGGAGGATGCGGGCACATTGACCACAAATATGCCATCAGATCCATGTATGTTAATCATGTGAATTTACAAACAAAACCGCTAATAAGCCCCAAAAATTTATAAGACAATAAATGATTATGCAAAAAACCAATAAGGCCCACAAATTTATAGGAAACAATATGATATCCATGTGTATTTTACAACAAAATTATTTATAAGGCCCAAAAATTTATAGGAAACGATAACTAATAGACATTAGTTTATATGCTTGGCTTAGGGTCGAAGAAAAAGTTTAAGAAAATCCATTTGTAAGCTACGAAAAATAATTTAAAATGAACTGTATAAATCTTATCAGACTCTATACATCCACGTTCAATACAGAAATGGTTTGACTAAAAAACCTTACATTCATCAATATCTCACTGATTTACAATTATATATTGTCTACAACATTTCACTGATTCACTACTACATACTGACTACTTACATTGAATTAACATTGTTTTAGATTCAACATCATCATAAATAGAACTACATACAACTTGATTCATCTCATACGTATGTAAAGCAACACTTGGCTAGCCTCATTAAAGGTTGTCCAACTAAGTGTAGTTCGACCAATGATGGCATATCATATGATCACAAATCCTCATCAATAGCTAAGGACTTTTCTCCACCAAAGGGTGGTTTGAAGAATATAAGTGTAACATAATGGCCGCTAAATTTGAATTATAAGATATAATAATTGATATTGTACTTACCATATCACCTTAGAAAACACTATGTTTATCCATTTAAGTTTGCCACAACATGAAATCGATTATGAATTGATTAATGTTTATTTCAAATACATTATGCTCACATTTTCAATAGGAAGAAATAGATTATGAATTGATGATTGTTTATTTAAAATAGCTCTTGCATCAATAGATCAAGAATGTGTAAAGGCGGTGTAATCCAAGCCGCAATCTCAATTGGTAATTATTAGTCGTAAGATACAATCTTGTTTATTTTAATTGGTTGTAATTGATATACGACCCTCGAAAATATTTTTTTTTTACTTCCCTACATGTAGCGATAAGAGTTATTTACTTATTTTTGGATATGGAGGACCTGCTTATATGAGATAAATAAATGAAAAACATATAATAGGAAGATGTCATTCAAGTTCAGTATGAAAGTTGTCAACCTACGCGGTGGCCTGTTAGAATTTATAAAATTATTATCACCATACTGTGAACTGGGATTCTAGTCTGACAATCTCATTTTTGCTGATGTTAAAAATATATCAAAGGGCTTCATAAAAAATATTGACCGTATTGAATCCAAGACTCACTTGGGGAAAAGAACATTGCAATATAGTCGAGGGAATAACAATAAGAGACCTAGAAAAGTTTTGGAGTAGAAACGATTTTTCATATAGTTCCAAAACACTTTGTGTATTACATTAGGTGCAAAGGGAAACCCTCCGAAAACTTTATGTTGGACATGAAAAAAGAAAAGATTATACAAAAGATAAATGGTTGATGGCTAATTTGTAAAAAAATATCACAAATAGTGTCTCAGGAATTGAATGTGGTAGAGGGCATCAAATACTTGGAGCAAGAAAATGCTAAATAACTATTTATCTTTTCAGAATGTTGTTATGATGGTACTGCTTAACATTGTCAATAATATATACATACATATGTTATTATGAAAGTACTATGTAACTCTATTATATTATGATGAGATTGTCGAAATATAAGTTGGGTGGATTTATATTTTCATTGATTATAAGATGACAATATGATTGAATAACTTATGTGGTGAATTATCAGAAAAACTTGCCCTTGAAAATTTGTAAAATAGTATTTTTTTACACTATTCATAAAATAAATATAAAATTATACTATATATACTTAATTGTTTTTAAATATTTTTTAATATAATTAATATATAAATAATCTATAAAAATTGACGGTCATATCTAAAATATGCAAGTCATATGTGATGGTTATTTCAAATATTTGCAACTATTTTACGGATAAAAATGATAAAAAAAAGTCTAAACGGGCATCAAATTTAACACCACGTTGTGGCCTTTGTTTACAACCATTGAAGGACAAGAGAAGATGTTCGGGATGATATTTGATCAAAAATGAATTCGAGGGAACTTATTTTTTGGAGCTTCACTATGACAAAGCATAAATAATGCTTAGCGGTCTGCTAGCCCGTTTAAAACATAACCATTTTCTGTATATAACATAGCATAAATAATGGTTGCAGTTGTTAGCCCATACAAAATAGAAACATATTTTGTACATAAAAAAACATAAATAATGCCTAGCGACTTTTGGCCCGTATAAAACATATACATGTTTTGTTTAGTCCAAAGCATAGATAATGCCTAGCGGATGCTAGCCCATATAATGGATTCTAATATTTGACATTTTGGATTCCAATATATGGGACTTTGGAGTGTAGTAAATTCCAATATATGTGATTTTAGATTCCAATATATGTGATTTTGGATTCCAATATATGTGATATTGGAATCCAATATGTGTGATTTTGGAGTCCAAATAATTCCAATATTTAAAATTTTGGAATCCAAAACAAGTAGTTTTGGATTCCAATATTGGCTATATTTTTTTACTACTGGGATTGGAATAAGTCCCAATTTAGTGAAATAAGCGTTCCAAGCATGCATCCTAGGATAACACCATTACAATTGGAGACATTTGTAATTCCTTTCACCATTTTTTGTGAGCTTAACTATTGTAAATACCTTAAATTCACGTGACCAAAGCATTCATGCCATAGTTTGCTCTTTGTGTTAGCATGGGTAACAAGTGAAGACCTTGTAGAGGTATCAAACTTATCAAATACATACAGACTTGAACGATGGTCCATTACACCTATAACTACAACATATTGTGGATCAAATAATTTATTTTTTATGTGACTAAAACCCCGAAGCATTATAAGTAATGAAGAGTTGTCAACTTTCTAAAGACAAGTTCATTTTGAGGCTTGTTAATACAAGTTTAAGATAAGATTCTTTATAAAGGCATTGTAATAAAGTTATTGGATAACTAAAGGGATGAATATCCCGAGAACTTGATTAAATATGCTTAATTTGACTTATGAAAAGGAGTGAGAACCACTATGTTGGTTTGCAACCACCTGTGATGTATTATAAAAGAGATGTAAATATGAAAAACAAAGAAACAAGTGAATGAATAGAGGAACAAAGGAAGAGAGACAAGGAATTGGGCTTGAGATCTAGAGAAAGAGAAAAATGTGAAAGAATCTTAAGGACTTAGTGAATTTAGTCTGTGGAAGAAATTCCAAGGCTGACCAAGTTACAAACAAGTGGTGGGAAAGAGAGAGGGGCACCAGCGGTGTCCTAACCGGGGTACAAAGTACAACCCCAGATGGTTCCTAGCCAGGAAAGGTGAATATACACACAAAGTGTATAGTATTTTTCCTCTCATAAGTGACCATAGTCTGGTGTCTGTAATCCTATGGATGCATTGGAATTTTGGTATTAAGAATTCCTGATTAGTGTTCTCTCTCTATGTTGGAATTTTTGAATTAGAATTCCTGATCCTTGTCTTCTCTCGACATTGGGATTTCGTATCCATTGATTCAGATAAGTATTCTCTCTGTTAAACTGTATAAATATTTGTAATTATGAAAATTTTGTTAAAAATCTAATAGTAAGAAGTTTAGTTCTTTTGTTTATTTGAATAAATGAGCAATTGAATGTATTTTGTCTATTTTGCTATGTATACTGTTAAAAATACGTTATTGTTTATGAAAAAATAGTGAATTGCAGAAATTAAATTAATGAAATACGTCAATTTAGATTTGAATGTTTATTAAATTAATATGAATTGTATGTTTCAATGGAAAATTTGAATCAATATATGAAATTAACATTATTTTACAATATATGCCTACAATTTAATGGTGTCTAGGGCTAATTATTTGTATTCCGTATTTTATAGTCGTGTTGTTGTGTTTTCTATTTTGTTACAGTTGTATTTCTTGTTTGTAAGCATTGGACCTAAAAGTTTCCCTTATAAATTGTTAATCCTATGCTCTAATTCCACCCGACACAATGTAATATATAATTACGAACATCAAGCCAATTAAAATGCTCCATGTGTCATTTGTTGTGTCAGAGTTTGCTAGATCTCTCTACCTTTTGTGAAGCTTTAGCCAATCAGAGAAGTCCATGTGTTATTGTCTCGTCAGACTTACTAATTATTGCAAAGGACTTAGCCAATGAGATACCGATAAATAACTTCGCAATGTCAAGCCCTTGTCAGGATTTTTGTGCATTGTGAAGTACGAACTAATGATAGAACTCCACGTTATTCACAAATCTTGTATTCGGTCAAATGCAAAACCTGAACCAATAAGATTAAGCCACCATTTTTCAAGAATGTGAACCAATAGATTTTTTCCATGTTTCTTTCGCCTATGGTTTTCCTTATGTACCTTGTCGGTTTGCGAAAAGTGATCCATTTAGATACCTCCACGTGTGTACCGGTTTGTCTTACTATTAAATGGTCTGACCTATTATGTTAATATACTAAATGTGATCAATGGTGAAGTGCCACGTACATGCTTGCTTTCACAGTGTCAGACTAGATACCTTGCCAATGAATTATTGACAATTGTCTTTGTCCTTTGTCAATTATCCCGCATTGCGAAGTGCGAACGAATAACAAAGAGCCACGTATATGCAGTCTTCACAGTGACGTAACCTTATTGATTATGTGAAATGCAAACTAATAAGAAGGTTCCATGTGTCTTATTTTGCAGTGTTAGACTTAAGTAACCGTTTCCAATGAATTATTGCCACTTGTCTTTGTCCTTTGCTTAGTAAATCCGTCCTGGACCCGAAATTGTTTGATCTTTGGTTTATTTTGTAAGCCTGAGGTCCGTAAATTAATTTTAATCATGTTTTAAAGCTTAATTAATCTTGTTTCAAACGTAGTCATAGATTTTAAAGGTAATTTACTATTTTATTCAATAAATTAAAGCTATAATCGATTTAGCTTGTTAATTTTAATAGATTATCTATTGAAAAACGTATCAAACTTCCGCAATTTAAAATTTGGTCAAGATTTAGCAGTTATTGGTCAAGATTTGAAATTTGTAATTATTTTGATAATTGTAAGATTATCCACACCTATCGTGAAGGCAATAGAGTGGCCAATAGTTTAGCAAATATTGGTGTCAACAACACAATGCAAACATGGTTAAGCGGTGACCCTCTTCCAGCCAAAGTACTTGATGACATCACTAAAGATATACATGATTTTGAACACAATCATTAATAGATACAGAGTAGGTGCCAAGGATGTGATTATTAATTTCAATGGTAAGTTTAATGATGTTTTTAAAATTTTGCACGCTTCAGAGGTCCCCAAAAGTAGAGACGGTATAGAGTCGAACGGAATTCAAATTTTTACCATTGTGCAGAGCAGGAACAATACCAACAAAATGGGGGGCCTCCATGCAAGACCGAACCCATTCACGATCCAGCCTGGAAAAATGACACAATTCTTTGGCATTATCTACAAATGGGGGGTATTTCAAATCTCATTGAAAAGATGCAGGGTTTTGACCAGGACATCTCGGTGAAATTCGCAAATGGTTGGAGAAAATGTACTGTTGAGTATGGAGAAGTCAGGGTCGAGATCTCTGAGGAACTCATCGCCTAGGTCATGGGGCTGAACCTGGATGGAGCCAAGTTCTTCAACAAAAGAGTCAACCGTGAGGTTGAGGCTAAAAAATTTCTCGAGGAAGGGGAGCACCTCGAGTTTGTCATGGCTGGAATAAAAGTGGCCTCTATCCCTGAGCCCTTTGCTGAGATAGCGCGGATGATGGTTAGGTACGTCACACTTGAGGGAAGATATGTCACCATTCCCCGAAGCATTTAATATTTCTCAATCATTTTCATAGGAATCTAACCATCAATTTCCCGCATTATCTGTTAAATTCCTTGGAGAGGTCTATTTTCGAAGTCTAGAATCATACCCGGCTGTACCCCTACACCAAGGTTTCGCTCATCCACCACCACTGCATCTCTTGCTCTCACCTCTACCTACTCCCCCTATTATTCTCCCTATCCCTGTCGACAAAGGTCTGGACTCTGCTACCTCTAGCAGAAAGATGAAAGGAAAAAAGGCTAAGGTTTCCCTGCCTTCTTCACAAAGGATTCTGCGTAGCCACAGGGATATTGAACTTGCCGAGAACTTATTGCATATCAGTAAACCTATTGAAGAATGTAGAGATGTGGATCTTCTTACCAGGGTTGGAAAGCTTGAAGAGGAGATTAAAGACCTCAAAAATGCTCCTAGAAATTTGGAAAAAACAAAAGGAAAGAGGAAGTTACAAAATTCTGAGGACAATGATACTCTCTTTGAGATTTTTAAGAAGCTCCTTTCACTTGATGCTAGGCTGGGAAATGCCAAGGGACATCACGACTACATCATCTCTGCACTGAAAGGTGTTTATAATTTTATGGAGCAGCACGTGAGAAGTGTTTGCAGCCTTAGTGGCATTCCTGATGACATCTGGGATTCTAATGAGACTCGTGACCTTGCCCTTGCTCAGGCGGACATGAATGATCCTTCACATGCCATGGCCATTGCGCTATTCACCTCTCTTCAGAAAATTAAGGTCAAGATTGACAGGCAGTCAAATAGTGCAAAGGTGCCTAGGTGTTGTTTAAGCTCTTTGTGAAGTTGCTATTTTTGGTGGTTTTTTGTTGTTTTCTTGTTGGGATGCCCTGTTTTGGATCCCTCTTTGAAGTATTTTGGTCCTTTTGTTCTTCTTCAGATCTCAGTTTGGATAGATCTTTTTGTACTCACTTTACTGATATATCTAGCTTTTGAGCCTACATGTTTAAGGCGTTTAGCCTTTCTTAGTTGGGTTTTCTCCTTCTGGTATCTGGCTACTTGAGCCTTTTTGTACTCAGGGTATAGTCCCTTCAAAACTATTTATCCTTAATAAAAAAATAGTTATTGGTCAAGTTAAAGTGTGTGTATGTAGTTAATTAGAGCCATATTTTTATCGGGAAAAGTCACATTTCATTATTAATAACAACACTTTGTGGAGCGAATTCCATAGTTTTCCTAGAACCAAAATTATAAACATGATAAATTGACAAGTTAGATGAAATTTTAGGTACCAAGAGTACATCATTGATGCTTCCATTATGTATTTTCTTGAACCAAAACCCAAAACATCATATTTTGAAGAGTTTCTCATGATTATTTGAGAAGTACTACAATTAGAAAGAAAATACAACAAACCATATGAGTGAGTTAGATAATGAGAAGCACTAGAATCAAAACTCCATTTATTTGACAAAGAATAAGCCTTAATAGAAAGAGATTTTCGTTTCCCTATATTTGTAGAGGAGGGGACATCAATTTTATGTTGATTTACTTTTACTTTTAATGCTTTTATTCTCGATAGGATTTGTAATCGGGATAATTAGTTTTGCTATGATATGGACAAGCATCATAAGCCTTCTTTTTTTGAATTTTTTTGGGTTTTGCTAGAATTTAAATGTTTAGAGATCTCTGTGGTGGTTATAGAAGGTTTGTTTGAATATATTGGAGGAGAACCTGATTTTGGTTATGGAATCTATTTTTCTTTAGAATAATTTGCCACCAAAGTGCATGGATTGAGCTAGGTAAGGAACCCGAGCTTACAATTTTCTTTACCCAAAAGAAAACCTTTCACACAATAGCTCAAAAGTAGGCATTTTGAAATTCTATTCCAAAGCATCCATTATGGAGTAAAATATAGATGTAGACACACTCTAAATACCTTTTAATTTAAATAGAGTCAAATTTATACTTTCATCATCATTTTTTTCTCTACCACCAACTTTCAATTGTGATAAGTGATTTGAATTTAAGCAAAAAATCATCAATAGATGGAAAATAAGAGTGGGGATAGGAATTAAAATTTGTATCTAACGAACATAGAACTCTTAGACACATTCAAACCAATCAATCCAAACACTTCGTTTTGTTTACACATGTAGGCATACTTATCATTCTCTAAGGTGAACACATGAACGTTTTCTTGAAACACTATCCATAGGCCTATGGACTACAAATTATCTCACATGTTTAGTTTCCGGGCATGATAGGTAGCCGTATTTAGGGGTTTGAATAACCTACTATCCATTGTGGATGAAAAATTAAGAAATTGGATAGAAACAGGTCTTGAACATCACGGTCCATGAAAAATGCCCCTAAAATGACCATCTTAAAAAAAAAATACTTGTTTTGATAAAATTATTGTTTTGAGAAAAATATTCCCTTTTTTTTTTTTAATTTCACCTCCTTTTGAAAAAAAGCCTTTAAATTCATTGATTTAAAATTATTTAGTTTGATGATTCGAGATTTTTGTAAAAATAGGGTCCAAGGGTTTGAACCTTTGACCTCTTGAGGTATTCAACATCCTACCAAAATATTTTCCCCCACTTGTGCTATGAAGTGCTTCAAGCTTGGATATGCCACATTCGATATTTAAATTTTTAAAAGGCAAGACAATACCTTTTAACAAGGAGCGTCTCTTATGTCTCGAATCCAAGACCGCCTTAACTATCAAATGCCTTTGCAACTCTCTAACAACCACTCCATATTTTTAACACTTCAAGAGTTATAATTGTTAAGACATGTACATATAGGCTTACCATTGAGTAAGCTAAAAACTTAGCTCGCCAAGTTGGATAGACAAGCTAACTAAGAGGTCTTAACTCCGCGTTGGCGAGATGATTAATTCATGAGTGGGGTTTTAGAGCTCAATGTTTTTTTAAGTCATATCTAAGCATTTCTTAAGATTTGGATTGTTGGTGCCATGGGTGTAATATTTAAATATATGCACCTTTTATTATAATTTTATTTAGTTTATTTAGCTTTATTTAAGCTTTGTTGACTTAGTCTACTTTGCACACCTCCTAGGCTTAGATTATGATAAGTGACACTCATTGCTTGGCCACTTGTCTCATGTGTGCCTATTCATATGGAGGTTGTTACACACATGTCTATCATATAGTCAAAAGCCAAGTTGGGTTATAACTCTTGCTTTTTCTATATATAGACCACTTCTATTTGTAAATTGTAAGCTTGTTGATATCAATTTCATTCAGTTGATTTATTAGTAGTAATGTATTTTTATTATAGCATATTATTTTTTAAGAAACTTCTAACATCTCTGGAGTGAGTCCAAATTAAGGAGATTTCAAGGTTTCACCTATTCTTTCATGATATCGGAGATTTTGTGTATTAGATCAAGTGCCATTTTTGAAAGTGCATGATTTTTCATGTAGTTTAAAATGGCGGGTTCAATTTTGGTTTATACTATATCAGAATTCTACTTTTAACAAAAAATTTACAATTTATCGATGCGTTTGATTTATAAATTGTACTACTTATAAAGTGTCACTTCAAGTTTTTGGGGGAATAATTTATTGATCTTAATATAAATTCTTGGGGGTTGCAAGGAACATTTTACGTGCCTCTTATCTCTTACTTGTGTTACATTTCCTTCAAATTTCTTCATTTCCTTGCACTAATGGCTAAGTCTAGGCAAATTGATACCTTAAATCCACACAACTATCACACTTTGGCATTCGGTACACATCGGGTCTTTTTAACACTTGTGGGCTACACCGATTCATATTGGGTTGGTGATGTTGATTCTCGTAACTCTACTTTTGGATTTGTTTATCACCTTAGTTTTGGTCCCATTTTTGGTCTTACAAGAAGCAAATTTCTATTGTAATATCATCCAATGAGGTTAAGTATCGAGGTGTAGTTCTAGCTAGCCTAAATATTTTATGGTTTTGTCAAATTTTGTGAGTTTGGATTTTGGCAGATCGAGCCCACTATTCTTTGGTGTGTGACAACCAAAGTTCCCTTCACATTGCATGAAATCATGTGGAACATCAGTGTACCAAAAAAATTGAGATCCACATATACTTCATTCGAAAACTCATCCGGGATGGTGTTCTTAGCTTGGAGTTTTTTCCTACAGAGGAGCAAGTTGAAATCTTCACTAAACCTTTTGCATCACCTCATTGTCTTGAGTTGTGATCAATGCTTGTGGTCAAGGAAGTTGTACTTGGGGAGTTCTCAAGTTCTTTCTTCCATCATTATTCAGATTTGTATCTCTCTTTTAGGCAAGAGTTTTTTCCTATGTGTTTTCTCCTTTTCTCTATTTTATTAGGGATCTTTTTGTACATGGATAATTTATAGGGCCTAGTTCTTTGGGACCCATTTATTTCTTACTTTAAACTCCTGATTATAACTTAAGGGAGGGTGTTGGTGTAATATTTATATATATGCACCTTTTATTTTAAGTTTACTTAGTTTATTTAGCTTTATTTAAGATTTGTTGACTTAGTCTACTTTGCACACCTCCTAGGCTTATATTAGGATAAGTGATACTCATATCTTGACCACTTGTCTCATGTGTGCCTATTCATGTGGAGGTTGTTGCACACATGTCTATCATATAGTCAAAAGAAAAGTTGGACTACAACTCTTTATTTTTCTATATATATACCACTTATATTTGTAAATTGTAAGATTGTTGATATCAATTTCATTTGGTTGATTTATTGGTAGTAATATGTTTCTATATTACTTATTACTTATAAGATCTTCTAACATATGGAGTGAGTCCAAATTGTGTATATTCTTTGGTTTCACCTATTATTTTTAGGCACCTTTGGGTCATATTGATGCCACATGGGAGGAATGATTTGGATTGAAGAGAGCCCTAGACCTGCTGAGCTATGGAAAATGGTGATGAATATGAGCGAGACACAAGATAGGTCAAGCTAATGTTGATCCGTACATGTGCTTGTTTTGAGTCGTTCTCAAATATTTTTGGTAATAATATCAATGTCCACCGATTCACTAATGTCTATTGAGGGGTCACCTTTGTGATTTGGGTTTGAAAGAGCCACCAAATTGAAATGTGGGGAAGTCAATACAACTCCCCGCAAATTTTTCTCAATTTAATCTTTCAAGGAAAACAAATGCAAATCCTATAAAAATGTACAACTCAATGCATCTAAAAAATGTAGGTATTTCTACAATTCTTTCAGATGGCAATGACATACTTGAACAAGACTAATTTCTACAATTTTAAAAGGAGATTAAATTTTGCAACTAGTGCAAAGGTTGATTGGGGTTTTTATACTTATCCAAAGATTTGAAACCATGTGAGGATGAGAAACCAAGATGATAAAGTAGAAACCTATCAAATATTTAATCCTTCATTTTGATACACTCTAGAATCTCCCATAGGAAATACACAATACTAATGATATTATATTATTCTCTGCAATCTAGTACATCATTCTACAATAATTTCTATTAAATAGGATTTATATAGCTAAGAATAACACGTGAATAAATTTTTTTGGTGTAACTAAATTACAATTGTTGTGAATATGTAAAACAAGTTTGTTAAATATAAAACCATTTGTTAAATAACATAACTCCCTATACCGAGTTTAACTAGTGTGAAAACAATGAAAAATAGGTAGAAAAGAAATAATCTACTACTTAATGTGAAAATAACTCTAAAAAAACATACTTGGAAATGACTCAAAAGTATTTGTTCACCGCAATGACTGATTTGAAAAGTTAAAATATCCCATTATCACATTATTGTATTTGATTGTGTAATTAATTATACATTTTTAGTATAATTTGCATGTTTTGTTATGCTCAATTCAAGAAAGCATATTTTTATGCATACATTTTGGTGGATTCCAACTATATTGCACCTCTCGGGGTATTATGTCACATAATTTTCATATGCTCCTAGATTGAAAATTTTGAATTTTTTCATGCTTGAAAGTGTTTGATCCCAAACCCCAAGGATTCTCTTTAATTTTTATCAATTCTTACAACCCTCATATGTTTGATTCTATGTTTAATTTTATTTTATACCACCAATATTGAATTCATATAAAATTATAATAAGTGTAGAATTTAATCAAAAGAAAATAAATATTATTGCAAAATCATTGGCTACATCTAAACTAGGCTCGAAAAATAATATAGAATTTAAACACGTGTCTTCTTTGTATTTGAATGTGTTTTGCAAGATAATGTAGCTTCCTTGAATGTAAATTTAACAAATATGCTTTTGAACATTGATGTAATCATCATGAATATGTTGATCACGATGCATATGTGAATGCTTAAGACCACAATAGTCTTAAAATTAGTCAAACACTTATGAATTAAAACACTCCTAGTGAGAAAAATGACCCACATAGTGCCCAATTTGAAATGTTTCTCTTTAAAGATCCTTTAACAAATTGTATGTACACAATGATATCCTAAAAGAGGTTGCGTGAATTTTTTTGAAGGAACAACTATTTTATAACGATCTTTGAATTCTCATACTATCCAAAACCTTGCATACTCACAAATATCTTCTTGTAAATTTAGAAAGTGGTTTTACATTAATAATGCACCACAACTAAGCACATACATTGCAATTCAAATTTAAACATATATGATTAATGAATTCAAAACTAATTGCATAAACACACATTCTAGGAACATATATAATTGACAAGAGAGGTTTTTAGAAAAATATGTGATTTGTCCCGATTTTGGAGTCATTAAGAGAAAACTACACAATATAGGCCTAAAACCTAAAGCAAAGAAGATTGAAAAAATAAGTACAAACATAACATTTGACCAAAATTATACGGTTGACTAGAAACAAATTGGAAAACTTGTAGGGTATGCTTTGACAACTTAAGAAAAGCGAGAATTGGAATTGACTACCTTATATACATACTCCTAAGACCCAAAGGACTTGCTTGATTTTATGGAGTTTAGTGAAAATGTCTAAAAAAATCTCTTTCCTTAAAACCTTAACATGGAAAAATCTTGTAAAATAACAATAAAATGGGGATATTTTAAGGGTCGGTGTTATCCCCCCATTATTATCAACTCCCTTGATGGTAATAATTCTTTGAAGATAAAGTATAATTCATTTAAATAAGTGATCCAATGAAAACAAAAGTGCCCCACCTTTCACTTTGAACAACTGAATCAATGCAATAAGTAAATGCTAGAAGCTCTTCAAATTTCCTTAAATGTTGTTCTAAATTCTTTTCATTTTTTTCTACGCACAAGGATGATTCCCTTTCACTTTCTTAATTGATCTCAATCTATTTCATATTTTAAGTGCACTATTGCACATTATATTTATAGACTTATTGAATTAAGATTTAGGACCCTATTGTTTTGTACACAGAGACACTACAAACATAAAAATAAAACCTAGAAGGGCCAAAAACCATGTGACTCAAAATGAGGGTTAAAGAGCCCACAAAAAAACACGTTCTAGAAAAACTATAAATACTAGAAAATAGGAGAGAAAAAAGAGAGATAAGAGAGGAAAGAGGGGAATAAGTCGAAGATGACACAAAACATGAAACAAATGCCAATAAGAGTCTAATATGGACCAATTTTGAGTGATGTAATAAAATTAAATCTAATATAAGGACATTATTGATAAGATAAAATAACAGTAACATACAAGATCTAGCTAAATAAGTACAAGCAAGAGTGATATATAGGGTTTGTAGAATGACTTAACGTACTATGTATGTCTAAATTGATTATAGGCTAGAGATTGATGTAGAATGGTGTATTTTGGCTTGTATAACCTCTGTTTCTGAAACTAGGAGTTGATGATCTCGGGGATAAGAGCGCTTAGTTGAGGATAGAGTTTCTGGGTGCTAGTGTCCATTCTAGGTGCTAGTGTCTACGGAGTAGCTTTCGTCGTAATTCTTTCTTTGTCACTCTGTATCACCTTTATTTTGTTGTAGGTCATGTCAGGTTTGTTGTACTCCTCTATCACACATATACCGTAAAACAAACCCTATATACCTGCATAAGACACAAGCACACATTAGAATGAATAAAATACATATGAGAGAGTTAGGTGACCATGTGTTGTTGATTTCTACACTACATTTCATAATCCATGTAGTTCTTATGGTGTGTGGTTGAAATTGTGTCCCTTAAGCTAGGATACCAAAGTTCTAATTGCATAAAGAATAACGGGATATAAATACTTTATCCCAATGAAAGAATGTGTGATATGGAATTTAGAATAGCCCCCATATGCAATGAATAATGCAACCCAAAATGCAGTCCCTTGTGTTGTTCTTTTGTATGTGGTAGATATAGAAATGATAGCCCAATTGCCCCCTTAGAATAGTTAGTAGGTTGTGTATATATGAGTTCTTAGTTTGAATTTTGGAACATAGTGACACCAAAATCTGACCTAGGTTGTGAAAAGGAGACAAGAAAATACCAAAATCCAAAGCAAACCAACAAAAGCAGAAAATAAGGCAAATAGGACAAAAATGTCTAGAAGGACATTAGCGGCTAGCACTACTTGTCTTGTCTGGGACGGAAATGTCTTGAAACAAGAAAACAAAAATGAAACCAAAGACATGAACATGGATCCTTATGACAAGATCAGAAAGATGTAAAATCATAACCAAAGATGCAATTAAAGTCAATCAAAATTATTGTCCCTGACTTTCACCCCTGAAATCTAAGACTACCCCATGTAAAAAAATTTGCACTTTTAAAATAACGGGTCATTTTGTGTTTTTATTGCTAGAAGATGCTTGTATTGTGTTAAGATATTCCTAGTGAATCATAGGAGCCAATTTTGACAAATACTTAGATGCCGAAAATTGTTTTATCCCTTTGTCAAGTTTTGTCTGCGGGAAATTTTTATTTAATTATTTAGAGCCCCGTTTGAAGTAAATTGTGCTCTGGTTTAGCCCTGTTGAAGTTTTACATGTCAATATTCACATATACCAGTAGGGTTTTCACCAAGAATGGATCCTGGGCTTTGTCTATGACTTCTGGCAATGTTTTTCATTTTTTATTTTTTCTCGTATTTTCTCTGTGAAATTCCCCTAGGTCAATTCCTTCGCCAGTACAGTCTGTTTTCTTGCCTGGAGTATCTAGAGATCATCTAAGACCGCCATTCCAGAAGGAATCTAATTTAGGAAGTCAAATTCTCTTTAAAAAGACAAATTCATGCACAAAAGAGCCTCTTCTAGGCAAGTCACATTTTTGGGAATGGATGGATTTAAACTGCAATGGGATTTTTGGTAGTAGCAGGCAGGTGAGAATTTTGTACTTGCCTTGTAGGGTACTTTTTCCCATGAAGGCAAAGTCACTTAAGTTACGATGGGAAAATTAGAGGCCGTAAGCAGAAGGGAATTTTACCTACTTTGCAGGTGAAAATTCCCATTATAAAATAAAGAAAAATCACTTAAGGCATTGATGGGAATTTCTTACCTGCCTTGCAGGGTAAAAATTCCCATTATGGAAGTCAAACAGCTTAAGTGGATGAAGGGATTTTTGGAGCTGCCATGCAGGGTGAATAATCCCATCAAAGATGACTTTTAAATATAGAAATCAGCCTTATTCAAAAAGTGCGACCCCTTTGGGAATTAAATAATAACTTTAATGGCATTTATTAATAGTCTTCCTTCCTAATTTTGGCGCCCAAGGATGATGGAAAGTCAATGCATGATCAGAGGTCAAAGAAGACTGAAGGAAGAAGGCTAAAAATAAATTAAATTTATTTATTTAATGCAGCCTTGAAGCATGCTAAAAAGTGCGACCCATTTGGTGAATAAATAATGCTTTTTAAAGCATTTATTAATAGTTTTTATTCCTAACTTTGGTGCCATGGAGAAATAGAAGGTCAATGCATGATGTGAAGTCAAAGAGAACTGAAGGAAGGAGGCTAAAAATAAATTAAATTTATTTATTTAAAGGTTGTCATGAGCATGCAAGTTTAGGCGCCCAAGTTGAAAGAAAAAGCATGTTTATTTATTAATTAATTGCCAGGAATAGGAGGGGCAATTATTAAAAATAGAATGTTGAAGGTTATATAAGCAGGGGCTGCCATAATGATGGATTAATTAATTCTTTTAGCAAAGGAGTGCAGCCAGACAATTTTGACACCCAAAAGGAGGAGGAGTTTGCATAAAGAAGTGTTTTTCATTCGCGTAAAGCTTGAGTTTTGTGCTTAGGATTGGAGGAACTTGTTTTATGCTTGTGTAATTATCTACATATTGGTACAGTGCCTAGATGAAGTTAAAAATATTTATGCTTGCTTTGCATTCAAGCAAAGCCTCAAATTTTAGGGAAGCGGGCTTTATATGTTAAGTTTTATGATAAAAATCAAGTGTTCATGTTCTGGTTTCCATCTTTGTCTGAATTAATTGTAGGTATTCATTACAGGTGCTTATATAATTGAAAGGGAGCTTCAATCAATGTCAGATACATTGAATATATCCTCCGAATCTGAAGAAATTCCCAGATCTGCACCAGTTGTAAAGAATTCTGCCCGAATAAAAAGAAAAAGAATTGCTTAGACAAAGATTGCTCCAACTATGGCAAAGTGGGATGAATGAGAAGGCTCAACAGAGAATCATGCATTACTTCTAGATTTGCCAATATCGGTGATACCGATCTAGGCCCAGAACCTCTTTCTGGGTTGATTGACAATCTAGAGCTAGAAAGACATCTCTCATGCGGGAAGTCAAGAGCAGCAAAATCATTTGAGCTTCAACATTCCCATTCATAGCTCAGTTGCCAGAATTTGTCATGGAGTGTGCAAGGTCATACCATCCACTATCTAGATCAATTAGGGATGTTGCGGGGAAGACAATAACGGATGGATGCACGGTTTATCAATTATTTTATGAAGATTCCAACACGACGGTGGTGACTACCATCAACATCTTTGGATCAATGACAATGAGATGGGAGAAGCATAAAGTCGACTATGTGGGCATAATGAACAACAGGTATATGAAGAAGCCCATATCTCCATCAAAGTTCCCAAGGAATCTTCCATGATCCAATCTGGTGCAGGAGGTGGATGACATTACCAAATTGCTATGTAGGATAAATGGTGAAGCTAACACTCACAACTTCCGCTCATGGATGTATGCCTTCATCAGGACCATTGAGATCAACAAAGCAGATTCTATAATCAATTGGTCAGAGATCATCAATGACAACATCGGTGAGCAGCTCGGAGTGTGAGGTAGACTTACAACTTCAAGATGACTTCATATTTGGTATATGCAGCAGCCTCGCAGGGTATCTTCTCCAAGCTAGATAGATGGGGTGTACTCTCGAAGGATCCTATTTTTGAGTGCTATCCATAGCTTACTATGCCTGAATGCAATAAAGATTACAAGGTGGTCAATGATGGATTCTTCTATGAATTCATTTGCAGGTTAAACAATGATCTGAAGACCAACAAGGTAAGCAAAGAAGCTTGGGAAGCTATATCCCAAAGCATGGTTGTATCTTCATCTAGTTCGCTGACTTCACATACATTAGGGCAACTAGATTTTTAGGGGAACCAATCAAACTACCCAGATATCCAAGCAAAAAATTGGTCATCATGGAATTATGCAGACAACTCGTGGAGATGCATGACCTACAGTCGAAATGACACAAGTCTACAGGCTTCTTTCCGATCACAGTGGGCTATTACAGCTGCCAGAGCATTCACAGAGCCAGAGGAATTGAAGCGGAGATGTTCTCTGAGTATGAGCATGAGTTCTTCCTAGCATGGCTAAACTTTGATCCATATGGGGTAGAAGAAAGACAATCTCCTAGGAATACGCGCATGTGCCTTCGTTAGAAGATTTCTAGATGAAGTGCAAAAGTGAGTACAAAGTTAGGAAGAAAGACTTCAACAGGTTATCAACGCAACAAGTGTTTGATTATGGATTAGCACAGATACCTGTGGATCTTACAGACGATGGGCCTGTGTTACTTGACACATACCATCAAATGGGAGGGGATAGAGCTGTACTTCAGGAGAACATTGGTGGCTGCCACACGATCGAGGAGAGGTTTGCCGTTGTTTTGGTCAACACTTCGAACTGGTTGCTGACAAAGGGGTATTGCCTTGATGAAGCTTTGATGAATCAGATCATAGGAAACCTCAGCATAGGAGATTCCATCAAAAGGAAGCACGAGGGAGAAAGCAGCAGAAGGCCTGAAAAGCTTAAAGTGCACAAGAAGTCTCATTCGAGGGAAAATGTCACTTCTACGGCTATGGTGCTAGTTCGACTTCTCTAGCGTCAAGTACTTCACCAAATTTTGCACCTCAAGAGATACTATCGTTCCTCTGTTGAATCTGGAAACATTTGTGTTTTCTCCTCAGCCACTCCGATCTGCACCTCTTCTTGAAGAAATGCTAAAGTTGCAGATGGCATAATTTGAAAGAGCTTTGTCTTTGGACAATACAGAGGACGATAGCCATGACACTGTAGCAATTTTGGATGGAGAGGAACCAAAGCACGAGATGGTGGTACATTTGAAAACTTATCATTCTCTAAGAATAAATTTATCAAAGTGGTTGGCTTTACAAATCGGTCCCGCAGAGGCTAGAGAAGAGATCAACTTGGAGGAACATGACTTGCAGTTGCTCCTGAGTTTGGGTAGAAAAGATAGAAGACCTAAAGTTGCTAAGGTGACTTCGAGGTTGATTATTGAGGATTCAGGGTAGAATTTCGCTGAGGTATTAGTTCTAGCAGAAGGAAAGAAGAAGTGTGAGCTCATGGTAATAGATATAACAGTGACCAAAGTATCGGTAGGTCAAACCACTACTGAAGGATTGAAGCAAGACACACAAACATTGATAAATGATTTATTCCTTAGGCTTGAAAAACAAAAGGTGGAAAAGTTAAACTTCAAAAGAAAGTGTCTCAGTTGTGCGAGATTATTACCAAAGTTGCCAAATCTTCCACTCAACCAATTTTAGCACATAAGCAGGTGAGTGATCATCTGATGCAAGAAGTGGAAGATGCAGGTAACCAAGTTAAAGCTATTGACAAATGGAAGAATCTAATCATTCGCCAAGCTTCTGTATAACTTAGAGAGGTGCTGACCCGTCTAAAGGTTATGAAGGATGCATTGGTTCAAGCTGAAACAACTAGTGACGAGCATGATGGACATGAACACAGTAGCTGAAAGTAACATGAGTACTTTGGTTGAGATAAATAAGCTGCCGAGGGAGGTTTTGACTACAAAACAAATTGTGCCTGATGGATCAATTGAAAAGGGGAAGTAACTTGAGTTTACAGTTTCTTTCCACTTGGAGATCTTTCAGAATCATGCTGAAAAGAATGTAGGCACTCGAGAGTATGGCATCATCACTATCAGACAATGTCATTGCTTTCACCAATGAGGAAGTGGTTGGGAACGTTTCTTCATACAAAAGGACCATTCCTAACAAAGTGCCTGATTCCCTGGAAGGATCTCTTCTGATGGTGCAAGAGAGGATTGATGGAGCTGTTAGGCCTTTCACGATGGATTCCATCAGCAAGCTGGTAATGCTACAGTCAGACATTAAGAAGTTCGGGCCTAGCTTGAAGGATGTGGAAGCGTGCATCGAGGTTTTGAATGAAGGCTTGCTGCAATTCAGGACAGAAAAAGAAGTTGTGGCTAAAACAAATGGGAAGTTGCTGAATTACATGTTCGACAAGTATATTCAGTATCAAAGCAAAAAGAAGATGTAGGGGTTACAACTGGCAGATCTTTCTTCTTCTATTTCTACGTTCCCGGATGTAATTGTAAAACTTAAAAGTTATTGGTTTGAAAACCATTACTTTAAGTTGTGTGGAACGATTCTATAAGTTAAATGACAGATGTGCATAATTTTGACTAGAACTCCCGATGCATGTCACTTAGAGAGGAATTAAAGGAAGATGATTTCCAGATGTTATCTTTACTTCTTGTTTATGTTCTAGTTCAGTTAAGTTTCCCATTTGTAATTTCCCTTCTACATTCTATAAGTAGAGGAAGAACCTTCGCGTTAATGTTCAAAATTTGTAAGTGACATTCTTGTGTTCCAGACTTTGTGCGAAACCCTCGATAGCCATTTGAAAGTAGAGGAATAGAAAGGAGCATATTTTTAGAGAACTTTGTGTCAACGGTGTATTTTGTTTCTAACTTTCTGTCTTAGATCTATTCATAAACTTTGTGTTATTCTAGATCTAGATTTGAAAGTTTCCTCTGCTTATAATTATGTATATTAATATCTATCTGTTTTATCTATGTGCATGTGATCAACTATGTAATATATTTATTGGATTGTACATCTCCCCCTTTCATTCATGTGTTTCTATTATTTTCCCCTTCTTTAGTATTTCTTTTCTTTTATAGCTGCTTACTTATCATGCAGAGCCGTATAGCTATGGTTCATGAGTTAACGGTTAAATTAGTACCCAAAAATAGATAGTAGCAAATTTAATTGTCAAATCTTATATGGGAGCCTCACCGGTAAATGAGGGAGATTTATCTCTTGATTGCCTAGGTTTTCACTATGCAGAAAATCTAGGCAACAAAAATCAAGAAAAATACCAAAGAGGTATCACCAATGCCTAGGTTCCATACTTATAAATCACGTGTATAACAACATACTAGAGGTGTAACATAATAACAAGTGCATATTTTAGTGGTTATATTTACCTCCTTTATGCTATTTAGATGAAATTCAAGTAGTATAAAAGATATAAGAAAAGCCTCCCGAAGTGGGCCGAAGAAGTTGTAGCTAGAACGTGCGATAGTAAGAAACATAGATCGGAGACCCATGGATCAACATTTTTATCCATGTGGGGTGACCTTTGTTTTCACAGAGGAGATATTGGATATGAACTTGCTAAGGAGATATAGGAGACTTCAAAATTTTTGAGATTGAAGGAGGGCTCGGGAGTGGCCAATTCTCGAACCAATGTATCTTCTAAGGATTTGAGCGTTCAATTGCTAAACTAGGAATTTGAGTGTTCGGCACTAGAGAAAGAGGGTTGGGAAAGCAATTAGTTTTTCTTTCCACCATGACACTTCCTCAAAAATAGGTTCTCTACTGCTACAGACGGTAATATGAACCCATTTTGTAACTTTCCTACTAGGTCCCAAAAACCCCTGTAAAGTGGTATAGGAAAGGAAATGATGTCTCATTCCCCCACTTTACGATCTAAGGGTAAAACTGCTTAGTAAATTAGAATAATGATGCTTGATATATTGGATTGGCTCCCAAGTTAGGTCTTCGGGAGGAAAAATTAGTACTTGGAATACAATTTGAAACTACTAGTATTGATTTGGAAAATGGTACTTGATTGAACTTGATTGTATTTGAAACTACTTTCAAGGATTGAATTTCCCCATATTAGATCATTTGAGGGAAAATTTGTGAGAATTTGTGAAAATGTGGGTTTGTTGATACTTGGAATAGAATTTGAGATTTACATTTTAAAAGATAACCTTCGCAAGATTTGAATATTTTCTTTGATTTGTCTTGGAATACATGATGATTGCGTATACCCTATTAGTACAAAATTTTCAAATTATCGAAGGATGGGTAATATGATACCCTGAATATTTCCCCATTTTTGGTGAACAGGGAGAGGCCGATTGTTGAGCGAGAGCCGAAAGAAAAAAAAAAAAATGGCTTAGAGATGAATTTGGAGTCAATATAGGAATAATATAGTAAGGAGTGTAATATGAGAATATCACATAGCCAAGCCTAAAGAGGCATTCCAAGGAATATTCAGTACAAAATAAATTGAAAATACAAACCCAATTCCACTGACGGTGCTAAAAATGGATAAGCGATGCTCAAGATATGGAGGAAATAGTAATAAGAAATTAGTTATCGTAGGGGTAGTCTAGGAACTATAATAACTATAAAAAGTATATTTTACTATAAATCACAAGGTGAAAAAGTCAAAATGAATTCATTTGTAAAGTTAAGAATTATGATTTGGAGTTCTAAGTGATAAAAATTTGTGTGCACGAGAGGCCATCCCAACTAGGTTCGAGAGAGGCGATAGAGGTTTTTAACATGAATAATGGATGAGCTGGTAAGTGACTCATTTGGCATATCAGATTAGTCTAATTTAGGTATTTTTTCATTTTTAATATTTTTAGTTCTCAAGGCATTTTACATTTGTCAAGACAAAGTGGTTAGAATGGGCTGGAGTTCTGTCCTTTGGAAAGTACCGTGTACAGATTGGGGCGCTAGTATCCCAGCTTTGTGTGCTAGTGTCTGCAGAGAGTTGGGTGGTTTCGTCAAGTAAATTTAGTAGCTTGTGTACTAAGTTTTTGTTGTATTGTCATTACTAAAACTATGTTTTCTATCTTGTTTGTGTTGTGTTGAGGGATAAGCACTCAAGGGAGTTTCGTGGAGGTATACACTTTTCCTCATTTCTTACATTGGGTTGAAGGAGGAGAGTGGGAAGACCATGTCAAGATGCCGGATACAACACATTGCTATATTGGGGAGATACCAATAATATGCATCCGATGATTGTGTTGTGTGAGAGGTGGTGTGCATATACTTGTAAATTTTGGATACACTTGTGAGATGATGGTGACATTAGAGGATGTATATGGGATTATTTAGTTGTTGATTGTGGGAGAGAGGGTACAAGTGATGATCCCAGGGGATACAAAGAGGCACCATAGGGTTGCAAGATAATATTTTATAGGTTCATGGGCACATGTAGAGTCATCGATCACATTAGATGACATTATTAGATCAGGTGTTCCTTGATTGTGGAAGTTTATTACATTAATACTAGAATCTAGTGTGGTAGTGGATGGAGGTAGGGTGTCTATTTCATATAGGATGAATGACATTTTCTAGAGTATTGAGGAGCATGGGACGTGATATACGTGGATTCGGTGTGTGTTGGAAAACTTATACAAGGATTTATATCATTTCACACAGGATGACCATGGTGGTGGTATAAGAGCCACTTCATTATTACATGTGTTAGAATATGAGTACATTAATATAGTATGACCATTGAGTGGGCCGAGGGAAGATTGGGGTCAACCATAGATATTTAAAGCTTGATGGGTGGGATTCAGGAGCCAATGGTTTAATATGATGACCTATAGGTCAATTTTGGACAAATGGGGCCCAAAGCCATTATTTTACCTTATGGGGGCTATGGAGGATGGGTAAAGGATAATATAGAGCTGTAATGCATTTGACACATCATGTGGTTAGAGAATAGGTTCCAAGGGGTGAAAATTTTATTTCAATATGAGAAAATATCTAGATAGTTTGGCACAAGATGTTCCCCCAGATTCATATGTATGGCATAGATTTATACGAGTAGTGAGGAGAGAAGGATCTAGGCTAGGGCCTACTACGACTCAATTCTAGTTACCTGGTGCCGAGGAGAGGGATGTAGAGATAGTGAGGAGTAGATTCGACGATGTGGGGTGTACCCCAACTTATATATGGTGGTGTATGGAGTGCCGATGGGTGTTATTGTATCCAATGGTTATAGATATGGTTGGAGGTCATCCATATGGACCTATAAAAGGTGGAGAGGTGGAAGGAGCATGAGAATATTCCCAAGGATGATGTCGAGTGACAACTATTGCAAGCAATGCAAGTAGACTTGATTTGTATTATTTATGATTTTATAGATGTTAATATTAGCATTTGTGATGATTGAATACTAATAAAGATTGTGATTGTAGGTGATGAGTATTGGTGATTTATTTTATATATGTTAAAAGACATGTTGACTCACAATGTTCCCCCATATGTGCTTATGGGGGAGGTATGTTGGACAAGGTTGATCATGTTTCTAGTGAGCATTCCTATTTTTTTGATCTAGTGGCCATAACATCCTCTACATGTATTGTGTTGTAGTCTAAGCAAGATGATGTGATGAAGAAGTTAGCACGAGTGTGGGAGGCGAAAGAGGTGGCCTCATGGAGATTATGTTTGAGAGATATGTGGAGCTCTAGGGCCAATATGCGGAGGCCATGGCTATAGAAGTGGACTTACGAGTGAGATTAGAGGAGCAACATCGTAAGCTCAATGTCAAAGGTCTAGTGTGGGCGTATCTAGCTATATGGTATCTATAGTCTCTAATAGTGAGGATGATGTATGATGTATAGAGAGGGCTTGGATACATATTTTTGTATTGTAAAAAAACATATATATATATATATATATATATATATATATATGGACATGATATTATATTGATATATATTTTTTGATGATGTGATTTATATTGATTTTGATATTGTATTGATTTTGTGTAATAAGTGATGATAATAATAATGTAGATGTTGAAATCATGTTAGAAATGAGATATTAGATAATAAGATATAGATAAGCCCATATATGTTAAATATGGAGTAGAGATGTAATAAAGATAGATAATAAACAATGGATCATGTGTGAATAAGCATACTAGTGAAGAATAAACATGCAAACATATAGTATGAAAGAAATGCATTGCCTAAGAAGAGAGAAGGTGATGACTATTAACAAGTGACTCGATGGATGTAATATCCCAAGTATATGTGTCAAAAGATAAACCCAAGTGATCACAACAACATGAGGAATATGTGAATCTAAAAATGGAAAGTGATTCTCCTTGAGACCCATTTGGGTGTGGGTTGAACAATAAGTGGGGCAAGTGGCTCATACATAGTTGTAGGAGGAGACAAGATGACAGGAGGAGGACAAGAGGTAGTCAAAGTCATGGAAGTTGGCATGTGACATTATAGGAGGGGAGAAGGGGATCTATCAACATAGAATGCATGATAGGTAATGAAACCTCTGTCTTCAAGAAAATGGAAACGATCATGAAGATCATAACAATCATTTTCATAATTATAGAATGGTTGGTTATGATGACACCATAATAGATGAGGATAATGATGCTCATTGGAAGGTAAAAAAATCAACCTCTCATCAAGTAAGGTGTGTAAAACATCACGTGGCCTAGCAAAATGTGAAAAGTATAATGGCTCATGCTTAGGAGGTGGATTGAAATGAGGTGGAGGCCTACACAAGGGTGGAATGTTTACATGAGTATGTTTAAGAGGAGATAGTGATCATGAAGAAGGTGCAATATGTGGAAGAGAAAAAGAAGTGCTACGTGGGGTAACAATAGAAGAACTATAAGAATACACAATATTATGATCATTAAGAAATTATTTTTCTAAATCTATAACTTTGAAGCAAATGAGAGTAAATGATTCACATGTATCATATAGTAATTTTTTTATCTCAAAGGATGAATTTTTTGTATCATATAGTGAATTTAATAGTCTTGTATGTGTCATTTATTTTTTTAGCATATTGCATTTCTAGATCAATATGCTAAAAAAGAAATGACGTATACAAGACTTGAAACATAAAATGTAATCATGAATTGGTTCATTATTTCCTTGATGCAAAGAAGGTAAATGCTTAAATGTAACTTTAGGACCATTATTAGAAATAAAGCGTCTAAGAAATGCCTCTTCCATATCAAGATAAGTACTAATAGATCCACTAGGAAAATGATGAAACCAATGAGAAGCAATATTAGTAAGACTATTAGGAAAAAAATTTAGTAACAATCTATCATTATAAAATTAATCCATAGCTGTCCTAAAAGCCTTCAGATTCATATAAGGATTGTCTGCTCCATCAAAAAGTGAAGAATTAGGCATAGTAAAACCCTTAGGAAAATATGAATTGTAAATCTTCTTAGGAATAGGGTTTCCATGAAGGGAATTATTATTAGTACTAACATAGTAGGACCTACTTTCAAGAGTAAGAGTATGTATCTTATTTTGCAAATCACCAACAACATGCATGAGAGAAATAAATTCTTGGGGAGGAATAACATACACATTGAGGGGCTCATTAAGGGGTTAGATTTTTCCATTATAAGTAGCCATGGGGACACTATTAGGTTGGAAGTCAAATTTTGGATCAACAAGAGGATAACTAGTAGTAGGAATGGGAGGAGCATCAATAGGAAGGGAGGTTTGCACATATTTATCAACAAGATCAATCAAATGGGGAGAACAAGGAACATAGATATTAGTACATTATATTTAGAAACATCAAGAGTAGTAATACATGCATCATGACTAAAATCAGATTGTAACACATCATGAGAAGCAATAAGAACATCAAAAATAGGAGCACAAGCAATAGAAGGAGTCATGCATGAAAGATAAGAAGAAATATATGCCTCTTTAGGCATAATGATAACATGAAAAGTAGAAGGTGGAAGAGACGGGGAAGGATATGAAATAGGAATATCAACCCCAATATGATTAGCACCAAGGATTTGTGCATATGTAAGGGGAAGGAAGAAGGAGTAAGAGGAGGGATAGGGCCATAGATAATAAAATTGACCAAATCAAGAGACTTAGGAGAAAGAAAATCATCATTAGTAAGGACTTATTCATTAAAAAATTGACCAGGTCCTCAAGACATGTCTTATTAGTAGTAATAGACTCACTATCATAATCATGAACACTATCAGCCTCTACATGGGTAACAATACAACATCAGGGCTAAGGTTGTAAGGTTTGGTAAACAAACGAGGTATTACATGATTGTAAGTATGGGTAATATGATACTTGTGATAAAAATAAGCTTCATTCTCAACATTGGTGAAATAATGATGAATAGTAGTCATAGGAATGGAGTCATAATTATGAGAACTAGAATTGGCTTGATGGTTTCACAACATATTATGGTAGGCCATGAGGAATATAAAAAATAAAGGATCCTAGAGAAATCTAGGGGTTCGATGAATAAATGATATCACCAAATGATTTAATAAAATTAAATCTAATATAAGGACATTGTTGATAAGATAAAATAACAGTAATATACAAGATCTAGCTAAAGAAGTACAAGAAAGAGTGATATATAGGGTTTGTAGAATGAATTAGCTTACCTCCATATGTATGAATTGATTCTCGAGCTTGAACTCGATCTAGAAGGGTGTATTTTGGCTTGTGTAACCTATGTTTTAGAAACTATGAGTTGACGATCTCAAGGAAATGCATGCCTGGTTGAGGACGAGGACCTCCTGGGTGCTAGTGTTTATTTTGGGGATATTTTCTATAGAGTAGATTTGATTATGATTATTTATGTGTCACTTCTTGTTACATTTAGTTCACTATAGGTCATGTTAGGTTTTTGTACTCCTACTTTGTCACACTTGTACATGTAAAACATGGCCTAGATACTGCACAAGACTTAAGTGCATATTAGACTAAATGAAAAATTATGAAAGAGTAAGACTAACCTAGATGGTCACCTCGATGTGATGTTGTTGTTGAGCGTTGCACTACATTTTAGACTCTATGTAGTTCTTGTGGTGTGTGATTGAAATTGTGTCCCTTGAGATAGAATTCCCTAGTTATAATCACACAAAGAATAGCGGGATACAACTACTTTTTCCTAATGCAAGAATGTGTGATATCGAATTCATAATAGCCACCCCTATGCTTTGAATAATGCAATCTAAAATGTTGTCCCTTTTTTTTGTTATTTTGTATGTGGTAGGTGTAGAAATGATATCCCAACTTCCCCCTTAGAATAATTAGTAGGTTGTGTATATATATGAGTTCTTAGTTTGAATTTTGGCACATAGTGACACCAAAAGCCAACCTAGGTCGTGAAAAAGAGACAAGAAAAGACCCAAATCCAAAAGCAAGCCAACAAAGTAGAAAACAAGGCATAAAGGACATAAATGCCTGTAAGGACATACGCAGGGCGCTACTATCATGTCTAGGTGGTACTGTCCTACAAAAAGGAAAAAAACATCACCAAAGACATCAACATGGATCCTCGTGACACAACTAGTAAGATGTAAAAGCGGAACCAAAGATACAAGAAAAAACAATCAAAAGTAAGAAAAAGACCAAAGAGGTGTCACCAAAGTGCCTAGTTTCCATACCTACAAATCATGTGTATAACAACATGCTAGAGGCATAACATACTAGTAATAAGTGCATATTTTAGTGAATACAAAAGAAACACCCAAATAAACTAGAACAATTAACTATTCTCATACCAAAACGTGTTGTTAATGCATCCTAACCTCACTTAACTTCTCAATCTCAAATACAAGTCTCTTTGCCTCCCATATCTACAATGGCCCACATCACTCCCATTCCTATGTCCATTTCCTTTCCACATTCCACTCCTCCTCTGTTTTATTGTTTTGATAACCATGTAAAAGATATGAAAGTACTGTTGGAAAAGGGAAATCCACAAGATTTCTATTTTATTCGAAACAAATGTTGAATCTACTTCGCATAAAAACATACATGTATAGAATAATGGGAATGGAATAATAAAGAACAAAACATATATTGTGAGGATTGAAAAAACCACTACAACCTATATTATGAGAATTGAAAAAACTACTACAAGATCCTCTTAGGGATACTAAAAAGGGCTAGTAGCTCTCATATTCAAATAGAAATCCCTCCTCGTCTATCAAAATGGAGAAACAAGTATCTTATACCCATCCAATGAAAACCATGTGAAAAGTAGAATATTTATCTTAAAACAAATGTCCCAATGTATTATTTTAATTGGATAAGGATTAAGCAATCTTTTTGGGAAATAGAATTGTGGATTACTAATATCTTATATAAGGAAAAGCCTTGATTGGTAGCCTTTTCTTAATCCCATAGAAAAATAAATTAGGATAAATAGCTTACTTTAAGTAAAATACACCATGATGTACCTATCTATAACACCCATGTGCCACTCAAGTTTAACATAGGGATCATGTACAAAAAGAGGTTCAAATCCTTTGAAATGGGTTAAAAACATGCCTAATGAGGTACCAATGTGCACTCGAAAATATCCATGAAGGATGAAAAAACATATGCACACCTACCCACACCCCTTATGCCACAAGGATTGTGTCCTTATATGGAATGTTCAAGGTAGTGAAGGAACGTGACTTACAAATGAAGAGTATTGATGATGAGTGCAACTTCATGAAGACTAAAGGAGGTCCATTTCCATCAAATAATGTTTCTAATCCTTACAAGAGGAAGGATAACATATGTGAATTGAATTTTTTCCAATTCACGAAGGATAAGGAAGGAAAAAATATGAAGATCTTTGTAAAAAAATTGACATTGAAGTGTGGCATATGTATGAAGATATTGTGCACAAGAAATGAAAGTGATTCCATTGATGTAGACCCAACGAAAGGTTATAATCCATTTACTAAAAGAATTTCCATGTGTTGTGGAGTGCATGGCTCAAAGAACCCTAAAAATAACTAAAAAGGAGGATCCACAGAAATAATGGAATCAATCATATCAATAAGTGTGGAAGTGTTAAAAAGCTCAGTGAGTACTCTCTAATTAATGGATATGAGATCATTTTAAATACAAATAATTGTTGGCTCTATAGAAGGAAGAACATCAATTTGTAAAATAACTTTACGGGGATGTATAAACATACATCTCATGTATGGAAATACTCATACTAGAATGATTGATAAAAAAATATAACATGAATGAATCATTAGAAGCATGAGGTGTGGGAACTTCATGCTTAGAAGAAGAGTCCATGATAAATATTTTTAGTATGTTCTCAAGAGTTCTCCACAAAACAAAGGGACTATCTATGTGCTTCAAATGATGGCAAAGCTGCATGGAAGTAGAAAACATCAAATTACTAAGTATAATATCACAATATGAGCTACTAATCTTATAGGTAAATTTGTGAAGGGGACAACCCTATTTGTATATAATATGATGAAGGCCCTATGTAGTGTTCCTTGTGAATATCCTACGGTGTGTGGTTTATTCCATTAAGACATATCTTGAAGTGTGTATGTCATAAAATGGTTTGATAAAGCAGCTCTTAAAAAACAATCATGATGTTCACATGTCCAAAACATGGTGAAAACCTGAAAGGGAGATAAAAACACACAATGTTCATCCTAAGTTATCACAAAAATAAATGAATGTACCACATGTCCTTACAAGGAGCGAGAGAACAACATGACACACACATCGAGAATGTTGAAAATGATTCCTCACAAGTGTGGAACAATATTTCCCATAAAAGTGACTATTAGGCATGAAACAAGAATCCCTCATAGATTGTACACAACAAGATGTAACACCCAAAACAACATGCCAAATGAAATGAAACCGCCCAAAATATGTGGAACTTTGTAAGGTAATGATTTACAATAAGTTCCCCCAAAAACTATTGCAAGAGTGCAATGAATACATAAAAATCTATATTTTAATGTAATTGATAATGTGAAAGAAAAACATTATGTTTATATACATTATGAAGAAATTCTATCCGTTGTTATAGATTATTCATTACAAAATACTTAAGATGAAAAAATCTCACTCAAATTTGCACTACGAGATTAAAGTTATAAACCATTTAATTTCATATCCTGAAGCTACTTAAAAGACTTAGTAAATAAGGTATAGGTACAATTTGAAGTTCTTGGGAATGAAAATATAAAAGTGTTGCTAACTAGCACTCACATACAAAGGTAAAATGGATACACCGATAGGGATAGGGAGAAACCAAAGAGTTGATAGTGTGTGGGAAAAAAGTGGTGTAAACAAATAAAAAAATGTTGAGGATGTGTAATGTAAATGCAAAAAGTGTAAATACTTAAATTTGATAATGTCAATATTGGAGTGGAAAGATTAGAAGGACATGCCAAATCTTCTAATTATCATCTCCTTGGAAAAATCGACCCTAAATTGTAAAATGGTCTTGTTGGGGAGTCTTTGGTTAGAGAAAAAAATTGAGGAAAGAAAGAAGGATTATAGCAGTAAAATGGGGGGTGATTTAGTGAGAACTGAACCAGTTACTATGCTTGGCATATTTGATGAGGCCACCGCACTATTAGAAAAAGTAGGGTTGTTAAAATTCTTCAAAAAATTTAATAGGTACGATGAAGAGATGAGTTCTTAGATTGCTAGCTCCTAGAATGAAGGATGTGTTTGTATTCAAAGCATCTCTTTCACAATCTCACCGAAGTTTATAGCCAAATTCACCGATCTTTCCTTAGAGGGAAAATGCGTTTTCAAACCCAAATCAGATTACAACCTAGTGGTGGATAATTTTATGCAAGGTAAGGGTACTTTAAAGCAACATTTCAATGGATTTGATAGAGAAGATTTTCCTTCCCCTTACGATGAAATAGCCTTAAAAATTATGTCCTACATTACACTTGAAGTATGATTTAAGGTGGTTTACGGTTACCATTTCCCCATGCTCAACCACACTCAAAATGGTAGACTGTATAACTTTCCTAATTTTCTTTACATTTCTCTAGCTAAATCTATAGAGCAAGTTAGGAAAGGTACCTTTACCTATCCCCTACATCAAGGCCTTCTTAAAGCCTTGGTTAAGACAGGTACACCCAAAATTGGGAAAAGTGAGAAATTTGGTGTTAAATTGGAAAAACCTAGCCTGGAGGATGAAGGTAAAGTGGTGGCTAAAAGGACGAGATCTTGTTTGGCTAAGGAAAATTCAAGGAAGAAAAGGAAGGAGGAAGGAGCTTCTGGAAATCATGCGAATATTGAGGTCAACTCAAATTCAGGGGAACAAAATGAAGGTTATGACCAGGTGGTCTAGTAATAGGGTTGGGAAAATGGAGATTAAAGAGGATACGATAATAAAGTGGATGGGTAGACTGATATCCCTTCCAAAAGGATGGATAAGGAAGAAACTTCTGATATGCATTCCCACAGTACAAAAGAGGCTATTGCGAGCCTTCATGCGCTAAAGGTTGCCCAGAAAAGCTTGTTTTTAGCTTAGGACTCAATGGTGAAGACCAATGTTTTTAAAAAGATTTTGAGAACTGTAGATTGGACACCGACATCAATAGGCACACCATAAGTATGGCGACTATTGATATAAGGGAACTCTAAGAGAAAGTGGATAAAATCACCACCATTGTGGTCAATGATAACTTGAAGAATGCAAATGAAATATGTATCTCTATGGAGAATGACATTCTAAAAATGAAGGAGATCATGATACAAATTAAAGAGGTTCACCTTTTGAATGTGAAGAGGGATATACATCACCTCAAGCTATTGGAAAAAATGATACAATCTATGCAAAGAGCTAAGCAGTTGGAGAATGATGGCACCTCACCTAAAAGGGAGCTGATTGAACCAGACTACAAATATTGGAGGATTACCATTGCTGGTTCGGTTAAGGAGTGGAATGACTACATGTATACTATGGGAAACCTGATTAAGGAATGATTAGATGATTCTTGTTTAAGCCTTTTTGGGAAGGTTTCCCTTTTGTTTTGATGTTAGTTTTAATCTTGTTACTTCATGTGATGTTAGTTTGGTTAAAGATGGCTATTAGTTTATCTATGTTTTTCCCTTAGTTTGGATTCAACGAGTATACCCTTGGCCACGTTTCTATGTTCATGGATCTTTGTTTTTTTATGGGGTGGGGTCCCCTTAACCCTTCTTTACCACTAATAAAAAAATTCCAATATTGGATTAATCCATAAATCATGACTTATGCACCTATTCCATGCCTAATTGTCTATCCGTAGCCCTATAGTAAGAATTATTACACCACTCAATCACTCACAAAAATTCTTGCATATATTATTCCCAATTATCATGCACAAAAATTTATAGTCATGCACTTGACTCTTGCACCAAATTATCTAATGGTTTCCATCTTCATTGTTTCTATGTTTGTTGGAGGAAATTTGTTTGTTCTATCATCTTTACTAATGTCACTAATATATGTTATGTATTAGACTCCATGAAAGTTTCAAAATAATAATTTCATCCAGGCCACCTAACATCATTTTTTCAATTTAATATCTTTTATGGGTTGGTAATTTCCTATGGGTTAGTCTTAATATGAAAGTATACGTACAAATCCCTATATAAGCAAGTCAAATACACTCATTTACTCACCTAGAAATTTTAAGATCTCCAATATAAAATATCTCTCAAAAGGAATATAATCCTCTCCTAAATTTCCCTAAAGTAGTAGTAGACATTAGAAGCATCCCTCACACATGTTTGAAGGACTCCAAACTAGATTTTGGAGTCAAGATACCCAAGTGAAAGGTCCAAAATCCAAGTCAAGCACAAGTAATCCAATCCATTACAAAACATTATTAAGTGATTGAGTTATCACATATAGTTTCATCGATACAACATTACATCTCTAGGTGGTGAGCTGTGTGGTTTGAGGCCTCTTCATAGTAGTACAAACATATATGGTGTATGGATTACAATTCAACCCAAACACTAACCTTTTTGCAGGGGGTTTAACCCATGGTTACGGTTTTGGTCATTTCATAGAGGGTTTCACATATTTGCGGGACCTAACATCCCACATTAAGAAATATTCTAGTTATTCACAAAGGCACAAAAAATTTCATAGATCCATTAACATCCTAGACAAAATTTCCAAATAAGGATGGAACCACTGGACAATTTGGTCCTTAAATTATTATTGTCCTAGTAGCCTATACACTTCTAGAATAAAATATTTAACATTTACGTGAAGTTTCCATCTAGTCTACCTATTTTACACACACAAATCAACTTCTAGGGAATTCAAATAGCTAAGTGCACTCATATTCTCATGATTTTTACATTTAGGACATGTTCTAATTGATCTATCTTGTGATTAATTTATATGTGTATTTAGACATGAATGTTAATTCCATGTTGCTAACCCTAATTTGGAACTTAAATAAGCAAAGAACCTTATATTACACTCGATTTAATTTTTCGGTTAAATCAAGAAGAGAGAGTAAATCAAAGATAATAACAACGATGTGAAATTTAGTTGGTCCCAGTTGATTGATGCAACATCCATTATGTGTGTAATACAACTACGCCTAAATTTTTAGAAGTAAACATATACATAGATGTTGTCATAAACCAATATAACCTAAATGGTACTAAACAAGAGTAATGTTTTTTGATATAATCATACAAACAAGACATAAAAACAACTATATGAGTACTTGTGCTATTTCCGAGATACAAACATAAAGAGGAAGAAATTACAAATAAATTGTCTCTCAACTAAATTAAGTGATTCTCGCTACTCTTTTCTCTCTCGATACCACACCTATGTTCCTCTCTAAAGATAAACCCAAACTCGCCTTTCATATTTCTAGAAAATATATCCTTCTATGAGAATCCAAATGATTTGGACAAGGGGTTCAAAATAAGGAGCTATCAAAGGAATGGGATAACGATATCTATATAAGGTGGTTGTGAGAGGTGAGAACCATTGAAAGTTGATAAAAATGTGTTCAATAATGCTTAATTTGAGCTAATAATCAACAAGTAAAAAAATCTTAAAATCATGCAATTCAACTATTAATAAATACATAAGACCTATTTTTAGGTGACTCAACGGAAAATTATTCACTTTAAACTTATTTTATAGTTTGCATTGAATATTTTCAATCTAATGAGGACTTTATATCCCAATGAACTTCTTTAATATTGATAGAAGGGAGTTCCAATTACACACTAGAGAGATTGGATTATTGACTATCACCAACACTAGAATGAAAATGAACATTCACATATCCATAATGATTTAAATAATTTATACCATCACCTATTTTATTTTACTAAAGCACATTGTTATCATTCATGTTTATACACTTTTACTGTCAAAGTATGCAAAATGTTGTGGCTTCTTTGAAAATAAAATAACAACGTATTATTATTTTCAAAAACTCACGGTTTCATTAATTTGTTATAGATCCATGTACTTGAAGATCTTATGTCTTTTTTTTATTATTGAATGAAACACAAGATTTTTTTAAGCTCGATATGCACAAGAAAGTCATAATCATTAGCTTATATAAAGGTATCCTAAATTACACAGCGTAATTTACGTAACAAGATAATTTTAACGTTAAATGTGAATAATTAAATATAAATTAGCAAAAAGATTGAATATAAATGATTATTTTTGTGGGGGATGCAATAAGATATTACTAGAGTCCCATTCAACAAAAATGTCTAATGGATGATAAAAGCCCCTTTGAGAGTAAATGTTGTTCAATGGCCAATAAACTGCAATATCGGTTTCTCTTACACATATACATGAATTTATTAGCTAATGAGGAAATAGGGTTATATAAGAATATGTAATTGAGTTTCTAAACAAATAATATTCATTACAATTGAAAAGGATCACAAATACAAAAATATAGATTTCCACCAAAACAAGGAATCACATGAAACCACACAAAATTTCCTTTCTCGATTTGGATGTCCTTTTGTTATAATACCCAATATTCTTCTTTGAAGCTTCATATTGCATTATGAGATTCATGTGAATTTTTTAGAAAATGAAAAATTACAATGGTATAGAATATTATGTAATTGAATATCTAAAAACTCATATTATTACACTTAAAATGAAAATATATTTTCTTACCAAGACAAAACTTTAGATATTCAATAAAACACACATCACATGACATGTGAGAAAATGCTTTTTCCCAATTCATTTTTTCCTTATCATAAGACCTAGTAGTCGGTTTTAGGTCAAAAAATTGTACATATTTATTATAAATTTATCTTGTAGGCCATAAGGTTAAACCAAAATGAAAGCCCTCTTTGAAACCACTAATCACAAAATTTTAATCACGCATTTATTCCCCAAATATTTGTTTAATATCCCTTTTCTATTAGTTGGACGATTAAATTTCAGCAAGTAAATGTTATTTCATAGTAGGTATATATCCCCTAAACATCTAATTGATATCCAAAATTGACATATAAAACTTATTTCCCTCTAAACTTATCCGGTTGTGACATTTTATCGAAAAGTTTCTTGAATTATCAAAATTTTACTGGGAATATATGTTAACTTGTGCTAGAGATCGAGTTAAGCTATTATGTAATTAATATTAATTTTAATTAATGACAAATAATTAGTATTTATTTAATTGTTTATGTAATATAAAACTAATAAAGAATTGTATTATATATATTTTTCATTGAATTTTCTAGTTGTGAAAATAGTATTATACATGGTGTATTGTGACCCAATGAATGATATGACATTATGAACAATATAAATTTAATACACAAAACAAATAAATCAATCAAATTATACGAAAATAAGCCCTACAACCATGGGGTTCAAAAATTTCTAGATAGAAGAAGCGATTTTTCATTAAAAACCTTAAATGGAGTGGATGAACCTCAAATACATTAGCCACAAAAAAACATACATGGAGATACATGGAAGCACCTAAAAATAACTACAATTACCTAGAGACACATGCATTCACCCTTACTATGACACACTAAATGATTTGAATTTACCGACAATAGGAATTTAATACACAAGACAAACAAGTCAATCAAATTATATGAGCGTAAATTATACAACCATAGGGTGCCACGAATTCTTGGGTAGAAATCTTCATCATTTGTTGAAAACCTCTAATGGATAGGATGAACCTCAAATATATTATCCATAACAAATCATACGGAGATACATGGAAGAACTTTCATATACTTGTAATTACATAGAAGCACCCATTTACCCTTAGTTGGATTAATATTAGATGGCCACCAATTCTCAAATGTGATGATAATCGGTTTGGGTTTATGTATATACCTTAATTTTTTAGTCTTATTGGTTATTTATCTTTACAAGAACCATTCATATATTAACCTTCCCTAATTGAAATCATACGAGATATCATCGTAAGCGAGGTGTTCTAGTTAATGTAAATATTTTTGAGATATATTTAATGTACATTAAATGATACCTTAGATACCATATCCTTCATACCTCCCACTCATCGTTTTACATACTCTTATGACATCACTTTATTACCTATTTCCACCCTTTTTAATTATAATAGATTTATTTTTATGGAATACACAACAATAAAAAGGAATGTAAGGTTAGGAAATTAGGATCTATTTCCATAAATTAACTTCCAACATTAATTTTTCAACATTAGAATAAAGTATTGGTTATATAAATTCATGCATATAATCTCAAATATATCAAAAGAAGAGAATCTTAGCTATATAGATCTATACTGAGAACAATATGGGAGTGCGGAGCCCGGAGAAGCTTCACTTGCTAAAATTGTGACTTGAAAATGCCCGAGTGTGGGACCCTACAATATGATAAATATGTATAATCTACTCCTACCCCTTATGTATAGTATTTGTTTCCTTTAAAATAGAAATTTTTAACTTTCTAAGTCCTTCGATGGTCTAGAAATATACTCTGTTGTCAAATTCTTGTTTTTGCATAGTCTCAATATCATTTGTAATCAGCTGAATCACTCCAAAACCCTAAGCATGGGTAGAATATCATATAATAATGTTAATTTTTGGATTTAAGTGCACCTCATACACTCGCCTACATCAACACTTCTCCCAAGATGCCTTAATCTACAAGTAGTTCTCCACCTAGTGTGTAACATCTATATGAATGTAGTTAGCTGGAAACTTGAACCTCTTCGATCATGCTTGATAGAATGTTCTTATTGATAATACTTGGAAGTGTAAAATGGATGTGCTTGGATTTAGGGAAGTTCGAATCATTGACTTGGTTGAGTTTTTTATAAATTTATTGGTGGATGCCCGAATGAATGTGCATAAGTTTTAGGGAGATTTAGGGAGCCTTGATTTCCTTTTGTGATCATTTCAAAAAAAATCCATGTGATTATCATGTGATTAAATGAGCTAATGTTAACTTTCTTATATAAGTTTCAAGGTAAGTTATCATGATAAGGCCAAATAATAGTGCATCGAAAGAAGAGTTTGAAAATGTGTTAGTGCATGATTGTACATGTTAGTTCGGATCATATTATACCACTTGACCGAAGTGTAAAATTTTATAAAGAGAGGATTTGATCAAAATCTGAAAGTTGCATCTTGGAAAGTAGATTTTGAACATTGGAATTATGTATTAATATTCAGATTTTTTCAAGACATAAGTGTATAAAAAACGCAAGTTAGAAAGGAGATGACAACAAGCATTGAGTGGGGATAAGATGTGGGTGTTTGTCTTAGCCAAGAAGAAAAATTGCAATAAACAATGTCAAAAGGGTAAATGTACAAATTTGAGTATCTACATTTCCCCCTTTAATTATGAAATGAAAATTGCATGCTTAAAGGAAAAGATACGTGAGTGTGTAGACACATTTTTTCTTCACTTAGATTTTTTTGTCTAGATGTGTTGGTGTTGGCACATTTCCATGATGAAACCTGCAACATAGAGTGTAGTCAATGTCATAATATAAATAGAACTATATCTAATAAGTAACTATAGGATTTGAACTTTCACAAAGAAAAATGAAGAGATATAAAACATGGAAAGAGTACACATGTTTGTTTTGTGAAGGGAAGATCTTCCCATTTCTTATTTATAGTTTGATATTTGGAGATTTGGATTGTTATTTTTAATTTTTTTTGAAATATTGGTTGTGATTAGTACCCAATTATGTCTAATGAGAAACTAGACTATTATGTGCATGTAACCCAAAACTAAATGGAAGGTAGAGAGAGGGGAAGAAAGATGTATAAAAACACCTAGAGAAGGAAGAAGATTATGTATCAAAGTCTTTAATAACTCTAATATCATCCCATTTAATAATGATGAGAGGAAAAATTCATACGAATAACTTAGTTACTTCAATACTTTCCATCACCCCAAGGACCATACCATTGTAAATGGATCTAAGCCTAATGTCTAAGTATATAGACACAATGCTTAAAAATAATGAGTTCCCCCATGATCTTATTATGTGTCATATTGTTTATTAAGAGTACATAATATGTTAAAATATCAATAAAGAAGAAGATTTGTGCCCAAAAACACTTGTATGTTTGCAATGGGACTAAGTATTGAAAGGAGTGAAATATTCCATGCATCTTGTAAACTGATTTGAACTATGTCTATTGAGTTTGAGATTATTACAATAACATGTATCCAATCTGAGAAATATGAAAATGTAGAAAAATCTTGTGGTTTTTCCTATACAAAAATGCATGGTATGGTATGGTTAGGACCGTCTGTACGGTCTTGAACCTTCTATATGGTTTTGACCATGTTTGTTTTCTATCAAAATTTGATGTCTGAAGTTTTTATGAGTATGTTTTCCTATGAAAACATGTGTCTAAACATATTATTCTTCCTATAAGTGTAGAATATACCTCAATGAATTCCCCATCTTTTGAGGCACATGTGAAAAACCATTTGAGCGTGTGGCTCAAAATAATAGATGTGTTCCCATGCATTATATGTTTGAGAATCTATAGGAGAGTGTAGAATGTTGAAGAGGTGTCACCTTAGAGAACTTGTATATGTAAAGGGATTTACACATGGTGAAAACCATGACACGCAAAGATAAAAACAACCAAGCAACAAAATAAATAGTACTAGTGAAAGCCATAATAAAAATGGTAGTAGTAACAAGGAAAATGTAATAGAACTAGAATAGAGAAAAATAGTGATTAAGTGAGCAAACACAAACAAGATAATGTAAAGAAAAGTCACATCAAGGTATATATCCATAAACATGGGACACATGTAATGTAACAAGAAAATCAAGGCACTTAGGCCACATATAAGAGAAGAAATCTCATGCAAGGAAGGCATGAAGCCACAAATATGGGACACCCATGGTGTCACAAGATAAACAAGTCACTTAGGCCACATATAATGAAGCAAAAAATTAGTAACACACACAACTAACTAACAATAAGTAATTTCAAACAATGATAAAAGTAATAAGTAGTAAGAGATTACACGAAGAAAAAATATGTCGATGTTGCACAAGACAAATGTGTTAGTCTTGTTAGTTTAAAAAATAACATATACATGATATATGTAATCAAGCATAATGAGGAAGTAGAAAAGAAACTATAATGAATAAATAAACCATGTATAATATGGGGGTATGCCCTCAAGAGAATAATATAAGGAACCATAATAGCTCTTATTTGCATGTAACGATTTATGTGTCATACATACAACTCAATATACATCATGAATCCATATGTGTAAAGACTAGAAAATATATTATATCAATTAAAGAATATTGGCTAACATATGTAATCTAAAGTTTTAATAATGTAACCTATGTGTATGGGTCTTGGTTTTATATTTTTGCAAATATATGTTTTTTTGTATTATTTAATATAACTATGCATAGGGAGAGGGGTAACACAAGAGCTACCCAAGAAGAGTTTTGATCAAGGGGAAATATTAACCCCAAATGGTGAAGGAGGTTTAGAACTCAAATATGTCAGAGTGTGTGTAGGAATTGTAGAGGAATCATAACATGATAAAAATTCAAGACACATAAACTTGCTAGAGATAGTACAAGTGGAAGGAATTAAATTGAGATTTGGGATGATAATACCATGTCTTGAAGATATTTTTAGTTTTATTGATGCGGGAAACCCATTGTGATTGAAGAGATATGATATATCATGTGATGAGGATGTATGATATTATCGTATTAGAAAACATATTAGAAGTATCACCCTTACAAGAGTACACAGAGGCAGATATAGTGCGAGGAAATATGTTCTTGTAAAATATGGAAGGGAGATCTACATGTTCTCTTGGGTATTGGAAAAGGAATCATATTATTCTATATATTTATAGAATATCAAGATGAAACTACTAAACAAAGGCATCTATTATAGAATCATACCTAGAGAACTGGTAAAGGAAAACTCTTATTTAGCCTAGAAGTTTTTGAATCATGGAAAATGTTTGGTGATAGGAGGAGGAATTTTAGATTAATCAATGAGGGGCCATCAAGGATAAGGAAATAATCATCAACATTAACCATATATAGATATTCAAAATTATGATCTATCTTATCTTGTTGTGGAGAATTAGAGTGTATATAGTCATCGTAATAGTAATCAAGATTAAAATTACCTCTGCTATCATAATGGACTAGTAGAGATAAAGTTAGTGTTATCCATGAGAGTATTTTGCATGTTCCCCCCATTAGGGTTGGGATTGGTGATGGTAGAATATTTTTAGAAGAAAAATTAGGATTTAGATGGTATGTTCCTGTTCCTATGGGGATACACATGTCTTCATCATGAATTGTTGTATTTAGATAATTCCATCTATACATAGTAGGTGTCACATTACTAGTAATTGACACATGAATATGATAATTTGAACTTATGTTGCAATTTGTATCATCATTTGAATCAATATCTATATCATCGTGTGGTGGAGAGGGAGAGATAGTGTTATAATACATTGTTTTCCTTCCCATAATTGATCTTGTGCATGCTCTAAGTGCTCGAGGAGGAGTGCAAGTGTTCATGCTTGAATGATATTTTTATCATTTTTGGTTGCACATAATAAATATTGTATTCTTATCCTCTTTGTGAGTAGATACCTCCTATTTTATATTGAAAATTATATCATGTAGTATCACATCATGCTCATTAGATATAGTTGTTATAACTTTCGGTATACACTGAGATTTTAGGACTTGAGATGGCTCCATAGGATATCATGGTATATCAAAGGAAATAAAACCATTATACTGAAGTTGTTGGATTTTTGTTTTCAATCATAGCAATAACTATCATGATGTTTTTTAATGCCATGATAATTTCAAAATCGTTTACCTTTGAATTTCTCAAACCACCGCTAGGGATAGTGATGAGAAGGTAAAAAATTGATTAACCGATTATCTAGTAGCTCATATAGGATATCATGTTGTTTATAATTCTTAGAAAACCAAAGAGGTGCCTTTTATTTTGGTTGTCTTAATATTCACAATTGATCTTTTGAAACATACACAATCTTCCCTTTAAGTAGGAATTTTACTTAACTTGTATGAGCTCATGTGTTATGCATAACATATGAATCATATCGTTGTTCTTAATCCTTAGAACTAGATTGATCATGATGTGTAGAGACATGATTAACATGGGGATTTAAGTGGTCATTTAGATGTGTTATCTCATGCTTGAGAGATGTGATCTTAGTATTCATAGCTTGATTTTTAACTTGAAAATCATCATGTAAAGATTGAATGAAATATAAGATATCCTTATGAAATGTTTCATAATTACTAATAGCAGTTTAAATACATATAAAAATTTAATCCACATGGGAAGGTGTCGTATTATCAATGAGCATTGTTTCTTGTATTAGTTTTGTGAGAGTATCTCTACATGTGCGATGACATTGAAGTAAGTCATATAATGAAACTTAGGAATTTATAGCATGGGCCATGATGGTAGAAAAAGGATGTAATAAACTCCAATTAGGTATTAAATAATAAGAATCAACACATAGTGGGTCGACATTAGAGAGATCAGAGATTATAAGACCTAAAAGCAATGTTGAGAAAAAATGAGTGTTGTCAAATTATAAACAATGACCATATACAAAAATAGAAATTGAATTCTTTGAAAGCAGACAAATGTATTTTAGTAACTAAATATTTGAAACAATAACTTCGTGGTGATTTACAAAAAAATGTACATTATGTTTATTATGACCTTCTTACTTAAATAACAATTTTGAATTTCCTCAAATTTTCTAAGAATTAGGGAAAATAAAAAATTAAGACAAACCTTGGAGTAATTCGAAAATAGAGTTAGTATGTGTGAAATATGTCCTAAAATAAAGGTAGGCCTAAAGGTGAGTTTTAGCAAAAAGCAACCATTGTCAATTTAATAAAACAACCAATTATAGATATAAACAATGAATTTAACAAAACCAAAAGAGGTAATTTATTATCTAAATAGGGGGAATAAAAAAACTCTATTTAATTTGTAAGAAAATGTATAATTTTCTTATTATTCCCTAATTACTGAAAATAGTAATTTTGCATTTCCAAAAATTGTGTTAAGAATTAAGGAAAACAAAACAAGTTTTTCGATGAATTTATAAAAATTAACAAAAAACTAAGAGGAATTGTAAAATATATTTGTTATTTTTAGATATGTAATAAAAGGTGATTCAAAATTAAGATCCCTATAAAGATACCCAAAGAGTAGGACTGAGCATGAAACCCTAGGAAAATTTGTGCAAACTAGATCTAGGGAAAGTGATAAATGAAAATCAAGTTTGGATATGAATATAAAATATAGAAATTAAACCCTAGGGAAACTAGTGTTTGAGAAATAACTATTTGATTTAGAAATTAGGTTCAAAAAAATGCTTACACCCTTTTTAAGTTTGATAGATTTATTTGGTATGGAATACACAATAATAAAAAGGAATTTAAGGTTAGGAAACTAGGATCTCTTCTAATAAATTAACTTTTAACATTAATTTTACACCATCAAAATAATGTATGGTTCTTTCAATGCATGCATATAAGCTCAATTATATCAAAAGAAGAAAAAGTTAGCTATAAAAATATGTATAGGAAGAATCTTGGAAGAAATCATGGAGAAGCTTCACTTATAAAACTATCACTTGAAAATGCCTTGGTGTAAGACCATATGGTTTAGTTAGGATGTATAATCTACTCCCGCCTTTTTGTACGGTATTGGACACCTTAAAATGGGGTTATATAACTTTATAATTCCTTCAATTGTATGGAAATATACTTCACTATAAAACCTTAGTTATCACATGGTCTTGATATCATCTATGATCAACTAAATCACTCCAAAACCCTAGCCAAGGGTAAAATACCCTCAAGAAGGTTAGTGTCTAGGTTAAAGTGTACCTTGTGTACTACCTGCATGGTACTACTCAAGAGGCCTCAAACAACGTGTAATTATCCACCTATCATGTAACATATATATGAATGAAACTATTTGGAAACTTAAACCTCTTTGATCATGCTTGATATAATTATGCTCTTAGTAAGACTTATAAGTGGAAACTTGGTGTTCTTGGATTTGAGGAAGATAAACTCCTTGACTTGGTTGAGTGCTTTAAAACTACGGTGGTGGTATCTCTAATGGATTTGCATCAACTTTGTGGATATTTATGGATACTTGAGTGCATTTTGTGAGTGTTTTAAGTGAGTGTGTCAATATAATTTCATGTGATTTATAGGTGAGTAAATGAGGTAATGTTAACTTTCTTATATAGGGTTATGAAGGTAAATTATCATGATAAGGATGACACAAGAATATGGAAAAACCCAACAAATAATATTAGATCAAAAATAGAGTTGGAAAATGTGTCAATGTAGGACTGTATAGGTCGGTCATGACCATATTATATAACCTAAATGAAGTGTACATTTTTAGATAGAGAGAAGCTAAGAAAAGATTGAATGTTGCATATTGGAAAGTAGAGTTTGAGCATTGTTATTATATATTAATATTTGTATTTTTTGACACATAGGTATATGAAAATGATCAAGTTAGGAAGGATATGGTAAAATACGTTGAGTGGGGATAAGATGTGGGTGTTTGTCTTAGCTAAAAAACATAATTTCAATAAGTAGTTTGAAAAGGGTGATTTGCTAAATTTGAGTGCCTGCACTACCCTCTTATGATTACCTACAAATCTACTTACAAAATTCTTGTACCTTCTTCAAATCAATTTTCATTAAATCCATAATTTTCCTCCATTTCATAAGCCTTCCTTCTAGGACCCCATGGCATTGTATTGCCTAGATTTTATGCCATCGACCTTGGTTGATATAATTTGAATTTCATTCCTAATAGTCAATTACATCAACCATGGTCGATGTCATCAGATATAGGGAGCTGTAATAGCTAATCACGATCCCTATTTATAGGATGAATTTGAGTGCATTTATTGTCGTGCCCCGCCTCGAACACCGGAAACCAGGCCACTAAGTCAGATTTTTTTTTTGATAGTGAACTAATGATCTTCTTAACCCCTTTTCATTAATATTTAATTCATATTAATTATTAATTTCTGAAGTTGCCTAAATGCTAGCCCAATGCAAACTTGATTATTTTATTCTACTAAGTATTAATTTAAAAACACAAAGTTTACTAAGTCTATACAACCTTTTTAATTTGATTAGTCTCCCCTTTTTATTTAATTGCCCCATACCCCTTTTTAATTTGTTTTCTCACTCCCATAAAATGTTCATGACTTAAGATGTGTAGGAGTAAACATGGGCCCTTGGATCTAATCTAATCCTAGCCCTTGATTTGAAATTTTCCCTAATGCTGCCCTAACTTTCTCTATGGCTTTTTTTTTTTTTTCATTTCTCTTCTCATTTTGTTTTGTGTTGTTTTCTTGCAGGAACATGTTATGGATTCATGGAGTTTTCCCAAAGAAGGGATTACCATATTGTCGGTTGTAAATTTATCTCTACAAATAAATCAATACGAATATATGTATATTCACATGTGTGTGTGTGTGTGTGTGTGTGTGTGTGTGTGTGTGTGTGTGTGTGTGTGTGTGTGTGTGTGTGTGTGTGTTTGTGTGTATGGCCTAGTAAAGGAGGGGGTCGATTTAGAGCCTGGGGGGGTTGGCCGCAGGTTGGAGGGCGGTGACGGTGGAACAGGGGGGTGTGCAGTGGAGAGGGGCGGAAGGGACAGGGCAGGTCGAAGGGCAGGCTTGGCGAGAGGGGGACAGGTGGAGTGACAATGGTGGCGGGTGGCGTGGGGTGCCGCATGGGCGGGAGGGGAGACAAGCACGGATCGGGGTAGGTTGGGGCAACAACAATGGTGGCCGAGGGGAGGGTTCTGACCCCCGCATTTTTTTGTTTTATATATATATATTTTGTTTATAAAAACTTTAAAACAAATTCAATTCATTTTTTTGTTTTGTAATACATTTTAATTATATATATGTATGTATATATATATATATATATATGTATGTACATATATGTATATACATATACATATATATATATATATATATGTATATATATATATATATATATATATATATATGTATGTATGTATATGTATATATATATATATATATATATGTATATATATATATGTATGTATGTATATATAAAATACAGTTTATTTAGATTATAATATAAAAGGGAATATAATATACTTTATTATATTTTAATGGAAAATATTACCTAGGTAATGTACATAACTATGCTTAGGCATAATATAACTCTATTATAACTATAACCTCATTTTTGGCATATATATGTAGTATTTACAGCATAGGAACAAATTAATTCAAGATGATAATAATAGATTTTGTCTTGTTACTCTAATGCAGAAAAAGAGCCAAAAAAAAATTCAACTATTCATACTAAAAGATTTACCTATTTTGTGGTAAAGAAAAGCACAAGTTTTCCAAATGAGAAGAGAGGAAATTTTGAATAAACTTAAAGCTTAGAGAGGAAGAATACACATTCATAGTGGATTTCCTAATACAATGAAATTCTTAAGCTTTCACAAAGAAAGGAAGCAAAACTAAGTCCATTATATTCCATAATGCTACTAATAAATTTACAAGAATAAGACATATTGCAAGAAGAATAACATTTCCATACAATAAATCCAAAAGCTCCATATTAGATTTATTTTCTTATCAAATGCCATACTAATTAAAAGTTTTCAGATTTGCACACACAAGCAAGATATCCAAAAATTATGATATTTTCTTTTGAAGGGACATGCTTTCAAAAATCAACTTCTCATTTCAAAAAGAAGAGTTATCACAAATTTCATTTACAATGGACTCAAATTCAATGTTCAATATGTTTTTCACAAAATACATAACTACTCATTAAATGAGTTACAAGCCTCTTACAAGATGTTAAGGAGATTGCTAAATCAATAATGACTCAAGTTTACAAGAATGCAAATTACAAAATAAGGGTTTTACAAGAAATACTAGTTTCCACAAAGCCATATCCTTAGAGTTACAAGGAGAGATCAAGAAGTCACAAACTCCAACTATCACCAAACTTCCAACTTCAAATGCCTTCAAGGAATCCATGCAAGGAGAAGAAGCTTGTTTTGCCACCCAACCATAGGCATCATTACATGCCTTTCCCAAGATTGGGATGCATGCTAGCCTCCCCCAAGCCCATGGGAAAGAGGAAAACTATCCACAACTATGCACAAGAGTGAGGGTGACAAACAACATTACATTCATACAAAAACAAGGCAAAGACTAAGACAAGACTCCAAATTTTACAAAGATGAACAAGAGGAGAAACCATGTTCTACCTCAAAAATGGGGAAGAGAAAAGAAAGTTCTCCAAATTTCATAACCAACATTAAATGCACAAAAGCAAGATCTCCATATCCTCCTTATTTCTCCATTTTCATTCAAGCCCTCCTTATTCCTCCACCCTTTCACCAATCCTTCTTGGAAGGATTTTCAAACCCCAAAGGGGTTTCCTTACCAAGAATGGGGAAGGGGTTCATGCCAAATGACCCACCTTCCCCACCTCAACCATTTGAGGGGAGTAACTAAATCCTACAAGGCTTGCCCATCAAGCCTATAAGGATTGAGAGGGAAATTTTCCTCTCTTCCCCCACAACTCCAAAACTCCATCATGCCATATGATGGAGGGAGAAAAATCAAATAAACAACAACAAGATCTTCATGCAACAACAACATTTCCAAGTAAACAACTAATTTCAAGCATGATATAACAAACACAATAAAGCTCAAGAAGCCTACCTCAAAGAAAATCTCTCCAAACTTCAATCTCTTCCACTTCTTGACCCAAGCAAACTCTAGCTCCAAATCCACAAGACTCCAAGCAAAATCTCAAAAAAAAAGTTCTCTTCTTTTCCCATGAGGGGAATTTTAAGAGAAGCAAGAAAAAATCCTCACAAATGAGGGGGTGACATGTGTCACCCCTCTCCTCCTTCAAGGTCAAAGATGCCAAAGATAAATGAGAGAAAGGATAAAATGACTTTTAGCCCTCTTCTCCCAAATTACTCTAAATGATAAAAAAAAAAACTTGTGCAACTTTTAACAAGCACACTAATCCATACCCCTTACATGGATGTGACCAAAGGAGAGGTAAAAAGGGAGGGAAAACTCCCTCTAGCTAAAAAGGGTCCCTAAAAATGTCTAGAATAACCCAATTTCGGGTTTGGAAAATTTGGCACAAGGTTAGAGGGTGTGGGGCCCACCCAAGGGTTCACATGTGACCCTAAACCCTCTAGATTAAGTACATCATTAAAATAATTCAAAACTTAATGCAAGTGGGGTCATTAATTCCCCAAAACATGTTTACAACACAAACTAAACACCCTAAGCAAAATTAATAATTACAAGACATATTACATTATTTAATGAGGGTCACCCATGGTGCCCAAAACAATAATTCTAACACTAAGGCCTCAAGCAATAAACACGGCTAGGACTTAGCCCATGGGATGCTTGTGCAAAGTTGTATAATTGGCATGAGTTCCACGTTATCCCGTGACCTATCACCCTGTACACTCATTGCAAACATTAAACGCACCTGTCTAATAAAATATAAATCAACTACTAAATAAGATATCAATGAATTCTAGGCTAACATATCATCTTTTTGGAATCAGAAAAATGACAACGTGCACAATTATACACAATTCACCATAGGTTAGACATAATGATAGAGTGACATGTATCCATAGAATCCCAACAAGCAACAAACTGAGTATCCATCAATATAATTACGTTCCAAAACAACATCATATCAATTAGTATCCATGACATCATAAGATAAAGCAACCAACATAGTAATCAAGCTAAATCAGCATTATACGCCTAAATGTCCATACATGTCTAATCAGATCAAATCTCCTAATGTAATGTCCAAAACATATCAAATCTCTGTCAAAACATGTCTATGAGTAATGAGCAACAAGTAACTGAGCTATAAAAGTGTGGGCACTACATTTATCATCACATCATCATAGATTATTCAATCTACTTACACTTTCTAATATTCTCATAAAGGTCTTAAAGGTTTAGAAGTTACTTTTACTTATCTTTGGAGGTATACTAGTTGAGCATTAGGTCTAGGAAACTCAATAATAGGATTTGTGCTCACTATGGTCTATCAAGCCTTTGGATTCTCAAACAAGCGGTTCACCTAGGTCTTATTTGTATCCATGTTATGGTCCCTCATACCAAATATCTCATACGGTACTACTAAACCTAGGGTAGAGTTAATGTTCCAATGAAATCTACATAAAAATAAGTATCTCTAACCTCTCTCTTCCTTTATGTTTTTTAAGAATTGATTGATTTTTCATGTATATATGTTATAATATAGTAACATATTTATCATCTATTACTCCTTACCTTACAATCCACACTTTTGGATTTACAAATATAATTATAAATTTAGGCTTAATCTAATTAAGACAATCATTAAAGTGAAAATTAATGATTCGGAATTAGAAATTGAGTAAATAAATAAATACATAAATTCTAAACCAAGTGATGATAATATAAGATAAATTGTTTCTCTTGAAATCTAAATAAAGTGAAATGGGTTTAAGGTTAGAGAGATAATATTATTTTTTGAAGTTTTGAAGTGTATCAAAGATTTGAAACTATGGAAATGGTTTGTGCAAAGGTTCATCAAGTATGCTTGTAAAATTTAGAGATCCGGGTCGAGCACAAAAAAAGATCACCTGATCTAGACAACAACACATTACAATTTCATCCTCTTTTGACTGATTTTTTCCATTGGTATTTTGATCCACAACTCAAATGTTGCACTTTGGTGCACTTATGTCCCTTTATTTGGAATCTATGATTAGAATATAGTGATCATAATTTTACTTGTAAATAGATCCTCCTTTATAGAAACCCTAGCTCCTTATCTTGTGACCTAAAAATGGGTTACTCGATTTACTATAGTGAAATCAAATATCCCTCAACTACTAAGATGCTACTACATATAACTACCTCAAATGGGCCTCAAGCATTTTTAGTTCTCCCTCTCAATGATTGTATGTGAATGTTCACAAACAATAGGTTTTAGCAAGACCCACATAAGGCCTTCAAGACTTTTAATGATCCTTGAATTCAACTATAGCACATGTGAGTGATGTAGGGTAGAAAATAGATATGAATTAAAAAATTTTGGGTATCTATAGTGCTAAAAGGATTTTATGATTCAATGATAAGGTCCAAAATTAATTCTTAGAGTGTGTTTCCTCTAAATTATCTAAGATTTCAAGAGATGGCCCTAACAAACAGGTGTATGTATTTATATAGGTGACTTGTGCAAATAATTTCTCGCTTAATTAACCCTAAGTTAATTGGAGTAACTTGTCAACTTTAAATTTTGACACTAAAAATTCCAAGGGCAAAGAAATTAGATACTTATATCCTTTTTCATGAGATTCTATCTAGGTTTATCTTGGAACCTAATCAAATACATGATGTAGATGTGTTATACATATGGTGCACCAATTCCAAAATTGCTAAACTAAGTGACAAGTGTTAACCTAGGGGACTTGGAGTGTGGAAATTGAGTGGTATACCTTTAGGATAAATTCAGTTAATGTGTAAATGGGATAATGTTGGAATAGATTCCAATTTATTGTTACCAAGTTCCTTAGTTCAAAATTTTGAGCACTATAACTGCCCCTATTTTAATCTAGTAATGGAAGTGTTAGACTAAAATAAATGAAAATGCAAACCTCCTAGTGGGTATGGTGTATGCGAGGCTAGGAAAGTGTTCTTTCTCTAGTGTATGCCATACATTTGGAACATGTAAATTACATTCCAAAGTGTGTATTAATGCTCAATAGTGATGCTTATAAAATTAGTAAATATTAAATATTTTATATTAAAAGCATGAGCTTCATAAGGGATGTGAATATTGTGTGTGATAACTCTAGCATTTGATCTGCATTGAGAAAATTTTAACATGAGTTTTTATGGATCCATCATAGAACTTGAGATTTTTATGGAACTAATGTAGCACTTGGGCTTGCTTTATAGAGCTAATGTAGTGCTTGAGCTTTCTACAGAGCCAATATGGAACTTGAGCTTGTTATGTAGCCAATTTGTTCATGTTTTTTATATATGTCATAATGTTGTATTTAAATACAATCACATTTAGTGTTTGAAATAATTGTGTGAACGTCATCATATATTATCAAATTAATCCCTATAGTTATAATATTCATGACATTGTTAGAAAATACCACAATATGCCCCCTTTTAAGATGATGAATGTTGTAAATGATAAATTATCTCAGAAGAGAAAGTGTTAGTTGTAAAAAATACACAACCATAACATCAGATATATAAAACCATATATTGTATATTACTTAAAATTTTAGAATGAGAAATTTGCATTAGATATAATCATTTCATAACAAGTAGTAGGTGTCATCACATTTTGAGGAAGATCGTGATAATATATTAAAAAATAGCAAATAAAATATTAGTGATTAGTAGAGTAGCATGATAATAAAACAAGAATCGACGCCTAATGGATCCATAGTGACCTATGACACAAAATGAGATAACATGGCATGATAAGCCCATACTAAATAGACATAACTAATAAGACATGAAGACTTTACTAATGTTATTAGTTTTCAATTCATAGTTGTGTGTGTTAAAACAAGTATGTGTCCAACAATTATAACTAGAGAAAAGGACATATCAAGCAATGTGTCATGAGTCAGCGTGTAAAAAATGATGTGCTATAAGAAACAATATCTATCATTATGATAGAAGAAAGTGTGTAATAAGTAATATGTCATGATCAAGATATAAATTATGATCAATGTAAAAGGTTTTAATCATATCTCTAGACCATCACACTATCCCAAAGATTCAAACCATCAACTACCTACAAGCCAATCCTAAGGTGTAGTTATTAGGATAAGTGCCTAACATTAACTTATGCATCCAACGATTTTAGCAAAGAGGTCTATTTCTAGGGATAAAGGATAGAAAATGGTGTGTTTGACAAGGGATTCAAACCTTGTTCATTATAGCAAAAACATAAGCCCTTGACCACTAAGTCATGCCCTAGGAAATATTATATAAGGGAAAAAATATACTTTAGGGGTTAACATGGGTTTATTACAGCCCTATTTGAAGAGCTTAGAGTAATATTGGAGAGATTAATTGTAGAGACCTTTGGAGACTGATTATAGAGGATTTCTAGAGACATTGCATAGATTTGTAACAAACCTAATTAGAATTGTGATGTATTTTTAATCGCATGCATTAATTTTACATCATAATAGATCATTTTAAGAGCTTTTCTAGATCCAAGAGACATACCATGTATTGGTGAACCACGTTAACAAGTGGTTCACGTTTTTTTTGTATTTCTCTCAATTTTATTGTTATTTTAACAGCTTAATCCTCTTTTTAAATCCAATTTAATCATTTTAATAACTTATGAGAAATTGAGATCAAGTTTTTAAGTATCTAAAAAATGATAAAATTGATTGATTCACTTAACTATGTTTTTGGATCTATTTGGTATCGTAGAAACTGATTAAGGTATTTTTAACACCGATTTTTGGATTGAGTATAAATTTTGAATTCTTGCCAAGTCAAATCATCCAATTGAGGTGAAGGATCAATCGAGGAATACAATCTGAAATTGGTTCAAAATGTGTAAGTTCAAGTACAAACATGAATCTCTAATAGAAGATCAAAAGAAGAAATGGATTTATGCTAAGCCTTTATGGAATTGAAGAGCATGGTGGAAGAGATATATCAAGAATGGAGATAGAGAATCAAATGTAAATCATAATATGGTAAGGATAAAGGTATATAGGAAGATCTCTCCTAAACCTCCTCCATCTCCTTCTAAACTTTCTAGTTCTTCCTCTAATCGAGAAAGTCTTTGATGTTCCTTTAGTTTTAAAATTAGATGTTAAATTTGAATTGTCAATTTATAATGGAGAGATTAATGCATTAAATTTGGATCATTGGATTAATTGGATTGAATTTTACTACAAGATTTAAAATATTTTGGAAGGGGAAGTGGTGTCCCCAGATTTCATCCTGAAATCTAAGACTACCCTATCCAAAAAAAAATCGTACTTTTAAAATAATGGGTCGTTTTTGTGTTTTTATTGTCAAAAAGTTCCTGTAATGTGTCAAGATATTCCCAAGGAGCCATATAAGTCATTTTTGCCAAATACCTAGATACCTAAAATTGTTATATTCTGTCGTCAGGATTTTCCTGCAGGAAATTTGTATTTAATTATTTTGAGCCCCGTTTGAGGCAATTAGTGCTCTGGTTTAACTCTGTTGTGATCATACGCATCATTATTCCCATATACCAGTAGGGTTTAAACCAAGAATGCATTCTAGGCTTTATTTGTAACTTTTGGAAACGTTTTGTGTTTTGTGTTTTCCCGTTTTGTTTTCTGTGAAATTTCTCTGGATCAATTCCTTTGCCGGTTTGGCTCGGAGTATCCGGAGATCATATACACACGTTGTGCGAAATAATTTGCCATCGGAGGTCTAGTTCTCGGGAAAACATGAAGTCGTGCACCAAAAAGCCTCTTCTGGGTTGGCCACATTTTTGGAAAAATAGGGTTTGGAGTGGATCATGGGATTTTGGAAGCAACAGGCAAGTGGGAATTTTGTACCTACCTAGCAAGGTACTTTTTCCCATGAAAGCAATGCCACTTAAGTTGCAATGGGAAAATTAGAGGCAACAGGAAGGTGTGAATTTCTTTATCCTGTCTTGCAAGGTAAAAATTCCCATTATGGAATAAAAGAGAAATCACTTAAGTGAATCATGGGATTTTATTCTCGCCTTTGCAGGTAAATAATCCCATTGACATCTGACTTTTAAAAATAGAAATTCTTTATTCCGAAAAGTGCGACCCACCTTGGGTGAATAATAATGCATTAAATAAATAATTGTTAATATTTATTCACCCAATTTTGGCGCCCAGGCTTGTGGAAAAGTCAACAGAGGTAAGTGGAAAAAGGAAGTTAGAATTATACTATTCTAAAATTAAATAAATAATATTTATTTAATGCAGCCCCTTCATGTCAAAAAGTGCACCCCATTTGGGAGAGAAATAATACTTTTTTAAGTATTAAATGATTAAATTAATTCCTATTTTCAGTGGCTAAGGTCAAAACATACTGTGAGGCTTGAGTTAACTGGAAGCAAAAGTCTAAAATTAAATAAATTTAATTTATTTAATGGCAGCCATAAGCATGCACAAAATAAGTGCCCCATTTGAAGAGTGAAGCTTATTAATTAATTAATTAATTGCCAAGAATAGGAAAGGCATTAATTAATTATAGAATCATGAGGATTATATAAGTAGGGGCTGCCATAAGGATGAATTAATTAATTCACAAGCAAAGAAGTGCAGCCCAGAGGAAAAGTGCACTCCATTTGAAGAGGATTTTTGCTCAGAAGAAGGTGAAATTAATGCTAAAAGCTTCCAGAATTGGCGCACAGGTTGAAGGAGGTTGATTTGTGTTTGGATAATTGTTTGCATAAGTGATACAGGTGCTCAGGTGAAGTTGGTAAAATTCATGCTTGCTTTGCATGCAAATAGAACATCAAATTTGGGGCAGCAGGCTTGAATTATGCAGATTTTTATGATTAAAATCCACTATTCATGTTCCGGTTGCCATCTTTGTCTGAATTAATTGCAGGAATTCATTATAGGTGCTTTACAAAAGAAAGGAGCTTAAATCAATGTCCAATACATTGAATATATCCTCGAATCTGAAGAATTATCTAGATCTGCACCAGTTTTGAAGAATTCCGGCAAGATAAGGAGAAAAAGAATTATTCAGACAAAGATAGACACAGCCATGGCAAAGAGGGATGAAAAAGAAAGCACAACGGAGTCATGCATCACTTCCAAATTCACAGACATAGGAGACACAGATCTAGGTCCGGAACCTCTTTCCGAATTGATTGATAGATCCAAAGCAAGGAAGACTTCCCTCATGCGTGTAGTTAAAAGTAGTGGAATTATTCGAGCTGCAAAGATTTCCATACACAACCCAGTTGCCAGAGTTCATTATGGAGTGTGCTAGGTCTTACCATCTATCATCTAGATCAGTGCGAGATGCTATGGGGAAAACAATAATTCGATTGGATGCATAGTTCATCAATTATTGTTTGAATATTCTCGCTCAAAAGGTGGTGACTTCTATTAGCATTCAGGATGCCGGCAGCAGTGGGAGAAGCATAGAGTTGATTGTGTGAACAAAATGAATAGAAGATACATGAAGAAGCCTAGATCTCCTTCCAAGTTCCCAAGAACTCTTTCATGGTCCAACTGCAGTACAAGAGGTAGATGATATTGCCAAATTATTATGCAGGATAAATGGTGAAGCGAACGCTCACACTTTCCGTACATGGATTTATGCTTTCATCAGGACCATTAAAGTCAACAAAGTGGATTCAATAATCAATTATCGAGAAATCATTAGCATCAACATTGGTGAGAAACTCCAGAACGTGAAGCATACTTTCATCTTCAAAATGACCTCTTATTTGGTATATGCAGCATCTTCACAAGGCATCTTCTCCAAGCTAGATAGATGTGGCGTTCTTTATAAGGACCCCATTTTTGAGTGCTACCCATAGCTTACTGTACCTGCATGTAAGAAAGATTTCAAAGCGGTCAATGATGGATTCTTCTACGAATTCATTTGCAGGCTGGACAAGGATCTAAAGGCCAACAGGGTGAGCAAGGAAGTGTGGGAAGTTGTATCTAGAATTGGCAGTCTATTCATTCAGTTTGTAGATTTCACATACCTCAGGGTTATTGGCTTTTTTGGAGAACCGGTTAAGTTTCCTAGATATCCGAATGATATATTGATCACCATGGAGCTGAGCAGACAACTTGTGGAGATACACGACCTTCAGTCGAAACGGCACAAGTCTACGGGCTTCTTCCCGATCACTGTGGGACATTATAGCTGCCAAAGCATTCATAAAGCCCGAGGATTGGAAGCGGAAATGTTATCTGAGTACGAGCAAGAGTTCTTCTCAGCATGGTTGAACTTTGATCCATTTGGAGTAGCAGGAAGATGATCTCCCAGGAGTACACACATGTGCCTTCATTAGAGGATTTCTGGATGAAGTGTAAAAGTGAGTACGAGGTTAGAAAGAAGGATTTTAGCAAGCTATCAGAACAACAAGTGTTTGACTTTGGACTAGCATGGATACCTGTAGATCTTAAAGATGATGGGAATGTGTTACTTGACACTTACCATCAAATGGGAGGAGATAGAGCTGTACTTCAGGATAATGTAGGGGGCTGCCATATGATTGAGGAAAGGTCTAGCGCTATTCTAGTGAATACTTCAAACTGGTTGTTGATGAAGGGATACTGCCTTGATGAAGCATTGATGAATCAAATCATGGGTAACTTCAGCACAAGAGATTCCCTCAAGAGGAAGCACAGAGGAGAAAGCAACAGAAGGCCCGAGAAGATGAAAGTGCACAGAAGGTCTCAATCAAAAGAGAAGATCACTTCCATGGCAATGACATTAGTTCCGGCTTCTCCAACATCCAATACTTCACCAATTTGTTGCACTTGCACTTCAACAGACACTTCCATGCCTCCACTAAATCCAGCAACATTCATCTTCTCTTCTTAGCCACTCCATTCAAGACTATTCCGAAGAGACGTTGAAGCTACTGAGATGGAATAGTTTGAAAGAGCTCGTCCTTGGATGATTCAAAGATGGCATCCATAACATCAGTGCATGTGATTTCTAATGGAGAGGAAATAGAGCTAGAGATAGTAGTAAACTCAACAACTTCTCATTCTCTGAGAAGTAATTTCTCAGAATGGTTGACTTCGCATTGGTTCCGAAGTTAGAATGGAAATGAACTTGGAGGAATACAACTTGCGGTTGCTCCAGAGTCTAGGTGGAAAATATAGAAAACCTAAAGTTGCTAAGGTGACTTCAAGGTTGATCATCGAGGAGTCGGGGCAGAAGTTTGTTGAGATGTTAGTTATAGTGGAAGGAAAGAAAGAGGATGAGCTCACGGTAGAAGACATAACAGTGACCAGAGTACCTATCGGTCAAGCCACCGCAGAAGGATTGAAGCAGGACACATAGACATTGATAGATTCTCTATTCCTTAGGCTTGACAGAGAAAAGGTGGAGAAAGTCAAACTTGTAAGCAGGTGTCTTAGTTGTGTGAGATCATTGCCAAGGTTGCTAAATCTTCCACATAGCCCATTTCAGCTCAAGAGCAGGTGAGTGATCATCTGATGCAGGAGATGGAAGATGCGAGCAATCAGGTGAAAGCTATTGACGAATGGAAAAGTCTGATTATTCATCAAGCTTATGTACAACTTGAAGAGGTTCCAGCCCACTTGAAGGTTATGAATGATGCAGTAGATCAGCTGAAGCAATTGGTGACAAACATAGTAGATATGAATATAGTTGCTGAGAGTAACCTGAGTACTTTGGCCAAAATCAATAAGCTACTAGGAGAAGTGTTGGTTGTGGAAGCAGTTGTACTGATGAGATCAGTTGAGAAGGGGAAGCAACTGGAGTTTGCAGTATCTTTCCATTTGGAGATCTGTAGAATTCTGCTGAAGAGGATGCAAACACTTGAGAGTAAGACATCGTCTTTACCAGACAATATCATTGCTTTCACTGAGGAGGAAGTGGTCAGAAATGTTACTTCATACGTACGGATCATTCCTAGCAAAGTGCCTAATTCCTGGAAGGATCTCTTCTGATGGTACAAGGGAGAATTGATGGAGCTACTAAACCTTTCACGATGAATTCCATTAGTAGAATGGTGGTGCTGCAGTCAAATATTGTGAGGTTCGGGCTGAGCTTGGACAATGTGGAAGCATGTATCAAGGTGTTGAATGAAGGATTGCTATAGTTCGGGATGAGAAAAGGAAGCTATGGTTAAGATAGATGGGAAGATGTTTAATTACATGTTCCAAAAATATATTCAGTATCAGAACAAAAAGAAGATATAAATGTTACAGTTGGCTTGACTTCTTCTATTCTTTCTTCTTCTATTTTCCATGTTCCCGGATGAAATTGTAAAACCTTAAAGTTATTGGTTTTGTAACCATTACTTTAAGTTATGTGGAACAATTCTATTATTTAAGTGATATATGTGTCACTTAAGGAGAAGTTAGTAGAGGATGATGGTCAAATGTCATCTCTACTTCTTGTTTATGTTTCAGTTCAATTGAGTTTCCCATTTGTACTTTCCCTTCTACATTCTATAAGTAGAAGAAGAACCTCCAGGTTAATGATCAGAATTTGTAAGCAACATCCTTGTGTTCTAGAATTTGTGTTGAAACCCTTGAGAGCCACTTGAAGCAAAGGAATATACAGGAGCAGATTTCCAGAGAACTTTGTGTCACGGTGTATTTTGTTTCTAGCTTTCTATCTTAGATCTTTGAATAAACTTTGTGTTATTTTAGATCTAGATCTAGAGCTACCTTTTCTTATAATTTTGTGTTTATATCTATTGGTTTCTTCTATGTGCATGCAATCAAATCTTCTATCTATTGATTGGGATGCACATCTTCCCCATTTCTTCTTTGTGTTTATATAATTCCCTTCTATAAATATTTCCTTTCTTAAACAATTGCTTACTTGTTGCAGAACTGTACAGCTATGGTTCATGAGTTGAATAGTTAAAGTAAAACCCCATATAGATACTAGCATATTTTAATTGAAAAATATGACACAGGAGCCTCACCGGTAAATGAGGGAGATTTATCTCATGACTACCTAGGTTTTATGCTATGCAGAAAATCTAGCCAACAATTTTTGGCAACTTCGTTGGGAACAACTATCTTTGTAGATCAAAGCTTATCTCTTGAATATTGGAGTGTTTTCCATACAAATCTCAACCTAGTTGAATGTCCATTCACCCGATCTATGAAGGCACAAGGAAGGACTGATCATTTCTTCAGACTGTAGGAGAAATTAAATTTCAATCATCCTCCTCAAGTTAGAAGCCGTAGATCTAGTCTCTCACCAGGAAGGAGAGTGCACACCCATCCAGATCCAGATCATCTTCAGCATAATCGGTGGTTAGAATTATTCACCAAGTCTACACAAGGAGAAGATGTGCTCCATTCGTCATGGTGAATCAGAACCAGATTGTACCTGTCCCATGGGGAGCAGCTTTTGGGCCACTGAACTTGGCTCCACCTATGCACGATCTGCCAAAAGGATCCAGAAAGAATTTTCCAAAATTCTTTGGAGATGGAAAGAAAAACCTAGATGATCATTTGGCAACCTTCTTCATATCTTGTGGTGTGCTTGCAGTGGAGCATGAAGATGTCTCGGTCAGACTCTTCATTGAGACTCTACATGACTTGGCTGGCGAATGGTTCTATCGGCTAGCTCCTGGCACCATAACCAACTGGGTGACTATGCGTGAGCAATTTCTGAAAAGATTCAAGCCTGTAGAGGACGCTAGCATGTTGATCACTCAACTGACGCAGTTGAAGAAAGAGCCAAGTGAGAACATGCGGGACTTTATTGCAAGGTTCCAAAGGATTTTATATAAAATCCCCACTTCTGCCGCATTGAGTGATGAAAATCAAAAGATGTTTTTTATAAATGCTTTGTTGCTGAAGTTGGATATCAAATGCAAAGGGAAAGACCTGTGAATCTACTTGAAGCACAAAATGCTACCGTGGAAGTTGAAGATGACTTGATCATGGCTGGAAAACTCAAACAACCATCTCACAAAGGTGATGGAGCTTCTTCAAGTACTTCAGATCCTTTGCTACAAAGATTGGCTAATGACATGCTGCAAATCAAGAAGCAAATCTCTCAAGTAGGAAATGTGACCCCTTCAAGAATAGCTCCTACCCGGACCTTTAATGGTCAAAATCAAAATCAAAATAGACTTGCTACTACACCACAACGGTTGGTAATTGAAGTTGCTCCAAGGAATAACTTGGAAACTAATGAAGAAGATCTAGGCATTGACGAATCATTTGATGATGAAGACTTTGTAGATCCCACTGGTGACTCCAATATTGGTTACTTGGACTATGAATTTGATGATGGCTATTATGAATCTTTTGAAGATTCTGATGGTCACACATTTGTGGTGTTCACAAGGTCCCAGAGACATGCCAAAATGTTGAAGCATCCACAAGCGGCCAAAGAAGAGAAAGAGAAGATCCTGGGCCGGATGTTACTATCTTGAAAAGAGGTAGCCCTCTTCCTTCTTCATTAGTGCCCAAAGATAAATATTCAAATTCTGTTAATTCGTAGCAGTGAAGACCAAGGTCCAAATGTCAGAAGCTGAGTATTTGAGGGCATTTCCTAATCAGCTAAATAGATTGGTCAAGTATGTGCAAAGTAACGGTCCCAATCCAACAAATAATCCTTCACGGGGTATCTTGTCAAGTCCAAAGATTACTCCTCCTTCAAATAATGTGGCTACAAGTTCTTCTCCTTCTACTTCTTCTCCTACTACATCAGAAAGGATCGAGCCATTTTATGTATCTTTGCTTATCAACGGATATAAATTGAGCAATTACATTTTGGACTCTAGAGCTTCTGACAATGTCATGCCTACCAAAGTTGCTTGATGCCTTGGGTCTCACATTGACAAAAACCATCAGAAGATGTTATTCAATGGAAAGGCAAGTTCCTCTTGTTGGGAAAATCAAAGATGTGTAGGCAGTACTTGCTTCTTTTCTAGACAAAAGACTAAAAATGACTATCCTTGTAGTAGACATCCCAGTCTCTTATGGCATGCTGTTGAGTAGAAATTTCTGTAAAGAGCTGGGTGGAGAAGTCAAGATGGATTGGTCTTGTGCGCACATACCAATCAAAGGAGTTAATTAGAAGTTAGAACCTGAGAAGAAATCCAAGTACACAATATCAAATTCTGAAGATCCTAGATCTCAGATATTGTTTCAAGAATCTGATCACGGAGTCTATTATCTAGAAATGGATAAAGAAGAAGTTCAACCTGTGATTCAAGAACCACATCAACTTGAAAACAAGGTTTGGTCTCTAGAATTTGATGGCAGCTACTGTTCATTTGGATCTAGTGTAGGCATTGTTCTTATCTCTCCTGAAGGGAAGGTGCATGCGCATTCCTTCAAATTGATGTTCAAAAATACTAACAACACAACAGAGTATGAAGCGTTGTTGTTAGGCATGGAGTAGGCAAGAACAATGGGAATCAAGATCTTACACGCAAAGGGAGATGCTGAGCTGATTGTTAAGTAGATAAGAGGTCTCTATCAAGTAAAAAAGGACAAAATTCGGCATTATAGAGATCGAGTCTACTCTGCTATCCTGGATTTTTCAGCTTTCTCAGTATCTTACATTTCGAGAGAAAAAAATTCAAGAGTTGATTCACTTGCAGTGACTACAGCTTTGTTAAATCCAGATCAACCTCCCACATTTTTTAGACAAGGGGATTACAAAGTTGAGATGGTCTTCCGCCTGAAATTTCCTGACAACGTCCAACAATGGCAGGTTTTTAACGATGACAAGTAGATTGTTGCGTTTCTCCAACAAAAGGACAACTTTGAAGAGATCTACTATGAGTGAAGCAACTCACCTTTGAGACAAAATACTATGGGATAAATAGATGCATACGTCTTAGGAAGTTAGGAGATTATCTAGCTAAAGGGAAATAAAATTCCCAAAGGCTTGGTATCTCTTGAGGAAATGTTCGACAAGCATGATCAGATGCTTAAGAAGAATGAAGAAAGTGGGGAAGGTTCTTCCTCCGATACACAGTTACTAAATTTGGGAGCAAGCAATGATCCCAAATTAGTAAATCTGGGTAAGTGTTGTTTAGAGGCAGAAAGAGAAGCTTTTACAAAGCTTCTTAAGAAATACATGGATGTTTTTGCCTGGTCTTACCAGGATCTAAAAACATATCAGCCTGCAGAAGTTCAACACTACATCCCATTAAAACCAGAACAAAATCCTTTCAAGCAGAAGCTGCGGTGGCATAACCCTACTATTTCCGAACTATCTTTGTAGAGATCTAGAAGTTGTTAGATGCAAAGATAATTTATCCCATACATCACTCGAATGGTTAGCCAACATAGTTCCTATGAGAAAGAAGAGTGGCGAGATTAGGTTGTGCGTAGATTTTCGCAACCTCAATCAAGCCTCATTGAAAGATAACTACCCCATCCCCATCATGGATCACACTCTACAGGTGGTCACTGGATCTGAAATGCTTTCCATGCTTGATGGTTTCTTAGGCTACAATCAAGTCAAGGTGGCTGAAGAAGATCAATACAAAACGACATTCATTACACCTTGGGGAACTTTTTCTTACCAGAAAATGTCATTTGGTTTGATCAATGCTAGAGCTACATTTCAAAGAGATATGGATTTAGCTTTTTCTCATCTCAAGGATATAAGCATAGTGATGTACCTTGATGATCTGACAGTCTTTTCTAAGGACAGAAGCACACACATTTCAAATATGGAAGAGGTTTTCATACAATGCCACAAACATGGTATTTCTCTTAACCCTAAGAAATCTATCTTTGTTGTAACAAAAGGAAAGCTGCTAGGGCACATTGTTTCCAAAGAAGGAACCAAGATAGATCCAGAATGTGTCAAATCCATTCAGACATTACCATTGCCAACATCCAAAAAAGGAGTTAACATTCTTTGGAAAAGTTAATTTTCTCGGGGAGATTCATCCCTAACTTTACAGCACATGGGTGACGAAATTTTAAGAATACAACCTCGATATCAAGCCTACAAAGCTGGTTCGAGGAAGAGGACTGTGCAAACTAATGATAGAGATGAAAGTGACAACACTAGAAGAAGATCAAGAAGAGGTAGATGAAGATTTTCCTATGGTACTTTTATAGATCTGGTGGAGGAGTGGTACAGTAACATTGCCTATTTTCTGACGTATGGAGAATGCTCGGATCAACTTTCTCAAAAAGAGAAATGAACTATTAAACTAAAATCCAAAGACTTTGTTCTATGGGATAATGGTTTATACAAAAGAGGGATTGATGGCATATTTCTCCGATGCATGGGTAAAGCTCAGCAGGATCAACTCTTACAACAGTTTCATGACATGGCTTGCGGTGGTCATTTCTCAGCCTGAGTCACTGCACACAAGATCCTCAGAGCAAGGTATTACTCGCCCACACTTTTTCAAGATACTGCAGAGTGGGTAGCTAAGTGCCAAGCATGCCAACACTTTGTTGGGCGTGTAAAATTTCCTACATTACCTTTAAAACCAATTGTAATTGAAGAACCTTTCCAGCAGTGGGGAATGGATTTTATTGGTATGCTCAACCCGGCCTCCAGTGTCGGCCATCACTATATTTTGACAACTACTAATTATTTCAGTAAGTGGGTAGAAGCCATTCCTGTGAAGAACGCCACTTCCACCGAGGTGTGCAGTTTTATAAAAGAAAATATTGTTGTCAGGTTTGGCGTGCCCAATAAGATAGTAGCAGACAATGCTCCAAATCTTTCTTCTAAGGAGCTGGTTGATTTCTGCTACACTCATGGGATCAGTTGGTACATTCCTCCAACTACTATCCACAAGGGAATGGCCAAGCTGAATCAAGTAACAAAAACTTGGTAACTATCGTGCGAAAGCTAGTAACGGAGAATCAAAGGACTTGGCATAAGAAGTTGTTTGATGCATTATGGGCCGATAGAATTACACGAAAAGGGCTATAGGCATGTCCCCATTTCAGCTATTATATGGTAGAGACACGGAGCTGCCTCTTACCTTGGAACTACCTGCCCTACAACTTTCTAGAGCCCTGGAGGATTCTACATTCACTGATGTTGTTGATAAAAGGATAATGTACTTGACTGAATTGTGGGAGGTACAGACTCAAGTTGCACATAGAATGACAGAGCATCAAAAGAAGGTGAAAGTCATCTTTGAAAAAAAATCTAGGAAGAGAAAGTTTGAAGTCAATGATTGGGTCCTTTTATGGGACAAAAGAAGAGAATAAAAATGCATGCATGGAAAATTTGATTCACTATGGAAAGGGCCTTTCATGATTAAAAAGATCACCGAAGTAGATAGCTTCCTTCTTGCTCATTAGGATGGAGTTGAATTATTATTTCCTTTTAACGGAAACACTTGAAGTGTTCCGAACATGAAAAGTAGCGTAAAATTTGTATGTATATAAATAAAACTTTGTTTGTTTTTCCTTGTTTTTCGTGTTGTGTTTTTTTTTTTGCTTCGACCCCATGCCCGTAAGACTAGATATGAAACCAGAGATGCTAGGATCTCATCTTTTTCCTTGTCATTATGATAGAAAAAATATGTCCTGAGATGAAGTTATTTGGTGTCCCCCATTTCACTCAAATCTAACACTACCCTATTCGAAAAATTTCATACTTTTAAAATAATGAGTCACCAAAAACCTGACTACCTAGGTTTTATGCTATGCAGAAAATCTAGCCAACAGAAGCAAAAATTCGGTTGGCTACTCTTTGTTGGAGTGGTACAAAAATCATATGATGGGAGAGTAAAAATCTGGAGGATCTCTCAAAACATGGAAAATTTATTTATTCTTGGGCTGACTTTGTTTCCTCTTTGAAAAATAATTTTATCCACTTGTTATATTCAACAAGATATTAAGAAAGTCTTGGAAACTTTGCGAAAAGGAGAAATTGTATTTAAAGATGTCAAAATGTGAATTTGGTAAAACATATTTAATTTAATTAGGATTTTTATTAGGAGGTGGTGAATTGAAAATTTATCCTTCTCAAGTTACAACCATAATGAAGTGGCCTAAGCCTAATAATGTAACTAAAGTTAGAAGCTTCTTGGGGGCAATCAAATATTGGTAAAATTTTATTGCTAACTTTTCATTCATTGCATCTCCTTTTAATTTCTTGACTAGTAGTAAACAATTCTATCAATGGGAATGCAATGTTAAGACCCCTTCGTCCTACCCTTCTTCTTTTTTATTATTGTAATAGATGTTATGGAAGCATATGATTTATAAGTTGTCCTTTGAGCTATTAATAATAATCTCACATGCATGGGTGGTAGTAGTTTATAGAATAGAACTAGTATATTAGGAAGTGATTCAAAGAAATGCATCCATGAATATTATTGTATTGACATTTATCAAGGGAGGTTTTCCCCTTAAAGTGGCCTACAATATGGTAATGTGATTTAGGTATTTCCGTTAATAAACTCATATGTACCGCATTGTAATTGTTGACTTAATCTATCACACGAAGTTCATTACATATGGTATCATATCTCTTTTTAGTATTGCTTCAAATTGCAGTGAATTTTTTTCAGGTTTCAAGGAATTGTAGAAAAAGGTGTGGTAGAGTTCATGCCTTTTTTTCAATCCAAAAACACAAATTTGTTTTCTGAATTGTTTTCTATACTATTTTCCCGACCTATTTCCGACTTATTTTCCTCACTTATTTTCCGACTTGTTTCCCGACATGTTTCGACTTGTTTCCCGATGTTTTTCCTAGAATTTTTTTCTTAACTTGTTTCCCGACTCATTTTCCTAACTTTCTTCTACAACTTATTTTCCCGACTTGTTTCCCCAACTTCAAAACCCAATTGTAAAAATGTACAAAATAATTTTTCCCCACTTTTCAAGAATCCTCATGACTATGAGTTTCGAGCTATGGAGATCATTATAACACTAACTTATTATTTTCAAAAATAATTCCCATACAAATTTTTAAATTTATCCTCCACCGAACAGTTTGTAAAAATCATTTGGGTTCCTCGTAACAATTATACCATTGTAATTATCTTGTCAAGCCAATAATTTTAACTTATAGCTCCAAACAACCTTTCTCGGACCCTTGGAACCACCCCGGTCATGGTTGTTACCCGTTCATGTATTAAAAACATGGAGGAATAAATCACCAACTTGAAAGCACAAGTATCTGAACTCACAGATATGATGCAAGGACTCAATCAACAAAATGCCATCCTCACTAAGAAGCTCCATACTAATTCCACTTTTAAACACATTTTTCATCTCCAAATGTGTTGAGTGTTCCTAAGCTTGATTTTCCTCAATTCAATGGTACAGATCTGATTGGGTGGATATATCAGAAGAGCAATTCTACGGTCTCCACAATACCTATAACATGAATAAGGTTTTTATTGTTGAGCATTGTGTCTCGTTGTTGTCATTGATGTCAAGCGAACATTGATGTTAAAGGTTCACAAGGTGGTTTAGGTGTCTCCATGAGGTGTCGTAATGTTTGAGCTTGTCGAGATCTAAGGGGTTAAACACATTAACCATTAAATAATATTTAATATTAATTAAATTAATATAAAAAATATTATAACAAAATTATAACATGAAATAAATAAAATAACACAGACACACATATTTAACGTGGAAAACCCCGAGGGGTAAAAACTATGAAAAGAGATAATTCCATTAACCGAGAAACATAATTTATAGTCCATATCTCCTCCTCACTTCTCTCCACCAATCCACCATGTGAATTAAATGATCATGCCACATGATCATATTTATTTAACCCCACGAGTCACGAACCATTAAGTGATGGGATGTGACTTTATAAAAAGGAACCCCAATTTAAACCATTGATTAATTAATAATCAATTAAACATAAACAAACTTAGTTTATATTAAATAATGAAGAATATAACTATTCTTAATTATTTAATTATAAACTAAGGTTTATAGGAACTTAATATTATGTTCTAACAAAGCTTAAAGGTTGATTGGTAGTGTCTAATCTTGTAGTCATGTCATGGTGTCTTGGTGCATGGTCAAGAAAGATAGGTGATGTAGGTGAGATCCAAAGTTTTTCAAAGGAGGTATGAGTTTTCATAAGGTCAAACATGTTCCATGAGATGTGTGATATGTGTTAATGAGTCTATAAGAGGTCATCATGGTCTGTTCATGAGAAGTTTGTGTTGAGTCAAGTCATTCTAGGCCTATTCCTAGACCTAGGTCAAGAAGGATGAGATAGTGGTATGGGATATAGAGTAGTCCATTCCTGTTTAAGCATTGAAAGTGTGTTTTTCCACCGTATATGAAGTATATAAGGCATCCAAGTATAGTATTCATAGTTTTACCGCATGTTCAAGGTCCATTAAAGCAAGTTTCTTGAGAACAAGGCATGTAAGTGATGGTGGTGATAGAATTTTAGGTGAATTTGAGAATGGATGAATCTTTGAATAGTTAAAGGAAGTCATCATAGTGCTTTGAATCAAATTTTAGGTTAAGGTAGGGAAGCAAATGTAAGAAAATTGATTTTTGGTCATACCGATCTCTTGAGAAGGCAAAATCCAGCTCGATGGTGAACTTCATTTGCTCACCCACATGTGTGAGATTTGCATGGTACCCTGAGGATTTGGGGGATTTTTTTCATTGAGTTAATAGTGTTTTAAAAAATAATGGATTTATTTTGTCGTCACATCTTTATGAGCAATCATTAAGAAGGCGGGGTGGTCAAAAATGTAGTTAAACACTAGTTCTAAAGCGATGGAGGAAATGTGAATTGTTTGGGATATAAATGGATTGGGAAAGATGGTATGATGACTCATGGTTTTATAGGACTCTTCAGGGCTCATGTTGGTGGTGGTTTCATATTCCAGGTGTTTCAGCAAGGTGGAGAAAATCCCTTGTTTTGTGGAGATTTATTGTTTCAGGTATTACATGGAGGTTTCATGAAGAAAAGTGAATTGTTCCAGAAATATTGGGAGGTGTTATAAGATAAAAATAAAGTGTTTTAGATAGGTTGTGTGAAAATATACATGTCCTCTAAGTCACCCTACTACTTTTGGCCTTAAGGGCTAAAACCTAGTCATGGAGGTTTGAGTGAGCTAAGTTATTTTACATATTGGAGAGGTTATTTGAGCTTGGATAGATTTTACTAGTCCATCATGATGTGTTTGAATCCATGTTTTGATATGGATTTTTTTTCTTTCTCAAGCCCTAATGGCCTAATCAACCATATTAGGCTTGTCAAGAAGATGGTTTGGAATAGGTGTGTAAGTGAAGTATTCTCCATGTGAACTATGATTTTGAATGGTTGGAAAGATGTATCAGGTTTCCCTTTATGTTCTCTAGGTGGTGTAAAATTTTGGAAGTTGCTTTAGATGTGTTTGAGATCAGTTTCCTCAAGACATTTTGTTAAGTCCTTGTTGTGATTTTTACTAGTTTCGAAATTGAGTTATTTGGAAGCCTTAAGTCCCATTATGGAGGATGAAACAAGTTGCATTAGTTATTAGACATCATAATATTTCCATTGATGTGTGGTTTTTTCCTTGTTAAGGTTATTTGGTATTTGAACCATCTCAGTTTTTATGACCTATTTATGGGCATGATCAAGCATGCTTGAGCGAGTTAGAAGAGATGAAGGTTTTGGTGTATGTTTCTTTTTTTGGTAGTGTCTAATGGACCTAGAGAGTGAGTTAGAGTCATGTTACATCCTTTCATGTGGCCAATTCATCTTGATAGGTGGCTTTGCTATGTGAATTTTTTCACTCTTGTGGATTGGTTTTTATGTGATTGAAGACCTAATTGAAGTGCTTGCAAAGTGGTGTGTTTCATGGAGGAGGTAGTTGTTGCAAATGAATATGAGTTGTTTGGTGATGCTGAGAGGATTTCCATGAGTTGTGTGAAGAGGATGGAGTCTTGACAAAGATGTTTGATGACATTAAATTTCATAATCCATTCATTGTAGGAGTGGGCTTAGGTTTTAGGCCTAATTGAAATGTCTTGTGTTAGTATGAGTTGTTTGAGCTATCATGTCGACCCTTGAGGTCTCTTAGCTTGATTTATATGAGGTTTTAGTTTTGTTTTATGTTTTTCATGACCAACCTCAAGGGTCTTAGTTGACATATGGTCACTTATGGGGTATGTCAAGTATAAAAGTAAAGTGTATTTTCTCATTTGAGTTAATGGAGACTGTGTGGATGTGAGAGATCTAGAGAAGGAAGAAGAAGAGGATATAGGGGTAAATGATAGAGCTAAGAAAATGAATGAAGGGATGAGAAAGATATAGGAGAATATGTGCATGGTCATTAGACCTAATCAGAAAATGAAGGGGATATTTCAGCGAGTAAGGAGAGAGATACGTTTGAGAGGGTTTAATGTGCATGGATATGAATTTTTGATCAAAATATATTGTGGGAGCAATGATACTTAAGTGATATTATTTATCAAGTGGCTAGGTGGGTGCTTAGTCATCTTAGGGGGTAGTATCCTTCTTGTATAGTGGGTGTTATACTAAATAGGAGTGGGTGCTCCTTGTGAATTGGGAAATCTTGTGTGATGTTTAATATTCACATGAGTCCTTTGTTTTGAGTAATATTAGAAAAGGTTTTGGTGGGTTTTCTTTCCATTGATAGTTTCCCACTTATCTATAAACTCTCTACTTTGGAATCATTCACAAAATCACAATTAAATGTTGTTATTCTACTTTCGATTAGAAAATGACAGAGATAGCTAGTGAATGAATTTTCTTATGCTTAGAATCAACAATTGCAGAAAGGAAAGAATATAAACTCATGAACACCAATAATTTTTATCTTAGAAACCTCCAGAGGAGGAAAACCGATGAGAAAGGAAAACACTCTTTCTTCCCACTTTTTATTGGCCAATTCAAATAAGAAGTACATAATTTACAATAAGTATGAAAGAGAAGTAGATAATATCTCACACTTCCTCCCAATTACTTGTTTGCTTTGCCTCAACACTCCTTTCTTCTACAAACACAATTCCAGCACTAAGAATTCCTTGCTCACTTACTTTCATGCTTTGATAATAAAAAACTCTCCTTCCTACATGTATTTATAGCCTTTCTCATGTCCTCTCATGCACTGGAGGATGGGAAAGGTCATAGAGGAGAAGAAACATAGACAACCTTTCTAATTCTGGGACTGTTTGTTTTGAATTTTACTTTTCTATCAGAGAGTGTCAAGACTGCCACCCAATGTAAACTGGTAGTCACAAGACCACCACCCTAGCTAGGTGGTAGTTAAATGACCACCACCTGGGTTGGGTGGTGGTTCTGTAACTACCGCTCTGCACATAGTGGTGGTTCTGTTAATATAAAGAGAAAAACTCCATTTATTCATTTTCCTTCTTTGGTGTTGGTTGATATGATAAAGTAGAGTCATTTTGGATCCCTATGGATCACACCTCCCCTGCTTAGGAGGATTTTGGCCCCACAAAATCTCAGTAGGGGAGTAGATGAGGAAATAATTCCCTCACTTTCTCCTTCGAGTACCACCGGGCCTACCTTGGTGTCTTACCTTTTAGTCCAACCTGCTAAGACTCCTGCAGACCTCTCCTAGTCTCTTTGACCTTCTGTTGCAACACTACGCCCTCCTCCAATTCACCTCGTGATTCCAAGATGTAATCCTCAATGGAAGGTAACAATTTTTTTCATTCATATTCATCTAGCATGGATGTCTCATATAGGTGCAAGTTCTCACAAGTTTGACTACTAAGTACATCCTCATAAATGATGAAAAATCAAGTATAAAGGCATTTTCTCCAACCTACTCCAATATGGTGAAGGTTCCATATCATAGTGGCTTGAGCTTCCGTGCTTGACCTTGTAGTCTCTCCTTGCTCAAGTAAAGCCAAACTCTATCTCCAACATGAATCTTATGTTCTCTCATGTGCCAATCATGCCTAGCCTTGTACTTGGCTTGAGATTTCTCTAACTGTTCTTTGAATTTGAGATGGATTTTCTAGATCCTCTCAATGAATTTGTTTTCTCTAGTCACCTTTATGTCTTGTGTCTCCTCCTCATCCTGATTCCTAACTGATATGTCCAGCAGATTTGTAGTTATATATCCCAAGCATGCTTCAAATGGTGACTTCATTGTGGATGTGTGTATTGCCCGATTATATGAATGTTGAATGTAGGCTAAGGACTCATCCCAAGTCCTTGGGTATTTGCTATTATACCCTCTAATCAATTGTACCAAAGTCTTGTTCACCACCTCTGTCTGTCCATCTGTATGTGGATGGAAATTTGTTCTCCTCTATAGCCTAGTATCCATCTTGTCCCACAAAGTAGTCTAAAACTTCCCCAAGAACCTAGAATCCCTGTTAGAAGCAATAGACTTTGGAAAGCCAAAATGCACCCATACATTAGTAAAGAAAATATATGTTGCCTCATGTCCTTTTATTGTCTTTTTACATGACATAATAATACACATCTTACTTGAATCTATCAACAAAAACATAGAGATATTCATGGCCATGTTTAGACATAGGTAATCCTCCTACAAAGTCCATATAAATGTCCTCCCATGGATGAGTAGGTATTGGAAAAGGCATATACAAACCCTCCTTCCTAGTCTTAGGCTTGTTGGTACAACAAAGTTTACATACACGTATAAATTTTAATACTTCTTCTTGTATATTGGTCCAATACACGTACCTTTGCAAGTGGTCTAGGGTCTTACCAACACCAAAATGTCCCACTAATTTTGAGGTATGTGCTTCCCTCATCAATAGAATTCTTTCTTATTTAGGCACACAAAGCTTCCCCCATTAGTAGAGCAGCCCATCCTTGAGATAACAATCTTCAATCCCCATCCTTTCAACCCCTTGGGACTACAACTACTAAAATGTCACCCCAAATTCTTTGTCCTAGGCATATGCCTCTCTGTAAGCTTCCTTCATGATCTGAGAGATAGTGGCCAAGCAAGAGAACTTATCCTATGTGGGTGGCCTAGACAACATGTTTTCCACCAAGTTTGTACTACCATTCTTGTATTTGATCACTAGATGGAACTGTTGAAGGAACCCCATCCATTTTTAGTGCCTTTCCTACTACAATTTAGACTATGCTTGCAAATACTGGAGAGGTTTGTGGTCAGTGTGCACAATAGTTTCTTTACCCAACAAATAATGCTTCCATTTTTAATTTCTTAAACTAGTGCATACATTTCCTTATCATATACTGAATATCCTTTAACTACTGAAGTAAAAGTTTTAGAATGATAGCATATGGGTTTACCTCCCTGAAGCAACACTACACCCATAACATAATCACTGGCATTTGTCTCTACTTCAAAGGGTTGTTGCAAATTAGGAAGAACAAGTACTAGAGCATGACTAATCTTGTATTTCAATAACTCAAAGGATTTTTCTTGTTCCTTACCCCAATCAAAACCCTTACTCTTTGTGTCCACTGTGTGTAGAGGTGTTGTAATCATGGAGAAGCCCAAAATGAACTTTCGCATGTATTGTAATGCTCCCATAAAAATCCTAGTCTTTGTGTCTCTGTTGGTGTTGGCCAATTGGTGATGGCTTCCACCTTCTTTGGATCCACTCATATCTCTCCTCCTCCAACCATGTGCCCAAGATAGACAAGTGACTATTTGGAAAATTCACATTTCTTCATATTACAAAGTAGTTGTTTCTCCCGAGAACTTGCAAGACTTGCTGCAAATGAGTTAGATGTTCCTCTCATGTGGCACTAAAAATTAAAATATCATCCAAATACATAATGACACATAAATATATGAAATTATGTAATACATCATTCATCAATCTCATAAATGTAGTGGGTGCATTGCATAAACCAAATGAAAGTACTAACCACTCATACAAACCTTGTTTTTTCTTGAAGGTAGTCTTCCATATATCCTCCTCCTTCATTCTAACTTGGTGATAACCTAACTTGAGATCCAACTTTGTGAATAATTTGGCATGTTGAAGCTTTTCCAAGAGATCATTTATGCAGGGAAGTGTATATCTATTATTTATGGTGATCTTGTTCAAAGTACGGTAGTCGATGTACATTCTCCAAGAACCATCCTTCTTTGGCACCATCACAATAGGTGAACCACGTGGTGAGGTGATCAGATGTATCACACCCTGGTCTAGTAGTTTTTGGAGTTATTTCTTTACTTTAGTACTCTCCAAAGCAAGGATTTCCTATACAACCCGATGTTCGATAGAGGGGACTCTGGCAATAATTAAATCTCATGCTCTACTTCTTGTTTTGGTGGTAACCCACTAGGATGCCTGAAAAACTTCCTAAAAAGACTGAATAATACTATCCAAATCCTACTTTCCCTAGTTAGAAATCTCTGAAACTTCTACCACATCTTGTTTATCCTTTAACAAAATTAAACAAAAATGATTATGATTTTCCTGAATAATTAATTTTGCTTGGTTATCACTCACTATAGTAACTTGTGTCTTACACTGGTGTTCCCAGATGTTGTAGTTGATCCCATCCTTGACCCATATATATCGGTTTTCCTTCTCATAAATATAGCATCCCTGATATACAAGTAAGGACTCCTAGAAAACAACATCAAAATCATCAAGTGGAATAACATCATCTTCCAATACATCAATATACTGGGAATTTATCCCAAAATTGACCTTACATCTTTTTTTGTATGAATTTCAACACCCTTCTTCACCCAACCCAAAGGATAAGGGTGTGGATGCTCATAAGTCTCAAGACCAAGCTTCTTTACAACTGCTTTAGAAATCAAGTTAGACTGAGAACCGGTATCAACCAAAGCATTTACCTTAGTTCTCTTAATATGGATTTTGATCTAGAATAGTCTACTCATCTCCTCTTCTTGGTTGTCCATGTTGGTGGACATGCATCCAAGTCTCTCATTTACATCGAGTCATCTTTAATTTCTACCTCTCTTCTATCTTTACAAGCTGTCATGGAATTCTTTGGGTCCTTGGTTTGGTTCTTCGGATGTAACTCTAGATGAAAATTCCAACATGTAGCATCAACATGACCATTTATATCATAGTTCTTGCAAAAGTTCTTGGGATATTTACAAGTATTTAAATTAGTGGCACCTTGTTTACCTTCCCTTTCCACTTACCTTTGTTACTTTTTTCCCATGTTCTTTCTTCTACTAATTTATTGACTACTTTTTCCCTTGGCTCCGATTCTCCCTACTTCTTTTCATTATCTATATAGTATGCCCGCACACACGCCTCGTTGAGATCTTTGGGCTTCGTGGAGATGATTTTTTTGAAGTTGAGTGTGAAGTCCTCCCAAGTAGTTAGTCAAAATATCATCACCTCTAATTCCATATTTAGCAACATAGCCTACCTCGAAACTTCATAGCATAGTTATGCACACTTTGACTACCGCCTTGTCTAAAATACTACCATTTAATCATTTAGTTAGTCTTGTGGCCAATAGGATAGAATTTATCTCTACGTAATTCTTTAAATTCTTTCCAAGATTTCAAAATAGGATGTTTCTTCTTTTCACAAGTGGATAGATGGGTTTGCCACCAAACCAAACCATGTCCCTCCATTTTGAGATGTGCAAAGGTGATCATTTGTGCCTTAGTGACATTATGGATGCTAAAGTAGACTTTTAATTGTTTTAACCATTTATCAAGAAACTCTGCATCTACTTTTCCTTCAAAGATTTTACATTCAACTTTAATCTCAACTTTAAAAGGATCGTGATCAGATTTTACCTTTTCTCTTGCATTTGAAGTATCTTCTTCATGCTCTTCCCCATAATCTTCCTCATGGTGGCTCCTTCCTATGCCAAATTTTTAGCTAAGCCTTGAACCACTAATTCCATGGAGTCTTGCTTAACAAAAGTTGTGTTCTGCAAATCTACAATTTCTTCTTGTCTTCTAAACATCCTATCCATAATGGTCTTCAAAGTGTCTCGATTCTACTGACCAATTTCTATTCCTCCATTTGTCCCCAACTTACTTGTTTCCACTTACTTGTAGAAATATCTTGGACCGCAACATAAATCCTCTTCACCTTTGGATCTTGTCAATTGTCATACAAATCCAAGAATAAATACCACAATCCTGGATACTTGTTAGCTCTAATACCAAAATGATCTGTAAACTCTCTACTTTGGAATCATTCATAGAATCACAGTTAAACGTTGTTGTTCTACTTTCAATTAGAAAATAACAAAGATAGCTAGTGAATGAATTTTCTTATGCTTAGAATCAACAATTACAGGAAAGGAAAGAATATAAACTCATGAACACCAACTTTTTTATCCCGGAAACCTCAGAGGAGGAAAACCAGTTGGGAATGGAAAATGCTCTTTCTTCCCACTTTTTATTGGCTAATTTAAATAAGAAGTACATAATCTACAATAAGTATGAAATATAAGTATATAGTATCTCACACTTCCTCCCAATTACTTGTTTTCCGCTCAACACTCCTTTATTCTACAAACACAATTCCAACACTAAGAATTCCTTGCTCACTTGCTTCCATGCTTCGATAATTAAAAATACCCTTCCTACATGTATTTATAGCCTCTCTCATGTCCTCCCATGCACTGGAGGATGGGAAAGGTCATGGAGGAGAAGAGACATAGACAACCTTTCCAATTCTGGGACTGTTCATTTTGAATTTTATTTTTCTATCTAAGAGTGTCAGGATTGCTGCCCAATGTAGACCGATAGTCATAGGATCGTCACCCTAGCCGGGTGGCAAGACAGAATGCCACATGGCTTCGGAGGTGGTTTTATAACCGCCACTCTACACGAGAGCGAGCGCAGATTCAGCTTAATATAAAGACAAAACCTTTTTTTCTTCATTTTCCTTATTTGGTGTTAACTGTTCTAATGAAGTAGAGTCATTTTGGATCCCTATAGATCAACCACTTTACATCCGGTGTTCTTTGATCTCTCTTGTTTTATGTTCTTATGAATTGATGTTGCATAATAAGCTCATAATTGAATATGCATGTTGAATGGTTGTTTTGATGATGTTGTAAGATATGGAAAATGAAATGAAAGTTTTGTAATACCTTGATTCACCCCCTCTCAAGTATTTTTGCTTCTAAAAATTATTATCAAAGATAGGTCCTTGTGAAGTAAGGTTGACAACTTGGAGGAGATCCTAGAAGCACAATGGGTAAATCATTATGGAGTTGATACTTCATTGGTGAACTTGAGGAACAAGTATGAAATTTTAGAATCCATAATCTATGGATTACAAGAGAAAATCAGTTGTATGGATGTTGAGCATGGTCAAGCAATCAAAGATTTGGAATCTCAAGTTAAGAGTGTGACAGAATCCCTAAGGGTCAAAGAAGAAGCTTTCCTTAAGTATGAATATAAGTTGAGTTCCTTGAAAATAGAGTTAAGAGAAGCATCCAACATGTTGAATATGTATGAAATATTGGAAAATATATTTGAGGATCTAGATGGGATCTTCGATAGTTAGAGATCAACTAATGACAAAACGAGCCTACGTTTCAAAGGAGAGCACATGAAGAGTTGTGTAGATGAAAATTATGGATCAAGTACTCAAGTAGATATGAAGGAAACCAAGAAGACTAAGTCAAAGAATTATAACCCTGTTAGAAAACCCAATGCATTAAGGTTTGGTTCTTCTTTCAATGTTTATTGTTATACTTGTCATGATTTTGGTCATAGAGCTAGAGATTACAAGAAAAGGCTCTCAAAGAATGAATATTCATGGAATGGTGAAATATCCTTCAAAGGTTAGTGTTATTCATGTTGTGAGTATGGTCATAATGCAATTAATTGTGGTTAGAACCTCAATTTATATCAATCTAGAAGTAGGAATGGTGTTTTATGTTATAACTGTCATAAGCAAGGTCATATCACTAGATTTTTCTATCAAAATGAGTTCCATGGGTACAACAACATGTTCTAAGCTCCCAAAATGCAAGATAAGAAGGTTTTCAAAATGAAGAGTGATTCTAAGACAATCATGTCAGATTATTTGGATAAAAAAAGATGACCTTAAGCCTACGGATAAGAAAGAAGACCCAAATATTTTCATAAATATCAAGAAGGAAGATAAACAAGATACTATGGTGCATAGTTCAGGTCCATCTACTAACCAAGTTGAAGTGATTGCAAAAAATTTACAAGGCTAAGAAGGAAGAAATCGAGATTTTTAATCCTAATACAAGTCATAGAGGATTGTTATACCTAATTGTAAATGAAGATAACCATATATGTTTATAAGGTCTCCAATCAAAAGATGAAGGGATAACATATGAGATCATAATGCCTAAAAAGATATCCAAGATGAATGAGAAAGCCTTAAAGGTAAATTGCAAAATAGATAAGAAGAAGGTGGAGTCCCTAGGTTCTTTTGATGATTACATAATTTTCTCGTGTCTTAATATGTATAGGGTGCCTTCATTTTTTCTTCTTGAAGGCATTTTTATATCATAAGAAGCAATGTACATGCATTGTCCTGTTAGAGGTTTGTCTGCTAAGTAAAGGTTTGTGATTTGAAACGTATCAATGGTGTTATGCTTGAATGAATATGTTAGGATTAATTTTGAATTTTGAAGGTTTTTCTCCAAGAAGGTAAATGCATGGTTGTGTCGTGTATTTTTCTATATCATCCTTGAAGAGTTATGTGTGATCATGTTGGGTTACAAAACAAGGTATGGTTTGTGACATGTGCTTGATTAGCTCCTTGATGTGTATGGTATATCAAAGTTATATAAAATGCTCGAGTATTAACAATCTTGTGTAAGTACTTTGACAATGTTGAAATATAATTCAAAAGGATTTTAAAATTTTGTTAATCAACTATAAGACCTCAAGATGGAATAGGAATAAGGTAGAAAGAGTTGAGAATGCACAAACCCATGGGGAGTTTGGTCAAGAGTTGCAAGGAGGAGTTAAGTAGTGACAAGTATTGTATAGTGGTGATTAATTCCGGGTGGGGAGATGTTGTGTTCTTAAGTGCTCAATTCATGTCATGAGTATGTTTATGCATGACTTATTTTCATGAGGTTGAGAGATTGCTATGAGAATGTATGACAGATCTAATAAGGTATGTATATTTTATGTATTCCTTTTTGGTTGAGTACAAATTGATATGTTGATCCTGTGGGGATCGAGTGAAATCAAGAATAAGTATGAAGGAGTTAAGAGTAATAGAGGATTTTCATGTTGGTACAAAAAAAATCTATCAAAACAAAGTTGATCTTAAGGTCTAGTATTTCTTTGAAAATAGGTCTAAAGTGTCTAAGGATTTTCTCAAGATCTTGTTACTCTCTATGGGCTTAAGAAGGAGTATGTAATTAGGCAAAGGATCTTTAAGATAGTGGCGGGGCATCAAGTGATAATATGGTAAAAGCTAATAACGTGAAAGAGGTCTACATGTGCATTAGCCCAAGGGTAGATGTGTTTGATCTTAAAGGGCATTGTTGTGTGTGCTAAGACAGAGTTATTGATTGATCATGGGAATACCAAAAGTAGGATGAAAGGTTATGGAAGTTAGAAGGTCCAAACAGAGCATGAGAATGAATATTTCATCAATGATGTTGATACATAGTCCTAAAGGGAAATGGTATGTTCTTAAGGTTATCTTTCTCTGTAAGGGGAGATAATGAGAATTGTGAGTAAGCAGCTACAAGATGATGAAGTTAGGACTAAAACAGAGGTAGAGATAACTAAAAATTTGATTCAAGACTACGAAATTTGATATAATTTTCCTTCATAACATGTGTTCAAGGTATGAGCTCTCATATTTGCTTTGATAGTTAAAAATTATGGTATACTATCAAGGGAGCATCAAGATGGTGTCTCGGATGTTTTTTTTTCTCCTATTGTAAAGAGAAGTTTGGAAATTTTGATATGAAGGAGTACTTTAGAGATCATGGTCCTAAATGATGATATGATAGAGATTAGAGGTAGAACTTGCAGATTTAGCATACATGCCTAGAATGTGGTGTATAACAGGTATGAAGCCAAAATTTAGTGAATATACTCTCAAGGGGAGCTATTTTCATGATCATATTAGGTCCTTGGATCTCTTATAATAGTATTGAATTCAAGGAAAGAAAGTACATCCAAGGGGGAATTTTTGAGCAAGTAAGTCTATTTGTGCATTATTTCATTGTGTATTTTCAAAGTTACTTTTCATGTCAAGATGCCAAATAGTGCCTTTTTCATATATGTCAAAGGGGGAGTATGCTATAAAAATGAAAAAGATGTCTTGAAGGTGTTTGCATTCATAGTTACCATCAATTTTTCAAGGTGGTTGCCATCAATGAAAAAGGGGGATATTGTTGAGCATTGTGTCTAGTTTTTGTCATTGATGTCAAGTGGCACATTTATGTCAAAGGGTGTCAAGGTGGTTTAGGTGTCTCCATGAGGTGCCAGTCATGTTTGAGCTTGAAGGTTAATTGGTAGTGTCCAATCTTGTAGTCATATCATGGTATATTGGTGCATGGTCAAACAAACTAGGTGTCAGAGGTGAGCACCAAAGTTATTCAAGGAGGTATGAGGTTTTTATGAGGTAAAAATGTTCTATGAAGATGTGTGAGAGGTTTTAATGATTTTGTAATATGTCATCATGGTATTTTCATGAGAATTTTGTGTTGAGTCATGTCATTATAGGCCTAGTCCTCTACCTAGGTAAAGCAGATGATATAGTGGCATGAGATATAGAGAAGGGAATTAATTTTTAAGCATGGCATGTGTGTTGTGACACTATAAATGAAGTATATAAGTCATCTAAGGATAGTATTCAGAGGTTTAATGCATGTTCAAGGTCCATTAAAGAAATTTTCTTGAGAACAAGGCATGAAGACACATGTAATTCATGGGGGTGAGATAATATTAGGTGAATTTGAGAATTGAAGAGAATTGGAACAGCTAGAGGAGTTCATAATAGTGCTTTGAGTCAAAATTTTGGTTAAGGCGGTGAAGGAAATGCAAGAAAAAATATTTTTGGTCATACCGATCTCTTGAGAAGGCAAAAGCCAGCTCGATGGTGAACTTCATTTTCTCACCCACACGTGTGATATTTTTATGGGACCCTAAAAATTTAGGGAGATGTTTTTTCATTGAGCTAAGAGTGTTTTTAAAAAATAATGGATTGATTTGATCATCACATCTTTATGAACAATCATTAAGAAGGTAGGGTTGTTTGAAAACCCTAGTTAAACCCTAGTTCTAAAGTGATGGAGGAAAGATGAATTTTTTGGGCTCAAAATGGATTGGGAAATCTTGTATGATGAAATATGGTTGTAGAGTAATATTAAAGGATCATGTTGATGATAGTTTCATGGTCCAGTGTGTTTCAAAGAAAGTGGAGAAAAACCCTTGTTTTGTGGAGATTTGTTTTTCAGTCTTATATGGAGGTTTCATGAAGAAAATTAAATTATTCCAAAAATCTTGGGATGTGTGTTAAGATTACCATGAAAATTTTTAGACATTTTTTTGAAGAAAATTGAATATATGGGTCCTCCAAGTCACCCTACCAATTTTGGCCTTAAGGGCTAAAACCTAGTCATTGAGGTTTGAGTTGAGTTGAGTTTTTCACCATATTGGAGAAAGGTTATTTCAGCTTAGATACATTTTACATGTCCCTCATGATGTATTTGAAGCTATAATTTTGTGTGGAGAGTTATTTTCTTACCTAATCCCTAATGGCCTAATCAGCCTTATTAGGCTTATCAAGAAGATGGTTTGGAATAAGTGTGTAAGTGAAGTATTCTCCATGTGACCTATTCTTGTGAATGCTTGGAGAGGTGTATCATATTTCTCTTGATTTTCTCCAGGTTAACTCTATAGAAGTTTCTTTGAAGGTGTTTGAGATCAGATTCCTCAAGAAAAGTTCTTGAGTCCTTGTTCCCAATTTGACTAGTTCCTGAGATTGAGTTATTTGAAATCCTCAAGTCCTATTTTATAGGATGAAACAAGTTGCATCGGTTATTATAAATCATGATATTTCCATTGATGTGTGTTTTTTTCCTTGGTAATGTGATTTGGTATGTGAACCATCTCAATTTTGATGACATGTTTCTTGGCATGATCAACACACTTGAGCGAGTTAGAAGAGATGAAGGTTTTGGTGTATGTTGATTTGTTTGGTGGTGTCTCATGGACCTGGAGAGTGATTTGGATTCATGGTGCATCCATTCATGTTTCCAATTCATCTTGACAGGTGGTTTTTCTATGTGATGTTGTTCAATCTTGTGGACTGATTTTTAGGTGATTGAAGACCTACTTGAAGTGCTTCAGAAAGTGGTGTGTTTCATAGAAGAGGTAATAGTTGATGATCCTAAGCTATTTGGTGATGTTGAGAGGATGTCCCTAATTTTTTTGAAGATGATGTAGTCTTGACAAATATATTTTTTTCCCTTGAAGTTCATAGTTCATTCATTTGGGAGTAGACTTATGTTTTAGGCCTAATTGAGATGCCTTGTGCTAGTTTGAGTTGTTTGAGATATTGCCAACCCTTGAGGTCTCTTGGAGTGATTTATATGAGTTTTTAGTTGTGTTTTATGTTTGGCATGACTGACCTTAAGGGTCTTATCCAACCTGTGGTCACTTATGGGGTATGTCAAGTATAAAAGTAAAGTGTATTTGCTCATTTGAGTTAGTGGAGATGATGTGGATGTGAGCGAGCTAGAGAAGGAAGAATAAGAGGATAGAGGGGTAAAGGATAGAGCTAAGAATAGGAATGAAGGGATGAGAAATATATATTAGAATATATATGCATGTTAATTAGACCTAATCATCAAATGAAGGGGTAAATTTTGGCGAGTAAGGAGAGAGATAAGTTTGAGAGGGTTTGATGTGCATGGAGCTGAATTTTTGATCACAATCTATTGTGGGAGAAAAAATACTTACGTGGTATTCTTTTTCAGGTGGCTAGGTGGGTGCTTAGTCATATTAGGGGGTAGTAGGCTCCTTGTATAGTTGGTTTTATACTAAATAGGGGTGGGTGCTCCTTGTGAAGTGGGTGCTTCACTAAACAAATCTTGTGTGATGTGTAATATTCACATGAGTCCTTTGTTATGAGTAATATAGTAGAGGTTTTAGTGGGTTTTCTTCCCCTTGATGGTTTCCCACTTTACATCTGGTGTTCATGTGTTCTCTCTCTTGTTTCATGTTCTTGTGAATGGATGTGGCACACCTAATAAGTTCATAATTGAATATACATGTTGAATGGTTTTTTTGATGATGTTGTAAGCTATGTAAAATGAAATGAAATTTTTGTAATACTGATACACCCCCTCTCATTTTCTATTCTTATAACACTTATTTATTCTTTTCACTTAGAACAAGAATCCCTACAATGGTACCATAGGTATTTAAAAGTTCATGATGAACCGAGTGACCACGGTTTACATACCTTATTCTAGAGAGGTTTGGCCCTAGTATTTATGATGACTTCACAAGAGCACTCACTAAAATTTGACAAACAAAATCACTTTGTGACTACCATGTGGAATTTGAGAGATTCTCCAATCACATAAAATTCTTTTCAAATGGATTTTTAAGATTTGTTTCATAATTTTTTTCAAGGAGGAAATCTACTCAAAAGACAAAATTTTAAACCCATACCTTGATGGAAGTATAGATATTGGCTAAATTAGCGAGTATAAAATCATAACATAGTGCTAACCTTCTAGTTTCCCTTCATTTAGAAATATAATAGAAAATCATGCTCCCACAAAGTGTCTCCTCCAAGGATAACCCCAATCAAATGCCTCCTCTAAGGAGAACCTCCTAGATTTCAAATCACTCCACAAACAAGACAACTAGGAAGATGCTCAGGAATTCCAAGAAGAAGAAAATTCATTGGATGAATCCCCTCCTCGAGATTATCAACTGGAGATATTGATTCATGCCTTGGAAAGAATCACCACCCCTCAAACCATGAGGGTAAAAATGTATTTCAAAAATATTCCTCTCACCATCTTACCTAATTTAGGAAGCACGTGTACCTTTATTGATTCTGTGACCAAAAAAGTAGATTGTTTTGCTTATCCTTGTTCTAGATTTGAATATATGATTGCTAATAGTGGTAAAATAACTTGTAAGGTAAAGTTTTGTAATGTTTTTATTGCAATGGGATATTATAATCTTCACTCTGATATGTTTTTCCTACCCTTGGGTGGATGTGATGTCATTTTAAGAGCTTAATGGTTACACACACTTGGACCCATCTTATGGGACTTCTCCGAACTTTGGATATAATTATCTAACAATGGGAAAAAAACACCTTTAAATTCCTCACTCCAAGCTCAATTAATATTATTAGTTCCCATCGTATGGAAAATATTCTAAAGAAAGGATCACATGGGGTTATTTCTCAATTATTTTCTCTCCAGATAAGTCCACCTACCTCTTATAATACCCTTGTTGATTCACAATTATTTTTGAAAAACATGTTACTATCTTTTGTTGAGTCCACCAAATTTCCACCTTCATTTCCAGAGGATTTTCATATCCATTTTCTTTCAAGCGTGTTCCTCCCAACATTCATCCCTACCGGTACCCATTCTTACAAAAGAAAAATATTGAAAAGCTTATCCAAGAAATTCTCAAGGTGGGAGTCATTCATCCTAGTACTAGTCCATATTCCTAATTGATTTTACTTGTCCACAAAAAGGATGGCTCATGGAATATTTTCATCTATTTTAGGGAACTAAAAAAATCACTATCAAGGATAAATTCCATTTTCTAGTGATTGATGAGCTTCCACATGAATTTCTGAACCTAATTTTTCTTCAAATGGATCTCCACTTTGGGTATCACCATATTCGAATTCACGAGGAGGATATTCCTAATATGTCCATTTAAACTCATGATGATCACTATGATTTTTTGGTCATGCCATTTGGGCTTACGAATGCCTCATCTATATTTTAAGGCTTGATGATCAAAATATTCTAGCCCTTCCTTCACAATTTATCTTGGTATTCTTTAATGACGTATTCATCTACGTAAAAGAAACCTAGAAGAAGAGCATATATAACACATTGATAGGGCATTGCAATTTCTTCTAGATAATTAGTTCTGCACCAAGCACTCCAAGTGATCCTTTGGCCAAAAAAGTGGAATATTTTGGACATATTGTATTAGTAGAGGGTGTCTGCGTAGGACCCACAAAAATCAATGCCATGAAAAATTGGCCGCTTCTCAACACACTCAAGCGTTCACGGTTTCTTGAGTCTCAAAGGCTATTCCAATAAATTTTATAAGGATTATGGTAAAATCATGGCCATTTTTATAGTCATGTTAAAAAGGATTCTTTTCCACAAAATGAGATGTTTTAATGGGAATTTGAGGCCTTAAAACAAGCTATGTGTAGTACACTTGTATTAGCCATGTCAGATTTCACCAAGACTTTCATCATCGAAAGTGATGCATGTGGCAATGGCCTTGGTGTTATTCTCCTCTAGGAAGGTTGTCCCCTTTCCTTCACTAGAAAATATCTCTCCAGATGGAATCTGGTCTTGTCTACTTATGAGAAAGAAATGATGGCAATTTTACATGTAGTACAAAAGTGGCGGCCATACTTGTTAGGGAGGAATTTTTGCATCAAAACTGATCATCATAGTTTGAAGTACTTCCTAGAACAATGGGTCTCATCTCCTACTCAACAAAAGTGGGTCTCCAAACTCATGGGCTATGACTATCAAATCACTATACATGGGGAAAATGACATGAGATTGCTTGTGTACTTAACTTCCTAAGGTTGGGCCAACATAGATGAAATTTGGAAGATGTGATGGATAGGGATAGGTATAAATGATAAATATGGAATAGATGGGGATGGCTACAGATCGAGATTCAAAGGCTAAGAAATTCGTAATTAATTGACTTACAAGTATGAAACTTACTCATAAAGGAACGAAGGCTGATATGATCTTTGTGTATGAGATGTTACAATCAAGGATAATCATTGCATGTAACTCCTTTTCTATGTCAATTAAACTGAACATGCTTCATATTGGTTGAAAATCTCTTGGAAAGTGCTTTTTAGTCTCTATGTACTCCTTTCATGAAAGGGTCATGCAAAGGTGTGGACGATGGACAAAGAGAGAAAACTAAGGGTTGGGATTTCTAGCTCAGTTTGATTGATTGGCCCAAAATTGCTCAACTATGGATAATTGTTTATTTAACATATTAATTTGGCTAACAATTTGTGGGGGAAATGAGTAGATCAGAAAACTAACACTCATAATCCTAAATCTATGTCTTCCTATTATCGATCGATGCCTCGTTGGGTGGACGATTGATTCAAAAATCCTCCTACGAGGTTGGGATGGACGGGAATGGTCATGTATGGTCATCAACTCATGAGTAAGGATAAGGGAATTAGATAAATAGTCAAAATATATTTAGAGGCTAAGGACTAGTAGCGTGAATTCCTAATGACTAGGTTTGTTGTTTTGATTCGGGATTATAAATCACACTAAATAGATAGCAAAAAGAAATATAATTTAAATAAAAGACAAGTAAGCTTAATCTTTTAATTTATTAAATTCCTTCCTAATTAATTAAATAAAATAAATATAACTACTTATTCTATCTTTTTGTATTTTAACAAGCTTTTTAAAAGAAATGAAATTAAAAGAAACTAATTAAATAACTATTGATTTTGTATTTTCTAAATTATTTAAAGAAAATGAAATCTACTCAAATGATCAAAACAAAATATTCTACTTCTTCTAGTTAAAATGGAATTAAAACATTGAATAACCGAAATGGTTATTTCTCTTTACATGGTTGTTTTGTAACAATAATCTAGTGGGGAAGTATTTAAAATATTATTACTATGATCAAATACAACTTCCTTTAATGTAGATCCTACCTTAGGTCCATCCGTATGAAAGTTTCTCATAAGTAATTTCCTCTTTACTAGACAAAATTTCCCAACAAGATTGTATTTTAACTAATTAAAATAAATGAAGATAAAATAAATACATAGATTTCTTCACTTCTTCCTCCAACTAATTTCCCAAACATATCCATAAGGATAATCAAAGAAGAATTTATTAAGGCAAGAATCTTTATGGAATAAATATTTTGAAAGCAATAATGGAATGGACAACAAACATGAGAAGTGATGGTACCTTCCAGTTTTAATAACACTATAAATAAATTCCCTTAATTTCAATTATCAATGCCAATATTAAAACTTTAAATAATTAAATTACATCCCCCAACATAGTCAATAAAAAATAGTGGTACCTTGTCCAAATTTTATTGATGATGCATCTCATGTCTCCTCACTTCATATTCCTTCTAATATGTGAGTTCCAATTGATCCAGTGAGCAAGAAAGTAGATAAAAATAAGAAAACAAGAAAACAAATGGTTGTTTTAGTGTAAGGAATGTAGCTGGAATGTGAGCAGTAGGGAAGCAAGATAGAGAATTAGCTATCTATGCAAGAACCTCTCCAAAATATGGAAGCATAACACTTCTCAAAATTCAAAATTTCCCACCCATGATACAAACAAAAGTGTCATTTTTATAAGTTGTTGGAGAAGAATAAGAGTCAAGAACACATGTCGATCAAGAAAGGATGACTCAGCCAAAAGGGAAGAATTCAACATACTATTTTTAGCAAGAAGGAAGGATAAATCCAAGACCATTCCAATGAGCCTATTTTTATCCGAATTGACCAAGTAATCCGGGATAAAATCAACCACTAATAAAAACACACATTCAAAAACACATGTTTTAATTTGCATTTGATCAATGACAGGACTACCCTTATTTCAGAGTTATGGTTTTGCAACCGTCGCTAAAAAATAATATAAAGAGCAAAAAGTGGTCACATAAGCAAAATAGGGGTCTAGGAGTGGGGCAAAGGGGTTGAGCTTGGTCAAGATGGAAACGTAAAGGATATGGGGAGGGATTTGGATCTCATTCCCATCTCGAAAGTAGCTTTATCATCATGAGAGACATGTCACATTTCAATGTTACAAAATGTAGGTTTTGGGTGCATACATATTACCCCTCGAATAATATCTTTACCATGAATGGGAAAAAATGCAAGTTTTGAGGATGGCACTTCCCAAAATGGGAGGGTTAGTAAGTAACTTGATATGGTTGTGTGTCGAAACAATTCTATATGAGTCTTCTCGCCACCTACAAAAGGAGGGGAATCAAGTGTAGTAATAAAACAAGATCAACAAAATATTTTGAAATGAAAAGAAAAATTACTTAATGTTTATGTAGGGTGATAAATCTACTTGCTCCACCATCACTAGTGTTACACAATCTTGAGACAAAATATTCTATATATATCACAATTTTAATATATTTAGAAATCATTTACTACATACTACTTTGCTATTTTTGGGGATTTGTATTTTTGGTGATCGTTTCATGCACAAATATATTCAAATTGATGGGGATTCGGACACGATGGTAGTGGTTCCGGTGAAAGCGGCTAGGGCTTAAGAAAACTCAAATAAAGTCGATACCGATTAATTGGACAAGAAAGAAGATGTAGATGGAAAGAAAGCCTGATGGAATTAAGATGGGCGCACACGAGCAATCCTGTGGAGTAGATCCAAGAAACCTGTGATGCATGAATACTTGACAGAAAAAGATGACGTTAGAAGATATAAGGGTGAACTACCCAGAAAGTGGGTCCGGGAAGAAGTGATTAGCTTCCTCGGTGGATGTCAGTTCATGTTTTCAATTAAGAATAAAGGCATACATGATAAAATATGTAAGCAAATGTTTAGATTTTCTGATTTTAAGTTGACAGAATGTAAAAACAACAACAAAAACTGAAAGAAAGTAAGAAACTGTAAAAACAAAGATGAAATTGTGTCACCTGGATTTTGTACTTTTCAGATCGGTAGTCGCATCGATCGAGAAGTGATCGGCATCGATGGTTTGGAATGGTGCCGATTTGGACAAATCGGGCATCGATTGATGCTTAATCGCGATCGACCGTCGGGTCATCATCGATCGGGAAGAAATCACAAAAGCTTGATTGATGATTGATGATGATCGGATTGTGGAGACCGCAGGAGCTGCAGAGATGTGGACAGAGTTCCACCTTGGCTGGATGGAGAAATGGAGTCACCCAGAGGTTGAAGAACCTAAGCGATATCGATATTATGAGGGCAGAATAATGGTGCACCTCTCAGGGATTGATCTGGATAGAATTCTCTCTCTCTCTCGATTGATAATTTTAAGGCTCGCTCAAGTTTTTCACTATTTCTCAAGTCTCTACCATCTAACCAGAACTGAGTTCAGGTCATGTATTTATATAGCAGCCGACCGAGGTAAAATCGGTGCCATTTCAAAAAATGGCGTCGATCGAGGACCGGTCGGTGCCGATCAGGGAACAGACTCCCAAAGTGGCAAAAAGGGATGAGTTGTGAGGATAAGAATATTATCCTTCCAACTCAAATATGGGAAAAATCCCACTCACATGGTTCCAGGAGAGGAGAAATAGGTGGGATGGATGGATAATAATACACGGGAGGTTGGGAAGTGATATGGGGTGAATAAGTAGTTGGAATAAATGTAAAGATAGAATTACATGGTTAATGTTTAATTATCCATGGGTGAAATATAATGGGGTGGAACAAACTTAGGATAGGCATTTTAATTAGATATTTAATTAATACCCTAAGAGAGAATTAGTGATACAAAAGTGCACCGGGTTACCCGAGAATAGAACAGGTAAGTGAACACGGGGACATTAAATTGAGTAACCAATTTTAGGTGTCTACATTTGCCCCTTTTTGTCGAGTAACTTGTGATAAGCAATGCTACGAGACAAAAACAAGGAGTTGGAAGAAAAGGAAGAATATTGATGATGTGCTCCCCCTCAAACTAGGGATGGGGTGGCCCAAAAAAAGCCAACCGATCCCGAGTTTGAAAAAGGTAGATGAAAAAGAATAGAAGAGAGGATGCCCCAACTAGATGTCTAGAGTAGATTTGATCATTGATGATGCACGTAAAAAAAAAAAAAAAGGCAGTGACCTAAGGAACTCACATTGGTAGGGAAGACTAGATGGTCTTCGTATGAGATGACGTTAGTGGCTACAGACTTGTGAGTTAAAGGTGACTGCAAAATAGTAACAACCAAAGAGTGACACATTGGTAGGGACAACTAGATGGCCTTCGAATGAGATGACGTTAGTGCCTACAGACCCGCTATCTTTAGGTTGAAAAAAATGTGAGTTACCCATGTACAGGGAAAAAACTTGGAATGGGTGATAACACCAAAAATATGTGCCAAAAGGTGGAAATAAGGTCATAACAATGATCAGATAAACAAGCCAAGCATCAACGCTTAGACAAGAAGGATGAAGTGATGGCCTCGAGAGGAGAGCCACCATGGAAATTGAAATATGGCCACTATACAGTGGACTTTGCAATAGAAAATGCTGCAGACTAGGTAGAACAAGTGTGCTATGGGTGGCACATGCAAAAGATATAATGATGAGATGCCCCAAGTGGGGAATGACAAGCAAAGCCATGCTATGGTGCTATGAGTGACACACACATGTGGGGCTATGTAAGGTGACAAGGTACAAGTACCCAAAATAAAGACACAATGATGTGATGACAATGTGTTATGGGTGACACATGTGCAAGACAGGATAATCAGATGAGAAATGAAGCGCATCCTGGTGTGATGAGATGAGAAAATATATCAAGATCTACTCGATCGGCCCCCGATGAGAGACAATCGGCCAATGGGCTCGCCAATCATCAACTCATACCTAATCGACATCGACCCAAAGAATCGATGCGACCAAAATAATCAGCACCGACCACCCCAAAAACCTATAAATATAGAAAAGGTGAATGGTAATGATTCATTTGCATTGTGACGATTGATTTAGAAAAAGTCAAAAATTGAATTTGAGTGAAATGGAAGCTTTCGGGAGTGGTCAGAAGAGGAAGAGGACATGGCTGGGGTAAGTGGTCCTTCCTTAGCCTTGTATGTTTGTTTGTTGTTGTTTTGTAGTAGGAGGCAAGAGTTTTAGTTTTTTAGCGCACTCGCCTCCCAAATCGACGTCGATTGAAAAAAAAATGGAAAAAATGCCGACTAGTATGCGATCGGCATCGATTGGAATACAATCAATCGAATCGACTGTAAAGTAAATGGCACCGATTGAATGGGTCAATGCCGATGGAAAGATGAAACATTTGGAAGCTTTGAGAAAAAATTTTGATGAAATTTTAATGATGTTGATTTTGATAAATATGAACCTAATGACGATTTTTGATGTTGTGGATGCAGGCACGAGAGGTCCTACACATGCGGGATGTTATTCCAAGCTACTAGAGACTATACTACCAGATGTGATGACAGATGATGAGTGGTGCCATCTGGAGTTAGTCAGACTAGGGGTTTTCATTATTATCGATGGGTACCCCGAGACGTGGAGCTGATGTGAGCATTGATGCAGCGGTGGGATAGCCAGACATGCACTTTTTGGTTTCAGATGGGTGAGATGACTATCACCCATGAGGACATCTATAGGATCCTCAGGTTGTTGATCATAGGGGACTGATAGAGATTACTCCATGGGAGAGTAGCAAGAGGAGGGCCCTGGTATGGTTATATGGGGACAGGGTAGATGATTCAGAGATAGTGTCCGGGGCTGTGAGGATAGCCTCACAGTACTGGAAGGATGACCCAGAGAGCAGACTGATAGCATTGATCTAGATGGCTATCTCATACTATGCACTACCAGATTCCGGAGGTGGATGGTTCCCACTGCTCCTGCTTGACTGTGTCTGTGATATCCTGGAGTTCATGTAGGTATTCACATTCACCGATGCACTATTAGCATAGATATATCATGAGTTGTGGATGTATTCCACAGAAGAGATGGACCGGGATAGATGTCAGTTTTGTGCTCCATTGTTGGGCTTATGAGCATATATCAGTGATTAGACCATCCAGACTTCCATGGATGCCAGAGCAGAGGGAGCCCTTGAGTATGGGTTTTGATGATGGCGGGCAGACATGGCCCCTGAGAGATACAGGGAGATCATCAGAGTGGTATTCCCAGAGATTCAGGACTCTGACACCATCACAGGTTATATGGAGGCCATACAGGGTCTATCCTACATGGGCCGAGATAGGACGCCCACTTAGTGGAGCTAGAGACACAACAGAGTGGTCAGGGGCCGCAGCCGAGATTTTAGAGTGGGTCCCATTTATATGGGTGATGAGATAGTTTGGATTGATACATAGATTATTCGACTATATATGTGCCATACAGATGGGATAGCAGAGGGAGACAGATCTACCGATACTGGTCCCAGCAGATCCACTCAGGGAGGCCCTACCTCCCACAGATGATGATGATGATGTAGGAGTGGATGAGGGTTACGAGGCGTGGTATCACGAGGAGCTACCATGGCATCTCACAACATCTCTACGGAGTCAGATGAGGAGGATACAATGAGGAGCTAGAGAGAATGCAGGAGAGCATGCCGCCTTGGTACAGACACACCACTACTACTCTTGAGGAGATTAGGACTCTGAGGGAGGAGAGGGACACAATGATACAGGAGAGAGACCACCACTCGTCAGGAGTGGGATATAACTATCCAGCAGAGGGATAGATATCATAGACACAGAGAGGCCCTCAGGCCAAATAAATATGGATGATACATGCACCACATCGAGTAGGGGCACAGGTGCCATAAAGAGGAGGACCACCACCACCAGCACGCCATGAGAGCACCCAGCATGGTGAGTCTGAGTACCTATCAGGCTCTCCTTGCCGAGGTGAGATACTATGAGGATGCCTTGACACAACATGCCCTAGATGTGCCTCATGTTACGGAGAGGAGGAGGAGGACAACGACACCACTACCGGTGGTGCATCGGAGGGTGTGAGCACCTGGGGGAGACCGAGGAGGTCATAGGGTCATGACTATGGGCACCTCTAGTTCTGTAGGTGATGGTTAGGAGAGAGAGCCCGTGCCTGAGGAGGGAGGAGGAGACAATTTTCCATTTATCTGATTTTACTATATAGAGATGATATTTGTAGAGATATACCGATGTAGCCTCGATTTGAAGGCATTTTTGATACGATGTATATATGGCTCGATTTGAAGCCATTCATATATATATATATATATATATATATATATATATATATATATATATATATATATATATGCATCTTTGTGTTATGTGATTGGACTCATGCTTTTAACTTTGATAGATATAGATAGATAGATGTGATTTAATTTTGATTTGTCATGGATGAATAATTGATTAAATTAACATGTTAAGATGTTAATTCAATTAAATGATATGGATAGATGGATCCACATAATATATGTTGCTTTGATGATTTTAGATGAAGTAGATAAGATGAGCATAGATAGATGATAGATTTGATTGATTAAATTAACATGTTAAATGTCAATTTAACTGGATAAATAACAAATGAACATGGGTAATGTCCATTTGATTTGATGAAAAGAAAGTGATGTAATGATCTTATCCCTTAGAAATAAAAATCACTACACCTAGATAGGAAAAAGAATGATAAGTTAGTCCCCTAACCGACCATAAATAGAGACCTTGATGGTAAATCAAAAGATGATGCACATAAGGCCATAGACACGGATAAAATAAACCTGACACTAGTTAGTCACAAACCAGATCTAGGAGGTAGATAAGGATGAGAGATAAGTATGCATCTCATCAGAACACATGAAGGATTAAATACATGCCCATATGGGGAAAACAGGTCTCCATATGATCGAAAAGGTCTCATATCACAGCTTCATGATTTTTCTTTTGATAGAAAAGCAAACTGATCAATGCATGGGTAGTTTGCTAGATATGGAAAGACTGATCGATATGGGAAGTCTTTCAGAGATGCTAACAAGTGAAAAACTGGCCGAGAGAGGAAGGATTTTGTTACTGCAAAGGCTCAAAATGCCATAAAACAAACAACCATCCTTCAAGGGAGTGGTCTGTATTTTGAATTTGATGGTAGCCATCCTTCGAGGAATGGTCTACATTTTTTTTATTTATTTGATAAGGCATGGATAGCTGTCCTTCGAGGGATCAGTCTATCTTTTGGGACTAGGATAGCATCTTTTTTTTTTTTTTGAGCTTTGGAAGAAGTTGAGTTTAGACCAGATAGATCAGATAGAGGGAAAGAAAAAATGTATACAAGCACGTACTCATGCCCCAAGTGGATTTGATCAAGATGAACACCTAGGGTAGATGAAGTAGTGATTAAGGTATTCCTACCATGAGGAGGAACAAATCCTGTAAGGAAAATGCCATGAGTAGAGCCGTGGTACTCATATTTAAGGTATAAAAAGAAATAACATGGAGAACCACATAGTTCCAAATCACTACGAAATGCATGACTGGTTGCAGATGGATGAAAGACCTGTTTTGTGACTAAGATCGTGTAAGATAGATTTTAATAGTAGAAGGGCCTTAGATGCAAAGCATTAAGAGGTTCCATTTTAGGTATACCATCCATGGAAGATAGGTGATAAGCCCCAGACCCATACTTATGAGTGACAACGTACGGTCCCATCCAGTTAGGAGCAAACTTACCACGTTGACTCCATTCCAGAGTAGTGACATTTTGGTTTTCTTTAAGAACAAGATCACCAACTTGGAAGTCACGCTGCTGCAAATGCTTGTTATAAGCATGCTTGACATGCTCAAGATAGACTTGATGATGTTCAAGAGCATTGAGATGACGTTCATCTAACAACTCAAAGCTATGTGCTAGATGGTTTTGACGATAGTCTTCATCAGAGACAAACTCTCTGAGAGAGACGCGAAGAGAGGGAATCTAGACTTCCAAAGGAAGGACAACCTCAGACCCATAGATGAGAGAGAAGGGAGTAGCACCGGTAGGGGTATGAATGCTAGTCCGATAAGCCTAGAGAGAGAAAAAGGGATGTGTAAATGCCAATCCCTACCAGCTCGACTAGTTACCTTTGTGAGGATATTACGCAAAGTTTTATTAGAAGCCTTCACTTGGCCATTAGCTTGTGGATAGTATGGAGAAGAAAAGCTGAGTTTAATATTGAAGGTGTCACAAATTTTTGCAAATATTTGTTTTTGAAAGACTTTCCATTGTCTGTAATGAGTTTGTGAGGAACACCAAAGTGACAAATGATGTGTTGATAGACAAAATCAACAATAGGTTTAGCTTTGGTCGATGAAAGAGGAATAGCCTCCACCCATTTAGTGAAGTATTTTGTGGCAGTAATGATAGAGTGATGTCACTGCGAAGAGCATGGATTGATGAGACCAATGAGATCAAGACCCCATTGTGAAAAAGGCCACAAATCCACTGCAAAGGTTGCAAAGCCTGACTAGGGATATGTGTAAGATTAGCGTGTTGTTGACACTTGACACATTTCTTGACATATTTCAGTAGTCTTGATTAAGAGAAGGCCAATAAGTAACCTAAACGTAGGATGCGCTTAGCCATGGCCAAACCACCAAAGTGTCCACCACATATACCATCGTGGACCTCCTGAATGGCCTTAGATGATTCAGGGTTTTGAGGCACCAAAGCAAAATACCCTCAAAACCACATTTGTAAAGGATTCCACCCAGAATAGCATAGTGGTTTGTGCATTGGATAAAATATCTTCTGCCATTGGAAGTCAAATCTGGAGGAAGCACTGAGTAGGATAGATAATAAAAAATGTGTTGATACCACTCATCTTGAGTGTCATAGTCGTGATGGTTGATTGAAGTCAACTGCCTGAGATGAGATGGTTGGTCTAGACACTGAACAACCACATAAAGTTGTGAGTCTTCAGTGAATGGAGGAATAAGTGAGGCTAAAGAAGCCATCATATCTACAAATCAGTTTGCAGTGTGAGGAATAGCCTGGATAGTAAATTTATCAAAAGATTGAAGCTGAAAGAGAATGATATCGTGATATTTTTGAAGGATATCATTTTTACACTGATAGACACTAGTGACTTGATTAACGATGAGCTCAGAGTCACCGAAGATGTCGATATGGTGAGCACCGAGATTAATGGCATTTTGAAGACCTAAAATGAGGGCTTCATATTCAGCCATATTATTGGTACATTCAAAGTTAAGCTTGTGTGTGACAGGGATAGGTGCACCCCAAGGAGGAATCATGATGAAACCTATGCCTCCCCCTTGCTGACACTTGGACCCATCAAAGAAGAGTTTTACTTTAAATGGAGACAGACTGAAATTGATTTGTTGGATGTACTCATCTGGGAATTGAGTGAGGGGGACTTGAGTGTCCGGAAGAGGGGCATCAACTAATTGATCAGCGATAACCTGACCCTTGATAGATTTTTGTGAGATGAACTCGAGGTCAAACTCTATCATGAGCATGAGCCAACGAGTGATACGATCATTGTGATAAGGTTTCACATGCATTGTCTTGAGTGGATTGACACTGTAACAATGTGAGTTTTATGATTAAGGAGGTAATGATGAAGTTTAGAAGTCATGAAGAAGAGAGCACAACACAACTTTTCAGCTGAATAGTGAGTTTCATACTCATGAAGAGTGTGACTGATATAATAGACAACCTGTTCCTTACCATTAGCATCTCGATGTGAGATCATGGCTCCCAGAGCATGGTCAGTCACAAGAAATATAAAGATAGAATGGCTCCCCTCGCGTGGAGGTGTGAGCACAGGTGGAGAAAGAAGATAAGCTTTGAGATCATCAAAGGCTTTTTGGCAATGCTCATCCCATTCAAAATGAATTTTTATGGAGGAGATGATGAAAAGGTTGACAATGGTCCGAAAAGCTGTGAGATAAAATGACACACTGATTGAAGGCATCCTTGAAGACCATGGAGCTGCTTTAAGTTGGAAGGAGGAGGCATCTCGATGATAGCCTTTATTTTTGTGGGATCGACCTCAATACCCCTGATAGAAATGATAAAGCCTAAGAGTTTACCAGTGAGAATGCCAAACACGCATTTAGATGGATTTAGGTGAAGACAAAAATGAATGAGTCTCTCAAAGAGAGGTGCAAGGATGAGAAGATGATCCTGATGGTGTTTGGATTTACCGAGGATGTCATCGACGTAATCTTCTATAGTTTTGTGTAAGAGGTCATGGAAGATGTAGGTCATTGTGCATTGATAAGTCACCCCTGCATTCTTAAGACCGAAGGGCATGACGCGATAACAAAAATTCCCCCAAGGAGTTATGAAGGAAGTCTTGTGCTGATCCTCTGGTGTGATGAGAATTTGATTATACCCAGAGAAACCATCCATAAGAGAAAGCATCTCGTGACCTGTAGTTAAGTCCACGAGTTGGTCGATATTAGGTAGAGGGAAATCATCTTTCGGGAAAGTGAGATTAAGATCCCGAAAGTCGGTGCAAATTCAAATTTTCCTAGTAGCTTTGGTTACTGGTACTACATTTGAAACCCATTGTGGATAGTCAATGGGTTGGATGAAGTTGGAAAGCAAGCTGCAACTCTTCTTTAACGAGGAGAGCTACACGAGGATGCATCTTACGTAGTTTTTGTTTAACTGGTTTGATGTCTGGAAGAGTAATGATATTATGGACCATGATGTTAGGATCGAGGCCCGGCATATCTTCATATGACCAAAAAACTTGGTGATGGTTGGAAAGAAAGGGTGAAGTCTCCTAACTCCTGTGGGTTAAGAGATTGGCCGACCTTAATGATGCGAGGGTCTTCAGAAGTCCCTATATTAAGGTCGAAAAGTGGCTTTCATTAAGAAGCGTAGATGTGTCAGAAGGAATGGTTTTAGGAAGATAAGAATCCTCTGCCCCCAGATAAGTAAGGATAGAATCATCATCCGAACAGTGGATAGTATTGATAGTAGGAGAGTCATCTCCGACTATTTTAGGGAAGACCAATGGTATGGAAGTGGATTTTCCATTAGTCTTATAGGTCAGTGGACCTAAGGAAATGGAATTGACTAAAAAAAAAAAGTTAGGCGGGATGGAAATGGTGTCATCCACATCAAGCGATGCTTCAAACCTGATGGGAGAAGATGGTTCCTCAATGGAAAGAGGCTCAACGAGAATGGTGATGGTGGCTTTCGAGAGAGGTTTGAACCCTAAACCAAATTTTTGATGTGGTTTAAGAGTTGGAATGGATGTGAGGTCATGCACACCCTATTCATACTTTCCCAAGCCAAAGCCCTTCCACACGCATCGATATAGATAAGTTTTTGTGAACGGGATTCTATAGATAATCAAACCCTACCGAATAGGGTTTGGCCCTAGGAGGAGAATCTGGATGATAGTGAGGTGCATCAAGACCACCATAGATGAAGTCATTCTATTGATTGGGTAGACCAATGGTGATGATGTGGCCAAGACCTAGTTGATATTCAGGTTGTTTTTCTGGCCTACCATACTCATTAGGTTTGAGATGGGTGTCAAAAGAGAGAAGGGGAAGCTCTCCTAGTGAAAAAATGCTGCAACGTATCTTCCAGATTTTGTAGATCTGGTAGTTTTGTTGTAGGTATGGAAGAGGATGAAGCCTCATCAGGAGAATCAGCATTCTCCTTTGGAGGGATAGACCCTGTGGTCATGTCACATTGTGCGGATGGAAAAGGGTCTCCTGGATGAGTATAGATTTTTCCCTCATACTGATATTTTATGCATCGATGGAGGGTTGATGGGATGCAGTGCATTGTATGGATCCAAGAGCATCCGAGGATCATATTGTAGTGGAATTTTCCTTCGACAATGTAAAAAATCTCGTGAAGAAGTTTCTTGCCTACCCGAATGGGCAGGACCACAGTTCCTAAGGTAACCACCAGCTGATCGTTAAATGATCGAAGGGAAGGGTGAAAGGTGGTGGTGACACTACGTTCTTTGGTAACTTAAGTTGCTCAAATGTGTGGGAGGAAATGACATTGAGTGCAGCACCACTATCGATCATAGTGCATTTTAACGTAGTGTTATTGATTTGAACTGTGATAAAGAGAGGAGCCTCTAAATCCTCAGAAGAAAGGGGAGGAATTTCAGAATCCTCAAAGGAGATGGTGGTTGATGATCTATTCAACCCAACAACCATCTCAAAAGGTTGGGGCTCATCTAAATTCACCACGATGTGGTGCAGATTATCAATCAGAGCCTGGTGATGCTGGGGAGATGATTGAATGAGGTCAAAAAGAGACATTTTGACCGGAGCATGGGTGAGTTGTTTCATAACACTCTCCTCAACTGACATGGGAATCTGAGCCCGAGGTGAAGCATGAATAGAGACCCGAGGTCTGGGGATGATGAGGAAGGAGGAGCTCCTTTGGGGGCAGCAGAAATAATGACTCGTGGTCGAGGAGTATGTAGAAGATGATGGATTATCATACCATTGTGTTCTAGTGGTGATACGAATTGTGTCGATTTGAGAGGGTGGAAGATCATCTAGAGTGATATCAATAGAATTGGGGGCCTGAATAGACCATTTAGGCTCAGATGTAGTTGGGATGATAGGAGACACTTGTTCCTCTTCCTCCTCCAACAGGAGATCATTTTCTTCCAAGAGGTTGTTAATGACAGATTGAAGGGCTTTACATCCCTCGGTGTCATGACCTGGAGTGCGATGGTAAGCACAAATCACATCAGAGTTGAACCATGAAGGTTTTACTCCTTTGGGATTATAGGGTTTGATTGGAGGAAGTGATATAGATGAAGATTGGATAAGTTGGTGAAGGATTTCAGTATAAAATCTGGTAGATGAAGATGTGGACAGAGGTGAAGGAGGCACCTCTTTAATCTTAGCAGACTACTGAGGTAAAAGAGCCTGCATATCTGGTTTGACAGTCTTTTTAGGGACTTTTTTTTCTTTTGAACACTGGGAGAAGTAGCCTTAGGTGCTTGAGATGGAAGCAAGTGAGGCAAGATTGATTTTAGTGGAGGAGGAGCTCCTAAGATAGATTTTGAAGATGACGAAGACATGACAAGTGTTTTAGTCTTTGAGATGAAGAAGGCTGCTTGACCAAAATAGATGATGATTTAGATAAGACTGATTTAGATGGGGGAGGAGCTCCCAAAATAGATTTGATAGGAGGCACAAAGGGTGCCTTGGTTTTTGGTGATGAAGATGATGGTTTTGATAAAAGAGGTGATGCCTTTCCAGTAGGTAAATCCACTTTACGAGGCACCGGTGAAGAAGATGGTGTTATAGAAGAAGACACCTTTTCAGTGGATAAATCCACTTTTTTATGAGGCGTAGAGAGGGATTTTTGAGGGAGGGCACCAAGAGTTTTGATGGTCCGAAATATTGGTTTTCCCTTTTCAGGATGGTGACAACTTGACCGCATAAGGTGATTGTAACCATTTTGGAGGAAGTAAAGGAGATGATACCGATGATGTGACCTTAGACTTAAATTCCAATTGTTTATGTCTGAGTCCAGGAGTCGGAAGTATGGGTGTCGATGCTATCTCTTTAGATGTTTCCTTAATAGGCAAGGAAGCACTGATGGTGGAAAGAGGTAGGTAATGAAGAAGCAACCTCTTGTGAGGAGGGTACTTCAGATGTAGTAATTGTGGGTGTAATTACTGTAGGAAAAGAGACAGGAAGAGTCAAGATCGAAGATGCTTCCAAAGGCATAGAAGTTGGTACAACTATGGGTACGTTGACCAAAGGCATGGTCATGGAAAAAATGGGAGTGACAGAAGTAGAAGTATTCGTAGTGGAAATTTGAAGGGATGTAAATGACTCAAGCACCGAAAGAATATCTGATGATGAGACAGATGAAGATGACACTGTCTCAGGTATAGATGGAAGATCAGATAGAGAGGTAGAGGGAGATGACTCTGTTTCTAACAATAAAGGAAGACTCAAAGATGGACCATCCGAGGATGGTGGAATCTCAGAATTTGAAGGAGTGGAAGGAAGTTTCGATTCAGTTGACATGTTTGTGGATGGCTCAGAATTAGAAGAAGAACTATCAGTAGAAATGGAGCTGATAGTATGCGTGTTTGGTTTTTGAGACCCCAAAGTGTCATTGTTTGGGGAATGATTTGGAAAAGGTTGTTTAAAAATGTCAAGCACCTGATTTGGGGGGGCATTTGGGTTATCTAGAATGAGCTCGCTTTATCAATGAATTTTTGGATGAGATTTTTGAAGGTCTGACATCATTCAATGTCATGGCCTTTGTTTCTATGATAATGATAGAAGTCATTTTCACGATACCAGAATGGTCATTCTTGGTTCTCATCAAAATTTCTAATAGGAGGAAGTTCGATCATGTGAACTTCCAACATTTTTTCTAAGATAGAAGCATATGATTCCCCCAACGAAGTAAAAGACCGAGATGATGGAGGTCCTTTTCGAGAAGATGAAGAGTCTCTCCGAGGTGTTTGATTAGAAGTGTTATCAGATCGTGATGTTTTTAAGATGATAGCATTTGTGGACCCCGATTCTTGTCTTTGTTAGAAGAAGAAGGGTTTGATTTTGTAAACCGAGAAAAATCTGGTTTAGACTTAGAGTGAAGTTTTAACTTTCCTTGTTCGATGGCGCGAGACTCAAGTTTGTGTGCCATCGTAAAGGCTTCTTCAAATGTATGAAAGGTTTGAATCCTTAAAGTGGAAGAAATATGATTGGCGCAAGATCGAGTAAACAACTCGATTTGTTGAGATTGAGGGAGGGAGAAGGACAATTGATTTATTATTCCTCTCCAATGAGTGACAAAGTCTGCAATAGACTCATCATCGAATTGATGAATGTTATAAAGATCTGTGATCGAGATCTTATGTGTGATGTTTATTGAGAAGTTTTCAACAAACATCTGGGCTAATTGAGAGAAAGAAAATAGAGAATGTTGGGGTATGTTATTGTACCAGTCTAAAGTGGGCCCTGCTAAAGACATAGGAAAGGTATGGAGCATAAGCTCCTGGTCCTAGACTATAAGGTAGCAAGCATGTTTAAATGCTCGCAGGTGTTGTTGAGGATCCTCCCGACTATGAAATTTTGAGAACTTAGGAAGTTCCCATTGGGGAGGATAAGGCTTAAAAGCCACTGATGGATGAATGGTTCATTACATACTTCTTCAAAAGAGTATGAAGGGTGAGCCCCTTTGGTGGAGGCTTCTAGGTCTGTGATTTTCTTGAAAAGAAGTTGGACGACATCAGATTGAGGAGGGGGCATGTTGATATGTCCCGTATAAGAAGTGAATGGTATGTTTTGTTGAGGCGTTAATGGGGGATTCATCTGCTGATTAATAGGATGATAAGAGGAATAACCAGCATTTTGGGTGATGCCTGGTGAGGTATTTGGTGTGAAGGAGCCTGAGTATAAACAGGTTGTGAGATGACAAGTGGTTGAGAGAAAGGTTGTTGAATGAAAGATGGAGCCTGTGATTGGTGGGTTCCTACACTTGCCGACTGAATCGGAATGGATTGAGGAATGTGGGTGTTGATTTGATTTGATATGGTTTGGTGGGAAACAAACTCTGAATGAGGCTTTTGACTACCGGATTAGTTATTAAGGGTGCCGATGCCAAAGGATGGGTAAAAGCCACTGTCACTGGAGCATTGGAAGAAAGATCAGCTGGAAGATGAGAAAGAGGAACTGACTGACTCGTAGGAGGGGGTTGGCTCAAAGAGAGATACTGACCCTGAGATGCAATAGATGACATAGAAGAATTGACAACAATTTGTGGGAGTGTGGATGCACTCATCATAGCTGAAGAAGAGGGCCTCTCAAAAGTAGGTTGTGGGGTAGCGAGGTAGCTGCTACACTAGGGATAGTAGTAGGTCATTTGAGAACCAGTGACATGGTTGGTGGAAGAGAAAAAGGAGGCATAGATGCACCACCTTCTTTCATGGTTCGAGGTGAGAAGAAGCATGCTAACTATTCTATGAGAGCCTGGGATGGCTCATGAGGATAATCATAAACCTGCTGGATTGGTGGTCCATGATCAGATATTTGAGTAGACTTATGCACTAAGTAGTCCATAAGGGCTACCGGGTTGTGGTCAAGGAGTGCCTGAAATTCAAGATCTCCGCGAGGAACATACTCTATATCAGAAGTAGATGACACCTCTGAAGGACTGGGGGAAGCCGGTCATGATGGGATCACTTTAGGATGATAGAAAGGATTATACGACCAAGATGGGGAACCAACTAATATTGGTCCCGAAGAAGACCCGAGGGGTGCCGAAACATCCAAATTAGCGGGGGTCTCAGATGAGGAAGAGGCCAGTTGAGCCATTTTTCTAGATTGTGACCGGGTGATGACCATCATAAACAAGCACAAACACAGAAAGAGATTAACCTAATTAATGCACAGATAATTCAAGTAGCGTAGGTGATTATCTCTTTTAAATTTTCATGCTTTTTAAGAAAGAAAATGTTAGGGAAGGCTTTTTAGAATGGGGACTACTCAATTGGCCAAACTAAGGATGGTTTGGGGAATGTTTTGGTGAGGAGTCCCGAAGGCACTTCAGTAAAAGACTGGTACGTGGCTTGATATAGGGGCCTACCCCCACACTTCACACACGCGCATGATAAGGGAGTCGGGTGCTTTGCCAATATATACCAGAACTTTCGTGAATTTATAGCGTGGCCTCGAGTACGCGTAGGCTCTTCCTCTTGGATGTCACTTCCAAGTAGGTGAGGCCAGGGAAGGAGTTTTTGTTTAAATGCTTTATACCTAGTGATTTTGGCTTTGTGTGCAAGGGTGAAAAATAAAAATCAAATAGTGTCACTACCGATTTTGATTAATTTTCCAACCTATTTAGAGAACTAGGTGAAGAACATACAACAAAATGAAAAAGAAAATGTTCTTTTTAAGCACTAAAACCGAAGTGTTTGATTTCAATGAAGACAAGTCAAACAAGTTCTTTCCCAATGTGATTAATTCATTTTAAGGACCAAAACCGAAGTGTTTGAGTGTGATAAAAACAAACAAACAAGTTCTTTTTAAGTTCTTAAAAAGGAGAAAACACCGCAAAAGAGAAATACCTGTAGATTTAGCTCTCCAAGGTGTGTGGACTTCAAAAAGCACGTTGTTGAGCTCTTCCCCTCAAACAATCCCGTGAACAAGCAAACCACTCCGCAAAACAAGGTTAAGTAGAACACGCAAACAAATCCAACAAGATATCCAACAAATACTAGTGGAAAGGAAATTTCTATTTTAAGAAACTAGAAAACTTTCAAGGAAATGACAATTTTGCACAAAGAGATGAATCAAAAATGCAACTTTGAAATCAAATGAAGGATTTACTAATTTTAGAAATAGAAATTGGAATTGAGATTTGCAAAAAGAAGGAACCTAACTTTGCAAATTTAGAAATGAAAGAAGCAAGACCGAAACGATGAAAGGAAATGCTTAAGAACAACTGATGAAAATCAGTGAAGAAAAAGAACAAAGCTCAAAACTGGAAAAGAGATGAACTTACCAATAAGGGACTTTGGTAGGGTCCCACCAGGTGTGCCAGAATGTAGATCAAGAATTTCCACGCTTGTTACCTGTCCAAGTTAATGCACCAAACTAAACACAAAAACCCTGAAAAACTCAAATAAAGTCGATACCTGATTAATTGGACAAGATTCAAAGACGTAGATGGAAAGAAAGCCTGATGGAATTAAGATGGGCACACATGAGCAATCCTGTGGAGTAGATCCAAGAAACCTGTGATGCACGAATACTTGACAAAAAAAGATGACGTTAGAAGATATAAGGGTGAACTACCCGGAAAGTGGGTCCGGGAAGTGATTAGCTTCCTTGGTGGATGTCAGTTCATGTTTTCAATTAAGAATAAAGGCATACATGATAAAATATGTAAGAAAATGTTTAGATTTTTCTGATTTTAAGTTGCAGATAGAATGTAAAAACAACAAAGCAGAAACTAAAAGAAAGTAGAAACTATAAAAACAAAGATGAAATTGTGTCACCCTGGATTTGTACCCTTTTCACAGATCGGTCGGCATCGCATCGATCGATAATGATCGATCGCATCGATGGTTTGGAATGGCACCGATTTGGACAAATCGGCATCGATTGATGCTTAATCGGGCGATCGACCATATCGGGTCATCATCGACCAGAAGAAATCACAGAAAGCTTGATTGATGATTGATGATGATCGGATTGTGGAGACCCGCAGGAGCTGCAGAGATGTGGACAAGAGTTCCACCTTGGCTGGATGGAGAAATGGAGTCACCCAGAGGTTGAAGAACCTAAGTGATATCGATATTATGTGGGAAGAATAATGGTGCACCTCTCCGGGATTGATCTGGATAGAATTCACTCTCTCTCTCAATTGATAATTCAAGATTCGCTCAAGTTTTTCACTATTTCTCAAGTCTCTACCATCTAACCAGAACTAATTTTAGGTCATGTATTTATAGTCGGCACCGACCGAGGTAAAATCGGTGCCATTCAAAAAATGGCATCGATCGAGGACCGGGACGCCGATCAGGGAACAGACTCCCAAAGTGGCGAAAAGGGATGAGTTGTGAGGATAAGAATATTATCCCTCTAACTCAAATATGGGAAAAATCCCACTGCATGGTTCCAAGAGAGGAGAAATAGGTGGGATGGATGGATAATAATGGACACGGAGGTTGGGAAGTGATATGGGGTGAATAAGTAGTTGGAATAAATGTAAAAGATAATTACATGGTTAATGTTTAATTATCCATGGGTGAAATATAATGGGGTGGAACAAACTTAGGATAGGCATTTTAATTAGATATTTAACATATAAATTATCTCATTGGAATTTTATATGTTTAAGAACCTTTGTTTCTCATTATCTTAAGGCTTTATTCTTTTCTCTTTCTCGTTTCTCTTTTCTCTCTCTTTTGAAATGACCTCCAACATCTTGCCTCATGCTACCAATAAGAAGCAAGGGCTCATCACCAAAGGAAAAATATAGGCTAGTGAGGGCACCTTCCTCCTTTCCCAACCTCATACTACAAGTCAAAAACATGGGATTGTCACCAAAGACTAGGGAGGACGAAAGATGTGGTTATTTTTAATACAAATATATGTAATTTTTTATTTTATGTGTTTTATTTTTACATTATGCTTGTTGGGAATGACCATTTCCTCCAATATTATCCTCACGTGACTATTAATATGCAAGGTATTATCTCCTAATACTAATATGGGAAAACATAAGATTTGGTGAAGAGTTTAGAGGTTTATTATTAAGTAGAGAATTTTTTTGGAAGGAGTATTTTCTATTAGGAATATTCTAGATAAAACCATAGGTGAAATATTTGAAGTGGGAGAAACCGCAAAAGGGTGTGAAGCACAAAAAATCTAATAGGATCAATATTAACTCTTATCTTATGATTGAAATCAATGATGTAGATTATATAAATGAAGAATATGATGAGATTGTGAAGATATCAAGATTGAAACATCTGTCGATGTATGAAAAATTTAAAATTATTATCAAACAAGTAAATCTAAAGTACCATCTAAACATGGTATTAATGCAAATGACACAAAGGGTGGAAATACAACAAATACAATGTGGAGATACTATACTTTTATATCTAGAAACATTTTAGGTGGAGCGAGTTGACAAATTCACCTAATTCCTCAACTTCCAAAGTATGCAAATGGTAGGAACCATTTTTGAAAGCTTTAATCACTTGATAAGGGCCTAACCATTTAGGCCTAAACTTACGACCTTCACCCACTTTATTTTCTACCCGACTATTAAGCCTTAGCACAATGCCAACCACTTGAATTGGGTGTTAGTATAAATTTTTGTTATACTATCAACACACCATGTCTACATAAACCTGGTAATGTTGTTTAACCCCGAGCCTTTTCTATCTATGTTTTCTAGATCGTTTAGGTGTGCATTTATATATTCATCTTATTCTAATATACCCTATAAGGACACATAAGAATATGTATTTTCACCTCTAAAAGTAGAATATATTATGAACCAAAAACTAGGGGAAATGGAGTTTCTCCTATCGGTGTACAGATGGAAGTTCTATAGGCCCATAAATTTGGGAATAACTTTAGATTCTAATATCTCTTATTCTTCTTTATTGTTTTGAGGAGGATGAATCTTAGAGTACTATTCATAGCCTCAACATGGCTATTTATTTGAGGATGATACAAAGAGGCAAAGTGTGATGAGAGATTTTAAATATCTCAACTAGCTCTTGTACCTCGTCATTTTTAACGATGATACATTATCAGGTATAATGACCTATGGGATGTCATACCTACAAATACTATGGTTGAGGATGAATTTGGATATAACAAACCCCTTAACCATGGTTAAAAGAATTACCTCAACCCACTTCATGAAATATTTGGTCACCATGATGATGAAGTTGTGACCATCGGTAGAAGTGGGAGAGAATTTCCTATTAAGTCCAAACCCCTAGTATAGAAAGGCCACTGTGTAACTATGGGTCATGGATCCCGAGCTAGGATGTGTATAGAGTGTGAAAATTCTTGGAATTTTTGACATATTCGTACATATTCCACAACATCATGCTTGAGGGTAGGCCAAAAGTAGCCTATCCAGTGAATTTTTTAGGTGGTTGAATGTCCTCCAAAATGTCTCGCCATAAACTTCATTGTGGGCTTCAAAGAAGATGTTTTTCTTCTACTTCATCTACACATCTAAGTAATAGGCCATCAAGGCATTTTGATATAGGACTTCTTATATGATGGCATAATTAGTGGTTATAACATGGAGTCTTCATATTTGCTGCGAGTTAGACCATCCCAGGTAAGTTTGGTCCAAAATATGGTTTATTATGTCATAATACCATGGGAACAATGAGATTATGGGATTTCAATTTGAAAAATGCAATCGTCAAGGAATTCTAGGTTGAATGGCTCACCAAAATCTAATGGATTGTCATTTAGCTAGTCGTAAATGATTTTCCCCTTGATTGACTTTTGATTTACATATGTAAGCTCAAATTTTTCATGAGCGTTATGAACCTACCAGATTTTTCGAGATAAGGTTTCTTAAGTTATGAGGTATGTAATCGCTCGTAATCGATAATGACTCTTGTCTCATGATTAAGCATGTAGTTCCTCAATCACTTAGATGCAAAGACAATGGCTAGACATTCCTTCTCTTCCTAGGTGTACCTAGTTTCATAATCAAGAAGAACACAACTTATGAAATAAATAGCATGCTCACAAACATCATCATCTTCTTATACCAACATGCACACAACAATGTCCCTAGAATAGAGAATTAAAGGATGATCGATTAGACTTAGGTGACATAAGAGTAGGTGGGGAAGGAAGGAAGTTTTTTAATGACTCAAAGGCGTGGTAAAATTATTTCACAAAGTTTTGCAGAACATGATTTATTTACAAAAATGTTAATAGGATGTATAACGTATGTGAGATTAGGAAAACCCTTTGGATTTCCCCAAGTTTTATAGATAAATATCTCATGTTGGAATCATTTGAGGGTGGGGTCATCTCAAGGATTGATGAATTTTTGTGGGGTCCACCTCGATTCCTTGAGAGGATAAGATGTAAGCCAGATCTTCCCCTCTCGTGACTTCAAAGACACATTTCTCAAGGTTCAAGATGACATTGTATTCAATTAAGAAAGATATAATGATATATAGGACTTCAGTATGATCACCCCTCTTTCTAGCCTTTGCTAGTAGGTCATCCACATAGGTTTTGACAATTTTATGGATGAGGTCATGTAATATGTAATTCATGCCCTCTGGTAAGTAGCACCAAGCATTTTTAGACCGAAAGGTATGACTACAAAACAAAAGGTCCCCAAGGTGTGGTAAATTTCATTTTATTTAGATCTTCCTACAACATCCTTATCTAATTTTGCCTCAAAATCAATATATCAATGACAACAAATCATACTCAATAGTCACATCAATAATGACATATATAGATGGTAATGGGAAATCATCTTTCAAAAAACCTTATTAATATCCCTGAAGTTGGTACAGATTCGATATTACCATTTTTCATAATGACTAGAACAATGTTGGACAGCCACATAGACTAGTCCACCGGCTTTATAAAACCTACCTATAAGAGTGTTATTAACTCCTTTTTTACCATTAAAGTGACTTTAGGATTTATTGGTCTCAAATTTTTGTTTGATGGGTTTGGCATCGGGTTTGGTTACTAAATTTTTAGGTACCACACTAGTATCAACTTCGTACATATCCTTATAGGTGAATGCCAAAATCCCAAGAATGGTGGGGTGAGGACCTTAGTGTTCTCCTCTACTTCCTCCGCTAATAGTGAAGAACCGAGCTTCAAAATCTTGGGATCCATTTTAATTTTGATGTTGATATTGATCATGTCTCCTATTAAAGAATCATTTCCTTCTTCAAAATCTAAAGGAGCAAGGGGAAGTTCAAGAGGTTCTTCTTCTATCTTGTAGATTTCAAAGTCTTGTGAGGGGAAAATAGATCGGTTCTCACTCCAAAGTAAGATGAAATATGAAGAAAGAGAGAGAAGAATTTATTTTATGATTATGAGGGAGATCATAGCACACATGTAAAAAATCCATGATTACCTCATAATTTTCTGCATAGTTTATGGTAACGAGCTCACCCTAGTTTTCCATGTAGGGGATAATGGTTACATTTGGCATTTTCCACACTAAGGGTTCATATCTCATGGATACAAAAAACTTAGTCTCTGTTAAATTTACATCTAGGATAATTAGGAAGAATAAGAAGCCATAGAGTTGGAAAACTAATGTCTTTCCCTAGGGATGGCTTTGATGGAGATAAAGTCAAATATTTTTCTCATCTCACACACAACATATTTTAAAGTGGAGATTATATACTATGGTTTTGTAAATTTTGGAAACATGATTGGATATCATCGGTTGTGAATCCCTTAGGACTCTAATGTTTTTTACCTCCATTCTCCGGTGATAATGAGGCCAAGAAGCAAAGCTTCATACTCTGCCCCATTATTGGTGCATTCAAATTCCAGTTTAAAATCAAAGGGAATGATCTTTCCTTCTAGATAATTTAAGATCACCCCCACACTTTTTCTATATCTGGTGTTTGGCTCCATCATAATGGAGTGTCCAATAGTCAGTGAGGAAAATAGAACCTACGAAATATTTGGAATATTTCTCTCTCATCCCTGGATACTTATACCATGCATATATCTACAAGATCATTAGTAGGGAGAAAAGCTATGCCGAGAATATTTATAACACCTTGATGATAAAAAGGAAGAGTGATTCTGAATCTTTCTCTAAGAGATTTACAATCTCCACCTTCATTTTTGTGGACATGGTTTCTACCACAATAATATTTTCATCACCCTTTTATGTATCTTTGATTTCTTTTGGTTTATCAACTCTCGTTGTTAGAACCCACTTTGTTGTCGCAACCAATTCATTCAAAGGGAATGGTTTGTTTAGATATTTTGTGGGGAATTTTAATTGGAAGAAACTTCAAGCTTCTTTTTTAGATTTTCAAAATGTATATCAAAAGGTTTAGGATAACCTGGACAATAAAAACCATCCCTAAATTAAGGAACCTAATCTCTTATAATAAGGTGGAATGAATGGCCTTCATCCTATGAATCCATGGCCTTCTTGATAACATGTTATAATTTATTTCCCGATAATAATGTAAAATTCATTTTAAATGGTTTTTTTCCCAAGTGACACAAGAAGGATTATGGTTCTAATTGAAATGTCTTTGAAATTATCGTAACCTCTTAAAGTGTTTTCAGTAGAAGCGTAGTTTTTCTCCATACCCTTACTTTTATGGGAAGGATAAGTGGATTATGTTCACCAGATCCTCATCATCGATCATGGATCTTTAAACATAATTGTGTAAACCCACACTTGTAATTATAATACAGGCATCCTCTCCGATCCATTTCTATACTATAAGGCATCTTACTTATGTCAAATACATACCCAATGTCCCCGTTATTTTTCCCTAGAGGATGTATGTCAAATTCAATGTGATTAACTTTAGCCTCACGTGGAGGTATGACATGGATCGAGATAGCCAAGACCCAATGGATCTAACAAGGTAGAACGATGGGCTAGTGAATTCTTCAACAAATCTAGAAATGAAATGTAGGAAAAGGTATTGGATAAATAAGTGATCAAATCATATGCTCATATGGGTTTGGGGACTACACGAGTATCAACTTGTGATAAATAATAAGTGGGGAGAGGTTGTAAAACATACTCTCATTCTATTCATGGCATTGACTTACGATTTGATATCCAACTCAACCACGGTCACACAATATTTGTCTTGTGTCTTTGGTCTAAATTAGAATTAACTCAAGGATTCTCGGAAGATGAGGCTTCATTGTCATGGGTTCTAATAGGAATAACCTTGTTCATATTTTTGAGGATTTTCTTTCTCATCCTCAGGATTTTAGGAATGGATCTTGGTAAATTCCTAAATTTACATTTTGAGGTGAAAAGGGTCCCGTGTAATCAGATTACGTGGGGGAACTCAAGGTTCCTTAGGAATATGTCTATGAATAATTTTTTTGATCCGTTGGGAGTCTCTAAATAAACTTATTGCACTCTATACAAGTACGCAAGTCATGATCAATAAATGTTGAAATCTACAATATGAATTGGGGTTATAATCCTTTGTTCTTTGGTTTTGGTTTTGTTGTTGGTTGAACCCATGATTGTTATTATAGGGTTCATTTTTATATGCATAATTTTTGCCCTTGACTAGAGTTCGGTGATTAATTTTGGCCTTGGCCTTGGCTTTTCTCGAGGAGGGGAACAATTGAAATTAACTACATTAATAGAGGGGATAGGATTAGGATTTATTTGATTCCACATGTTGTTGTTTTTATTGTTCATGTTACTAATGTTGACAACATTAGGATTTTTCTTAGTCGGTAACACCATGTATGGTAACATCATTATTCGTAATTCAATACTTTGGGCTCTTGGTTATTAGTTTTTTAATTTGATAGCTTGTGTTTTTTTGATTGGGAGCTACCAACTTCCCATTAGGACCGTAAGTCTTATGTATGTTGTCAATATTTGTTTGATCAATGAAAAGAGCATCTTCTAGTACTTATTCGTAGGTATGGAAGGAGAATTTCTACACCTCCTTAGTTTCTCGATTAAGTGAATTAAGGAAGAGATCACACAGTTCCATTTGGTCCATGTTATATGCAATTTTGGAAGAATAGATAACCCAATGCAATCTCTATATGAAGTGGGAAGATGTTGGATTGGAAAAGTATGAAGAAATGTGTGGGGGTAGAGAGATGCGCGAAGGTGCACATGAAAGTACAAAGGAAGAATCTACACAAGTAACAAAAATTTGTGAAGGTGCACACAGAGATATGAGAAGAGGATGCGTGGAAGGTTCAAACACAAGGGTAGGAAGAATAGGAGTTAGCCAAAATTATGGAATGAGCTAAAAATATACAAAAGTAGAGATGTCGTGTTCACCAAGGAAAGCTAAATATAGGATATGCATGGATGGAGAAAGATAACTATAACATGGTGTGGAAGATAAAGAAATCTATTTATAGCATGGAGAGAGATCTAATTATAGTGCATGTAATTATAATAAAGTAGGGGCTAATTATAGCACACATCAAAGGCCACTTATGAAGAACCACAAGATGGTACCTAATTATAGGAAAGTACAAATGGAGACTATATTTAGGAATTTTTTATTAATAGATTAAAACATGTAAGTGGCAAAGGATAATATCTCATCCTATGTGTGTGTGTGTGTGTGTGTGTGTGTGTGTGTGTGTGTGTGTGTGTGTGTGTGTGTGTGTGTCAAATTCCATGTAATATGGGGTATTTGATGAATACGTGTATGTGTCCTGTAAGTATGTGCAAATCAGTATGTAAGCATGTGTTTGTTTGTGTGCGCATTGTAAGTAGCTAAGTCATATGTTTGTAATGGATAATCTATTATCGAATGTCAAAGTACAAAGAGATGCATGTGGTGTAATTAGAATCCAGATTTTGTTACTGATTGTATATTTTGATGAATGAATATAAGCTCATTTTATGATCAATTATTTTTGTACATATTGTAATTTTCATATCGAATATATATTGTATGCTCTGTTAATCATGTTTACAAGGACCATGTCTTGATTTCTACCTTAAAAGGAACTTAGTGGGGTTGAGCTCGCTCCATGTGAGTGCTTAGACCTAGGTTTGAGTGAAGTACCAAATGCCTCGACTATGTTGTGTTGATTTACTAGACTACATCATTACATTTTGGTTCCATTTCTAGGACCTTCTTTTATTCAGGATTTCAAGATGTGACAAGCTTAAGGAATTTCAGTTTTCATTAGAGAACATTGAAATGTGGAGACATGACAGAGAAGACAATTTTACGCAGAGATACAACATTGGCGATAAGTTTAATCCACACAAATAGGTCGAGGAAAACCCATATGATTCTCTCTTTGAGAATTTATTTAGATTCTTTATGTGGGAATTGAATTTCATGTTAGCAACATATGCACAAAAATAGGAAGTAGGATCAGATAAAGGTAGATCTAGAATCCTAGTGGGTACCAGGAATTAGTTGACCTCGATAAAGTGTGGACGCATGTTGTAGATTTTTGGTGGAAAGGATTTCTATGGAATTACACTTTAGAGTACACAATATCAATGTTTTCGTGCTCGAAAGAAGAAGATCTCTAGTTCCTTTGTGATCCTATGGGATCATATTTACACACACTACCGTTAGTTATAAAAATATTGATGGTTGAAATGGGACTTAAAAACTTGTTGATGGCTAGATAAACACCTGTGGCACATAAGGATATGGAAATGGGTTGGAAAGGATGGCATTGACTTAAATGGAAGTAGAGAGAGAAGAAATACTACGTAGGTATAACAATGCATAAGAGAGGACATTTGATAAAGCACTAAGATAGACAAGAATGGGGTTAGGTGAACACAATGAGAACTCACTGAGAGGTGAGGGACCACAAGATAATGTCCCTCTAATATTAAGGAAGTGTAGTAGAAGGAACCCATCAACGTTTGACAAAAGAAATTCGGTGAAGAGATAAGAACTATTGGTATGTATATGACCTACCTTGGAACCTTGACCCTTGTGTTTGGTACTCAAGATTTGAAAGTACACATAGAGGATCATCATAGTGATGGAGAACAAGAAGGTAATTGGGGATCACCGCATTGGATTGAGATATAGGAAAATGCATGTCAAGTATCATCTCGGGAGGCACAAAAATAAGGAAACACATATAGAAATAAGCAACAAGCTCTCATGCTAAATGATTAATTTTTTTTTTTAGAAATAACCTAGTAGGAGCAACATCGGAAAAAATGTTAGTTTGCTACTCATTGGTTAAGTAATCCCATAGGTGGGATACTAGGATAGATAATTGGTGTGAAATTTATCTCTACAAAAGGGATGCAAAGCAACACTTTGTTAGGTTCTCAGTCCTTAAAAGCAGGAGGCTTGGGAGGCTCTGTTCTCCCTCGCAGCAAAGGCAACCCTAGTGGAGTTTTAGTTTAGGATTTGTCCTCCCCAAGCGTAAGTAATCCAAAAATGGAATTAACCCACCACCACAACAACCCCCTCATATTTTTTGAAATGTCACTTCATGTACCAGAGTTCCAAGGAGTGGAAGACACAACAAAGCACATACATATGTGTGAAATCTTATGGAGGACTAAGGGAATAATAAACTCATATAGGAATGTGATTCAATTCATGACCATGTTCAGTAAGGGCATACGATAGCCGGTATAAGAAGTATGAACCACATCAAATGGCAAGTGGCTATGATGCATTGTGCATTGCCTTCCTAGTCAATTTTCACATACATGAGTTCAAGAAGTAGAGTATAAGTGTGCTCAAATAGATTAAACATGGTCTATCCGAGAGTGTTAGGGAATATGTTGTGTAATTCAAGAATATTTTGTCTAAACTCTCGTATGACATCCATGAAATTCAACATGCGTAATGGTTCATGGGAGGATTTTTTACATCATTTAGGAGGGCATTATCACATAAAACATTCACAGATCTACATGAGGATCTAGAGGAAATACTTCATGTAGAGGCGGTTGAAGCATAAATAGTGGTGTAATTCTATTTCTAGAAGCACTGATTGTAGATATGGTGACACATTTGGAGAAGTTGTCTACTAATTCGCACATCACACTTACTATGGGACTATAATGTAGATGGAAATACTAAGTATAGTTGTCCACATAGGAATGTGTGTGCACTTCTCTCAACTTGTGATATTTACCATAAGGATCATGATGTCAAGAATTGCCCACTCCTTCGTCACATGACCCGTAAGAATCATGTCACTTTATTTTAATATTTATGATTTGCACAACCACAACACGGCTAATTTCAGGTGATTTACCACATTAATGAAGATTGTGAGATAGGGTTGTGGTAGGCTAGCTTAGAGATTATTTCATAGGGATATGAACAAGAAACCAATGGAGCTAGATAGAATAATGGCATGGGTAACAATGGAAATTAAGGATACATATGATGATATTGTGGTAGAGTTCATGGATATCATGGAGGAAGGTTTAGTTGAGGAATGTGTTATACATCTTTTCACTAGACTATTATCGGTGTGAGTGTCTCAAGAACTAGTCTTACGAGTACTTTGTGTAAAGGGGTATAAAGTAGAAAGATGCCCAAATTTTCATGCGCACATGTGTAAGAATCATAAGGATGAAGCAACAATGATATAGGTTGAGAGCTCTAGGCATGGATAGTGACACCCTAATACTTTAGCTATGGCAGAGCAGCCACCATTATTGGTTACTATGCTTGCAAAAGTGTCACATGCGCATGAACATCGAAAAATTAAGCCACTCATCATATGAGACGATAATGTGTAACCAAGTAAATATATGTACGTGGGGTAAAAAAGAAGTATTTAAGAGACCATGGGATTCATCAAAGAACTACAAGGAGAAATATTTTTTGAAAGAGCAAGCATGGGATAAAGAGCATGCCAAATGGACTTAAGTATTTGATAAGAATATTGATGACCTCAAAGAAGTGGGTAAGATACTCAAACAATAAAATATCATCCCCCTGTTAGGAGAATGGTTACAAGAGAAAGTGCCATGTTTAGGAACATAGAGGGATAGAAAATCTTACATGCTAATTTTCCACCCCAAGACCATGAATACGATAAGGAGATTACCTTAGATGCAGTTATAGATGGCTGGTTGGTAAGTAATATTTTGATTGATACAGGTGTAGAAGTTAATGTCCTTACACTTGATGCTTGGAATAAAATGGGTAGAAACCATTACAGTCATCCTCAAGTGTGTTGTATATGGAAAATAAAACAAGGGTCATGCCCATTATATTCTTGGAGGATGTCAAGCATCATGATTTAGGAGAAAATTTTAGAGGAGACTTCGAGGTATTGGAGTTGGCATAGAGGCGGACAACTTTCCTGCACTACTTGGCCATCCTTAGTGCTATGTGAATAATGCATACCTACAATTTAACAAGTGTTATGTCAATTTTGAGAATGTAGATGAGAAGGTTATGATCCCTATGGATGGTACAAAGGTTGCACCCTACATTGAGCCCATAAATGAAGAATATCTTAACCGAGATATATGCATAGATAGTGCATGAACCTAAGTATATTGGTCCAAAAAGGATGGGATGCTCAAGGGGGAGACATGCATTCCATTAGAGACACTACTGGTGTTTCTTATGATAATTCGGCACATGGTATGTATGGAATGGTTGGATGAGAGTGTCATGGAAGAGTCACACAAATGATAAGACCTCGGGTAGTTTGGCATTTACGGTAAGGTTCGAGCTACCAAAGTTCACTAGATAAGAGAATCCAGAGTCATTTTTATGCACTATGGAAGATCAATTATACAATGGGGGTGAGAGGATAAATCTACTTGTATATTCATTTAGTGGAATGGAAGTGCGATGGTGGGTCGTGCATAGAGACAATTTACTCAGATGGCATGAAATATGAATTGTTTTCTTCACAAGGTTTTTCATAAATAATCTTCCTTCACAAAATACCAGGATATGATAGGAAGACACCTCTTATGGCACACATTAAAAATAGTGAGATGAATTAGATGCAAGCACCTGATGCAATACCACCATCTATATGGGTACATAATTTTTATTCCACATTTTGCATGTGTGCACGAGTTTGGTACATCCATGCAGAGTTGAAGAAGGAGACAACAAATTGGCTTGATTAAACCATGGGTATCATGAACACGTTAAATTATTCTTCTACTAAACCCCCGTGCATGACGCTATATAGATAATGAGGTGCATTACTCGGGAGATAGTGCAAAGGAAGAAAAACTTTTGATTTGATTACAAAGTGATAATCTTATGGTTAAGCACGCAAACGTTGGAGACTAGATGAATTATGATGAGAAACTCTTAGAGTATGCCGGAAGGAAAAGGAAAAAAAAAATAAATATCGTCAATCTAATTGATGATGAAGAGGTCGAGGATATGAATATAGAACACATGGAAGGTGAGTGAGATGTTTTATACATTTTAGATGAATAATCATGTGCATACCATGTGTCATTTAAAACAAAGAAGGTAACTATAGGAACACATGGATTGCCTAAGGAGGTGATATTTGGTGACTATTGGTTTGAGGAAAAGGTCATAAAAATAATTGAACTATTGTGTAAATTCCAATACCTATTCCCAAGGAGATACCATGAGTTTAAGGGATTCCACTCATCACTAGGGGAGATGAAGATAAAGCTTAAGGATGGTGAGTGGCGGTTTAAAAATACCTTATCGGATGAATCCCAACCTACGCGTCAAAGTGAAACATGAAATTAATAAGATGTTGAAAGAAATCATCATTGAACCTATGAATAATCGATTAGATCAATGTAATGGTCATTAGCATCCAAAAATATGGTTAAATTCATATTTTTGTGGACTATAGGGTACTTGAATGCCTCTTGTGTCATTGATCCTTTCCCCACACCCTTTACTAAAGATATTCTTAAAGGTGTGGTATGGCGCAATATTTACTCTTTTACATATGGTTTCTCCGGCTACCATCACATACATATAGCGCATGAGGATCATCCTAATAAAATTTTTGCTACATGGTGGGGTTATTACACATATACATTGATGCCTTTTGGGTTTAAGAATGTGCCAATGGTATTTTCACGCATTGTTGTCTTGGCATTTGAAGTCTTCATACACAAGTTCTTATAATTGTATCTTGATGACTTGATCATTTATGAATTAATCAAAGACCATTGTGACTACTTAAGACTGATGTTTGAAATATGCAAGTAGTTGAGCATATCATTGAATATCAAGAAGTGCATCTTTACAACACATTTTGGCAAAATATTGGGGCACATCATATGCAAGGAAGGTGTTTTGGTTGATCTAATGAAGATTTAGTTATCTTGGGTTTCAAGAGCCAAAAATTAGAGTGAGGTGCACGTATTTATTGGATGTATAGGGTATTACCATGAATGTATCAAAGGTTATGTTAAGATAGTTATGCCATTGAAAGAATTGCTAAAGGTGAAAGGGAAGTTCTATTGGCAAGACACTCATTAGAAGGAATTTGAGACACTGAATGAAAGGTTGACTACCACACCTATACTATGGTTCCCTTCATGGAATTTTTCATTTCATGTACATGTGGATGCTTCAGGTACAACAATTAGAGCTATGTTGGCACAAGCTAGAGAAAGAAAAATAGATCATCCCATTTATTTTTCAAGTAAGAAGTTAACGCCTACAGATAAGAACTATACCACAATAAAGTGTGAAGTGTTATCATGGTGTACATGCTACACAAATTTAGGCAATATATTTTGGTGACACCATTTTTCTTTTACTCGATCACATGGCGTTAAAATACTTAGTGAACAAGTCAAGTATTACAATGTTGGATATGCAAATGGATCTTGTTATTTCAGGAATTTGAATTTATACTGATAGTCAAGCCTAGGAAAAGTAATTTGGGACATGATCATATTTCGTGCATCATTTCTAGAGAATATACACAAAGTATTGAGAACACTATGTCAAATGCATAGCTTTTTTGGGTTGATCATGCACCTACAGATTTAGAAGATATAGTGGTATTCTTGTGCATAGGCGTTGTGCCTAAAGGGATGAAGACCATGGACAAGAAGTATTTGGACATCCTTGTTGTACCATATCAAATGGTAGAGAATGACCTTTATAAGATGGTACATGATGATGTATTGCATAGATGTGTTCTCAAACATGAAAGAGAGGTAATAATGGTAGAGGCAAGTGGTGGAATTATAAGCGGCCATTATGCAAGGGAGGCCACCACATGCAAGATACCCCTCATCAGACTATGGTGGGTGACACATTATAATGATACCAAGGAAATTTTCAAGACATGTGATCACTTTGTTAGAGAATAAGCAAACTAGGGAAACATGATGAAATTTCATTGTGACCCATAGTAAGGATATAACCATTCAAGAAATGGGAAATCGAATTTTTTAGTCTAATGGTGTCAACAATGTGGAGGACAAGAATGTGATGCATCATCACTTACATAGATTATCCGACATGATGGAAAAAACAACACCCAATAAGTATTATATCATTACTACAAAGAGCATTCTTCCTATGGGAGAATATTATTAATCAATATGGTTTTCCTTTGAGCCTCACCGGTGATAGGGGGGCTCATTTTATAGATGAGACAATTTGAATCTTGTTAGTTGAGTTCATGGTGGCTCGTCATAAGACTACCCCCTATCACCCACAGGTAAATCAAACTACAGAGGCTTTCAAAATATCTTAAGACATAGTTTGACAAAAATGTGTGATGTAGGAAGAAAGGATTGGGATGACAAGGTCTCAAATTTACTATGGGCATATAGGAAAACATATAAGTAGCAAAACAAGGAAAAACCCTTTTAATTGGTGTTTGGGGCAGAGGTAGTTTTTCATGTGGAGTTCATGATACCCTCCTTACATATTGTGTAATCAAAAGGCCTTATTGATAAACAAGAAGTGGAAGAGAACATTGAAATATTAATGTAGTTGGACGAAAGGAGCACAATTGTGTGATGGATCTAGAAGAAAAAGAAGACATGACATAAATCCTAGAATGTTAAGCATATTAAGAAAAAGACTTTTACAATTGGGGATTGGTGCTCCTCTATGATTCAAATTGTGTACACCACCTAGGAAGCTCAGATTTCATTGGTTAGGACCATCTAAACTAACTAAGATACTAGATTCATGTGCATTCCAGGTATTGAAGGCATTGGATGGAAATATGTTTCTTGACTACTTTAATGGAAGTAAGCTTAAACCCTACTCAGTCTTTCCATTTTAAGTTAGGTTTCCCTTTAAATTTGGTTTTTTTTTTGCTTTGTAATAATCACATTCATGCACTGTGGAGCTGATATTTTTTAGAGACATGATGCACAGAGAAATGTGCATGATTCTAGCATGGGGTAGAAGGAAAAGACGTGCAAGGAAAATGGTTTAAGTGGTTAACCATGTGAGAGTGCGCTCTAGAGAAATTATTTTGATGATTGGCTTGATAAGATGCGAGTATGCAAGGATTGGTAGATTTTCTCATATGGAAACTGGTGATGATGGAGTAGCGAGAAGTATAACATGACATAGGTCAAGAGGGAAACTACTTAGTAAGTGGTGCGTAAGAAGAGGAGGTACAACGCAAAGAGGTGCACGAAAAGAGGTTTACAAACTGAGAAGTAATGGCACACCAAAAGGTTATGGACTATCACGTGCATGGAATAAGGTTATGTTGATCATGGAGTGCCACATGTAAGATAATTTTAAGATGATCCCAAATTCTATGGAAAAGCCGGGAAAATGGAAAACACGCATTAAGTCCAAAAAATTAGTGATAGGTGAGTGCATTTAATGCGATAGAAAATTAGAAATCTAAAATAGGAGCAAGTGCAAAGTGGTCATTTTCACCTTGCAAATTTAGAATTTGTGCACATTAGATATTTAACAAACCAATGTAACTAGTGCAGATTGTGATCAAGCATCAACAAAGGTGACAAAAGTAATTTAAGAACAGAGAGCTCCTTGTATTTTGGGAAAACATGAAGTGGAAGATATTGGAGGTTTGAAAACTTTAAGAGGGTTTGACACAATATGAAGTTGTGTGACCTGGTTTATAGGGTCAAGCACGTGGTAGATTTGAGGATTGAGAAACTAATACTTCTAGTTGCACTAAATTCAGTAATTCGACAGAGGTTTAAGCACCTAGGGTATGAAATTCGTAGAATTTGAAATTATAGGAGTTTTAAACCAAGGAAGTGATGACACCAAGGAAGAGCATACCAAAGACCAAGAAACCAATGGAAGAAACCCATGATGACTCCAATACTCATAAATGAAGTACAATTAGGAATTAATAGTTAGTAAGCTAAGAAATTATAGGAGTTTTAAACCAAGGAAGTGATGACACCAAGGAAGAGCATACCAAAGACCAAGAAACCAATGGAGGAAATCCATGATGGCTCCAAAGACTCATAAATGAAGTATAATTAGGAATTAATAGTTAGTAAGTGTAAATTTAGTGAGTATAACCACTATGCATCGAGGCACTAAAGTGAGATTAGAAATGATGGCATAACAAAGATAAATCATTTAACCATGGCCAAGTAAATTTTGATAGATTATGCAAAGTGCGTAAGACAATGGTAGATGTCAAGGTCCTACGCTTGTTTGAATTACCATTCTTTAGTAATCTCGCACCCCTATTTCAAAGTGGATAATGTCAAGATTTTACGAGGACTACTTTTATTTTGTGGACGAGAAGGATGCACATCACCACCTAATTGATTGGAAAATTGACCAAGTCATGCAATAGTGGCATAGAAATTTCTCTAGATATACATAATGAGGTTGAAGTAGATGAGACAACAACCAAGTTAAAATATCAGAGGGGAGGCCCCATGTTTAGTATCACCAACATTGTGGGCCCTAGGTTGAGATTAGTCATGTGCTTGGTAAACTAAAAGCTAATCTCCTTAGAGTGATGGTCCAAAGTAACTAAAAATCTTTCACATCGCACATAAGATGTTACAAGGACTAGGTATAACATTTCTCAATACATTACCGACATCATCGTTAAAGAGGTGAAAACCCAATATGATAAAGGAGAGAGCTTACATGGGGTTCAATTTTTCTCCACATAGTATTCTGGGATAACAGAATGGCGGATGGACCGAGAAGGAAAATAATAAGAGTACCCCTTGGATAAACAATCATCGGTAGGGATATTTTCTAAATATACTTGTGACGGCAAGGTCACAAAAACTTATAAGGTGTGCTTGGATCTAGATCATATAAAATGTTGTGTGATGCCTTTGAGAACAAATGACATGTGCCCAGAGAAATGCCAACAAAGTTACAAGGTCAGGTAGACTTTGTGGTTATGCAACACTCCATCCTTGGAAGGTTTTTGTTGCTAAAAGGAGAGATGGGCCCTTGGTGCAAACTACCATTTGCATTCACTCTCAGATACTTCAAGAGCATAGTCAATAGGATCAAGGATGTGCAACCACTTAAGTTTAACGTGGATAAGGTAGATGCTAACTACCACACCCTGCACAAAACATATGGATATGAGACCAATGCAACCTACATCAAAACAATGGATATTGATATTATGGACCTTAATCCCATCATAACATTGGTGATAGGGAGGAGGCATGTCAAATCTACATATATTTGAATCCCAAGTTAAAGGATAGTAAGGTGGTTGAATTATGTGACACCAATCTGTACCACCCCATCGATAAAAACAATTATAAGACTACCAAAGGTAAGTGTGAACCTACTCTTAAAGAAGAAGAAGAGGAGGATCGGGAGGATGAGACAGAATGTAAAATGGACCACTTCACATGAAATAGGATGTGATCGAACAATAGGAAGTAAGTACATTGTGCACTCCTCAAGTTTCTCCAACTGCCCCAATTAGAGAAGTGTGAAGGCCCAACCCCATAAGAGGAAGGTGAATAACCAAGGGAGCATCATGAGGAAGAAACCATTCAAAATAGGTTAAGGAATACAAAGGAGAAGTGGATCTTGAGTGATACACATTGTTAATGAAAAGAGCATGACTAGGAGCATGACTAGGCGTATGAACAAGAGAGATTGTTCCATTATGAAGAACATGTGTGTAAAGAGGAACATAAAGAGGAGTGCTAGGAGGAGCACAAACAAGAGTGAAAATATGAGTGAGATAAAAGTGTAGGGAAGAACAAGAGTATTTCATTCTCACACATAAAATATCATGCAGAAACGCACAATTGTGGGATCAATATGAAGGAAGAAGCCACTATCTGCTCCACCAAAGTCACCTCCTCACCCAATATTGTCATACAGGATGATACAACCAATATTATCATAGGTATATTTCAAATATCTATGGAAACCCAATAATTATATTTTGGAATATGTTTAACAAGAAAAAAGACCATATGCACACGCGCAAGATGCTTTCCTTCGTGATGCAGATACACATTGAGGAGAGAGTTTGAGGTGAAGAAAGAGTCGGTTATTGAATTACATCAAATGTCTTCACCATTATTAACTCAGCTCAAATTTCATACAAACATGTGAGAAATTTATTAAATAAAATAGCTACCAAGGTAGGAAGAAAAATATCAACAAGGGAGCAAAGAAGGTGTGATGTGCAAGAGGACCTCAAAGATATAAGAAAAAGAATAAGAAGTTGGTTGTATAATTGAATAAGTACAAGACCCAACTAACTTCTATAAATACCAAAGTAACACAGTTGATTATTCCCATCGTGAATTAGTGCCAGATGTAGCCTCAAGGGAATATATGAATAAAAGTAGGGAAATTGACACCCTGGAAGAGTTGATTGACTTATTGATAGAAAAGGTGAATAAAGGTCAAGGGTCAATAGTAAAGGAATTATCACAAGCAACCAAGGAAAAGGTCAGTCAAATAATAAAATTCTATAAAAACCTAGGCACCAAGATGAAGGAGGTTTCATAGAGGGCTGAGAATATTTTTATCAGGTTCAAGGACACCTCAATAATAAGCATGTGCCACACAAAATATGAAGCGTAATTAGACCTGCTTGTAGGATTGATTGTACAAATGAAATATCCGACAACATGTGAATTTCTTTTTTCAAAAAGTAGCAGCATAATAAAGAGTATAATAAATCCAAATGTGATAGGATAAAGGTGAGGATATGAGAGATGCGAGACCATGGTGATGAGGAGGGTAGATAACCTAGGAAGGTATGGCTATAGAATGGGATGTTATTTTGAAAGAGTTGCAAGAGAAGGCTGGAGAATTGACCCTAGAGAAAATTCCCAATATTGTTGAATCAACACCATGAAGGTTAGAGATTGCACTGGAAGAGTGGAAATAGCTAGAGGCATAAATCAACCTCGAATTTCAAAACTCCTACCAAAACCTTAAACCAGAGTGTTGGAGCATGCGAAGTACACATTATTTATTCCTTACATTCTTTTGGGAGTTTCCCAGATTCTTTGTTCAGACAAGATTCTTTATTCCTTCATTAATTGATTCAATTATTGTCGAGGATAGACAATATCCCTAGTTTGGGGTAATGTTGGAATAGCCAAGTATGAAGACATGCGGGAGGGTAGAGGGATGCATGATGGTACATGTGGAAGCATGAAGGAAGAATTTTCATAAGTAATAGAAGTGTGCAAATGTACATGCGGAGGTATGATAAGAGGACATGCGGAAGGTTCATGTAGAAGGGCATAAATAACATGACTTAGCCATAATTATGGAATGAGCTAAAAATAGACAAAATCGGAGATGACATGTTCACCAAGGCAAGCTAAACATAGGATATGCATGGATGGATAAAACTAACTATAGCATGGTGTGGAAGATAAATTATGCCATTTATAGCATGGGGACAGATCTAATTATAGTGCATGCGTTAGAGTAAAGTAGGGGCTAATTACAACACCAACAAGTTGCTTATGAAGAAACACAGGATGATGTGTAATTATAGGAAAGTGTAAGCATGCGTGTTATATTTAGGTATTGTTTATTAATAGATTAAAGCATGTAAGTGATGAAGGACAAGTTCCCACCGTGTGTGTGTGTGTGTGTGTGTGTGTGTGTGTGTGTGTGTGTGTGTGTGTGTGTGTGTGTGTGTGTGTGTGTGTGTGTGTGTGTGTGTGTTGAATTCCATGTAATGGGGGGTATGTGGTGAATACATGTATGTTTGTAAGTGTGTTCAGATCTGTATGTAAGGATGTGTGAGTTTGTGTGTGCACTATCAAGTATCTAAGTCATGTTTTTGTAATGGATAATCTACTATGGATTGCCAAAGTACAAAGAGATGCACGTGGTGTAATTGGCATCCTAATTTTGTTACTGATTGTATATGTTGATGAATGAATACAAGCTCCTTTTATGATCAATTATCTATGTGAATATTGTAATTTTCATATGGAATAATTACATACTCTATTAATCATGTCTCTAGGGACCATGTCTTTATTTCTACCCTAGAAGAACTCGATGGGGTTGCACTTGCTTCGATTGAGTTCTTAGACCTAGGTTTGACCGAGGTATCAACGTGCCCGACTATGTTATGTTAATTTACTAGAATATAGCGCAAAAACAAGATTCATTTTGTTCATGTTTAATGTGTAGGACTTCCCTAATTCCTGTTCATAACAACTTATTCATGTCAAATTCAGACATGAGTTTTTCAAGGAATATATGGATGCTTTGGAGATTCAATAATACAGTCTAGAGAAATCCTTTCAAGGATTTTTGGGAATTTATTGGCCATTACCACATCCCATGGGAGTAATTCCCTAATTGTAGTAGCATAAGCCTTAATGTGATCATCGGGATCTCCTTCCCCTTTAAACTTAGGAAGATCTAAAGAATGGGCAAGGAAGCATGATGTCAGATTATGAAATTGAGGGGTTATTGCAATTACTTAGTATAGGTTCTCATCACATAGGACTCTACCATAGAGGTTACTTGAGAAATCGAGGGGGAGAATATGTTTGATAAGGTGTGGCATGAATTTTAGTTGGAGCATATTGGGTTCCTTAGAATTGGAGAAACAAACCAGGGAATGTATAGAAATTTGGTTTTGCTAACTTTGAATACAAGTACATGTAGGGAGGTACAATATTAGAGAATGCATTTGTGGGCGTTGGGTTATGAAAACCCACATTGTTGTGTGTAGCATGTGGGAGGACATTTCCAACAAATCCTTGGGTAGGTATATGTATAATTGGTGAGGACCCATTCCTGCATGTTAGCCCCTATGAGAAGATCACATGGATTATAATGAACTAGATAACCTTATTTCATGTGTTATTTTATTAGTTGTGTGTTGGTAAAATTGATGTAAGCTGTTGTAGTAAAATCACAACACCCCCCAAATGGCCAAGTTATGGATGGGGCATTTGGCATGATTACACAACATGGGGTTATCCCTCAAGCTGTGGGACCTACAAAACTTGAGATAACATTCCAAAGAAGGCTAGTTCCTCTTCCCAATCCTACCTACCACAACTACTCTTAATGAAAGTAAACTTACCGACTAAACCTAAACTAATCTTCCAAGGAGACATGGAGAAAGAAACTTGCATGAAATGAAACCTACACTAGGAGTGGTGATACACCAAAATGAGTATTAGATAAATCCAAACCCCTGGAAAATGGAGAAGAATGCACTTGGAGAGGGTGGTCATACACCAAAACTAAATTGCACACATTATACCATTTCCAAACAAACAAAACAACACCAAACCCCTGTAATGGAAACATTAGTTTGCACACGAAACCCGATAGTAATGAGAGGAAAGAAATAACAATAAAACCATGAAAGGCTAGAATATTTAACACAAACACAGCTTTCATTTCTCCATGTGAATTTACACAGTACATTGTAGTAGGGAGAGGCAAGAGTGCCATTACATTTTTCAATGAGAAGGCCTTAAACCCCATGAAATTTACAACAACTCATTTGAAGGAAAGGAGAATAGGGTTGCAAAGGAGGAAAAATGACTAACTTTGTTTGTCTGTAACCCTCTTTAAATTTTATACAATAAAATTAGAGGGGGAGAGAAGAAGTCATTAATGATTCCTAACCACCCACTAAAAGCAATTAGAACACCAGTAACTTTCTTACTAGACATAAAATTCCCTCCTAAATTTTTATCCTAAAGATCGAAAATTTCTTCATTTTGATGGCTCCATGGAGTCGAGCTTAGAATTACCTATCCAATGACTATAAATTTTCTCCAATCTAACATCCCAGATGAAAGTTATGAATTTTTTTGTGGAAGAGGCATTTTGAATGTTTGAGGGATCATCCTAATACTCCACCAAGCCATTCACCCACTTCCTAAGCTTTTTTCACCTACCCGCCTTCAATTTTCCAACCACCCCACCTAGTTTAGTTACATCATTCCTAACTTGGTGGGTGTGGGTTTACGTTGCGTCATGTTTGGCTACCAAGTTGTTGCATCATGCATTTGAAATCCCACCTCCGCACTTACCTATCTGTCGAGTTCCTTTGTAAGTCGGGTCGTGGTTTCACTTTTGCAATGAATTAGGTTAGGAGCTTGGTTCCGCACCATTTTTGCTTAGTTGAAATCCTAACCACTTTATCTAATGTAAGCACCATGAAGAAACCGACTCCAATGTTGAGGTGACCCGCGTGTTTTGCGGGTGTAGGATCCGAACTCCATCCGACATCCCCACCGACATACATCCTCCCCGTGTCAACTTGATGTTGCTTCCCAACTCACCTCTTTCGATGTAATGGTTGACCCGGTACTCGACAACCATACCTCTACCTTAACATTCCCAACACACCACCCATCGAGCCATTTTTGCGGGCTCGAGACCCGCGATGTATATTACATCGCCTAATGCACCTCGCACCATGCATGTGTTCTCTGCATTCCGGCCTCGATGCCAACCCAATCTTCACTCCTAACGTGTGGATCCCGATTTACTCGCCACGTAAGTGAGTCACCCACGCCACTCACTCGTGAGCCACTAATTTAATTCATTCTACACCATGTTTAACTCCAACCCCGTTGAGCTATTACAAGACCCACGAGTCATGGGCATTTAACTCACAAAGTGACAACATATGAAGAACTCTTCAAGATCTAGATCAACCCGGGCCCCTTTTTGCATTCGGGAGCTCACCGAGCTGCTCAACAAGCTAAAATTTATCTTGACCCCTTATCGACCCCCTTGGGCTAAATTTTGCCTTTTTTGAGATTTTTCTTGATTCATTTAAACCAGGAGGGTTGAGGGCAGGGTAAGATGCCTGAACCTAATTTTTCATGTTTTTCCCAATTTCTCTTGAAAGTAGGCCCGAGGACCCTTTTTCACCCCGATGGAGCTCTAGGACCTAACAACACCCAAAATTGGTCTAATGAACCTAAGTGGCACAAAATCTTCCTCGAATGCTCATGAGGCTTCCTTAACCATGAATTTTACATGTAGACCCATAATTAACTATGGTGGACCTACCTAGTGTTCATCTAGTTCTACCTAGTTTTCCATTTTACAGTGTAGTTAAAATGGATAATAGTAACATTTGTTGTCATGGGATAACTGTATATTTTCCTATTACACGAGTTGGTTATAGGGTTTGAGCATTCTCTAGTTCTATAATATTCCCCACTAGTGTGGAAATAACATCATTTTTCAAGGGTTCGTCCCTCGTGTTCTCAGTGTATAATATGTGTGATTATGTGGAGGGGATGTGTGATACACCTTTATGAATTGTTCAAATTTTTACTCTTTTTTAGGTATGTTCTCCGACTTTAGTGGGATAGAAGAAATGTTGTTTTAAAGAAGGGTTTCAGTATACACTTATAACCTTTCTAAATATTCATCTATGGTTTTAATTCAGTCATTTATTTAGCCAAACTATGCCAATATCTCACCATTGGGTCACAAGTAAGATGGCATGGAATCAAATTACATATTGATCGCATTTAGGTCAAAACTCGTGGGTAAAGACCTTGCTCCTTGGTAAATTTCATGTTGTTGGAGCTAGAAATTTTTTCTTGTGGGCCTTGATAGGTCAATGGTTGATCAATATCTTCAATCCTCACACTAGAGGAAGTAATTAATGTTTATATAGAAGAGACACACAATAAACATGATTTTTGGAATAGTTATCATCCCACCTAGACAAAGAGGGTGATTGTTGAGCATTCATGTGAGTATAATAAGCCTCAAGGCCTAGAATAGGCATGTTATAATCCTAACTTGACATATTTGGGGGTGTATGAAACACTCACAAAATAATGGAACAAGGAGAAGGTGGAACAACAAAAAGGGATCAAAATGGAAACAAGAAGAAACTAGTCCTTCACGTCGGGTTCACCAAAATTTGTACTCATAAAAATGACATGGGATTCATTTTGTATTCGACTTCCCAAGGTTAGGCTAAGATGACCAAAATGTGGAAGATATGATGGATAGGGATATTTATAAATGGTAAATGTGGAATAGGTGGGGATGGATACGGATTAGTATTTAAAGGCCAAGTAACTCGTAATCGATTGAATTACAAGTACAAAACTAACTCATCAAGGAAAATGAAGCCTTGTCTAATCTATGAGTGTGATATGCTATGATCAAGGATAATTTTTGCTCGTAACTCCTAATCTATGTAAGTTATCTCGAATATGATTTTTCCTGAGATATGATGACTCTTGAAATTTCTCATTCATCTCATGTACTCCTCTCCGGAGACTCTCCAGAGAGGGCCATGCAAAGATGTGGATGATGGAAAAAATAGAAAACTAAGGGTTGGGATGTCTAGCTCATTTTTCTTGATTGGACCAAAATTACTCAACTATGGGTAATTGTGCATTTAATGTATCAAGCTGGAAAACAATTTGTGGGGATAAAGGAGTAGATCATAAAACTAGCACTCGTAATCCTAAATATATATCCCTAGTAATAATCGATGCCTATTGGGTTGATGATTGGTTTGAAAATCCTCCTATGCGGTTGGATAGACCATGAATGGCCATATATGATCATTAACATGTAAGGATAACGGAAATCAAATAAATTGTCAAAGGATAGTCGTGGCTAAGGACTGCAGTAGCGTGAATTCCTAATGACTAGGTTTGTTGTTTTGGTTTAGGATTCTAAATCCTAACATTGAATAGATAACAGAAAGAAATATAATTTAAATAAAATACAAGTAAACTTAATCTTTTAATTTATTAAATTCCTTCCTAGTTAATTAAATAAAATAAATACAACTACTTATTCTATCTTTTTGTATTTTAACAATCTTTTAAAAGAAATGAAATTAAAGGAAAATATTATTTAAAGAAAATGAAATCTACTTCTCTGGAAAAATGATTAAAACAAGATTTGTTACTTATTCTAATTAAAATGGAATCAAAACATTGAATAACCGGAATGGTTATCTCTCTTTTGGAAGGTTATTTTATAACACTAATCTAGAGGGGAAGTATTTAAAATATTATTACTCGATCAAATACAACTTCCCATAATGTGGATCCTACCTCAAGTCTATCGGAAGGAAAGCTTCTCATAAGTAATTTCCTCTTTACCAAAAAAATTTTCCGACAAGATTGTATTTTAACTAATTAAAACAAATGAAGATAAAATAAATATAGAGTGTTCTTCAGTTCTTCCTCCAAAACATTCCCCAAGAAAATCCATAAGGATAAGTTGAGAAGAAGTTATCAAGGGAAGAATATTTATGAAATAAATCTTGGAATGGAAAACAAACACAAAAAGTGATGGTACCTTCAAATTTTAATAACACTACAAATAAATTCCCTTAATTTTAATGATCAATTCCTATACTAAAACTTTAAAGAATTGAATTACATCCCCAACTTAGTCACTATAGAACTATGGTAGCTTGTCCTAGTGTTGTTAATGATACATCCAATGTCTCCTCAAATTCGGATGCCTTCCAATATGTGAGTTCCAATTGATCCAGGTAAGGCATTAGATAACAAAAGAAATCAAGAAAAAAAATGGTTGGTCTGGTGCAAGGAATGTAGAGTGAATGTGGGCAACATGGAAGCAAGATAGAGAACTAGCTATCTATGTAAGAAAGTAGCTTATTACTTGTAACAATAGTGAAACAATGTCCAACAAATAATAACCGACAACTTTTAATCCCTTAGAATGGAGAAGTTGTCCCAATTTATAGCTTACAAATTGTCTCTTCATCTCACCCCATGTAACTTTTCATCTTACCACTACTTGTGACCTTTCATATTACTTAGGAATGAAATTAAGTATTTTTTCTTATTTTTGAAAAAGAGACTTTTACAATGTAAAGTAAGGTCGGTGGGCCACTTAAGTGAATAAAATAAAAGAGCGAAAATTTATGTTCACAATGAAGGAATAGAATGTTTGAGAGAGAGGGAGGAGAGAGAGAGAACAGAGAGAGAGAAGTGGAAATCCGAGAGACAAGGAGGCTTCGTTGATGAAGAGCTTGCTCTCGATGAACTCCTTTGTTGTTGAGATGAATGCTACAACTGGTGGAATCTTCCTCGACTACTTTTTTATCAAGACATGTGATCCTCTCCTTTCATGCTCCTCATGACCATTTCCTCAATGCCTTGGCTCTCGATACAGATCTTGATGTTTCAACACCCTCATAAGCTTCATGATGCTCTTATGTTCACCTATTGTCCAAGTGGCAATATTTTACACACATTGGTTCATTCTGACTTGTTCCTTTCCATGGTGTGATTCACATGATGTCCCTCCTCTTAGAAAGAGAATTAAACATAATGTTGGAGTTGGAATGTGGAGATCATCACCTTCCTCCTTTTTACTTCCTTGAACTTCAAAATTCACCTCTCGTGATATATATATATATATATCCTTGGATGGAATCAACCTCAAGAGACCCAAGCACCTTCTTGTCCACTCATTCCTCATTGAAAAGGTCTTCTTCTTTACATACCTTATTTGATATCACTTTTCTTTTATGGTCTGCATCACTTATCATCCCAAGTTTGATTGGTGGAAATCCAAGATGTATATGACCCTAAGCATTTACAGTAGATAAATTTCTCTCATACTCAATTTAAAGTGCATATTGTGAAATTTTGGGTCCATCAAGTCACCATGATGTCTCGCAATAGGATCAATCACTCCTAGATGTTCCTTCATCAGATGGGAAACTCAACATCCTTATTTCTTGACCAATATCCTGACACTTACTATTTTTAGTAAGTATGAATTTATCAAGTTTGTTTTTATTATGTTGCTAAATTTGACACTTTTGATTGTTCTTGATGTGGAAGGAGTGTTGAAAACTCAGAAAATGAATTGTTTCTAGCACTTACTATTTATAGATTGTGAAGCTTAGTAAGACTTACTATTTTTAGAAATGGGTCTTCCGGGTTTCAGAATGAGCCGAGAGTGGTCTCAAAAGTTTTTATTTCACAAGGATGCTTTGCTCCAATTTTTAGAGGATTTCAATCACCAAAACTTTGTAGATTTAAAAATGAGTTTTTATAAATGGAAACTTCATCTGGTCATTAAAATTTATTGAACACCAATGGATGCAAGGTTAGAATTAATTGAAGAGCATTTTTGAGAAGTAACTGCTATTAAAACTTCATGGGAAATGAACAATGGGTTTGCGAGATACAATCAACTTTCCATATTTAGTATTTGAGGTCTCAAGTGTATTCTAGTAACATAACGGAAAGGAGAGTGAGCTTGGGAGGGAAAATATGCATTTGAAAACATGAAAAATGGTTAATTCCTTGATTTCAACCTTTCTCTCTCACATTGCACACCTTAACTCATGCTTAACCCAACCACGCTTAACAGGGGTCATACAGGATTGATGTGGATTTTCACCCTAAAAATAGGGGTAAGAGGGGGAAAAGGGACAAAAGGGGCTCTCAAATTCACTTTTCACCAGATTAGGACAAGTGTCAACAAGGGGTTTCATGAGAGTGAGATGAAAGGGGTTGAAAACTAGCTCTCAAGGCTCAACAATGGTTTTGCATGTGTTCGAGGGATAACTAAGAGAGGGGAAGTGCATTTTTTTATCCCTCATGTCCCCTTACACCTTAGGACAAAGAAAAGGGAACACTCTTCCTTGAAAATTGTTCCAATGGTGACAATTTCATGAGGAGAGGGATTGATTTTGAGTTAAACTTGAGTTTGCACTTCTAACACTTCAAACACTCCAAGTTGTGATTTTCAAGTGATGAAAAAAATTGTGGAAGGGGAGCGCACTTTTTGTCCCTTATGTCCCCTTGCACCTTGGGACAAAGCAAAGGGGACACTTAGCCTTGAAAAATGTGCCAAGGGGTCCAAAACATGAGGAAGGGGTCTAATTTTACATTATGCTCACCTAACAGCCCAAGTCACAAGTCTTAAGTGACGAAAGAATAACATGCATAGGGGGAGTGCAATTTTGTGTCCCTCATGTCCCCTTGCACCAAGGGACAAGGGACAAGGGACATACAGGTCCAAAAGTGTGCTCAAGCCTTTAAGTGATGTTGATGTCATCATCCCAATGCAAAATTAGAACATGGAGCTTGCCTTTTCCATCCCGGGTGTAAAATGTTAACTCCAAAGAATCCACTGAGTTCATTCCAACTAATTTTAAGACTTGATTCATCTCTTAACTTGATTTATGGCACAATTACCCTTTCGACATGAAGCGAAGTATCAAGTGACTCAAATTACCATGGAAAGTTGTGAGATCAAAGATCAAAATTAATGCATCCATCATGTAGGGGACTCCAAGAGCTTTCCATTTACTATTTTATGAGCTTATAAATCCTCCTATAACTCCCATAATCTTCAAAACAAGGTGACTTTCTTTGTTGAAGCCTTCATTCCTTGTGCCTAAAATAACCCAATTTTTCTTAAATTATTCCCGACATCATTTGCTTCACATATTTTCCCTAAACTACCTTGGATTAATTCATTTCTCTTTTGCAAAACTCCCATATGGGTTGATCCTTTCCATTCATCTTCCAAAGGATGTCCTCATGCTGCAATATGGCTAAAAATAGCCAATTTAGTGCTTCAGAGAGCACTATTCCACCTCGAGCTTAGTCTCACTATGAAATCAACTTGGATCCATTCCCATACACATGAAACACACTTTAAAACCATGTTATCACATTCCTCTCAACCAAAATGAGGATGAAAAAGACTCGGAGAGGGGTTGTGTGACTGATGGGATGGCTAGAGGAAGGGTTCACAATGACCGGGGAAAGAGGTTTTCAAATGGTGGGCTTGGTTGTCATGACCAAAATTTTCAATTTTGCATGTTATAAATTTAGCATGACAATAGTTGGCTCTAACTTGGGGACATTAGACCATAAGGGGTGATGAATAACCTTGGGCATCTCGTGGAAGAGCAAACCAAAGTGCCTAATCCATTGGGCCATAGATTCAACACACTAAACAACTAGTAAAGCTACCAACATAACCAAGATAAAAAAGACACTAACACACTATCAAAAATGGAAACACACAATGGAAATGGAAACCATGATAAAACATTCCTAAATCACTTAGGGTACATGCAAGGGATAACCTGATTTCGATCTAGTACTTATTCTTCTCTAAACATTTTACCCATGCAGGGGTAACACCAAATGCCTTTTCTCTACAAACCCATTGACTGGCTCAATCAAATATGACCGCTTTCTCAATTTCTTGGGAAATTTTTCATGATTGTTCTTGTAATCAAGGGTCCACTCAGATAGCCCATCATTCTTTGTTGTTTAACATTTTATTTATTTCGCTCATCTATTTTCAAATTTATTCCAATTTCTATTTTTCTATTGTTGTTACAAGAATGATTCTTGATCATACCAAGCTTACCATTTTCACACCAAGGCTTATGGTTTTGATGGGAATTTGACCTTTATTTGTTATCTGCTTCATGATTTAGTTCTCAACAGATATTTTGATATTTTAAACCTCATGACAAGCTTCTGGTACTCAGTGTTTCTTAATTGCTCTAAAAATTATCATTTACACATAATGGCTCACCTTTGACTTCCTTCTCGCTATGGTGTGATGTGCACAGTGTTCATCTTCATGAAAGGAGAATGGGCATAATTTTGGGCATTAAATATGGAAATCATAATTTTACTCATCTTGACCACCTTGAGATTTGAAATTCATCTTGTGATGGAGATTCCTCCTTGAGTAGGTTTGACCTTGTTAGAGTCAAACACCTTATCATTTATGCATTCCTTCTTGAAAAATCATCCTCACCCAATGGGAAGGAGAAAGCATCATATTCACAATCATACTCATCAAATAAATCTTCATGTTGGATTTTGAGAACATGATTGAAAACGTGGGACTCACCTGTTAAGAAGTTATTTGATATCCCTTTTCTTCATGGTTTACACCGCTCATCACCTCGGGATTTCTTTGTTGTAAGTCAATATTTCCATGACCTTCATCACCACCAAGTAGAGAACCTTCATCCATACTCAGTGGGAAGTACACATTGTTTAATTTTAAATCCATCAAGTCATCATATTGTTTCTCAATTGGCTTCTTTACACCTAACCGATCCTCCATCAACATAGAAAGCTCAATATCTTCCTTTGAAGTTATGAAAAAATTGCCATACCTTGAATCTTGAAATAGGATGTCCTCCTTGGGTCATTTAGTTTTTGAACCATGTATTTAATTTTCCTTATAGGAAGGAGATTCTTCATCTTACCATAGACAATTATGATGGCATATGACAATCCATCTATATATCTCCACCAACATTTCGACAAAAACTCTAGCTCAACAACATACCATACAAAGTGACATGTCTCCAACACGTATTTTCATCTTGATTTTCTTGTGTGGAAAATCTGCAAATACTACTTGAGCATATTTGACCTAGCCAACGAGAGGTACTCATTTTGTTTCGAGGAATAACAATGGCCTATAGTGGGGGTTAGAGTGAGACCAAAATCCTGGAAAATTTTATGACCATGACATTGTCGGGGCACCAGAGTCAATAATACTCTTATTCAATTTATACCCATTAATTAGGAAGGTAAGATAAAAAATTTATACTTTCCCCTGGAAGTGGAGGATGTTGAGGCAAGAAGGTTCTAAGAAGGATTGTTACTGAGGGTGAGAAGTGGTTCTTTGATAATGAAATTTTTGGAACATGAATTCAAACTACTTCCTTTTATAAACTAGACAAGTTTATCAAATTTCCTAAGATGGGTTCTCAGGTATTCTGATTCAAAAATTTGGACTTTGGATTTTTTAACATGGTCAATAATTTCAAAGCGTGAAGAAATGGTAGGCACATCGGGAACAATGAAAACCTTAATATGAGTAGGATTTGCATTCTTAGAATCAACAGAAGCATAAACTAATTTGACAAGAGAAGATGAAAAAGACTTACTCAAGGAGGTGAATAGAGCCTTGAATGATGCGTCTTGGGTTTCTTCTTGGTTGACCCCATGGAAATGGGCAATGATGATCTTCCTTTTATTTTTTATTTTTTGTAGATTCACCATTTGAGGATCTGAATTCTTTGCTTGAGCAATGGAAGAAGATGCCTCTTTTTCTATTTTGAGCGGGTGAACACTGCATACAAGGTAACTATTCATAGGAGCCATAGATTCTTTAGGATCTTCATCAAGTGAGTATTTAATATTAGAAATTAGAAAACAAATATGTGGAAATAATTCCTCAAATCACACTAATAGGAAACTATTTAGCATAATTGTACTTGCAGAAATATAACAACATATATAAACAATGCACAAAAGAAGACAAGACAAGATTTAACATGGTTCACCCAATGTGGGCTACATCCACCAAGAACTTGCTCATATTTTATTATCATAGTCTTCTCTCAGTTACAATTGCACAACAATCACTCTTGAACTCATAAAAGAATTCCCAAAGATGTTAAACCACATCTAAGACACAATTGACACCTAATTGCTCAACCTTGATCACTCTTGATCACCTCTTGATGTTCTAAGACTCAAGAACCTTATGATCACTCAAGATACATTAGGACGCCCTAACACCTCTATTTATAAGATTACAATCCTTCTAGGAAGTTCTATAAATGACCCTAGAAATTTGAAATTTGTAACCATTCAACTTCCTACGGCTGGAAAAATCACTGTGTCAATAGCCAGAGTTAACATCAAATTAACAACAAATACACTAATGCGCGAGAACAGAATACATACGCAGAATTCTCCTAAAGTATCCAAACTTAACCATTCGAACTCCAACACTTTAATGTTTATTCCGAGAAGACAAAAAAGGGCTCACACCCCAACAACCTCCCACTGGAGATTGTTTCCACCGAGAAAAGTTCTCAAGCCTTCATTATCAACCATGAAGGCCAACCACACGGTTGAACACAACTTCAACTTCTCCATTTTGACTACCTTGGTCATCATATCCATAGGATTCTAACTGGTATGAATATTTTCCAACTTCAACTTATCTTCTTCCAAAGATGCTCTCGATGAAATGATATCTCAGTTGAATGTGATTTTTCCTAGAGTAGAAAGCAGAGTTATTCACCAAATGAATAGAGCTATGACTATCACTATGTAGTATCCCAACTTCCTTCTTATGCCCCAACTCATCAAGAAATTTCTATAGCCAAATCATCTCATTGCTTGCCTGTGGCAACAACATATGCAACCTCTATGGTTGACAAAGCCACAACCTTTTGAACCGTGAAATCCAACTCATCATTATATCACCAACCTTAAATACATAACATGTTGTGATCCTCCTATTGTCCAAATCTCCTGCCATTTCTAAATCTACATAGCCACGTAATGTAGTGTCCAATCCACTAAAACACAATGTTGCTCCCATGGTCCTCAAATACTGAAGGATCCACTTCACTACATATCAATGCTCTCTACCTAGATCACTCATAAACCTCGATTACTACTCCTGCATGGGCAATATCAATTCTATTGTATAACATAGCATACATCAAGCTACCAACAACCGATGAGTATGATACCACTGGACATCCTGGATTCTATCCTCCTCACTCTTGGGACTCGCTCCTTTGATAATTTAAAGTGACCTTCCAAAGTATTACCAACTGGTTTAGCATCCTGCATACTAAACCTCTCCAAGACCTTCTTTATGTACTCTTCTTGATATAATACCAGCTTCCTCTCCTTCTTTTTCTGAGTTATTCTCATACCAAGGATTTTCTTTACTACCCCCAAATACTTCATAGCAAAAGAGTCACCTACCTAGTTCTTGAGTACCTTTATTTCTGCATGTTCTTCCATGTAATAAGCATATCATCCACATAAAGGCACATAATAATATAAATACCATCAAGAAACTTCTTGATGTACACACAATGGTCTAAGCGACACCTGGAGTAACCTTCTCTCCCGCATAAAATTGTCAAACTTCTTGTACCACCTGTCGTGGAGCTTGTTTTAGGTCATATAAACTCTTCTTCAATTTACACACTAACCTCAACTTCCCTACTAACCTCAAATTCCCTTTGACCTCATAACCCTATGTTTGTTGCATATACTATTCCTCCTCCAACTCGCCATGAAGGAATGTATTCTTCACATCGAACTCGCTCTAAGTGTAATTCTTTTACTACTACTAAACCAAAAAGGCCTAATAAAGGTCATTTTAACAACTGGAGAAAAAAATCATCAAATTTTTTACCTTTCTTCTATGTAAATCCCTTGACTACCAATTAGGCCTTGTACCTTTTTCTACCTCCATATTCCACTTTGATTTTTTACACCCATTTATTCTATAATTTCTCTCTTGCCCTCGGGTAACTCCACCAAATCCCAAGTTTGGTTCTCCCAGGATATCTATGTTCTTCATCCATGGCCTACTCCCACTTCTTCCTAGCTTCTACCTACATTTGCTTCCTTAAAGAATTATGGATCTTCATTTTTAGTGAGGAATAAATAATTCAAATACGGAGTAAAATTTTCAGGTTCCCTTCTTAACCTAGAATACCTTCTTACCTCGAGAGTTTGGGGTTCTGATGAGTAGGTTCTGAACTAGCTATGTCGAACATGTTGCACCTAAACCGGCCCCTTGGACACCTTACCATCCACAATGTCCTCTAACACTGTGTATTCTTTCTTTGATTCCTCTTTCTATTCCTACAATTGATCTTTATACATGAATTTTTCATTAAAGACAATATCTATAGTAAAAATATTTTCTTGTCCAAACACAAAAACCAAATTCATCCTCACCATATCCAACAAAGGTGCATTTCTCATACTTAGCCTCTAACTTGGTCCTATCATCTTTATCAATGTGAACAAATACCTCACATCCAAATACTCTAAGAAATGAGTAATCAATTTTCTTACTAGACCAAGCCTCCTCTGGTATACCTCCATCCAAGGCCATAGAGGGTCCTTTGTTAATCATATAAATAGCAGCTTGTGCTCACCGCTTCAGCCCAAAACATTAGTGGAGCCCTGCATGTAACCTCATGCACCTAACACACTCCGTGATTGTCTTGTTCATTCTTTTTGACATTCTATTATCTTGTGGAGTCTTCGAAGCTGTCCTTTTCATATAGATCTCATTTACCCAATAGTAATCAAGAAATTAATTGCTGCAATACTCCCTCCATTATCCAACTTGAGACATTTCAGCTTGAGACTTGTTTCATTCTCAACCAAGGCTTTCCATCTTTTGAAAGTTTCAAACACATTATATTTTTTCTAATGCAATATACCAAACCTTTTAGTTACATCATCAATGAAAATAACATAATAACATGAACCACCAATAGAGTTTACCTTAGCTACCCCCTATACATTTGTATGCACCAACTCCAACTTACCCTCCTTCCTGGTAGGTCCAACCTTGAGGAATCTCACCCACTTTTGTTTCCCATAAACACAGTCCTCATAGAAGTCCAATCTAACTCCTTTAATCTAGGAAACCTATCCTTTAGAATTTGCATACCCTTTTGACTCATATGACCAAGTCTCTGGTGCCACAAAGTTGCATATCTATCTATAGCAACTAAATTACAATAATCAACACCACTGGTTAAATAAAAAGTACTAGTTTTATTACCTCTTACAACCACAAGAGCTCCCTTGGAAACCTTCCAAGAATCTACTGTAAAACTGACTTTACATCTATCACTACCCAATTGACCCACCGATAGCAAGTTCCACCTTAGCTTAGGCACATACCTTAAGTCCTTAAGTAGCCATGTGTTCCTGTTATGGCGAAATCACAGCACCCTTGATTGTTTACAATTTGAAGGATTGTTAAGGCAGTCAGTGTGATTCGTCAAACATGGAGTAATCCCAAAGTGTGGGAATTTGCAATCAAGATAACTCTTTGGATGAAGGCAATATTCTATTCCTCTATTCTGATGCACACATCCAAATTGTAGAGGATCTACTCTAAAATCTACTCTAGTTTGCCAAGGAGATAGGGTTAAGAAGATTACAATAAATTAAACCTAAAATAATAGAGGTGATGCACCAAAGGGAATGATGAACACCTTCTTTACATGGAGATGGAAACTAAAAATGGGTTAAGAAGGATGAAAATACACCACGAGATCAATCCATTGATGATAATCCACAAAACATTAAAAATGTAATACAACCACCATGCACAGATAACCAGGATTGCAATGAGAGATCAAGAAGATGCAATGAACATAAGAGAGGGTTGAAATTCATCCACATATTTGATACAGTGCATTACAATGGAAAAGAGGAAATATTGCATTTATAGTTTAGATGGGAGGTTTGAGCTCCAAAAATTCACTTACAGACAAGAGAATAAAGGGGGGTGCAAAGTAAAATTATCCAACTCCTTTAAAATGAGCCCCTCCTTACAATATATAGGAAGAATGAGAGAAAAGAGGAGAGAATGAATTCAAAATCATGCTTCAACCAACCAAGAATACATTAAAATCAAAATAATGGTAGTCACCGCAAAACCCATGCTTTTAGGTACTCTATCTTATTGGAGAAGAAAGGAAGCCCATACCTCTTTACATGGTAGGTGAGAAACCTGGAAACACCCTTTAAAATGATGGAATGTACTTCTTCATTTTTAAACAATTAGTCTCACTAATGTAAATAAAACCAGTCATAGTTGTGAAGGGGACGCTGAGAGCTTTCCAAAAAGTCCAATTTCGTGAAAATTTGAGCTTCCAGTCAAAAATTATGGCCATCTAAAGATAAGGGTGCCATACTGTAATAAACGTTAGTAGTTGGCTCTGATTTTTGAGATTTTGGCCTTTTTGGATCCGTGTGTCCTAGTTCTCTAGGACATTTTTCTCCGTCATCTCCACACTTCACTAGTTGTAGCTATTTTGGCTTTTTTGGGGCCCACACGTACTTTTGTCCCAACTGTCCCTTAGACCGCGCGGGACAAAATCTTTCACTTTTGCCACATTTTTTGCCCCCTTAGTATTTCAGGCTTGAACTAGGTACAACAAACCCCAGTATGATCCACATTGGTTCCATCCGCAGCCCCAAACCCTATTTTCACTTAAATAGGCCCTTGACTTTTTTTTTTAGATTTTTACAAATTTCTCTAACTCCTTGGATTTTTCTTTAGATAGGGAAGTTATAGAAAAGGCAAGGAGTCCCCAAAAATCCAATATTCGGCCTTTCACCATTTTTGCCCTCCAAGTCTAAAGAAATTGTACAAGTTATCAAAGTTACCTTGGGGGTGAATTTTGGATAACAGTTCCCATTACGCATTTTCACCCAAACACAACCTTTCCCTACTATGTTGCATGGTTCACCATCACCAAGATATACATGTCCAAAACCACCTTAAACAAAATTAGTGAAGTAATGTCTATGTGGGTGGTATGGAAAGAAGCCCCTGAATCTAATACCCAAGACTCGGCAATATTATCTAAGGAAAGAATTAAGAAATCTTGACAAACATTACCTGCTGCCACATTTACCTCCTTAGTTTCCTCCTTGTTATTTGTATCCTGAAGAGCCCAACAATATTTCTTAACAAGACCAACCTTCCCACAGTGCCAACATTCCAACTTGCTCTTGGACTTTGACCTTTCACGATCATTCGACTTCCCACGGTTACCTTTCCCTTTGTTCTTTTGTCTCCCTCTTCACTTCACCATCAAAGTGTTTCTAGAAGTATAAAAATCCACAGAGATCTTCCTTCACATTTCCTCACTCATGATCACACCTATCACATCTTCAAACTTAAACTTTGAATTATTAGAGACTGAATTACTTAAAACCATAGCCATGTTGTCCCAGCTATCCGGTAAGGAGAACCGAATCAACAAAGCCCCGACCTCATCATCAAAGTCAATTTTCACCGAGTTTAACATACTCACAACCGTATTAAATTATCAAAGCAACAAAACCATTCTCGAGACATCTTCATATTAAATAAATTTTTCATGAAAAATAATTTATTAGAGGTAGAGGGTTTTTCATATAACTTCCTAATGAATTCATGAGACCTTCCGTGGTCTTCTCCGCAATATGTTGAAAGCAATCAAGATGTAAGACATAAATCGAATTGCCTTAAGAACCTTTCTATCCAGAAACTCCCAATCCTTGTCCTTCATGGTTGTAGGTTTCTTTTCTTTTCCAGCCAAAGGAACATGGAGGTCCTTTTAATACAAGTAATCATCCATCTGCATCTTCCACAAACCAAAGTTCTACCCATTGAACTTCTCAACCCTCGATCTTCCCTCATCTACCATAGCTCCCACTCAAGATAAAATTTCCCTATGATTTACCACTTTAGAAAAATAACCACCAAAACTTTGATACCAGTTAGGAATTAAAAAACAAATATAATGAAACAATTTCTCAAATCACAGCAGTAGGAAACTATTTAGTAATTATACTTACGTAATATATAACAAAGATATATAAACAATGCACAAAAGAAAACAAGACAAGATTTAATATGGTTTACCCAATGTGGGCTACGTACACCAAGAACTTTCTCAGATTTTATTATCATAGTTTTCTCTTAGTTAAAATTGCACAACAATCAATCATGAACTCATAATAGAATTCCCAAAGATATTAAACCACATTCAAGACACAATTGACACCCAATTGTTCAACCTTGATCACCTCTTGATGTTCTAAGACTCAATAACCTTTTGATCACTCAAGATACATTAGGACACCCCTAACACCTCTATTTATAAGATTACAATACTTCTAGGAATTTCTATAGCTGACCCTAGAAGTTTGAAAGTTGTGACCTTTCAACTTCCCATGGCTGGAAAAATTGTCACTGTGTCAACAACCGATTAAGCGCCGATTAACGCAAAAGAACTTAACAATAAATACACAGCTCAAAAATAGAACAAACTGCAGAATGCTCCTAAAGTCTCCAAAATTAACCATTTAAACTCCAACACTTCAATGTTGATTCCAAAAGACCAAAAATAAGCTCCACACCCCAACATTTAAAATACCTAATGTTTGCATATCCATCTTCTTCTTCTCTTTCAAGTTTTGATTCAACAAATTTATCTCCTTCATCTTCACAGGTTCCACATATTGCATTAACCGGTGGATCTTCCAAGGAAAGCCTTCGAGGTGCTCCCACAATTTGATTCATGTTTTGATTTTGATATGAGGCATGTTGAGCAATTTTATTCTTCAATGAATTTAGGTCATTGAATTTTTTTGCATTAATGGATCAACACTTTCATCTTTGGAACTCTAGACCTTATTCCTTGATGAATAACTCTTCACACCTTCCCTAACATGATAAGGTTATCTTCCACTTTAATAGAAATTTCTTGAGCATTATCTAAAGTGTTTGGTTATAATCTCTCGCAGTATGAACCCGACTTCAAGTAACTAAAAATTTATAAAGAACTTTTTATTATCTACATTAGGATGAGAACCAATAGGAATTTTGTTAATTAACTTGTTAAATTTTGTTACAAATTCTCTAATGGGATTTTATAGTTCTTTCTTCATCTGAGCTAATTGAGTGAGGAGGGCATGGGAATTCCGTGGTCTTGAATCTTGCTTTAAACATGGTTTTCATGTCTTCCCAGTTAGTAATGGAGCAAGGTGGAAAGAAGTAAAAGCATTCTATAGCAGGATCTTGCAATGACTTCACGAATAATTAAATGACAACATATTCATGTTCCAAGAACACCACATATTGTGATAAAAAAATTATTTTCTCATCTAGATGTTTCTTTCAATCCTCGTAGAACTTGGGAAAGTTATTTCTTCATCCTTTTGGTACTTCATGAAGTGGAGGAGCCAAATCTAGTTGACATGTGTTTTGACCCCCAAGATAGAGGTGCAACCATTTACGGAGGAAGAGTGTTCAATGGTTGAGGAGAGAGTGGATATGTAACCAAACCAAGAGGTAGAGACTCAAGTGTTTGTCTTGGAATTTGTATGGGAGCAAGTATGAAATTAGCTTGTTCTGTAACTCAAATGTGGGATTGTGAAAGACTAGAGTGTCACTTTCTTAGTCCTCTCTAGTGCATTCTATCAGTTTTACTCCAAATGTTAGATAAGGATGCAATCATAAATAGTAAGATTTGCAATAGGATTTCAACAAGGCTCTCAAACATTCACATAATATTTTTGGTATTTTTAGTTTTCTGATTTTTATTGTTTATATATATTATATATATATATATAGTTTTTTGGATTTTAGAGATCGTTATAGGGTACAAAAGGGTAAAACATTTGGTGAAATAATTTTTGGAGGATAGATTATTATTTTGCACCAATGGTAAAGGGCTAGGCCCCTCCTTCTTGGGTATGGGAAAGCTACCATTTATTGAATGCAAGGACTAAATAAAATTATGGGTGGTCATTAGGCTAGGGATCATATAGGAATACTCCACTAAACCTATGGCAAACTTCTTGTATAGTTTACAAGGGAGGAATTTGCTTTGAAGAGAGGTAAAGAAGAGATGGGGAAATTGAGAGAAGGAGTTAATGTTGTGAGTAGACTTATAAATTTCACACACATTAGCCAGAGTAGGTCCAAATTTAATAGGAAGAAATCAACCGTTTAACCAATAGCGAGACTAATAAATTAGAGACATAAAGTTCTATGGATTCATTAATCAAAGACACAAATTTCCTTCTTGGTTATACAAGATTAAAATGCTTACAAAGTTGGAAAGTAGAGACAATATAATAACATATGCAAGGAGATAGAAGAATGTAGTTTATTGTTTGTAGTATTAGTGAAACAAAGGCCAACAACTAACAACCAACAACTACTAACACCTTGGAATGGAGAAACCATCCTAATTTATAGCTTACAAATTGTATATTCATCCCCCATGTGACTTTTCATCTTACCACCACTTGTGACCTTTCATATTCTTTAGGAATGAAATTAAGTCATATTTCTTATTTTTAAAAAGGGACTTTTACAATGTAAAATAAGGCCACTTAAGTGAATAAGATGAAAGAGTGAAAAAGTACATTCCCAATGAAGAAATAGAATGTTAGAGAGAGAGGGAGGAGGAGAGAGAAGTGGAAATCCAAAGACGGTGAAGCTCATTGATGAGGAGCTTGTTTCTATGACATCCTTCATTGGTGAGATGAATACTACGATTAGGGCATGTGATCCTCTCGATATCATGCTTCTCATGACCATTACATCAATGCATTGGATCTAGATAGAGATATTGATATTTTAACACCCCCATAAGCTTCATGATGTTCTTGTGTTCACATGTTTTCTAAGTAGAAATATTTTATACACACTTTGGTTCATTCTCACATGTTCCTTGCCATGGTGTGATTCATAAGATGTCCCTATATGTACCCAAAAATGTAGGTATTGCATCTTGTTGGAAAGAGGTTATGGAAACCCTAATGATGATCCAGATCTCTTCACAAGGTGTTCGGAATCTAGAAAAGCTCGCCAAGTGTACATCTATATCCTAGAAAGCCTTGTCTAGCTTTTACATGTTTTATTCTAGTCTCTACCCCTTTTTCCCTGCATTTTGTCTTTAAGTTACAAAACCACTGCCCGCCAGCAACGGTCCTATGACCGCCACTAGACAGGACGGGGTCCTATAACCGCCTCCTGCGCAGGGCGGTGATCTGTGTGTGTTTTCCATAACGTTCGATGATTTCATCAAACGTAAAATTCAAATTTCTATCTCGCATTCCTCAACCACTAAAGCTTGCATTTATGTTTTGGCCACCCAGTAAATAGTGTTTTCCCTTTGTTTATATTAGAAGAGTTCAATTTGGATTTACCCTCTGGTAAATGCAAATGCTATAAATACCCAACTTGCTTTCAAACAAATGGCCCCTCTCCTTCTGTGTTTGATTATTCAGTTTGTTTGAAGTTCTTGCATGAGTTTCAATAGTTTTATATTTTGCATGAATTATCAGTCTCTCCTTTCTGTTTTAGAGATCATTTGATCTTCTTCCTTTCATCTTACTTCATTGTTGTCTCATACAATCAGTTTAGCATAAGGTAGTTTCACTTTTAGATTAGAATCCATCTTAGAGTTACAGGTTTTGTTTGTCACAAGAGATAGATCCCAGAATTCTTGGCGTATTTGCGTTGTATCCCTGTAATAAATCTTGCTAGGAATTACATAGTCAAGCTTTGTTCAATTGCACTATCCCTCTCTTACTTGCATTGTATTCGGTTTATATCCAAAGCTACCATTGTTCGAGTATCTTCTGCTATTGACACTATCACATACACACTTTTCTGGATTCATGAGAACACAAAGGAATGAGGAGATCACACTGAGGGGACAAGTCATGACACAACTGGATTTACCACTATTCTATAAACTCCAGGTTTGAGCTATCAAAGTTCTAGTTACAATATATCAAATAGAGTAGTAAATTATTTCATTTCAGTTAAAGCTCGCTTTCGATATTGCCAGGGAAGCTGTGGGGAATGATAGTTTCTGAGAAACTATGATTCATTCCTCACTTCTGAGGTAGGATTGAGAGTCTTTCGATTAAACTAGTTAGTTATTTAAATATTTAGGATAAATTCACAACTACACAGGCAAATAGCTATACCAGGCTACCTTGCTTGTTTTAATTATGTTATTAGATTAATTTTCCATTTTCTAAATATATTAGAATAGTTGCTCTTTTAATTTCATTCAAATACGCATAATTGAAAATACAAAAATAAAATAAATATAAGCATAGTGTAGATATGGCTTTCATGGTTAATTTTCTCATTTCAGTTAAGTTATCTTTTGCATGACAATTACGGGACCCGAGAACCCAAGGAATACATGTTCAAACCGATAGTGCCTCAACCAAATCTCTTCATGACATTAACAAGATATAGATCAAGGGATTAGGATTCGTGTCTTTCAAACAACAACAAGCAATTAGTGAACAATTGAGATAGTGAATATTGAAGACGACAAAGCATACACATTTTGGTCAAGTCAATCCAACTATAGATTGCCTTGATAGGATATCCACATGACCATACAAGAACCCAAAAGAGAACAAATATTTGGTTGTGATCCATTAGTTCCACAACCAGATGTAGGAGACCTTCTTATCGACATAGACACAGGGTTACGTATACAAGTTGCCAGAACCCCCGTAAGGTATTCTGAGAAGATCGCACAACTCCTGGTACTAAACATAGAAGATGAAAAGGCTTATGACCATTGGATAGTCGGAAGAAGGGATTGATTCTTCACATGACCATAATAGGTCCACAACAACCACGAACTCATGGTTGTGATCCCCAAGTCCCACAACCCAACGGGCCTGCAAGTCAATTAAGTATTGACACCGGTTTACGAATGTTGGTATTTAGATCCTCACCACTCCCACCGGATATCATAACACAATTTTCCGTATTAAATATAGAATCCAATCAATCCAAAAAAAATTGGGCTAGACTAGAAAACCACCCATAGTTTCTACAAACCCACTACACCTCTCATTACCATTTTCCATGACCTTGTCTGGAAATATACACGAAGCACCTACAAGTCACTTTCCATGTATCCAACAGCCAATAGATAGGATCTCGACAGAGCTCGACATTGATTGGAGCCTCCGAGTAGCTATTATATCTGAACGGTCCATTACACCAATTCAGGTTAGGAGAGCCTTCTTTGCCTTAGATTCACAGATTCCATTATTACATGTTGAGGATATAAGATTGCCCAACTAGTTTGTCTGTATCCATATATATTCCATTTTCACCAGTTGTCTCGACATGACCTCGGGAGGTTAGGTATGAAGAAGAGTTGCTTATAGATTCTCATGCTCACATGTCACTTTTCTATTGTACAAAATTGGTGAACCTGACGTGAAACAAACAACTATTCCCCTTTTATTTTTCATTTCTTTTATCCATCTTCGCTCTTTCCCATTATTCTATGGGTATTTATATACCCCCCGAATATGTCGGGATACGACGCATATGGCATACCTCTCTTAGGTCTTGAAGTGCATTATGGTCAAAAAAATAGACAATCGTCACCCTCACTTTCTACATGGGCTGACAACTATTCAAGTAATTACTTGTCATCGCAAACTCCTCCTTAAAGAACTACCTCTAGTTCTTCATTATGAATTGAGGAGTTGGATCAACTTACACAAACACAACTACCAGAGCCCTCGGGATCTAATAATATGATGTTTACTAGAGATTCTACTTCATCTCCTCAGGTTTTGTTCAGACCACAAATCAGTAGACAGTCGAGATCCACTCCCATTTTTGGATGAGGAGTAGTTAGCACTCTGTGCTGAAAACAATGCTTTCAAAACATGTACCCGCCTATAGGGAGTTTGCAGGAAACACAACCCGATACCCTACTCCAAGAAAATGCCCCCACTCCTCCACCTATGAGAAATACTCTTAGTGAAGCTTGGTAGGGTAATGATCAATTCATAGTAGGGTATCATACCCCTTTATAACCTCAAGGTGTACAATAAATGCCATTAAGGAAAAACACTGTGTCTTCACCGATCGAGGTCATCTTAGCCTTAGTTGAGAAAGTTAGAGGATTGGAACTTTCTCAAGAAAATCAAAATTCATATTTTGGGCAAGCGGGGAATCCCCAACCCTCCACATCATCCTAGCCTGAGTTGACCTCCTTACAGAACAGGGCACGTTAGGCATGCCTCCTCAACATTCGTACAACTATCCCAAAGAAACACCAACTAGGACCACATTTTCAAATTCCGCTCTAGTTGAAAGTATGATACCTCCCTGGTTTAGTACCAAACAATCCATACTGAACAATGCTCCTCCCTACTTAAAAATTTATTCAAAATCACCACAGGGAGACATGTTCTCTTCTCCCGGGATGTTCGCTCAACCACAGGGATTTCCTTATGTCCCTACAAATACATATGTTATGCCATATCAATAACCCATTCCACCTCCACCCCCTCAGCAGGCACCATCGATGGTCAAAGCCTATGTAGTAGGGACTTACTCAGAATATTTAAAAGCCCCTAGACTTCACCATATGAAGTGTCATGCTTCCAAGACCTCTTCCCGATTTACCCAAATACAAAGGGGAGGGAGATCCAAATGCACATATCAAGGCCTATGCCATGGCCATTCGAGAATTACTCCCTTGGGATGGGGTTGTTGCTAAGATATTCCCTAAAACCTTAGAGGGTATTTCCTTGATTGGTATTACAGAATACCTGAAGCCTTGATACACTCGTTCAAACAAATTATGTCAGAGTTTATCAAAGATTTTGACATGAACAAATTATTAAGAACAGGAATTAGGAATTCTTGCATATTAAACACGAGCTTAATGAATCCGATGCTCATTTTATTCAAAGATGGCGTACGGTTCTCTACTCATCAACAAGTGCTCCAAACATGGATCAGATGAAACTATGTGATTTATTCCTTCATTCCCTCAATAGAGAGATAAAAGAAGAAGTCAGAAGTTCCCACTAAGAACTTATGATGAAGTACTCAAGAGTGCTCTCCGAATAGATCAAGCGGCAATAGATAGTGGTCGTAAGACATATGGAACAAATGGGAAATTAATCACTCCCAATCAAAACACTACGACCTATCCTAGTGCAGAAATACCAATCAAGGACCCAAAATCCTTAACAAAAATCGTGGGGTAACAATAGATGGAGTAACTAATCAAGTTAAAAGAGCAAATGTTGTAAACATTTCACCACCTATTAACAATCAGCAAAATAATAACTTTACTCCAACAATCAACGCGATGGACTTTAATTATCCATCATGACAACAACAACAACAATAACAACAACGAAGAAAATCCAAACACAAGGTCCAAATTAAAACCCAATGGATATCGAGTCAAAACCAAAGGCAACACCTCAAAATTTTAACTCTAACAACCAAAGAACCTAATCGAGAATTTTGGACCACAGCGGGTTTCAAATCAATAACCTCGAAACTATAATCCCAACTTGTATTTTGGTTTCCACAAGATTCAAGGCCATGATACTAGGACTTTCATGACTACAATAACTTCTTGCAAAGTGTTTTCCGAGAAGACCAAAGACAACTCTTTATAGATATGTTCTTAACAAATTTCTGTAATACCCACACAAACACTTACACACAGGCGAGTTTCCCCTCAAAATGCACCCCTCAAGATCTTTAATGATCCACTCCCAAATCATTCTAACAATAACAGGTTAGATCCAAGTGGAATGAACAAGATAACGATCATGAAGCTTCAACTTCATTAAGTCCACCGATTGCACCCAAATTAGGAACTCGACCGCAAACCAAGATAGTTGGAGGCCTAGTAGAGTTAGACACCAAGCTTCCCGTAGAAACCATAACAAGAATACAGGATTATTGTTCTCAACCAATTCCAAGTTATCCATTAGAACCAGAAAACATTCAAAAACATTGGTAAAACCTATAGCGCTTATGATTTAATTAATGACTTAATGAAGACCTTCTCTCATATTCTTTCTTGGATTTGTTGAAGAACTCTCCTGCCCATAGGGCTGCTCTATTAGAAGCATTAGGCCTTGGTCATTTAATTAACATCACTCCTCCTCCAGAAACGCAAGTAAACCATGTAGACTTCGATGTCTACCATCTAAGGCAACCGAGATAGGGATACGAGTTTATATTTGATATAAGTAAAATGCCAACAGATGCTAAAATTACATGTAGAGGTGACCTAGCCTTGCATTTACAGGTATGGGTTTACAATAACTATGTTAAACGCACAATGATTAACGATGGGGCAGCAGTTAACATAGTCCCCTTCACTTTTCTTCAAAATCTAGGATATGGAGAAATAAATTGTTCCACAACAAAATACGTTAAGAGGTTATGATAGCCTCAAGGCCACTTCAATTGCAACCATAGTTTTACCGGTCACCTTAGGACCCAAGACGGTCCTCACCGAATTTTATATTATAGATCGGGAAACTAACTACAATATTATCCTTGGTCGACCATGGATACACCGCATGAAGGCAATCCCTTCCACGTTATTCTAGGAAATAAGCTTTTTGTACTTAGGGAAAATATTTGTGGCACAAGGTGACCCAAAACCCTTCAATATACACCTAGCTGACTTGAAGAAAAGACCAATCGTTCACTCCGAGTTTGAACTCCCAACGAATCAACTTAGTAAACCAATTAATTCAAAACAAGAAGAGAAGTTGATACCTACAACAAAATTGGAAATTCCAAATCTAGTCAAGGGAATTCCAGCACTCAAAAATGAGACTAACGTCATAGAAACGATGTCATTAGGGACTACCGCAATTTAGAATTACTAGAGAAAGATCTACCAGTTCTCCTACCATTTTATTCTATGTGTATGGGATACACCCTAGGAATTGGTTCCCTTCCATCAGACGAAGTTTGTATGGTAGAAGTAACCGAGGTAGAAGAAAAAGACACGACAAATATCCCAACATCCATTTTTCCAAGAAAATATTGGACTCTCCACTTCGATGGAGCTAGATGTCACTTTGGAGCTGGGGCAGGTGTGATCTTTACTTCTCCCAGGGAAAGATCCTACCTTTTTCCTTTAAATTAAACTTTGAGTGTATAAACAATAGGCTGATACGAAGCCCTCCTCTTGGGCCTCATCATAGCCAAAAGAATGGGTATTGATAACATTAGAGTGCTAGGAGACTCGCAACTAGTTACAAACCAAGTCTCTGAGGTATATGAGACTAGAGCTGAACATTTACAACTCTACAAAATGGTGGTATCAGATCTAAGCAAAGGATTCAACTTCATATCAATTGAAGCAATCCCACGAGAGTAGAACCTTCTCGTAGATTCAATAGTAACCTCAGCTTCCTGTTTCACTCCAAACAGTGAGTTGGAAAATAGAAGTTTCACGGTATCACTACGTACTAAACCATTGGTGTGTAAAATACCAACAAACCCGCTCCTGACTCATATAGGAGCTGAGAATGAGTTTTCTATCCTAGATCACTTCGACAAAGTGATAGGGTCACTCTCGAATATCTAAACGCCTATGCGGAGCTAAATCTCACTCATCACATAGTGGATCTTTCAATAATCTCACATTCCTCTTCCTATTTTGGAAATCCCATGATAGAGTCTCCTCCGCAAAAAGATCTAGATATCTACAAGGTAGAGGACGGAGAAAGTTTGGAACTACCTTCGGCCCACCTGAATTTTAAGAAGGAAACACTTCCTTAATCGAAGAAATAATTGACATAAACATTGGAACAGAGGAAGAACCAAAAATTTTGAAGTTAGGATCCTCGTTAACTCCAGAGGAGATAGAAATACACACCCAAATCCTCAAAGAACATCAAAAAGTTTTCACGTTTAACTACAAAGAAATGACAGGAATTGCACCACATATCGCGGTACATAATCTTTTCATCAAACCAGATGCAAAGCCAATTAAACAAAAGTCAAGACCAATGAAGCCAAAACTGGCTCTCATGGTGAAAGAAGAAGTAATGAAACTTCTCCAAGTGGGATTCATCAAACCAGTCAACTATTCACAATGGGTATCTAATATCATCCTTGTTCTCAAAAAGAATGGGAAGATACGCATTTGCATAGACTTCCGGGATATTAACAAATCTTGTCCCAAAGATGACTTCCGTTACCATCCATTTACGTTATTGTTGATGCAATAGCTAGATTTGAACTATTGTCCCTCATGGATGGGTTCTCAGGGTATAATCAGATTAAAATATCTGAACAGGATCAAGCCAAGACCATGTTTATAACTCCTTGGGGAACTTATTGTTATGTTCTCATGTTGTTTGGTCTTAAGAACGCCTGCACTACATACCAGTGGGTAATGACATACATATTCCATGACCTTATTCATAAAATTATGGAATCCTATGTAGATGACTTGTTGGCCAAGGCCAAGAAGCACTATGATCACCCAGAAGTACTCCGTATCATTCTCACACAATTGATTGAATATGGTGTCACATTGAACCCAGAGAAATGCATATTTGGTGTGACAGGAGGCAAGCTTCTGGGTTACATTATATCCTCTCATGACAGATTAATGTTGATCCAACCAAAATCTAGGCTATTCTTGAAATGATTCCACTATCAGACAAGTCTGGTATCAGATCATTTCTTGGGAAACTCGATGCAATCTGAAGGTTCATCCCAGATTTAAGTTTTGTTATTCATCCAATCAACAATCTATTAAAGAAAGATTATAGCATTGATTGGATAGAAGAATGCAACGAGGCCTTCAAAGTGGTTAAATGCTTCTTGTTGTCTCCACCCACACTAATGCCTCCCAGACTAGATCATCCTTTGATCCTGTATTCACGATCTACCGATGTCATGCTAGCGTGCATGCTGGCTCAAGAAGACAATGATAAATGAGAACGTGCAGTCTATTTCATTAGCCAAACATTGCTTGATTATGAAACACGTTATACACAGGTAGAGAGAGAATGCCTTGCCATAGTCTTTGCAACGAAACGTTTAAGACATTACATGTTAAACCAAGAAACAAGGGTCATTGTAAAGACAAATCACTTATGAACATTCCTCACACAAGGGTCTTTATCTAAAAAGGCTGGATGATTTATAACCTTAATGGGTGAATTCGAATTAACATTTGTAAACCAGAAATCCATTAAGGGACAAATCATTGCAAACTGGTTAGCTGACAATCCATTAGATGGAGGTGATCTGGTAAATCTGGACTTTCCCGATGATTGCATATACTTTTGAAACCAGACCCCCCATCTCTACATGCCCTTGGTACACCGATATTGTCAATTTTATCATGGACCATACGTACCCAGAAGGTGCCACATTACAACAAAGAAGGCGGTTACACATTATCGCTGCTAAATATGTTATCTTAGAACAAGTGCTCTATCGTAAAGCCTTCAATGGAATGCTTTTAAGATGTGTTGACACTGAAGAATCCAAAAAGATTCTGTACGAATCCCACAGTGGGATATGTGGAGGCCACTTTGGTGGTCACACCACTGCCCACAAAATACATCGGATGGGCTATTTTTGGCCCACTCTAGAACATGACGTAATAGAGTTTGTGCACAAGTGCCATAAATGCCAAGAATTCTCCCACGAGATTCACATGCCAACACAAGCTCTGCAACCAATCGCAACCCCATGGCCCTTTTCCATGTGGGGCCTAGATTTGATAGGGAAATTCTCCCCCTTGTCAATAGATGGCCATAATTTTATAATCACGGCCACAGAATATTTTACCAAATGGGTAGAGGCCATGCCTCTCACCACCATACCAAGTTTTGTAATCGCTAAGCTCATTTTGAATCAAATCATTTACGGAGTGCACGGTGTCCGTAAGTCATTATCTCAGATAATGGCACATCCTTTAAGAATGATGAGGTTTGTGAGTTATGTAGTAAATTCAAGATAAACCATCATACGGCCTCCCTTTACTACCCTCAAGCCAATGGACAAGCTAAAGCCACAAACAAGACATTAAAATCTATTCTCCTCAAAACAGTTAAAGAGAAAAAATGAGATTGGCATTTAAAATTATACCCGGCCTTGTGGGCCCATCGAACCTCAATAAGAACACCAACAAGGGCAACCCCATTCTCATTAGTATTCGGGGCAGAAGCAGTTCTCCCGCTTGAGGTTGAAATACCTAGTCTCCACATCTCATTACAAGGGATCTTGGGAGAAGAATCCTATAGAGAGGCATGCCTCTCTCAACTAGAAAGCCTTGATGAGGCCAGGTTGAATGCCAAACAATGGCATAGAGCCTATGTTGACTGGATGTGCCAACAATATAACAAAAAGGTCTACGAGTGAGAAATATATGAGGGAGATCTAGTTCTAAGACTAGATAGCCGGATTGATAAGAAGACTCGGTGAAGGAAGGAAATTCTCAGCCCAATTGGTTGGGCCCATACCGAGTCATGAAGGACTACGAAAAGCAAGTGCATATCTCTTATGTACATTAGAAGGTGAGGATTTCAATGAAATAGTCAATTCCTTGCATCTTAAATAGTTTTACGCATAAGACATCAGCGTCACCATTTATATATTATATCTACCTACATTGCATTAGTCACTTAGTCGTTTCATTTTGTTCACTCGTTTCGTAACTATTGCATGGTCAAGGAACTTCTTAAGCAATTCATTACAAGCTTCTAAAAATATTGCCAAAAACATTCAAATCATATCTCTTCAGTTTTCATAATATCATCAAATGGTTCCAAAATCATTTCATCAATTCAACAGACAAAGTCTTGACAAAAACCATACCAAGGCCTACATACTTGGTCATACTCATTCTTTTCTACTTGGTTAAGTTGTTCTTACCTACGGTTTGTTCTAGAAGCTTCTTGGTGTCACATCTATCCTTCTTACATCTCTTTGAAACAAGGATACTCCAAAGTCACAAATTAGAAATGTCAAGTTAAATAAAAATGCTAAACCAAATAGAATATTTTATTTTTACACACTTCTTTGCCCCACCAACCTTCGGTGATGAGCCCGCATCTCTTACTGGTGATGTGAGGTTGAGAAAGGAAAGAAGTGCCCTTACTCACCTATATCCTGCCTTCGGTGATGAGCCCATGCTTCCTACCAGAAGCATGAGACAGGGTATAGGGGGTCCATTCACGCAAATTAGTGAATATTAATATTTTAAAGCAAAGTGTTAAGTGAAGTTAAATATCCAAATTCCAAAGAGATCAAATCCTTAAAACCAGATTTTGTCAACCAAGTTGCCATCCATGGATCTAAGTCTAGATAAACTAGAAAATAAGATGCATTCTAAACTATGTAGTAGTTTCAAGTAAGAGTAAGTACACAGGTCTGAATTTGATTTTTGTCAAAACCTTGTCTTTCTCTCATCATTTCCATTCATTCAAACTCATATAACTTGCGTCCTTCCCAACTCTTGGTGTTGAGCCCTCGCATCTTACTAGTTTCGTGGAGTTAGGAGTGGGGTAAGTTCATCTCGTTATCATTATACATTCATCATGTTTTTCCGAAACAAGAAGAAGCAATAAACATTTCCCAAAGAAGCCAAAAGTTCAGTACTACAATATATTTGCATCATCACGTATCAGCATTACAAAAACAAATAAAAAGAGAAACATTATGTTCAACATTTGTTATCATTTTTTATCCATTGCATACATTCTGAAAAGCATACAAAGGAGTAAGTTACTAAAAACATCTAGTGTACACATGGGAAACGAATCACAAAAATTCTAGACACAAGAAGATCTAGATCCAAAAAGATATATATAAATCGTGTTTTATATACAATGCCATCATGCACTAGGCATGGTCAAAATGCTCAATGAGCCCGGAAAATACAAAAACACTTGTATAAACATCCAACCAAAAATCACTACAAAAAGACACCATGATCTCTCAATCCCTGTGGGATCCCTCAGATGGTGCATGACCGCGTCTAGGACTCCTGCTGCGATGACGCTTTGAATGAACTGAGGGCTCATGATCACGGCCAATAGTTGTGGTCTCACTGTGAGAGTGACTCCTCCTCATCAAATGCTCAGTAGTCCTATATCCAGCTAACTCGACGAAGGAGGTCATGATCTTTGCCACCTTACGCATGACAAGGGCAAAGACATCGATGCATGTTAGCCGGTGTTGAAGGCTCTCCAACATCCTCAATAAGCTCGGCCCAAGTATCCTCTAAAGGGAGCATCAAAGTGTCTGCGCACACTTGGCAAATCAAGTCTCGCCATCCCTTAGCAAATGCCGCTACAAATAAAAAAGAAATAAACAAGTTAGAAAATTGTCCAAAATAAGATAAAAAACAAACGAAACAACAAAAGGGAAATATCAAGTAAACATTTCTCGCTAAAACGAAATCAAGAAAAGATTAGTAACTCACTCAGATCTCTAAGCCTCCAGGTGGGATATCTAGGATCTACGCTACCATTTGCGCTACCACCGACCGTGGAACCTCCCCCAAACCGGAAAGAAATGACATCGTGGTACAAATTCATCATCTCCCCCAATGTCCCGAGAAGGCAACTCCTCTCAGATCAGGGTCACCTTCTCTGCACTCTCCTCCGCCCTCTCAACCCTCAAGATATCCTGAGTGTCATGCCACTCGGAGTCACTATCATCTTGAGATTCGTCCCACCTGTCTCGCCTCCCTCCGTCTCCTCCTTTGTCTCCTCTCCTGTGAACTCCTCAAAGTCTAAGTCCACATCAATAGGCTCATCGCTCTCTCCACTATGAGTAGGACCAGCTCTGATCTAAAGTAAAGGTGTTCAAGGAGCACCAGCTACCCCTCGGGCATGAACCACTCGCCTAACTGCAACGGGAACTCCAGGAGTCATCATAATCCAACCTCGGCCTCTAGGACCTCCCCGGCCTCGCAAACCGACCGTTTATTGGCCCCGCTAGAGAAACATATCAATGTAGGGGAGGCCAAACTATTGTGGTACTTTGTCAAAGGGGTGGATCTCCAACTTCCCCGTCCTATCTATCAGTTGACTAGTAGTATATAGCAAGTGATCAATGTGTGTATCTCCTCTCCCCATATCCATGTCATTGCTTGATAAGGAGTGGCCTCCATGTCTGCGGTGAGTCAAGGAAGCCAATGGCTAGTGTGGCATCCTAAGTACGGTCATCCCTACCCACCTCGTTGCCGATGACAGCCCCGGGATCCTCTGCCTGTACACCTCTCCCATAGGGAATGATGTGCTCATACACCCAACTCATGACTAGAGTAGGGTCACTCTGACTCCCCGTAATCCGACTACCCTATACAAATCATGTTAGGTGCTCCCAAGGATGTCTACTCCCCAAGTGTAAATGTGGCCATGCGCCTCAATCTGTGTAATGATAGTTGCCCAATAGTATAAAAGAGTATCCCCTCCCTTGTCCCCAATCAATTACAAGGCCAAGATACCCATAACAGCCTGGTGGAGTACAGTGATATCTAAACCAACAATAGAATGGACCTTCACCCCCTTCTTTGAGCCCATGGAGACAAAAAAATCTCCCATATAGGTGGCCCACTAAACCATCTGAGATTTGGATACTACTGTCTTAAGAGACAGCCACCTCCCAAGAATCGGGACCCCCAATATGTGATAAACATCCTCTAGGGTGATGGTCCACTCACCCCTAACTCCTGGAAATCAGAAAGTGTTCGATCTACATCCCAGTATGAAAATAAGTCACACAATATGTGACTAGTAGGTGTAACATGAGGGACCTGTGCAATCCTCCAAATGTCAACCCTCTGTAGAGTATCCCGCTCTACCTGAGTAAGTGCCTCTAGCACTATAGGGAGCCAATCACACTCCCTCTCTCTGCTCCATCTGATGTACTCCTCCTTCTAGAAAAAGAGTAAGTTAGTAACGTAATCCAACTAGAAAAATTACCAAGAACATATAAAAATGTCAAAAATGCAAAGACAATTAAAAATCACATCTTTTTTTGCATTCTGTTCAAAACCACCACCTTCTAAGGTGGCACTCATGTAACCGCCTCCTTATGAAGCGGTGGTCCCATAATCGCCACCATCATAAGACGACGGTGCCACATGACCGTTGCCCCTCATGCAGGCGGCAGTTCATCCCGTCCGAATCGCCAAACGGCTCGAAAGCCCTAAAAAGACTTTAAAAAAGGTAAAAATACACCATTTTGACTAAAATAAAGACCTACCCTATGACGCCCCCTTTGGAGACTCATTTAAAACTAACATTTTCAAAAATAATCCCCCCAGGACAAAGATTTCAACATTTCTATATTTTGGATTTAAAAATGATAAAATGAGAAGAACTAACCTAAGACTTCGCGGGTTGATGTCCTGCTCTCAGAGGCATGATCATGATCTCACAACGAACGTTTTGACTGTACTCATGTCGAAAATGGTCACCGTGGGTCCTAGAGCTCAAAAACCACCAAATCGACACGCACAAATGAATAGTAAAATGAGCTCATTTAAATATATATAGTATTCTAATTTTGTTTTGAGTGTTTTTACGCAGAGTTGGAGCACCGACGGAGGTAAGTTCTTATCCCCGCACAAATGGTAAGTCCTCATTTCATATTATTTTAGTATTTATTTTTCAATTTATTTTATCTATCTCGCACTTATTTTTCAAATGGAATGAGGAGATCACACCGAGGGGACAAGTCATGACACAACTAGATTTACCATTTTCTATAAACTCCAGCTTTGAGCTATCAAAGTTCTAGTTACAATATATCAAATAAAGTAGTAAATTATTTCATTTCAGCTTAAAGCTCACTTTGATATTGCTGTCCCAGGAAGTTTATGGGGAATGATAGTTTCGAGAAACTATGATTCATTCCTCACTTCGAGGTAGGATTGAGAGTATTTGATTAAACTACTTAGTTATTTAAATATTTAGGATAAATTCGCAACTACACAAGCAAATAGCTATACCAGGCTACCTTGTTTGTTTTAATTTGTTATTAGATTAACTGTCCATTTTCTAAATATATTAGAATAGCTTCTCTTTTAATTTCGTTCAAATACGCATCATTGAAAATACAAAAATAAGAGAAATATAAGCATAGTGTAGATATAGCTTTCATGGTTAATTTGCTCATTTTAGTTAAGTTATCTTTTGCATGACAATTACGGGACCCAGAGAGCCCAGGGAATACATGTTCAAACCGATAGTGCCTCAGCCAAATATCTTCATGACATTAACAGATATAGATCAAGGGATTAGGATTCAGGGATTTCAAATGAAAACAAGCCAATAAGTAATTAGTGAACAATTGAGACAACTGAATATTGAAGATGACAAAGCATACACATTTTGGTCAAGTCAACCCAACTATAGATTACCCTGATAGGATATCCACATGACCATACAAGAACCCGAAAGAGAAAAAATATTTGGTTGTGATCCATTAGTTCCATAGCTAGATGCAGGAGACCTTCTTATTGACATAGACACAGGGTTACGTATACAAGTTGCCATAACCTCCATAAGGTATTCTGAGAAGATCGCACAACTCCTGGTACTAAACATAGAAGCTAAAAAGGCTTATGACCATTAGATAGTTAGAAGAAGGGATTGATTCTTCACATGACCATAACAGGTCCACAACAACCACGAACTCATGGTTGTGATCCCAGGGTCTCACAACCCAACGGTCCCGTAAGTCAATTAATTATTGACACCGGTTTATGAATGCTGGTATTTAGATCCTCACCACTCCCGCTAGATATCATAACACAATTTTCCGTATTAAATATAGAAGCCAATCAATCCAACATTTTCTGGGCTAGACCAGAAAACCACCCATAGTTTCTACAAATCCATTGCACCTCTCATTACCATTTTCCATGACCTTGTCTAGAAATATACACGAAGCACCTACTGTGTCGCTTTCACGTATCCAACACCCAATAGACAAGATCTCGGTAGAGCTCAACATTGATTGGAGCCTCCGAGCAACTATTATATCCGAATGGTCCATTACACCAATTCAGGTTAGGAGAGCCTTCTTTTCCTTAGATTCACAGATTCCATTATTGCGTGTTGAGGATATAAGATTTCCCAAGTAGTTTGTCTATATCCACATATATTCTATTTTCACCGGCTGTCTCGACATGACCTCGGGAGGTTAGGTACGAAGAAGAGTTACTTGTAGATTCTCATGCTCTCATGTCACTTTTCTATCGTACATTCCCTCCTCTTGGAAAGATAATTTAACACAAGGTCGTATTTGAAATGTTGAGATTATCAACTTCTTTCTCATGACCCTCTTGAACTTCAAAATTCACCTTCGTGAAAAAGATATCTCCTTCTTGGATGGAATCGGACTCGAGAGACCCAAGCACCTTCTTATCCCCACGTTCCTCATTACAAAAGGTCTTTGTCTTTACTGAGACCTTATTTGATATCTCTTCTTTCATGTTTTGTATCACTTATCATCTCAAGCTTGATTGGTGGTGAGCCAAGATGTTTATGACCCTTATCATTTAGAAGTAGATAAACTACTCCCATACTCAACTGAAAGTGTATACTATGAAATTTTGGTTCCATCAAGTCACCAAGATGTCATGCAACTGACCCAATCACTCTTGGATGTTCCTTCATCAGCATGGGTAGCTCATCATACTTTTTTCTTGACTAATATCTCGATACTTACTACTTTTAGTTAGTCTTAATTTAGGAACTCTATTTTCAATAAGTTACTAAATTTTCACTTTTGAATGTTCTTGATATGGAAGGCGTGATGGAAAATTAGAAAATTGACTATTTACAATACTTACTATTTATAGACTATGAAGTTTGGTAAGACTTACTATTTTTAGAAATGGGTCTTCTGGGTGTCGTAATGTGCCAAGAGTGATCTCAAAAAAAAATCACAAGTATGATTTTCTCTAATTTTTAAAGGATTTCACTAACCAGAACTTCATAGATCTGAAAAATGAGTATTTATAAATGGAAACTTCATTTGGCCATTAAAAAATTCTTTAGATGACCAATGGATGCAAGGATAGAATCATCTGTAGAGCATTTTTGAGTTACTATTAAAATTTCATTATAAATGGACAAGGGGTTTATAAGATACGATAAACTTTCCATTTTTATTATATGAGGTCTCAAGCATATTCCAGCAACATAACAACAAGGAGAATGAGCTTGAGAGGGAAAATATTCCTTTAAAAACATGAAAATGGTTAATTCCTTGATTTCAATCTTTCTCTCACATTTCACACCTTAACTCATGTTTAACCCAACTAGGCTTAACTAAGGTCAGATGGGGGTTGATGTGGAGTTACACCCTAAAAATTAGGACAATTGTCAACAAGGGGTTTCATGAGAGTGAGATGAAGGGGGCTAAAAACTAGCTCTCAGGGCTCAATAGTGATTTTACATGTGTCTAGGGGCTAACTAAGAGAGGTGAGTGTAATTTTTGTCCCTCATGTCCCCTTACACATTGGGAAAAATAAAATGGGACAATCATCCTTGAAAAATGTTCCAAGGGGGTCCATAACATGAGGAAGATGTCTAATTTTTCATTATGCTCACATAATAGCTCAAGTCACAAGTCTTAAGTGGCGAAAGAAGAACATGCATGGGGGAGTGCATTTTTTTCCTCTTATCATCTTGCTAAAAGGGACAAGGGAAAAGGGATAGATAAGGTCCAAATATTTTCTCAATCCCTCAAGTGATGTTGATGTCATCATCCCAATACAAAATTATAATATAGAGCTTTATTTTTCTATCCGAGGAGTAAAATTTGGATTTCATGGCTGAAAATTTGTATGATTTTGAATCCAAATCATTCACTAAGTGCATTAAAACACATTTCAAGACTTTATTCATCTTGAAACTTGAGTTATGGCACCATTCACCCTTTCAGCATGAAGGAGTAGAACAACAACTCGGACTACCATTGAGAGTAGTTAGATTAAAGATAAAAATTAATGCATCCATCAAGTAGGGGACTCTAACATATTTCCATTAACTATTTGATGAACTTCTAAATCCTCCGAAACTCCTAGAATCTTCAAAATAAGGTGACTTCCTTCATTGAAGCCTTCATTCCATGTGCTTGAAATAACCTAATTTTGCTTGAATTATTCCCGACATCATTTCCATTCACATATTTTCCTAAACTACCTCGATCACTTTATTTCTCTTCTACACAACTCCCATATGGGTTTATATCTTCCAATCACTTTCAAGGATGTCCTTATGCTGCAATATGGCTAAAATAGCCAATTTAGTGCTTTGGAGAAAACTATTCCACCTCAGAGCTTAGTATTACCATGAAATCAACTTAGATCCATTCCCCGCACATGAAACACACTTGAAAACCATGTTATCATGTTCCTCACATCTAGAATGAGGATGACACAAATTATAGGGGCTATGTGACTTGATGGGCTAGCTAGAGTAAGGGTTCACAATGACTGGGAAAGAGGTTTTCAAATGGTGGACTTGGCTATCATGACCTAAAACTTAAATTTTGCATGTTATACATTTAACATGACAACACTGCCGATACCAATATGGATATAAAAATCAAACATGAATGGGACAAGGATCCATCCATGTAATGCCTTATCCAACAATTAGTATCTAATCCTAACTCATCCCCACACTACTCTTGAGATGACACCTATTCATTTGTAGATAGATAACGGGTACTTGGTGTTACCACCTAAAACCAAGCTTCACCATGCAATTATTCTCAAACTCCATGCTTCACCATATTCAAGTTGTTCATGCTTCTTAAAAAATTATGAGGGGGTTTATAGGACTTTATTTGGGCAAGGAATAAAGGTAGATATAAAACACTTTGTGGTTGAATGTGATACATGTCAACGAAACAAGGGTGAAATAGTGGCAACCCCGGTTTTTATAACTATTTCCAACTCTAACAAGGATCTAGACCAATATTTCCATGGACTTCATTGAATGCCTCCCTAAATTTAGTATAAATTTAATAATCCTAGTCATGGTGGACTGCCTCTCCAAGTATGCCCATTTCTATTCCTTAACACGCACGTATACGACCTCAAGCATCACCCAATCTTTCATTGACCAAATATTTCATCTTTATGGCATTCCAACTTCAATTGTCTCATACTATGATGTTGCTTTCACTAACCATTTTTGGATAAATTTATTTCACGTGATAGGTACCTAATTGTAGATGAGCTCTAGATATCACTTATAAATAGATAGCCAAACCGAGATTGTTTTAAAATGTTAGGAAATATTCCTTCAATGTTTTACCTCTAAGCACCAGCAACAATGGGTCAAGTGGCTACCTCTTGTTGAATGGTGGTACAACACATTGTACCACACCTCCACAAAAATGACTCCATATGAAGTAGTCTATGGTCAACGTCTACTACCTCTCCTCCCTTACACTCCGGAAGTTCTCCAGTTTAGGCCGTCAACACCACCCTCATCCAACACGACCAAATTCTATGCACTCTTCGAGAAAATATTCATATGGATTAAAACTATATGAAACAACATGAATATTATCACCACTTGAGTACAATTTCTAGCCGAGAGATTTTTTTTTCTATGCTTACAATCGTATAAAAAAATTCCTTTAAACTAAAATGACCTCAAAACTTTCCCCTAATTTTTATGGACCCTACAAATTTCTCCAAAATATTGGTACAACTACCTACAAGCTTGAGCTTCCACCGGCTCAAGGATTTCATCTTATATTTCATGTCTCTTATTTGAATAAATTTCTTGTTAGAGTAGGCATTTACCTTAGCTCATGTTCACCGAGGTACTTTATTTACCTTTATTATATTTATCTTCACCCACTTATGTGTGTGGATATTTCTTTTATCTTATTTAGATATTAGGAGATATTATCTAGTTGTTAAGTATAGTTCTTTCCTTGATCTATGGTATTGACTAGTTCTTTCCTTAATCTATGGTATTGACTAGATCCTTGATGTCTAGTTCTCTCCTAAATCTATGGTCTTGACTAGTTCTTTGATGACTAGTTATTTCCTTGATTTATGGCTTGATCTACGACCTTGACTAGTTCTTAGATTGTTATTTCTTGCCTATTTAAGCAAGGACCATTCTCATTGTATTGCATTGAGTTCTATAATAATATATGATATTGTTGCTCATTTGTTTGCAAAGGTTTATGTAAAGTTATTCTGGTGAATTACTTTCATCTTATTGATCGTGGTGTTTGATTAGCATCTGTGTTCTTGGCTTAATATGATCTAGTTATCATTCCTTTTAGTTCTTGGACAACACATCACTTTACATGTAGTACTAGTTGAGCTTGAAAATGAAATATCCATCATTCTAGAACTGTAGCAATTCTTGATAGGTGTTCCCAAAAATTTTTAACCACTTTACTATAGAGGTTCTTATCTAGTGGCATGATATGCAACTAGAAGATGTTACTTGGGAACCCTTTCTCTAAATTCAACAAAAATCCCACAATTATAGCTTTGAGGACAAATCTTTTTAAGGGGAGGGGACGTTAAGACCCTTCTTCCTATCCTTCTTTTACATTAGTATTGTAATATATACTACAAATGTGTATGTTTTGTAATTCATCCCTTGAGCTATTAAGAATAATCCCACATGCATGGGTATTAGTAGTTTCTAGAATATAACTAGTATATTAGGAAGTGCTTAGGCCAAGAAATGCATCCACAAATATTATTGTATTGAGATTTCTCAAAGGAAGTTTCCCCCTAAAATGGCCTACAATCGATAATGTGATTTTATTATTTCCTTTAATACACTCATATATATCACATTATATTTTTGGATTAATTTGTCACATGAGGTTCATTATAAGCAAGTACTAAACATCATTTGAAACATCTTTGAAGGAAAAGATAATCATATCCATAGTGTTAGAATTTCCCGATTTACAACATCCATTTGATGTAGTATTGATGCAGAGAAGAAAACCTATGCATTACCATTCAAAAACATTCACAAGTGCCATAAGGAATTATCCTACTTATGACAAGGAGGCGTATGTTTTAATGAAAATTGTGAAAAATAAAAACATTACCTTATGGGAAAAGAGATAATAATATATATGGATCATGAACTTTTTTATATCTTCATAATAGTCCAAGCTACAATGATCAAGGCACTTTCGTTGGATGGGGTTTTTGTGAAAATTTTGTCTCATGATCAATTACAAGCAAGGTACACAAAACAAAATTGTTGATATGATTTTAGACCTCTTATTATTGCATATGTTCTTTTATAACATAACCCTATGATGAATGAAAGTTATAGGGAATAATATGCTAATGATGTTGATTTTAAGGATGTTTATGAAGATTTGACTCATGGTAAATAAGTAGAAGAATTTGACTATTATTTACACAATGGATTGCTTTATCATCTGGGTAAATTGTGTATTCCATAAGGTGAAAGAGTTCATTTGAATAACGAAGCACATATTTCTCTTATTTATGGTCATTTTGGTATGGTAAAATAGTTGCACATTACTGAGAGATATTGTTACTAGCCACGAATATATGAGAATGTATCTAAATATGTAAAAAAAAATCTTTCTCGCCACAAGTAAACCTATTAATAGAAATTTGGGCTTGTATACCCTACTTCATGTACCAACCCGGCCATGGGAAATCATTTTCATGGAGTTTGTTGGAGGTTTTCCTATGAAAAAAAAACACAACTATATGTATATGGTGGTGGATAGATTCAATAATATGTGTATGTTAGTGCCCTACAAAAGGTAGATAATAGGTGAGGAGACTGTACATTTATTCTTCAACAATGTTTGGGTTCATTTTAGTTTACCTACTTCTATTTTCTCTTATCGGGATTCTCGATTTATGGGAAAGTTTTGATCATAATTACGGAACATGATGGACACAAATTTGAAGAAGGGTATTTATTTTCATCTACATACTAACAGAAAATAGAAGTGGTCAACCATATAGTAGTGTATTTTCTATGAGGATACTTGTAGAAATCATTTCAAAATAAGGGATGAGCATTTATGCTATGTAAAGCATGCTTATAATTGTGTCTTACATTATTCTACATAGAAGTCTCCTTTTAAGACTTGTTTTGGTTATTTTTCTAACTCACTTATGGAATTTTCCTTTAGACAAGAGTCAGTGGCAGATGGAGGAGATGATGTCAACAAGGCTAAAAATTTCATTCATAAAATACAAATGGTACATCAAGTTGTACAAGAGCAATTATAAAAGTGTTAGGCCAAGTATAAGGATGGGCATGACCAACATCGGGTTGATCGTCATTTTTAAGTTAGTGATCACGTTTGGTTACTTATCAATAAGGAAAGACTTACGTGTGAAGGTAAAATATTAAACCAAACATGGGTATGGCCCATTTAAAATGTTTGAGAAGATTGGTAAGAATGCCTTCATATTAGAATTTTTGGATTGAGGGTGTTTGAAAGGACCCACATCCTTGTACAATTGAGAATTTTTCTTGAGAGGAACCACAACCTGGTTACAATGAAGGGGACCACTATTTAGGAACCCAATTGGAGCAACCATGAAACCATAGTGAAGATGCAGCGACCAACGACAACGACCACAATGAGTGGGATAACTATTAGTGAATGGAGCAAGAGGAACAACCACTAGCATCAACAACGAGAGGAGTAGCCACCAGAATCAGCAGCAAGTGGAACAACCACCAGTGACAGCAGTGAGAGCATCAATAGTGAGCGGAGCAACCACTAGCATCAGTAGTGAGAGGAGAAGCAAGCGTCAACAGCGAGAGGAGAAACCACCAGCGTCAGCAGTGAGAGGAGATCCACCAGCGTCAGCAGTGAGGAGTAACCACTAGTGTTAGCATGAGCAGAGAAGCCGCCTCCAATTGTGAAACCACCTCCGAGGAGGATCGTGCCTCGGGGGGATTTGAACCTGGGTGGGCAAGCACACAACCATGTGACTTGACCGCACCACTCCCACCCCATCGCGCCTTCATATTAGAATTACTTCCATATATGCAAATACATTTTTTGTAGATGTTGAAAACCTAAAATTGTATGAGACACCCATGATCATTTATCAGGATGAGACTATTCAAGTACCTTTGGTTGATGACTTTTCTCCAGAGTATCTGGATCAACTACAAGAAGATACCATTCTTGACATGAGGACAAAGGACCTCAAAAAGAGGTGATTTGGAATGTGTTTGTGTGGGTCTAAGGGGAATGCATACAAGTAAGAAAAATGGATGGAAAATGGATGGGTGAGGGAACTATACACTTACATATTGTCAAAATAAAACCAAAAATTTTAGTGGTCTAGAATTTCTTTAGTGGGGAGGAGTGATCCAGGAGAATCCTCACTCCAAATCAATCAAATGGTTTACACAAGCTATGAACTACCTTTATACGGAAGATCTCATCAAGATATTTTATATGTTCTTTGAATGGGGGAATGGATGTCGTATGTAAAAGATATAACCCTTTGAAATTTCTCTCCAACTCGCTAAAAATAAAAGAACGGGTTGCACAAAATCGAGTTGATATGACAAGATTTTGACAAGTGGTAGGTCGTGTGTTGTACAAAAATTTGGTTTTAGCCTTTAGTATTTGACATTTAGTATGGGGCCCACATTATGTGTCGGTGAGGGCCGAAAAACTAGTGGGGTCCACTCTTTTTCATGAGGGGGAGCCTACCACCTTTCTTTACATTGCATTGTATGGGTTTTTACTTATAAAGCTCATGGAAGACAAGTTTTGCATGAATGTTGGACTAAATCCCCATGATTTTCCAAAGACCAAGTTATAACTAGCTTAGTGAGATGGAGGCAAAGCTATAGGGTTACAACACCAAGGTCAATTCTACCTTATCAGCCTCAATGACACTGAGCCACCTTACAACATCTACAAACCAAGTTCAAGTTCAATGTGCACAACACGTCAAACAAACTAACCAAATCATCACAACAATTAGTGAGCTAAGTGTCGAGTCAAAGAGCTAGTGAATAGTTCACAACAAGCTAAGTGGCGAGCCTAGTGTCCGTCCCAAACAAAATGAGCTCAAACATGGTCAGTAGCCATGTGTTTCTTCATTCACACAAGGCTTTAAAAATACATAAGTTTTTTTGTAACCCGCTACATGTGGGATATATGTCCCATAGTCAATGCAAAATAATTCAGTCCTATCTCCCCATTATCACACTAGCTCAAAGATTCAAACCATCAACCATCTACAAGCCAATCTCAAGGCCTATTCATTAGGATAAATGCCTAACATTAGCTTATGCAGCCAAAGATTTTGGCAAAGAGGTTTATTTCTAGGGATAAAGCAAGGAAAATGGTGTGTTTGACAAGGGATTGAAACCTTGGTTGTTATAGCAAAAAGATAAGCCCTTGACCACTAGGCCATGAGTAGGAAATGTTATATAAGGGCAAAAATATACTTGAGGGGTTAACTTGGTTTATCACAAGCCCTATTTGTAGAGCTTAGAGCAAGATCGATGATTAATTATGGAGACCTTTGGAGACTAATTCTGAGGATTTCTAGTTACACTATAGATATTTGTAATAAGCCTAATGAGATTTGTGATGTATTTTTAATTGTATATTGTTATTTTTTCATCATAATAGATGGGTTCGTGAGCTTTTTCGGACCAGAGACATAGCTCGATCGAGTGAACTCGTTAAGAAGTGGTCCGTGTTATTTTCCGCGTTTCTTTCAATTTTATTATTGTTTTAAAAGTTCAATTTTATTTTAAAATCCAATTTAATCATTTTAATAATATACAAGAATTGAGAAAAAGTTTTTAAGTATCCAAAAATTATAAAAATGATTATGTGAGTCACTTAACTATGTTTTTGGATCAACAAACAAGATCATAGAACATATAGAATACAATATTGTGGAGCATACAATCACTTAAGTTTGAAGAGAAAATAGAGTAGATAATATCACATATTTAAAGTGTACAACATACAAGTTCTTAGAGCATTCAAAAGAAAAGATTGCAAAACAAAAATGCATACAACATACAAGTTCCTATAGAGTAGTTAAAGTAGACAATATTATGAAGTAGAAAAAACATATAAGTTCCTAGAGAAGTCAAAGTAGACAAGATTGTAAAGTACAAGACTAAAACAACATATAAGTGCTTAGAGCAATCAACATAGATAATATTACAAAGTATGAAAACTATATAAATTTCTAGAGTAGTCATATCAAACGATATTGTGAAGCATAACAAACATATAAGTGCGTATAAAAGTCAAAGTAGATAAGATCGTGAAGAAGAAAAAACATATAAATTTCAATAATATTCAAGTAATATAAGATCATAAAATAAACAAAGCATATAAAATATATAAGTATGAATCATACATAAGGAAACATAGATATAAATAACAAATGAGAAATATAAATAACAATGTAAAATAGCCAAAATAGGATCCCTAGTCCAAGAATAATCAACAATCATATCACTATGTGGAAAGCACATACTAATAATAAATGATAAACACAAGTCATCATGTAACATAGTCAAATCATTATCCACAAATAAAAATTTTGATCATCAGATTAAAAACCATATAACATGTAACATAAGAAATAAAGAAGTGAAAGATAAGTAAGATTATTTTTGTACCAACAATGGACTGTCAGTATAAGGATATGATTGGTATACGTCTAGTCATTTGGATATCTATGGTGTAGGTATGTCTCGAATGTGGTAGGTATCTCCCGTGATAAGAGGCTATAAAAAGTTATAATATGAAAAATATATGACCTAATTAGGCATAATTTGTAATATTCCCAGTGTAGGCATGCCCCAATGTGGTGAGTTTCCCGTGGTACTAAGCTTGTAAAATTCATAAAGTTTGTGACATTTATGGGTTAAGTTACTTGTGATCATTAGATTTAATCTATAAATATCAAGTGTGAAAGGATATGATTGATAAAGAGAGATAAATTTGAATAATCATAAGGCTTACATTTGTACAATGATTGATCAAGTCACATACAAAGTCATGTTTTTTATATTTATATAATATTACTTTATTTTGTATTTTCATAATAAATTATAGAAATGGGAAAATTGTAACTAGAATAGGTATAAGTGGACATGGAGAATAAAATTTGAATGGTAAAAGAGATGGGTGGGGTCCTAGGTAAAAAATTATTCCATCAACAATCACATCAAACCCACTAAATGCATTACATCATTGGGTAACGATCCTAATTATGGATTAGAGGGAAAATGTGGAATGATCAATGATGATTCATGGATACTTGGTATTTGTATATGATTGAGTAATCTTTCATGATTTGGTTCCTAAATTTAATTTTATTTATGTACATGTATGCATATTATGTATATGTATGTGTATATATGTATGTGTATATAAATATATGTACATGTGTATATACACAAATATACACACATAAACATGTATATGTATGTATGGTAAAAATAGGTTTCTATTAACGACCTCACCCATGAAAACCATATGCATGCAAAGTAAAATCATATATTACATTATAGAAATATGAGGATCCTAAGAGGATGAAGACTTTGAAGCCACATGATGACAACCCAAGAGAAAATAAGGAAGGTAGGATCCAGTAGGAATCACTCCCATAGAAAATTCAAGGAAAGGCAGAAGTCCGTAAACATTGGTAGCAATGTGCAAGTCCAAAAGAAATAAAGGGATGAAAATCCTTTTCACTACTTCATCCACATGTGGATTCACCAAAAATTCTTCATATTCCAATGAACCAACATAATAAGTGATAAAATATTCAAAATAAAAAGCCTAAAGAAAACCTAGAAACATCACATATGTAGACTTAACCATCCAACACTCTCAATTAACATGGAAGAGATGAAGGGAAGGATGAATCAAAGATGTTATTATTGTTACCACCAATGTAAGATGTGGATTCCTATTATAATTGACACATTTAATGCATATCCTTAGATGAGGAAAGTCTAGAGCCAAAATATGGGGGTCACCAAAAGAGAAGCTGCACAAAAAGATAGAGAATGAAAATACTAATACAAAACCCCATATTTACTGTTATGATTCTCAAGAAAATCGATCTCAACACACTTCAAGCATTCAAGACATATCCATCAACCTATAATATACCATGACAAACACAATGTAAGTCCTAAAGCCTACACGGTCATATATAATGTGAATGTGGCCATCATTAGAGCGAACGCTAACCAAGTATCCACCATGCAAAGAAGCCAAGGGTCAAGGGAGGACACCAAGTAAATCCTACCTAGAATATATTGATTAATATACTGATAAAGAACAATAAGTATATGTGATTAGATGAAGAATATTTCTTTGGAACACTTGCATTTTTAACTTTATAATGTTAAAGTATGTGATCTAATTCATTGATCATTTGATGATTGCTTCAACGTCTAAATCTTCATATATGTCAATGTAGCCCAAATAGTCCTTACATATTTTTTACATTTTATGCCATTTTAGGTTATTCTATAAATTCCAAAAACTAATGAGATACACTTTTATATAGGGGTAAACCTTCAAACTAATGATACCATTGAATAATTTTTGATTTGACTCTTGAGAAACTTGTGTTGTCAACACTTCAATAGGTATGGAACGTGGATATTAAAGTAATGAAATTGATACTTCTTATTCTAATTAAATGGAAATAACTTTCTCTTAAATGGGTGTGGAATCTTACACTTGCTTGATGGTGAATAAATTTGATTCAAACTAATACTCTCTAGGTCCACATAGGCAAAGTTGAATTTAACCAACTATTTATCTATGTCATATGGTTTGTATTCCTCACCATCATAGTCATCTTCTTGGTTGTTATCATTATTAACAACTTTTCAAAGATTTTATTTTGCTCTTTATCTTGTTTTGTTAATTGTGTTTTATGAACTCATTCTTACAAGGGTCCTCTTATAATGATCTTATTATATATTTATCTATGAGAGATACTTGTATAACATGTATAAATTTTGATTTAGAAGAGGAAAGTGAAGCTCCATGTTATTCATCCATATGTTATGCATTGTATTCAATATATTTTGCATGATTTAATTAGTATTTAAAAAAATACTAAGTCAATGAAGTATGTTTAGACCTTCCACGTACATGTAGAAGGGAAATGTAGTTTAGACAACTACCCAATATGTTCCTTTTGTTTTGGGACCCATTTTCATGCATGTCGCAACTTTGTGTTAGTGTGATATATGGTAATGTGGTCATGATGATTCGAGTATTACATTTTTTATTACAAGGCATAACACTTATATGTATTATGTTTAATCATTCGTTGATATTCACAAAATGGTTTGTCATGTCATCATTGTAATTTTATGTAGAAATAATTATATGGGAGGTAATGTGATAAGACCCTTACCAAGTAAACATGATATGATATGACTCTTCTCGTAGGTGTTAGATGTATGGGTAGGTGATTTATGTATTTTGGGTTATGATTTAATATGTGCACATACACGATTATCTTTGCAATATGTAATGGTTTTATCTAAATAATATTTCTTATCATAAGTTGATATAGTTTACTCAATTATAAAGCCATCAAAGTGAATTAGGTCTTAATATCATCAAATGTTCTCTAATAAGTATTGGCATTCATGACATGTAGTCAGATTGTGTGAAGGATCCTCCATGTATGAGTTCATTTTAGGATGGGGGCTAGGAGGTGTGACTTGGATCAACATAGTATATGAAGGAGGAGGGTCTCCACTATATATAAGAATATTATGACCAATTACCTCATTATGATTTGTAAATGAAGCAACAATATCATTTGTTAAAAGAGACATTGATAAAATAAATATTGTTATCATTTGTTTAAGGAATATTTCTAAAAGGAACATTGTTATTAATTATATCCATATCCTTGTAAGGGGTGTGCTCTATATTCTTAAAATTAGTGATCTTAAATGAAACCCAAATGCGAGGGGTATTATATTGTATTATATGAGCATAAGTAGGGGAATTACTATGGTCACCATTTTCGAGAGAGAAGATTCATTATATTATTCATCATAAGAGTCATCGTTGTGTTGTTTTTCATAATTTTTCCTTATACTAGAGTTCATGTTTAGTATTCATTTCATCCATAATTTTATGAAGAAGTCACTCTTAGTAACATGACTCAATGGGATAAAGACGGCATGACTATGGAGATATATCATAATAAAAGTAATTAAAAACTTGGTAGAATAAAGGAAAATAACATAAAATCATATCCAAAAAACCATCAAGGGTGGAGACTGAAACCCCAAATGGTGTTTAAATTAATTGTTAAAGGGTTACATTTAATGAAACAAATATTAATAAAAATTGGTGATGATTTTGGTGAAACCAAAAGAGGTTATCAAACATATTGATGTAGCAGAAAAAAACTCCATTTTTTAAAAAATAGATGTATTTTTTTGTTGTTATACCCTTTTACGAAAAAAAAATTGAATTTCAAAAATTTTGTGTGGAACTATGGACAAAAGGGGGTTTGTTCCCATAATCTAATGAAAACAACCTTTAAGGGATTTGAAAATAGAGTTAGTTTTTTAAAAATATTATGCAAAAGTTATTACATCCAACAAATAACCATAACAAGAGGCCCTAATAGGAGTTTCAAACATGAAATCCCTAGTAAAAAGAATGAAAATAATATTTAGGTCATGAAATATAGGGAAAGCAAAATTTAAATCTAAAACCCTAGGGGTGATAAACAAATTTGTAGGTTGGTGTGATTGATAAAAGAAGGCGTTTCACTCAAATGTAATTAAAAATTTAGGGTTAACTCGATTAAGATAATAGATAAAATGTAGAATGATGATTTAAAATTAAAAGTAAAGTAAATATAAAATTTATAAACCATGTATTAATAAGATACGATCAATCACTACTTGAAAGATAAATAATGTGAAGTAGGGATAGGGTTAGAGAGATAACACCATTTTGTGAAGTCTAGAAGTGTGAAAAAGATATGAAATCATGGAAGTGTGATGTGTAGAGTATCATAAAATCACTTATAAAATTTGGAGATATGGAATGAGAAAAAGACAAGATCACTTGAGCCAAAAAAAAATGGCCAACATTTTCATTATTCTATGGTTGATTTTATCCTCTTATGTTCTCATCCACAAAACAAGTCTAGTACTTGATGCACATGTGTCCCTAGATTTAGAATATCTGATTAAGATATGGTGATTACACTTTTTTACCTTTAAATTGATTCTCCTTTGTAGAAACCCTATCTCCTTTCCTTATAACCTAAAAAAGGGGTAAATATAATTTAACCGAATGACCTTAACAACCCCCAAATGCTAATATTTTCCTACATGATCTAAAGTTCCTCAAGCTTATATAGTCATCCCTCTCGGTGAAAGTGCAAAAATAGTGGTTTAGGGAATATCCTAATAAGGCCTCCAACACTTGGAAATGATCCTTGAATTTAATTATAGTGCATATAAGTGATCTAGTATAATAAATAAAGATGTATTCAAAGTTATAACTTGTCAGTAGTGATGAAAGGATTTGATATCTAATGATAAGGGCACAAAGTTATTCTTAGAGTGTGTTTCATATATCATCCAAGAAGTTAACATATGCCCCTAATGAATAGGGTACTTGTATTTATATAGATAGCTTGTGTGAATGATTTCCCACTTAACTCGGCCTTAAGAAGACTAGGGTAACTTATGAATTTGAAAAATTGACCATTACAAGTTCATAAGACAAAAATGCATCCTCAAACAAAAATGTCAATTGCTTCTATCCTTTGTAAGGTGATTATGTCCAGAGTTTAGCTTGGGACTTGATCAAAGACACTATATGAATAATTAGGAGTAGATATATGTGTCCCATATAGGGTGTATTGGTTCTAAAAGTGATAAAATGAACAATAAGTGTCAAACCTGGTGGAATTATAGTGTGAAAATTGAGCGATAAGCCTTTAGTATTAATTTAATTAATGTGTAAATTGGATTCTTTTGGAATAAAATCTAAATAATTATTTTAAAGTTACTTAGGTTTGAATTTCAAGTACTACAACCAATTTTTACAATCCTAGTATGTGTGTGTGTGTGTTATTTTTGTTTACAATACTTACAATCCAATTTACAATCAAGATATTAGCAAGACATCACCCCCTATCATAGACTTAAGTTTTGGAATCCTATGCCTTTGATAATAAGTTTGAGCCTTGTTTATGTGCACAAGTCATTTATAAGGGATATTAGCCAAAACCAACTTTATGAAATGAAAATGACCGAATTTGGGTGTCTTCATTTTCCTCACCTTAATCTAGTACATCAAATTTTCTAGTTAAAGGAAATGCATACCTAAGTGAGTAAAATGAATTTTTCCTTTCTTGAATGTTTGAGTGTTTTTCATATGTCCAAAGAAAACATTCACCTCAAGAGTGTATTCAATGTCCATATTATAAAAAAATGAAACTCTAACTCGAAATTTGATATTGAAATTAAAAAGAGAAAGGAATAAGTACACATGTATGTATAGAAGCCAATTTTTCCTTATGAATATTGAGGCTTCTTAGTAAATCACTTGGATTAGATTGCACCCCATGGCCAAGGTTCATGGAGAATTTTTTTTTAATCTGAAAAATAATTGAGGTTGATTAATCCCCAATCTATAAAACCAAAACTAAATAATGAGGTTTCGATAAAGAAAAGAGATCCAATATTCATGATTGATGATATAATGTAATGTAACACTCAAAAAGGTAAAACCATTATGGATTTTCTAGGAATAATTCTAAGATCAATGGGTGTTACTAATTCCTATGTACATCACTTGTTTCAACTAAATCACACCATTATAGATAGATCTAAATTCCAAGTTTGTATGATTGGAGAGGAATGAATTATACTCATGCCCCCATCATACTCATGGTAATTTGATAATAGTTATTTTTGCATAGTCGAAAGTGAAATAAATATGCCATAATATTGTAAATTGCATATGTAATCTAATCATTATGAACTAGCACCATGCCCCCCGATTTAAAAAAATAGTGTAGCTATATTTAATTTTGTATCACTTTTCCTAATTCACCATCTAACCACTTTGTGTTCTTTCTCTTTTGAAATTTTCTAAAATCAACTATCAAAATTGTATTCAACAAAATTAGTAGATATAGGAAAAATTTAGTAGTTGATTTTGTCCAAGTTTGACAGCTTTTTTCCATCATTGATTTATATATTTAAAATTATTTATAATCATGTATTGTGTACTTATACCTCTGTTCACTATATTATGTTCCCCATATTACATCTTTCTATTTAGAAGTGAACTTACATTTTTCGTGATAAGCCCATTAAACTCCCCTATTTTGAGGTGAGGGAGATATATTGTAGGTAACTCATGTCAAAATAAATTTTGACTTGTACAATGTCACATATACCATATAACATCATGTTGAGAAAAGTCATAGATTGTTAGGTAAATGGAAATATATAATTAGCCACATAGAGGGAGTGCATGATATATATCATAGAACAAAATTTAAGAAGCACATAAGCTCAACACCCAAAATTCACACATGATGCATCATAGAAGGCCGTGAGGCTGCACACAATGGGCATAAGTGTCATATGTATAAAAAGGGCCAAGGGCCACACAAGAAAGGATACCTTTGAGGTAAAAAAAAGGGACATTATTTAGTTTCACACACAAACAAAGGAAAAGATCAACACATAAGAGATATGTAATAATGAATCCATTATGTGAGAAAATAAATCATCACCAAGAGGTGCATAGAATAAGATACACTAGTATATACAATCCAAATGTGCTAGTATCAAATCTTGGTAAAAGCATATCATAATGTAAGCCTTGAACATGAGATAGATATGGTAGAAATAGAGAGAGTTCTTAAATAGCATAGAAATATATAACTTGGCCTAGTATGATCTATAAAGAAAGATGTGCCCAATAAGGAAAGGCCATTTAGCAAAGGTAAATTCCAACCTTTGTAAGACATATATGATCTTATATATCCTACATAAAGATCACATATCATGTGAGATGCATATGTGTAAAGAAAAATAGAGTATGTTATATATCAAATCATGTGATAAATAACATGTGAAAAGTAAAAAATTAATTAATCATTTCATTTTAAGGTCTTGATTTTTTATTTGTTTTATGATTTGATTTATTTTGTATTTTTGAATTTTGTTAAAGAGTTATATTTCCCAATGATCATATCAAGAGGATATGAAAACCAAGAGGTATTTGTGTGTCATAATATTAAAAGAGAAATCCTCTTGGTGAAGAGTGTTAGATGTGTGTGTGTGTGTAAGAGAGAGAGAGAGAGATACTTGGAAAAGGAAGTATGTGTCATAGTTATGATGAAATTTCTTAGATAGATTTAAATACCAACAACAATTGAACACCGAAATATAGAGAAAATATCACAATGTACAAGTAGAATGTCTTAGCAATTTTGAGGGGGTAACCTCCAAACCATGTAATAAAACTCAAGTGCTCAATATGGTGATCATATACTAGTTACTAACTCCTATATATACCCTACTATGTTATGCAAAACACCAAGGGAAATGTACTAAGGATATGAAATCATAAATGAATTTGATGTGACATGATAAGATATTATGTTAGTCATTAGTCACCATCCATATCCCGACATATGACCTAGGATTAAGGGTGTAGCATGTCCCTCCCCTTCAAAGCAACGTTGTCCCCAATATTGGTAATGAATGTTTCTTCCTAAATGCTTCATCTTCCCATGTTGTATCTTCAATGTCCAAATTATTCCATTTGATCAAATACTTGGTGATGACCCTTATCCTCAAATTCTTAGTACATGTTTGTAGGATTCCTTAGGATCAAAAATAATTCATCCCTCCTCATAAATCTAGAGTAACATGGGATGAAACGTTTACGCCCAATACCTTCTTCAAGAAAGAAACATGGAAAATGGATGTATTTTAGTTGACTGAGGAAGCTCTAGTTTATATGCCACACTACCAATTTTTGCAACACTTGATAAGGATTGTAGTATTTAGGTGAAATTTTGTTATCTTTCTTTTGTTATTTCAATTTTTTTTTCTTATATACTTACAATCACACAAAAAAAAAGTCTCCAACTTCAAAGCTTCACTCACTACGACGTTGACTAGTGTGTTGCTTCATGTGGTTTTGTGTCATTGTCAAATTCTCTTTAATGTTAGAGATCACCTCCTATTGGTGTTGAGCATGCTCTTAAACTACTCTCACTTTAGGGTGGACCCTTAATTTGGAGGTGAGGGATGGTGAGTAACCATACAATGCAAAGAATGGAGACTTTTTAGATGAGATGTGAATGAAGTTTCATACCACCATTTTGCAAGTGGTATCCATTGAACCCATCTCTCTTGCTTATCTGAAGAAAATCATCGAAGATACCCCTCCAAACATTTATTCACTACCTCATTCTATCCATCATATTGGGGATGATATGATGAACTATCATCTAGTTGATTACCCAAACATGAGAATAAATCAGTCCATAATTACTAGTAAATATAGGGTCATGATCACTTATGATAATCTTAGGTTTACTATGTATCTTATGAACTATGAGAAGATGCAAAAATGAGCATATTTGGTGAGTCTATCCATAACCACCATAACTACACTTTTCCCATTAGATTTCATCAATGCTTTGATGAAATCCATGGAAACTCTCTCGCCCACCACTCACAAGGAATAAATAGAGGTTGTAAAAGTACTAACATCTTAATAACTTGTCCCTTATTACATTGACACACCAAGCATTCTACCAAAAATTCTCAACATCCCCTTCTAACCCATCCCAAAATAACCTTTCTTAATTATGTGATAATTTTTAGGAACCAAATTAACCACCCACTAGAGAAGCATGGATCTCTGAGAGAAATTTAATTTTAAGGGTGGAGTTCTTGCATAACTACAACAAATCATTACACCACAACATATCCCCTCCCATACATTTTTTCCCGAAATGCTCGGATCTTGTTTGATATTCAAAATAAGAGTGCGGGTCTCTATGCCATTCTACCATTTTTATATTTTTGTATTCATCCAATTTATCTCGTAATATGGACATGACATATAAAAATGCTTCTATTGACTCATCTCTCTTAGATAGTGCATCAACCACCACATATTAATTTCCTTTATTACAAATGATCTCAAATTCATATCCCAACATCTTTGTGACCCATTTATATTGTTCTTTAGATGAAATTTGTTGCTCTAATAAGTATATCAAACTAGCATGATCTTTTTCACCTTGAAGTGACAAATCATGAGATATGGTCTTCATTGTTTTGATTGGATGAAGAGTAGCCATCAGTTCCTTCTCATAAGTTGTTTTCATAGCTTATTACATTTGATTCTATGAATCTAAAATGTAATTGGGAAGCCATTTGCATGATTAATAAATTGTTGCCACACCTTATAACATCACATTTGATAACGAAGGTTTTGAAGAAATTTGGGGCATCCATAACCAGATTGGTACACATGGACCTCTTTAGTGTCTCAAATGCTTGGGTTGCTTCCTAATTCTAATGAAAGGAGTGTTTTTCAATAAATTTGTGAGTGGTGCTAAAATTTTACCATAATTTTTCACAAATATATGATAGTAACATGTAATCCTAAAGAATCCCCTGAGGTTTTTTAGGGTTTTATGAATCTTGCAGTCCACCATGGGATTGATCTTATGTGAATCTACTTTTACACCTTCATGAGAAATTATATTACCTAGGTATTCTTCCTCTCGTGAATCCAAATAACACTAGGAGGGCTTGGCATAAAGGTGTTTCTATTCAAGAGAGTTTGGAACCTTATTGACACTATGTAAGTGTTCCTCCCATGTCTTATTATAGATTAATATATCATCAAACAATACCAAGAATTTTTTTGCATAAATGGTTGAAATATTGAATTCATTAAATTTTTAATGCGAGAGGGTGCATTTTTAAGGACAAAAGGCATTACTATAAGTTTATAATGGCCTTAATGTGTCCTAAATGTTGTTTTATGAATATATTCATCACTAATTCTAATTTTATGATATCCTAATTGAATATCTAATTTTGTAAAATAAACAACACCATGTAACTCATCTAACAAATCCTCAATGACAGTAAATAGGAAACTTAAATTTATTGTTATTTGTTGATATCCCTATATTTTGGACACGTGCACCAACCTTAATTCTTCTTTCATACATACCATCACCACTAGAGAAGAGTAAGCACTTTGAATATGGAAAATAATACCTACCTCTCAACATCTCCTATACCATCTTTTCAATCTCACTCTTTTGTAGATAAGGGTCGATAAGATAAAATATTGGGTGGTTGGATTCCTAGTACTAGCTGAATAGCATTATCATGATATATTTTAGGAGATGAACATTTCGACATATCCCAAAAAAAATTGAGTGTTCATTGATAATTTATTTTATATTTGATTTTATAAGATGTTTATGTGGTTGAGCTTCTAGTGAAAATAGTTGTGGTGCAAACCCATTTTCACCCTTCTTAAGCATCTTCTACATTTGATGAGAACTTACCAACTATGTAGCTTTTTCCTTCATCCATGAGCAACTCAAAATTCCTCCCTTTAGAATGGAACTACATGAAAAAAATCTTGGAAGTCCATCCCAATAGTTCTTAATGTAGTAAGGCATTAGAATTTGAACACAACGTATACCACCCCCATTGAAATGGCATACATGAGGCCTTCTAAGTAGGTAATCTATCATGGAAAACTTAATCGTATGGCCCTTTCATTAACAACTAACTTTACCTCCACCGTAACCATTACTTGAAACTTTGGGGCTGCATAAATGAAGAAATTTAAGAATAAGGCCAAATTATGATTGACCATACTTGATAAGTATAAATATGGATTTTATATAAAATAAATAAAATAATTTTTGAACAAGAGATTGGTCTTTCAATGCTAAGGTTATGGGTTCATAACCCATAAACCATACTTTTCCACCTAAAAATAAAAACATATCAATGAAAGAAACATATTAGAAAGGGAGAAAATTATTGTATTTAAATATAAAATAAAATATAGGATACGCAACTTGAAAAGGAAACATAGTAAACTCGATTTTTAAAAATTATAAGTTTCTAGTTTGATTAGTTACATAGAAAATATATACTAATTAGGAACACCTTAATAATATTATTATGGTGTATAAAATATTACTAGCATGGATATAATATATGTAGATATGAAAAATAGCATTTAATGTACCCAAATTTTGTATAGATAACTATAAGAACGCATGAATGTTTTCATGGTAAAGAGAAATTATGGACATCATTAATGTCATTAAAAACATATGAGAGTAGGTTTTCCTAGTCTTATATAGGATTAGGAAACCATGGTGTTCATAATGAAGGTGGATCTGTCTCATATGAATATTAGATGTTTATTATTGTTTGGTTGTCTTTTTGTTGTTATTGTGTTGCAAACATGCAATTTTGTTGTTATTTTTTTTGTTCTATTATGTTAGTCAATTGTTTATTATCTTTTACCTCATGTTATGTTTATGGTTCTATTTGGACATTTTGGTCCCTTCGTTTGTTGGTAGAATAATATATACATATGCATGATACATGTAGACACCCCAAAATCACATACTTGTTTCTAGTTTATCCCAATTCACATCTTGTTATTCATCCCTTTATGATTGATTAATTAAATTAATTAATTCATGCACATTCACCTTTTGGGATTAATTAAATTAGTCCCCAACACATTTTAGCTAAGTTAATTATCATTTATTAAATAAATGGTTAATTAATTGTCTTACACTTTGTAGCTAATTAAATTAGTTACTTAATTTGGAAAATACACCTATTTTCCTAGTCAACTACCACTTAGGTTCCATTTAGACCCCACTTGGACTCCACTTCACCATCCCAATCAACTCCACTTGGACTACACTTCTATAATCCTATAAAGGTGGGGGAAATTAAATTGCACGTACAACCACCTTCCCAAATATAACTTCTTCCAACCAAACAAGCATTGTCACTTCAAAGCTGCAATTGCATAGACTAAGTTTACTTGTTATTTCAGGTAATTACGATGATTATTCTGGAGCCCATTCAAACTAAGATCCACTTCTCATGGCCTCATCCTCAGCTATAAAATGCTAGCCATTCCTTTGTAATTCTTCCCAAATATAACTTCTTCCAACCAAATAAGCATTGCCGCTTCAAAGTTGAAATTTAATAGACTAAGCCTACTTGTTATTTTAGGGAATTGTAATGATTATCTTGGAGCCCATTCAAACTAAGATCCACTACTCACTGTGACATCAAGTCACACATGACACCATCCTCTTCTATAAGATGCTAGCCATTCCTTTGTAATTCATCCTTAGAAATCTATAAGTGAATGCAAAAAGTTCTGCTCATTTGTTGTTCTAATCCTCGTGAAATATGCTCGTAGCATTTACATTCATCCTTTAGAGAATAATCAAGAGCATCCACATTTCAAACATCATTAAGATTATGCAAGTCTAAGATCTTATACAATCTTCTTTGAGGTTTGCAAAGATATTTACAAGAGAGGTATATTGTTGTGTTTTAGTTTTATCTTTCATTTACTATATTTTTCATTGCTTACAATACCAAAATTTGGGAAAGATGATAGTATATATATATATGCATGAACCAAGATCAAGAATGATGATAGTGGTATATATTCCACAGATGAAACCTAGGGAGCTTAGAAGATATTGAGATCATAATGATTGTCTTATTGCATTATGATTTAGTATAATGTTAAAATATGATCTTTTTATATCATTAGTGAGTGTGTATGAATCGGAGGAAACTAGAAACTTGTATAACTAAAGAATGATGTAAATAATACTTTTACGGACACTTATAGTCCCATGTTTGGACAAAAACTAGGTTCAAGACCTTTGATAATGATCTCCTTAGGTGGTATGGGACACCTAAGAAGTTTGTGATTGTGTATGTCCTACTCATGGTGGTTGTGTTTATTTTAGGGAATAAACAAACTAGAATATAACCCTTCTAGCATTAACTTGGACAGGTGGTATGGGACATTTGGAAGGGTTAGTGTTGTTAGTGATCTTATTCTTGTTTTCCCAAATGATACCTTGGAAATAGAGATATTTTTGTTGTTAATTTCTAGATGGGACAAAGAGATATGACTTAAGAGATGTGTAAGTTTAAGGGGTGATCTATAAAGATAGGGATAGAAATCCTAGTACATTAGATCACACATGACATATGATATGAGGGGATACAAGGTAGACTATAGATTGACACATAGACTACCCTCTTGATTAGTCATTTTTCATATTATTTCATGCTCTAACATCTTGTCAAATTTTATGGATTAGGTGGGTACCTATTGTTATCCTAAGACTTTTGGCCAAAAGAAAAATTATTATGTTATGATTTTAGGATGTATATTATTCCTACCTCGTTTTATGTCTATTAGTTGATCATGTGATTGTATTACACATGGGACTCTCTCTTTCCTCATTGATTACCACATATTCCTTCTCATGAAGGGTAGGGACACTCTCAAGTGTTGAGAGGTGTGTGGGGATTGTAATACCCATGGTTGGACACAAAGTTCTCTAATGATGCTCTTTCTCTCTCAGCGGTTCAACAACAAAATGGATCTCTTACAACTAGTGACATGGTGTCGCTTTGAAAAATTGTATCATTGTATTATTATTGAGATTTATGTAAATATTATGAGATTGGAACTTGTAAACCTTTTTAATTGAAAGTTGATATTTACAATGTATAAAATTATGAAAATATCCTATGTTTGTTATATGAATGAAAGATGGTTTTCTTTAAACAAATTGTGTCAAAATGGTAAAGACATTAGGACATAGTCATTAATGGTAAAGTAAACTTATCAATGAGAGAATGGACTTATATTTATGGATGATGAATTGATCATAGTGGAACACTAGTAAACCAAGGGAAATCATGTGGTTAAATTAGTGTGATGGATTTATGATTATTTGGTATATAGAAAAATGGATATGTGAATGGTTAAATAAATAAAATTAATTAAATGAAATCACCACTTGGATTATGTTTGATCTTATGTATGGATGTATTGAAATGGAATTATAGATACACATGATTTTAGAGTTAACTGGAATGCCTTACATAGTAATGGATGAACTACTATTACGTGAACTCATTTAAGTTAATACTTAGTGATTGCACAATTAATTCACCTATTAAATTTAGAGGAAAAATATGCAAGTTAATGATGTGCACATTAAAGTTTATTGAGATAAAATGAACCTTGTATAAATGTATGTTATTATTATTATTTATATATGCCTCTTACATGTGAATGTATGTTTAAGTAGGACTAGGAAATCATGTGGCATTGATTTCCATTCCTAGTTGAAGGGTGATTATAAATTTTGGTATAAAAATTATGGCATATTATTTTTTTGGTCACCCATGAAGGGTCGTTACACTTTGGTAGTAGAGCTTGGATTTAATGATATGGCCTTAATTGTGTTCACTATATATTTAAATTTGTATTATCCTTTTTCTTATGTCATGTCAAGATTTGAAATGGAAAGGACAAGGGAAACATCTAGTATCGGCGATGCTAATGATGCCCCTAATGTGAACATCAATCCTAATGTTGATGAAAAGATCTTACAAGGCAACAACAAGAGAATTTGGATCAAATTCTTACATTAATGACTTACACCGAGATTGGATTGTGGCTCTTGAGACCAAGGTTCATAATGAAGAACCAAATGAGTAACCTAATGAGGAAGGAAATTGGGAGAATGAAGCCAAACAGGTTGAACATGATGAGATGAGCAAAGCTATTAAAAATGCTCATGATCATACTGTGGAACATGTGCCCAAAAGGGAAAGGTTTGAAACAGAATTAGATAAGGACTTTAAAAGGGTTATTCCACCAAAGTACTCACGATCATTATTATGAGATGGAGCTGAGGCGTGGCTTATAATTCTCAAAGGAAACAAAGCCAATATGGGCCACATATCGGTGATAAGTAAAGCATCCACTTGGTGGAACAACAAAAAGGCTGAGCATAATTTGAGTGTTGAGAACACAATGTGGGAGTTATTTGTGAATATTTTCAGGAAAATATGATTGTCACAACTTTATTTTTAAATAAAAATGACTGAGTTTCATAATCTAATCCTAATAGATCTAACAATAGCTCTATATTGGGAGAATTTCATAAAACTTATCAAATATGTGCCCCAATACCAAAAGGATGAGCGGTTTTGAATCCACAAGTTTATTATGGGATTAAATTCTCATATTGGACTAGAGGTAGATTTCCATGGAGTGAATACATGGACGAGGCTTTCAAAAATTAATGAAACAAGAGCAAAATTTGTAGGTAATTTATGCTTCTAAATATGTTTCTAAGGCTCCAATGATGACTAGAGCAAGTTAACATACAACAAGACCATTCAAGAAGAACTTTAGTAAGTTCAAAAATAATGGAGGAAAAAAATAACACTTGGAAACCAAATAAGAATGGGAATTCATCTAATTTAAGCAAGAATCGTCAGAGGAACCGACCAAGTGGAAATGGTGGAAATGGTCATAATATGAGTGTAGGAGAGAAGTTTCCATAGAGGAAAGGGCCTGTCACAAGATGTTATAAGTGTATAGGGATCATTATGCCATAAATTTTCCCCAAAACATTGCTAGAGTGCCTCCTTCACAATATTAGATTCAACAAAAATACTTGTCGCAATTGACAATCACCAAGACGACTTTCAGACCACTCTAATACAAGTGTCAGGTAAACTTTTTGGTTTTCCATTTTCTATTATAATTGATACTAGAGCTACTAAATGTTTAGTTACACCTACATTATTGATAAAATTTTCTAGGAAATCTAGTTATATGGAGAAAACTTGGATAGTTAAGTATGGAAATTAGATGGAAAAGAGAGTAAAGCAATGTCTATTCGTGGTTGAATCAAAACTACTAGTTTTCACAACCGAGGTGAACTTATCTGTTGCACCTTGGGGTCATATGATGTCATTTCATGGGTGAATTGTCTATGTCAACATCATACTAAGGAGGATTATTATACAAAAACATGACATGCCAAGATGATAGCGGTAAATATCAAAGTTTCTAAGGGATTCATAAGGCCACAAAGTTGAGGCAAATTTTAGTTATGAAGTTGAAGAAGGCACAAAGGAAGGGTCTTATAATGTATGTTGTACATATTGATGATGTGGGTGATGAAAAAGAACCTACATTAAAGGACTAGCCCTCTATTTGAGATTTTAGTGATATATTTCTAGAAGAGATGTTATGACTTCCTCCACATAGGGAATTTGATTTCTCTATAGATATAGTTCCAAGTTCTAAGCCAAAATCAAAAGTACCCTATCGAATGACCACAACAGAGTTATTTGAATTAAAATCATAGTTACAAGAGTTGTTATCTAAGGGATTGATCTGTCCTAGTGTCTCACCTTGGGGAGCACCAGTTATTTTTGTCAAAAATAAAGATGAGACTCTTAGACTTTGTATTGATTACAGAATGTTGAATAAGGAAATGATTAAGAACATGTATCCTTTACCATGAATGATCTTTTTGATCAAATGTGAGGAGATACAATATGTTTAAAAATTGATTTGATATATGGGTACCATAAATTGAGAATAAAAGAAAGTGACATACATAAGAAATATTTTTACACAAGGTATGGCCATTATGAGTTCACGATTCTTCCTTTTGGACTCGTGAATGCACCAGAAATAATTATGAATTTAATAAATAGTGTGTTCAAAGATTGTTTATGAGGGTTTGTGTTAGTTTTTTAGATGATATATTGATTTATTCATGAACATAAGAAGAGAACATTTTTCATTCACATTTATTTTAGCAAAGGTTGAGAAAACAAAAGTTATATGCCAAGTTGTCAAAATGTTATTTCTTCCAAAGAAAATTGCACTATTTAAGTCATGTCATATCAGCAAATGGAATTGCAAAGTTGAAAAGAAAAAGATGAAGGCTATCATGGAATGGCCTACACCTAGAAAAGTACATGAGCTACATAGTTTTATGGGACTTTCAAGGTATTACAAGAAATTTGTTGAGGGGTTTTCTAAAATTTCAAGTCCTATTACCTCCTTGAAAAATGAAAGGAAAATTTTTCTATAGATATAAGAATGTGAAAAATCCTTTCAACTCCTAAAGGAAAAGTTGACTACTACACCAATTCTAAAAGTTACAGATCACGATGGAGAGTTCATTGTGGTCACAGATGTATCAAATGAAGGTTTTGGAGGTTTTTTAATGAAATATAATCAAGTAGTGGCTTACGAGTCTAGAAAGATAAGGCAAGGGGAGTTGAATTATGCCCTACATTATCTTGAGCTTACATATATAGTACATTCTTTATAGATGTTGAGGCATTACCTTTTGGGTAATCCTTTTGTGCTTAAGACATATCATTCAGGATTGTAGTATTTATTCACTCAACCTAACTTGAATGCATGACATGTTGATGTTGGTTAGAAGTTTCAAGTGAGTATGATTTTGATATAATCTATATTAAGGGAAAGGAAAATTGGTTGTGGATGCCCTTAGTATAAGATGACATATAAAATCATAGCCTCGATGAGGGCCACTTTTAGAGAATAGATCTTGAGTAATATCCTCATATACTATTTATGGAAAGGTCAAATTTGTGTTTGAGACTGATAGCTGGGATCATAGATATGAGGGTTACTAGTTAGATAGAAATGGACTTTTTAGATTCCACGACAGAATATATGTACCTGAACTTGATGGATTAAGTACCCTAGTATTAAAGGAGGCATATAATTCTCCTTATTTAGGTCACCTTGGAGTGAAAAAGATGATTGTCGAACTCAAATAGTTATATTTTTTTGGGAACTAAAAAAGATGTTACAAATTTTGTTTCTAAATGTTTGGAGTGTCAGCAAGTGAAATTTGAACACGTGCATCCATATGGGTTGATATACCCACATGAACTTCCTAGATGGAAATGACAGGTGTAGTGCCCACTTTCCTTTGGCACCTTTTATTACTGATCATGATACTGTAGACTATGATAGATATTTTAATAGTTTGATTTAGTATGGTGTTAGATGTCAGATCCTAGATTATTGTTGAATCTGATTATATATAATGCATGGTGATTATTAGAGACACTCATGTGTGGATGATGATATACTATTGGCATGGATGTTTAATGGAAGTTATTCGGACGTGTGATTTTGGAGATTATGAATAAACCTAAAAAAGAAAAAAATTATTTGATGATGACATAGTTGTCGATATAAATTGTAATTAATTTGTTTGATTGCCTTGATGACTGTTGTGATTCATATGTATAGATGATTTTGTGATTATATTATATATTCATTTTGGACGTTCTGATATGGCCACGAGGCTGAAGGAGGTATTTGTGTTTTGCAGGTTTAAAAATATCACAACAAAACATCGGGGATCGGAGACCAACCAAAATGGAATTCTGGGTGAATTCAACACGGTCACCATGGCAACTTGTTTTGTGTGTGTTGTATTTTGTTAGGGATTCCCATGGGGGATTACCTTTACATGTGACCGTGGGTTTGTGTATTTTATTAATGTGTTTCCTTTTATTATTGTTGTATGTATTTTATTAAGTAATGTGTTCCTTTCCTTTAAATTAATTAAAATTGTGATGGATTAATGTGGGAATCATATAGTTAAACTTTAAATAAATCAAATTGGGATATGGGAAGTAATTATAAGAGTTGATGGCTGTTGTATTTAATTTTGTAAGAGCTTGTGTAAGTCAGATTTGGAGTATGAAATACTCCACCTCCATGGAAATTCGAATTTGACCTTGGGGGCTATTTTTGGAGACTTGTGGGACAAGTAAAACTTGTCCCATGCCTCTAAATTTATTATACCAACCATACTTATGGATGGAGATGTGATTTGTGACTTTTAAATGCATTTTATTCATCATGTTGCTTGTTTTGGATTGCACTCTCTTACATTTTATTAAATAGTTGTCCCTTGTGGTGTGGGCTCTTTTGGAGTGTGTAAGTTAATTTTTCATTTCATTTATTGTGCTTGGGAGAATGGAATTTTGTCTTTTGTGTTTGAATTGGAGGATGTGTGATGTGGCATCCTACATGGATCCACATCATCCTCTTCTCTCCCTCTTCTATTTAATTCAAACTCTCTTCTTGTTTTGGGTTGTTGAACCTTTTTGCATTCTTCCTTGGGGCGCATTTTCTTGTGGGAGCTCTATTTTTGAAGGAAGTTTTGGAGATAGCTTTGCATGCTTGGGAGATTTCTATTTTGGACTGTGTTTTGCATGCATCCTTGGGTACATTTTTCTGTGATTAGAGCTCTTGTTGATTTGGAGGAAATTGGAGAGCATTTGATACTTTGGCACTGCTTATTTTGGGACTGTGTTTTTGACATTCAAAGCTTGTTGTGTGGAGAAAATCCTTCCATGGAGAGGTAGGAGTTTATTTCTTCCTTATTGTTGTTATTTTCTTATTGTGTTGTGTGTATGGTGCATGCATTGTTTTATTTGTTGGCTGGTTGGGTAGACTGCCTTAGGAATGGTGTAGGAGAAGGCTATGGGGAATTCTTATGGGGGCATAAGGGAAATTCCATGGGCATCAAAATTTTGTGGAGGGAGTTTTGGGTTTGGGATCCACCATGGAAAAGAAATAGCTTGCATTTCTTACTTATGGGGGCATAAGGGAAAATTTGTGGGGGGGCATAAGGAGGGGTTGGGAGATATAAGGTTTATGGGTTATGATATGTTATATTGGTGGTATGATTTTTTGGTGGATGCCCAATTCCCAATTGGGAGGCATAAGTAGCTTCCCCCATAGTCCTTGCTCCTTTGGCTTGCATGATCAAGCCTGAGTTGTGATTGAATGTTTTTATATGCAGTTGTGAACTGTTGTTTGCTTTTGGTGTTGCTTTGTGTTTTAAAAAGGAAAATGTGTATGTGAAAGAATGTTGTGTGTGGAAGCCAGTTGTTGCCATGGTTGAATTGCACCTTTTATTGCATCTTGGTTGGGGCTCAGGGGCCAATGATGAAGGAAGGCTTCTCCTTTCATTGGATGTCTTGGTTGGGTGGAGAGTGTTGCCTTTCCCCCTCTTTGTTGTGATAAATTTGGAGAAAAAAAAGAAATGGAGCATGTTGTTGTTTTGAGCAAGAGGAAAATACAGTTTGACAAAGTCCCTTCTTGTGAGCAAGTTTATTGTATCCCTTCCCACTTTGATGTGGATGAATTGTATAATTAATTGCAATAAGAAAATACTTGTATTGATGAAGAAAGATTGAAATGGAAATGTGAAATGTAAGGAGTTATATTCCATTCTCTGTTTTGAAAAGGAATGTGAAGAATTGTTATATGTATTGTATATTGTATTTTAGAAATCAAATGTAAAAGAGAAAATTGTAAAGAGTTATTGGAAAACAATAAAGGATTGCATTCTTTTCTCAAAATTGTACTGGATATTGGATTTGAATGGCTTTGGTGAATTAAAATCTCTGTTGGAAAGAAGAATGCGAAGGAAGGAAGTATATTGTTTTTGCATCCTTGGAATTACATTAAATTTGGAATCAGAACTTGTAATTTAACTTGGAAAGGATTTGTTTAGAAACAACTATATGCATTGGATTAATTTAGAAACTATATGCCACACTTAAATGATAAAATTGACAAATAGATCCTTTAAAAATTTGATCACTGGCATTGTGACTTTTAAAACTGGTAATTCTAAATAAAATGCACAGTTTGAACCAGCACTTAACAATCTACCTAGAAACCTTAAAATCCAACATGATATACTAGTAATGAACTCAAATCGACAAGAAGATTTAAGAGAATAACTTGAACCATTGCAAATTCGAGCTTAATCTCCTTCTCAACCATTTCCTATCATTTGTTGGACAAAATCCCAAATTGGAATCAATTGTACAAAATTGACTTTCCTAAAACACTCTAAACTCTCCCTAGACCAATCCTCCATGTCTGTTTGACATGTTGAGTGAAGGAGGAGATATAATTTAATCAAAATTGAAAGTTGGAAACTTGTCAGTTGGCTAATTAAAAGCTTGCTAGATCCTTTTTACAAAATTGACCCCTTAAACTTCATCAAAAAGTAAAATTTGTGTTTCTTGTGCAAAGAGGGCATCAGAGATTTCGAAAAGTCCTCGTTTGCCCAAAATTGAGATTTCTAGCTCAAGTTATGGCACTTTGAAGTTTTTGTGCCTTGGTGGGAAAATTTGGGAAAATTTTCCCTGGCGGGCCCGCAACCCAAAAATTTCCCGTCAAAATTGCCCTTAGAAAATTTTCAAAAATTTTGGCTCCAAAAATTTTCATCTTTTTCTCCACCAGCCGCAGCCCAATCGAGGCTGCCACATGTCCTCATGGGGCAATGGCGGAGGCGCGACAACTTTTTGCCCTTTGATTTTTTTGAAAATTTTGGAAAAAAATTCCATTTCGCCCCACCAGCCCACAACCAATTAGAGGGTGCCACGTGGCACCTTTGGGGGTGGCAGTGGAGGTTCAGGAGAAATTTTGCTTTTGTACCACATGGGGAAAAATTTCAAAAAATGCCCCGCAACCCGCCAACCCGCCAAAGGAGATTTCCCCTCCTCTTGACACGTGTCCCCTTGGGGAAAATTTGATCCCAAAACTCCGTCGGACCATATCTTGAGTTCCCGAAGGAGTTAGGAGGACTTATTTATATCACCAGAAAGGTGAGAAAATTTCCTATCCATTGGGAATGGTTTATGGAAATTTTGGAAGCATTAGGTATGAGAAAAATCAAGTTGAAACTCTGAGCCTGTTAGAGAGTGGGTATGGGAGTAAAATTGCTCCCTGAACCTAACTGAAACTTATAGCCCTAAGTTTTGGACCTTGTGACCTCTGAGAGTTGTTTTTAAGGGAGAAGTTTGTCCCAGTGAAATTGAATTTCTCTGGAACCTATCAGTGGCAACTGTTGCTTTGCAACTTGGTGGTAGACACTCTAAATCAAGTTCTGGGAGTGGGTAAGTGAGACCTTACTCTGTTGATTTTAAGTATGTATTCCTTTCTCACTGCAATTAAACCCTGCTCTAGTCTTGACCTTGTGGAATTAAATACCTAGGGTATTTAATTGTTTTGGGTCCCTTAACCCTAAAATTTTTAATCAAGGAATATTTAGCTAAATGTCAATGTAATCAGTAAACAAAGTAATCCCTAGAGAGATTTGAGCTAGGTGTGGACTTATTGCACTTGTTGCTCTATAATGTGAAATCAGTAATCATTATAATGGGAAAGGTTATTAGTTGAATTTAATTGTCTTTGAGACTTTGGTTGTCAACTCCTAGCCCCTTAAAAAAATTATTTCATAATTTTCTAACTAAACCTAGGTGGTTCATGGTTCTCAAGTGGTTGTTTAACTGGGCATTACAACAGTCATAAGTATGGATTTTATTCAAGGACTTCCAATGTCCAAGAACAAGCATGACATTATATTGGTGGTTGTAGATAAAATCACCAAAGTAGACCATTTCATTCGGGAAATTTGAAAGATGATTTTCCAGCTTTGGTGAAGAGGTTCGCTCAAGAGTTTTTTTTGGTTGTATGGAGTACCAAAGAAAATTATATCTTATAGAGACATGTGTATGACATCGAGGTTTTATCAAACCTTACATTCTACCTTAGAACTAAATTGAATTTCATTGCTACTTATCACCCAAAGCAATAGATGGTCAAATAGAAAGGGTGAACCGGGTTCTAGAAGATATGCTTAGGATGTACTGTATGGATCAATAATAAAAATGGAAATATTACTTACCATTAGTTGAGTTTGCTTACAAAAACTCACACCATTCGACATTGGGTATGGCCCCTTTAAGGCTCTATATGGAATAAAATGTCGAACACTTATCAGTTGGGATCAAATTGAGGATAGTGTTGTTATAGGTCCTGACATGCTTAAGGACATGGAAGAGTAGGTAAAGTTGATTAGGCAATGCTTGTTTGAGGATGCAGACGGAAAACAAATTGTGTAGATAGGAAATGGATTCTAGAGAGAGTTCGTGGTGGCTAATAAATTTTTTAAATATTTAGTCAAAATAAGAGTTATGTTAAGTTTGGAAAGTATTCCAAACTAACACCTCGTTATGTTGGAACATCCGATGTTCTCGAAGTGGTTAACCCAGTGGGATATAGACTTATGTTACCTCCAACTCTATCTCGGTTGCATAATGTTTTTCATGTGTCTTCATTAAAAATATATCATTATAATGTGTCATGTGTTATTAATTGGAAATATATGCAGTAGAGAATATAGGAGTTCTTCCGGTAGAGCCCCCTACGATTGTTTGAGTTTCGCAATATTCACTTGCAAAATAGGAAGTATCTCAATGTAAGGTTCATTGGGACCAATATTCAGAAGAGAGAGCTACATGGGATGACTACGATGAAGTCCACAGAGCATACCCACATTTATTTAATTATTATTTTTCTTTGATAGTAGTAATAATCATCAGGGTGATGCTTCCTCTTAGAGAGGAAGGATGTCACATCCGGGAAATGTGCATTTATTAGTCTCGAGACATTCTCGAACATGGTGGTAGTGGCCACCATAGATACAACATATTATTACTGATTAGATTTGTTTGATTAACATTATGATGTGTTTTAGATTTAAAACATTTATTTTCTAGTAATTGAATTGACACTAGATGGATATTGGATATGGAAATTATTGTTAATGTTAATATGTTGTTTATGATCTATTTAAAGTTGATTAATTATATTGGACATATAATGCACCAGGTATTGTTGGTTGTGCATGTGCAGGTGTTCTCAGAATACAAGAAAGGGTATCATTGGGGAGAGAAGATAAGATGTGGTAATGGGTTTTGCAAGAGAGAATTGATATGTGTAAGACAATGCTCAAAAATTGGTTAAACCATAAGTCTGGTCTTAAAAACCCCTTTGTATGATTTAGTCTAGTTTCTTTGAATGTGTCACTTTTTACGATAGGGGTTGGGTAGTTGTGTTGTGACAATTAACCATGTTGTACACTCTCATAATTAAGAAGCGTAGTGTCATTTGTGCTTTATGATGGTCGGACTATTGTCGATATGCGACAATAGTACGCTTATGATTTTGAGATAATTGTTCGTATCACCTATGTGATTAAAAAATCGAATTAACAAGTATAATATAAGGTGAAACATAAGTTAGGAAATTAATAAAATTATGATATAAAGGGGAACATAAAGTAAGTAATTAACAAATTAATGGAGTTAAAATAATAAATAAAATACAATAAAATAATCTACGTGCAAGAGAGAAAGTAAAAGAGAGGTGATGATTAAATATTTCAAAAAATCAATAACTAAATTAACTCCTCATTCCATGGCTACATGGGAAAGAAATATAAGAGTTTTAAATAAAAATAAAAGCTTGGTTGCTTATGCACATTGGGACGTGAGTTTTGGAGAAGATTAAATGGCATGTGAGTTAAGTTAACAAATTAATTATTAATGAAACTATGGTTTAAACTCCAAAATCTACAGGGAGAGTAGAAAGTATGGTTATTATAATGCATTTCCAGATTTAAAACAAACACAACATTGAACTAGAGCTTAGGTAATGTTAAAAATAGAAAAGGAGAGTTTATTGGGGGCAATAGGGCAGCTTGTTTTGTAAATCATGGAGGAGAGGAGGAAGAAGTCAAAAACAGATTTAATAGACTACATGGTATGAAAGGGAAAGTTTGTTGTGTAATGCTAGGGAGAAAATGATAGAAGCTCAAGAAATCATAAACCATACAATTTTAGCAAGGAGGTGAACAAGAGGTGCCATCATGAGCAGGAATAAACAACCTCAACAAAGGGAATTAAAAACAAGGAATTTTACATGATATTACAGGTTCATTCTTTTCTTGTCTAAATAAAAATATGATATTAGTTTATTTTCCAAATCATTAAGCATAAGACTTGAATGTTTGAGTTTAATTCAAGATATGATAATATTGTTTTAAACCATACATGGTAAGTATAAATATGGATTTTATATAAAATAAATAAATATGTTTTTGAACCAGTACATTAGTCTTTCAATGCCAAGGTTGAGGGTTCATAACCCACAAACCATACTTCTCCACCTACAAATAAAAACATGTCAATGAAAGAAACATATTAGAAAGGGAGAAAATTATTGTATTTAAATATAAAATAAAATATAGGATATGCAACTTGAAAAGGAGACATAATAAATTGGGTTTTAAAAAAGTAGAAATTTTGGATTGATTAGTTATGTAAACAAAAAGATACTAATTAGGCATGCCTTAATAATATTATTATGGTGTATAAAAGATTACTAACACGGATATACTATCTGTAGATTTGAAAAATTACATTTAATATACCTAGATTTTGTATAGATAGATGTAAAAATGCATGAATGTTTTCATGATAAAGATATATTATGGACACCATTAATGTCATTAAAAACCTATAGGAATAGGTTTTCCAGTATCCTATAGGATTAGGAAACCACGTTGTTCATAATGAAGGTGGATCTATCTCGATATGTTTATTAGACATTTTTTATTGTCTAGTTATATTTGTGTTGTTATTTTGTTCATGACAAGTAGTTATGTTGTTGTTTTGTTCCTATCATCTATGATCAACTCTATCGTCTCCCCAGATTTCGGCAGCCTCAATATACGGTACACATCCTCTAAAGTGACCTGCCATCTCCCAATCCTAAAGTAAAATGTGTTAGTCTCGCACATCCCATCCGTTAATCGGCCCAATCATCAAACCAACATCCCTAGGTATCTTTTGGTAGTGTCGAAATCCACCCAACCCTACTACTTCTAAGTGTGGTCACACTCTGTGTTAGTAAAATCACATCTAATATGATCATACATCGTTGAACTCGTCTCTGAGATACAGTGTGTCTCTAACCTACAAAACCCATCAGCAAGGTAGTCATTAACATCTCAAAGATAGATCCTTTATCATCTATAATAAAAAAATTCACATCTAATGTCCGGTCGACACCGACCCAATCCCGATCAACGTCATCTAACCTTGGTCATCCGCTTTAAGGACCAAATGACGGTGACCATGTCCATCATCGGTGACTACCCTTGGCGCCAACCCCAAAATTTGAAAAATGATAAAAATAAAATTAAAAATAATTAAATAACTTAAAAACTAAGCTAGGGTTTAGGCGCTTACCATCCACTGAGTCCTCAGTGCTTCCTCGCCGCTCCTTCGGCCTCCATCTCACTCAAAATCTCAAATCTCTCTTTCAATCAGAGCTCTCGATCATCAATTCACACAAAGGTAAATGAGCTCGTCTGGCCGCCTCCGCCACTTATATAGGTCACTGACCCGGCCATCATCGATTGGATCTAGTCACCATAATCCTAACCCTACTGTCGTCATCGACCCAACCCTAAATATTTTCTCTTTTTCCTATTTCACCCAACCTCTCTTCCAAATTATCTTTTGACTTATGTGTTATTCATAACATACTCTTATTTTTCCCCGACTTATCCTAACCTCATCACACATCCTTAATCGGATCCAAAAATCCGCATTGCGATCATCTTCATGACCCTCTTAGGGCAAATATTTTATCCTAAGCCCATCATTGTGGCCATCTTTTCTCTTCGTTATACCAAGATGCATATTTTTCGATTCCTCATAAATGAAGGAAATCGCACCAATTTTTTTCCTGCATTTTGTTAGGACAATTTTCCCGACCATCTTCACATTTATTTGCTCATATTTTGATGTCTGCGTTTGACCTATTGGTCCTACGGATTGACACATCCATCCGATTGGACTCCCATTGAAATCCCTCCATGTTGTCATGGTTTTTTCCAACTCAAAAATACATAGGAAATTTCCATCGTCTCCATTGAGCACATACTTTATTCCCTACCGAGGTGATTCCAAAATCACCCCCATATTTCATTTTGTTTTTTATCTTTCTCGCTTAGGGCATCTTATCTCATCTTCTCTCTTTTTCTCATCATTTCCGCCCTTTCTTATCTCTTCATCTATCTCTTTCAAACTTGTGATTGATTCTTCTTCATATCATCAATCCCTAGTTTGAGGGGGAAAACCTCAACTATCATCATCTTCTATCACTTCTGTTTTTATCTCATGGCTTGCCCAACGCAAACAATTCGATAAAAGGGGCATATGTAGACACCAATTTTTGTATCCCCTATCCTTCACCCCGTGTCTACCCCCTTTGTCGTCACTTTTCTACATACATACCTCTCTTCCCACTTAAATTCCCCTTTCCCTCCTAAATTCAATTTATCCCTTTTATTATTATTCCCATCCTTAATCCCATCCTAATCATGTCCTTAATTTATCATCCCTAATCATCCTTAATTAATCCTAAATCCCCATCTAATCCATTTATTCTCCCTAAATGTCCCTTTTGTCCTCCATAGGCCTTCATTTAATAATTTTATCTTCCCTTTGCCTTTATTTAATGTTTTCCACCTTTCACCTACCCTTTTATCTCCCCTAAGAAACCCTAGCTCGTCCTTATCACCCAAAACCCTAATCTTCCCTCTTTAGGCCCATTTTACCTCAAGTTGGGCATCATCCCAATGCCCAAATCAATGATCTCACTGCAATCATCGACGACCTATTTGGGTCTTCGGCGACCCTATAAATATGCCCATACCCCTCCTTCTTCCAGGATGTAATTTTGGAGACTTTGATCTTTCTTGTGATCTTGCCTTCATTTCTTGCTCTTCTTTACAGTTGTTATCACCATCTTGAAGCTATTTTTAGAGATCTTGTACTTCACCCTTGGAGATTTGAAGTCCTCTCTCTCTCTCTCTCTCTCTCTCTCTTGCATGCTTGGATCCACCATTTCCATTCCATCACTTTTTCTCATCAATTTTTTTTTCAAGTTCATTAGTCATCCCTGAGCCATATTTCTACATTTTCTTATCTTCACTCCCCTCTCGCAAATCATTGTTTTCACCCATCATTTACCATCAAACCCTAGACAACTTCTAGTTTTCGTCGATCCTATCCATTTTTGTCAACCTAACTCTCATTTGTTTGGATTTTCATCTTCCATTATCCCGATCATCCGTTTCGATCTTGTTGCATTTCACTTTATCTTCAATCTTTCTATTCTACACACCTACAGCCTTCCGATCCCAACTTTTCCAAATCCAATCATTGCCAATCGGGTTGAGTCACCGTCAACCATGTCAAGCAATTCTTATTTTTCTTCAATTTTCTTACATCCTTTATGTTCTCATTAGATCTAGTCTTTCTCACAAATTACTCAACATCATTCCGAGTTCAAATTAGCTCCATATCGGGCTTCAGTAAAGTCTTCCAAGTTTGTTTTTCTACATTTTCCTTCCACATTGTCCCAGCCACCTTCGATTGTACTGTAGTCTTAGATCGACATTGACCCACCCATGTTTGATTTGGTTTTCATTTACTTAGATCAGATTTGCATTTTATTTTATTTGTTGCATTTTAGCTTTCTATTTTATCTCAGATTTTGTTGCATCATATCAGATCCATCATTAATTTATCTTATCAAAAAGTGGGTTGACATCCATCCTAGGAATTTTTCACTTCTTGGGACCGGCCTTGTCGGGAAACCCACCATCTAATCTACCAACTTTTCCGTTGAGTTCCCCTTTGTTGTGCAAGTAATCAATCTCACCGCGATGAGGCTCTCTCTTTACGCCCGTATCCATCGTCATCTCATCTAGAGGTACCTTAAACCCTCTCATATTGGAGTTGTTTTTTTCTTTATTACCATTTCACTAATCTGAAACAAGAATGAGAAGATCAATTCAATACGGCATCGTTAGGGCTATGGTGATTCTTCCCCCCTCATCCTCAAACTCACACACAATTACATATATCATTTTCATCCTACAACTAGCAGTAAAGAAGGAATAAATCTTCTACTATTAGCTATCATCTTATTCCCATTGTTATTATTCATTATACACACCACATACATCTATTGCTATTCATTACATATATTCTACACTTCATTACCATTTCACTATACAATCCTATTTTCACACATTACTCATTTATTCATTCCAAATAAAAACAACCATCTATGCATTGCATATCAAATTTTACAAAAACACAATACAATCATCACATCATACATCAATTAACATCAACATAACACGGTGCTACCAATAATCCATCTATATCTACATCTCATAAAAAATCATAGTTTCAAAATACGATCATTGGGGGGTAAGCTCCCATGTATCACTACATACATAAACATCATATATCATCCTCACTATCATTATACACAACCGCGGAGCTCTAGAACTAGATGCTTCACCACTCAATCTACGTCGTTAGTCACAACCTCTATATCTCTCCACCTACCTCCATAAGTAAGGCCACCTCGACCAAATGCTCCACGAATCGGCCTCAGAACTCCACATATTTCATAAATACATCCCGAGTCGGGCCCCTCCCCTACGACCTCCCTACCTTGTTGAGTCTCCACACGTGTAACGTCTTGATTTTTAGAAGCTACTATGATAACCTCTTTTCGTGATGTTGTAACTGTGGAAATGAGGATAATTATGTTAAGATATATCTTTTAATCTTAAAAAGAATGTGTTACTGATCTGAACCCTTGCTTACTGTAACTTGTTTACTTGGGACGGAGGTCATTATAACTTGTGTTTTGCAAAGTGCGAAACAACAAACTTGCTTTTGTATTTGATGAACTCATATTGTTGTTGACAAGCACACCTTGAATCAATTCCATTGATCCAAGGTATGTTGTGGCCTTCTTTGTGATCACTTTGTCGATTTACTTTCTAATTAGAACGAAGTCTGGAACCAGACTGAAGGTCGTTATAAATTTTACAGAACCTAGTTACAGGTATAATTATTCGGCACCATGTTTCCAATGGAAAGGTTCGATTTCTGAACTACATAGTAACACTGAAGAGCGTAAGCGTAAGGTAAGAGTAAGAGTTTGATACAAGTGCACAAGGTATAGATATGCGTGTTGGATGGAACGTCCTGCATTATACTAGTTATGAACGTAAGTCGGTAAAACTTATTTGGAACCTATTAAGTAAAATACTATGGGGTTAAATTCTAACCTATGACCTAATAACTATCCTAGGAGGATTTTATAAATTAAATGGGATGTAAATTTTTGCAAATCCTAATGACTTGTGACCTAGGTGAATACCTAACTATGGACAATATAACCTAAACTAATGTTAACCCTAAAAGGGGACTTGTGGATACATGCTGATAAAAGGATAAGAAGGGAAGGTTTGAAATTTAATAAAGGACATTAAATGATGTCCTTGAAGTTTTAAACGCCAAGTTTGGCGGGAACATGGGAAGTTGGAGATATCCAACTAGCAATGTAGCTAAGAAGGAAATTACATGCAAATATTTAAAAGGTGGAACTCGCCAAACCTGAGTCGGTGGTGGCGTGGAGATAGAGGAAAAAGCAATGCATTCAATGCATTTATTGATCTCGGTCTTGGTGACCAGCTCACCTTGGAAAGGGGAAAGAGGAATTTTGGTGGTTATTGTTGTTCATTCGGGTTTTGAGTTTTGCTCTGCATTTCTTTTATGGTTCTTTCGAACCTGCAACTATTCTGGTCATTGTTGTTGTTGTTTTGATTACCCATGGTTGTTTTTGAGCCTGTGGAAGTAAGGAGATCGTTGGGGAAACCTTGTTGTTTGTCACCGTGGAAAATAATAGCTCCTGAGGGCATGGACATGGTTTTCTTCAAGCAACAAGAAGTTTTACAGGCATGTTGAGCTCTTCTCTTTAAACCATTTTGCTCTTTGTTAAGCGTCTTCATTAAAAGAACTCTGCTCTTTTATTGGATGTTTTTGTAAATGAAAATGTTGATATGTTTGATGAGATTTCTGGGTTGAGTTGTCTTTTGGAGATAAATACGATTTGGGTGTTTTCTTTACTAGGAGGGTAAATGAAATGAAATCTATCCTTGCTGTTTGAATTTTTTTGAAGTAATGGGTATTCGGTTTTATCTTCCATTATGGGTTTGATTTGATGGAAGTAACAGTGATGTGTAGATTGTTTTCTGAGTTCTATGCGTGTAAATGGTTTTGGAAAAAGAGAATGCTTGATGGAACTATTTGTGTGAGTTATTTTTCTGGTCAGTATTATACAGTGCATAGAATACAAATTCTTTTGGGGACAACGAATTTATTTCATCATCTTACCCTTGCGTGATTTAAAATGATTCAATGTCTCCTTATTTGGTTTGAAATCATGAATGATTTTTAGGAATGATTTACTTAAATCTGGAATAGAGTATCTGGTTATCTGTTGGATGGAATAGAGCTTATCATTTTATTCTTCTTTGAATTCGATGATGAAATTATATATATATATATATATATAATATATATATCTAAACTTCTTCGTTGTTTCATTAAAACTGAACTGAAGTTGATTTCTTACTCTGGTGTTTGAAAAACGATTCCTTTTATTATTATGATAAAATCATGATTTTGTTGTTTGTTGTACATTCTTGCTTGTTTCAGACCTAGCTGGAATGTTCGTTTTTGGTGAATAATTATGGTTATATAGCTTGTTGTACATTCTTGCTTGTTTCAGACCTAGCTGGAAATGTTCGTTTTGGTGAATAATTATTGAAAATGATTTTAATTGAAAGATTCATTTGTTTTTTATACTTGTGGAATCAGATGCAAATGAACTCTGGTATGCTTCCTTGAATGGTGGTTAGTAAGTTTTAAACACTGAAATAGACTTGTTAGAAGAAATTATCCTATGGGTACAGATCGGCTCTAATTAGTTGATAATCGGCTAAGCAATGAGAAGAGATAATATGAATCTTCTTCTTTCATTCGATTATTGGTTTTAATTGTTCTCTCTCCTTGACTGTTATCGTTGATTGTTATCACTTCTTGTTCAAATCATCCTATTCGGTTGTGATGAAAGGAAAGAGAATATTGAGTGGGTAATCAGAAGTAATAATTATTTTCTTCTCTTATCCAATTGAAATTCTATTATTTGATATTGAATGAATTTCCTACTGCCTTCGGCATAAGCGACTACATTTTAACTACTGTTTTTCTTCTTTTCTAAATTGAAAGAAGTACTATGTTGTTTGTTGAATTCTGGGAAGTTAAATAGATTGTTGCTGTGACGTAAGGTTTCTTTTCACTTTGTATTTGATATAGTTGAAGTCCAGTGGATGACCTGAAGGTAAGAAAGTTCTATCTTAATTTAAAAATCGACTCAGTATATGGAATTCATTCTTGATGATGAAATGGGTTGGACAATGCATGCAATCGAACAACAATCTATAAATCATTTCATATAGTTGTCTTAATACGTGATTGTTTAGAGAAAATACTCCTTTTAGTATTATCTAAGTTTGGAATGAACTCTTTTCTTTTCATTAAAAACAACTATGAGAATGGTGAAATATACATCATGATAGGTTAGCCAATATAGAAATTGGTATGCTGATATTTATTATTACTGTTTAAAATGAAACTATTTATTGAAATCAGGTTGTTAGAATTGTTCAACCTTATTGGTGCGTAACTATTACGTGATGTTTATCTCTATTAGGAGACGTTTCATAAAAGCAGAGTTCTTTTATTGAGACAGTTAATTAAGAGCACCTCATTTTAATGATAAGTGCTTAATATGCTCAGTTCGATGAACTGACCCGTGCAAGTTAATTTTGCAGATGGATTCCGTGAGTAAAAATGAAGATATGTTGTTTTATGATGCTTCTTCTGATTAACTAAGGGATGGATCTTTTCTGAGATTTTATTATTCTTCTACGAGGAAATGGAAAAAGAAAAAGTTGTATTCTTCTTTCTTTACGAGTTGTTAATGTTGTTTGGCATGAATGAAGTCCGGTAGTATGGACTTGTATATTGTATGAATTTTAATCTAGAGTAAAGAGTAAAAGAAGAAGGTGTGTTATTTTAATGGTTGTACCACCTTGGAACTATTTGAATAAGATTGAGAATATAATTTTATTCATTGAATTTGGATTTATTCAAATGATGGTTGATAGATTTTAAAGGGACATAATATCTATTCTTTACTTGAATACAACTTTTAAGTTGGAATGGGCAATTAATTAATACTTGGGTCAATATGGATTTAAAATTGACATTAGTAAAGAGTAAAGTGAATACGAACTCTTAAATGAATCACATTCGGAAATAGAATATAAACTAATTGATATTAGTAAAGAGACAATTGAACTCTGTATTCTGATTTCGTTAATATCCTTGGGAGGTTTTGATCAAAGGATATTCGATATGAGGAACCATACCTCTCATATCAAACCTTAACTGAAGTAAGGTTATAGTGAATAAATGAATACATTCATTTGGAATTAGGCCTCATTTAAATGACATCTAATGAGATGGAATTCTGAATTTAAATTCGGTTGTGAATAAAACTTGGTTAAGTTTAGTAAGTTGATCTTACTACGTTAAGTTGTAGTGGACTATTAGTTTGAAGCTTAAATTAAAGAACTAAGATGGAAATATGCAATCCTTTGGTAAGAAGGAGTAAATGTATATTAAGCTATAAGACAATTTAAGTTCTTCTTAGCTATGCAACTGTAATGAACAGTGAGGTTAGAGGATCAACACGGTTGCTGAAACTTATTCTTAAAATACTAAGGATAAGAATCTAATCATACTTCTAGCTGGATGTGTATCCCTTGATGGGAGGATTCGTAGGACATTGGCACACGCCAACTACAATCTGGTGTCTTCATGAAGGCGGGGCCTTCATGATGACACAATGTTGCAGCTGACATGTTACAATGCCCTTCCGAATCGAATCATCAAAGTTTACATAAGCTTGGACCAAGTTAGGAATGTGACCTTGTATATGGAGTGACTCAGGAAGATTAAAGGTAACTAGACACACGCAGTTGACTAGGGTCGACAAGGTATGTCTGCATACCTTTAGTCACCACGAGTGCCTCCCTATACTCTTTCATATTGCTATCTTGGGTTAAAGTTTAACCTTGGACGAGAGGACTGACAAAGATCAGAAAAGACCATTCTAGATAACAAACGAAGTGAGGTGAAGGACGTATTCCATTGATGTGTGTAACATCTAGGAATATGATCATGCAAAGCATGTGAAAATCTTTGGCCAAAGTATCGCAAGCTGCTGGTTGCGTTGTCCTAATCACCTAGTTTAAGAAGTAGGATTTCAGATGAATATCGGTAACAAATATTCAGATAGGCCTCTTAAATGGAACACTTCGATAACCGAAAATGGTAAAGAGAACCAAGTATACTTAGTATACAATGCATGGATTAACATGAAGGATCGGTAAGTAGCCGAGTCATGAAATGAGAGATCGTTGAAACTCCGAGCCATAAAATGGGAGATCGGTAGTTCTTCGAGTCATTACAACAGATATGGTATCTATTATATGATTGAATGGCATTGAATGTGTGTTCCATATTATAAAAAAATGTGAACAGAGAACATTGGTTTTAAAAGTATTGTGTGTTCTAAATTACATTAATTGGACAGAGAACAATTATTAAAACTTGGTCGTGTGTTTTGAATTACATAATTTAGAACAGAGAACGTTATATATATAAAATAAAAAAATTCCCCTGTTCTAATGTCTTAAAATGGGAATGTTACAACACGAGCCTCATCACACTCACTCAATAGTACAATACATGTGGTTGCCACTATCACCACTGGCTTAAACAAATAGGCATGCTCACCCACAATAGCATCCACTTGCTCTAACATCCCACATCCTATGAGCACATCTGGAGGCACATTTTGTGTCAATGTGTGGATCGATGAATCAATGATCAATGACCAATAAGCATCACCTGCAACCATCCAAGCACCACATTAGTTGCATACACGTGTACACATATATAAAAATTAAGTAGCAATCAATGGACACTACCAAACAATACTTACACTTAACTAGTGTTGTTACTAGGCCATCTCCATTAGGGACAGTGCTTACCCTTTCGCTCCTCCAACCGACAGTCCACCCGCCGCATCTACGACAACTGGAAATAATAACACCCATTGATGTGTTGTCCACCACTCATTATAGGCTTGGGTACACCCCACATCCACCTATATCGGCTTTATGGCTACATCTACCTCATCTGGGCTGGGGTACACTATCTCGTGCTTCGTAGGTCTTGGCCTCGCTCTTGGCCACCTGGCACTCTCATAGGTCTCACTCATACATACGGCATGGGGCACATCCTAAACCATACCAAACCGCCTCGATACTCTCTTTGTCAAAAATATCTCGCCACTCTTGGAAATTAGTTTGCACAACCACATGGTGCATCGAATGCACCACAACTCTACTCCATCCTCTAGCCATCCACCATAGTTTCTATATGGCCTCCATATGATGCCCCCGGTCCCATCCGATCAAGAATCGACCTATAAGTGGTCGTATCTAGTCTCTAGCTTCGTGTTCCTACCCATCTCGCTACAAATATATCGGGTCTCGACCAATCAACACATGCCCCACTGAGTGGCCTCAATATCGCAATATGCTCATATGCCCATACATGTAACAATGTGGTGGCTCCTAGTCCACCCCCATGGTCCTCATGTGTGAATTTGTATAGATATCTGTATAAATGAGCCAACACACATTGCACCCATGCAAATCTAGTCCCATGTTCCTCTACGCACTAACACATATCACACATCTTATACAAGATGCCCACTCCACCACCCTCTATTGCCACTGATGAAGCTATAATCACTGCAATTACAGAACACCTAATCTAAAAATGGTATCTAAACTAATATGGGTCTCTATCTACACCTGTGTATCAGTAAAATATCGTCTAACTACTCTCATTTACCTTTGAGCATCCACTACAGCCATCACCTGGACTGTCTCGCCCACAACTAGTAGTTGCAATATACGATGTACATCCTCTGGGGTCATTGTCATCTCCCAAAGTAGAAACCAAAAGTTTATGTATCAACTAACCACCTCTCATATAATGATGTCACCATAGGCATATTATGTGGAACCTCCCCAATCTCACTATGTGTCATAGGCCGACACGATCTAGTATGTCCCACTCAACATTAAATAACCTCGAGCCAATAATGTACTCAAATACCGACCCTTACTAATTCCCTCAAATGTATGTCTCTCTACGCAAACACCAACAAAATTCAGACATTAGTACTTCATACAGATTCAAAACAAGCTACTCACAATCCACAAATTACTCAACATACTAATATTTCATAATACACTATCACAACCCTCTCTCTGGATGGCTAGCGCTCAGAGCAGTGTCGCGGATGCCTAGAAACATATTACTAACACTGAATCGGGTGTTGGAATTCCAAAGGACGTCAACACCTAGCCACCCCGCTGCCAAAGTCGAAACACACAAAAACATAAAATTTCAAATTTTACAAAAATTGACAAATTCAAGCAAAATTCTCCACATTTTTCAAAAATAACCTTACTCACCAAATCATCGATCTTCGCAAATTTAGGGCCTCCACTACTCTCTCGAACCTCGTCAACCTCACTTCCCTAACCTGCGGCATCCTCACAAGCTCAGAGCTCCAATTATCACTCAATCACGATGCAAATGAAATTACTATTCACTTTTACTATTACTATATATAGCAATTTTCAATTTTCCATTGACTATAGTTACCATTTGCACTCATTCTTCTAACTAATACACGACATACGGTTTTACTCATATCTTGAGCTTCGTTACTCTGTTTTCCTCCCGTTTGTGCCTTTTGGGTCAAAATCTCTCCTACCACCGTATTGTACACATTCCACAAAGTTACATTCCACTTTGGCACATATATTACTCAACATACATGCGATCTTGCAACATCTTCTATACTACATCTTGTTCACTATTACATCGTTTCACCTCTACTTTCAGCTCAATGCTCATTATTTTTCACCCTCACTGTTTCGCTGAAAGGGGGTCATACAATCGGGATCACCCTACGATCCTCCGAGGATACTATACAACTAATTGACACTCTCGATACATCATTATCAAAAAAATTCTTTCACACTATTCAAACAAAGGAATAAATTAATCTATTCAAATGTTTTCTATCTATTCCCCTAATGACCTAATCTAGGGGCAACAAAAACCTCTTCACGAGTAATCTATCGTATACACTCAATCTCAAAGCAATCTTACACTATTTCAATCAAATCAATTGATCGGTACAACATAACATCACTTCATTATCTCTCATAGATGACCTAACTTGGGAGTTACATCACTTTATTATCTTTCCTAGATGACCTAACATGTGAATCACTTTGCATCACTTCTAGATGACCTAACATGGAAGCCAACTAGCACTATACAAATCGCGACACCCGTGGGAGTGGGGGTAATGAGACATCATTGTCTTTCCTATACTTCTCTTATATGGGTTATTCAACACGGAACTAAATTGGGTCTATATCTGTGTGTAGTGGTTGGACATTTTGGGGACATAGTCATAGATGGAGGATAAAACTAGATCTCTCTCCCCAACACTCTTCCTCTAGCAGCAGCAAGATGCCCAAATCCTCCCTGGATCAAAATTTGTGAAATTGGGTTGGGAATTGATCACTCCCTACCCCTTCAAATCTCCATTAGAAACAATTCAAAATCTCCAAATTCTTCAAATCAAGTCATCAATTTCTCCAAGTGCTCCTTACAATGGTTCACTGTCTCTATTTACACCACATGGATTGACATGTTGATCCATGGTTCACCACACTATATGTTCTTATATTTTCGCGTGCACTTCTGCAACATGGCTTCTCCAGGACTTCTCATAGGTATGTTCCTTACTTCCTTTACACTACTTGAATTTCATTCAAATAACATAAAGGGGGAAAATGTAGACACAAAATCACACACATATTACTATTTTACTATACCACCAAGTATGTTGTTATATACATGGATCTCAAGTAAGAAAAGTATTCACTGGTGACACACTCCCTAGTCCATCTACTTGTTTTGGTTGTTTTTATTGTCTTTCTCTCTCACATCTGTCACTTATGTACCCTGGGTTTTGGTTAGGTCACAGGATCCTGTCTGCATAGTATTCTCAAATTTGGCATCGCTATCCTAGGATGCCAGCGCCTGTGTGCTCCTGTCCACCCTAGGCACTCCTGTCCTCGTTGTTCTTGTTCACATTTTTGACATTTGTGGTTGGCCTTTTCAGTTTTCTTACTCCTATCCTAAGGTCCTAGTCAAAGCATGTCGTGTCAATAGTGTCAAAATTCAAACAAGAGATCCCTGTATATACACAACATACATACCATTATAGGGGCGAGCAATTCTAAAGGGCAAACAAATGTACATACTATAAAAGGGACTACATTTTTGGGCTGCTTACTCTACATACACTACATGGGAAGGGGAAGTTTTAAATTCCATCACACACATTTGCATTTTATCTAGCTTTGGCCCATTATCTTGGTTTTCATTGGTGCGAGGGCAACCTAAGGACTATTTCACACACAAGCACACAAAAGTACATGGAATCTAGAATGTAGTGTAATGCTTGGTCATAAGTTCATACTTCGGATGACCGCCGGGGTGAATTTGACTTCACATATTGCATTTTTCATTCCAATTTGATGTTTTTGTGAGCTTGTGCATGTAATTAGGGTTTGTGTTTGCAGTTACAAGTACCTTAGTGATCCAAGTCCGAATATCAAAGCGATCAACAAGAAGTGATAACAAAAACCTAGAAACACAATAAAAATCATATTCCAACCCTCTACACAACCACATGCATCTACAAAAGGTCTTGACGCCCAAGACGCCTCGCCTCAGCCTGTGCACCCATGTCTAGCTCTATTTCAGGTTCCATAATTGATATCAAACATTCCTAACACTCTGCCCAACCTATTCATCAGTTGCTCCAGTTTAGATTTGCTTCGGGAGAAGCATAAATCAAATAAGTGTCGTATCTCTCTTATTTGCTTACACGATTGCGTCTTCATAAGTGCCTAACATTTGTATTATGTTGTATTTTATTATAGTAGTGAGTCGAAATTAGATTTAATATTTAGATTTTATTAAATCAATAACCATGCCCATTTTCCTTCCCTTTTGTTGCCTTCATTATCTTTGATTCTTTCCTTCTCTCTTCTTGTCATGGGTGTAGAATTGTGAATGAATGAATGAAAGATTTTAATGACGTCCACGAGACCAAACAATCTATGGGACCAAAGCCACAACCCTAAGATATTTTCATACTTCTTTCAATATCGGACCTCCTACAATGGATCTTGATAAGAAAACTAGTAGTCTTGTTAAGCCTTACTTCTTCAAATAACTTGCTCAGGTTGTCCACTTTCAGGTTGCTTTCGTACTAGATATAAATATCATCATAAGCTGTACATTCCATGATGAAGTGTCATTTCATCTCCACCACCCCCTTACTACAAAAAAAGACAGAGTTCTCCTCTCCCAATCCTCCTTAGGAATAATCCATCTACTAGTCTCACACCAAAGATGATGTGATCCAATCCTCAGCTGTGTAACTAACATCCTTGCTTTTCCCTTGATGGTCACACCTAGATATGTTTTTCATCATGTTCCTGAGGAGGAATTAAATTCTTTGATGTAATGAGATTTCTTTTGGCCAATCTGCCCTATCCACATGACAATCCTAAATTTTCTATCACAAAAGATTTTATTTCCTCATTAGTGTTAGGACACTCTTACAAGTTGATGCCCCATTTTCTCATCCACTTGTTGTTCGCTTCATCCAAGTTTTCTTCCTACATCCTAATTTCTCCTCCACAACTGTTTTGGGCCAGCGATGGTTATCCATGCTTTCAAACCTTTTTCACATAGCTTAACATCTGAGTTATTGTCGATGCCTCCATTGGAAACATCCCTACTTCAGCTAGTAAAATCTCGTATGGGACCGTTGTTTTGACTTTGAGGGTGCTTGTGATTAGATGCTTTTGGATTCTTTCCAACTACCTCCATCCGTGATTAGACATGCTACTTCCCCAAACCTCACAACCATATAGGGAAACCAATGTGACCAACAAGCCAAAAAGGGTTTTCTTGGTTTTCCAATCCCATAGCTCAACTTTCCTACACCTATTTTGAAGTAAGTAAGACACTTTCCAACCTCCCTGTATCCTTTTCGCTCTACACATCTCCCAACTGAGTTTGTTGTGAAAATCAATCCCAAGGTATTTGTACTCTTTCACTATTTCCAACGAGCTCCCTTCAAAAAGAAAGTTAACTTGAGTCTCTTTCTTTTTTAGTGAAAAAATTATGACTTTGGTCTTGTTGATGTTCACTTGCATCCCGACTTCTTGGCAAAACAGTTCTAAGACTTTCAACTGTTCCATCAACCCATGAGCTGTTTTTGAAATTAGGACAAGATCGTTGGCATATAAGAGTAACTTCACCACATAGCCCGCCAACTAGATACCCCCCATCGGTTTTACTTAACCATCCTTCAAGTTTGTCAATGTATAAACCAAACAAAGTGGGGAAAGAGGGCAACCTTGCTTGACACCAATGTCGCTACCAAAACATTTGGACATACCCTCTTTAGTTTTGATTTTAGCTTTGACCTGCTCATATAATCTATGCACTGTTGCTCTATACTCATCGGAATACCAAGTTCTTCCATCTTGTTCCAAAGTTTGTCTCTGGGCACCATGTCAAAGGCTTTTTTAAAATCCACAAAGCAACAGAAAGCTTCCTCTCCTCAAGTGTCCCATATCTTTTCAATCAAGTGTCTAAGGGTGATACAATGGTCAATGGTCGAGTGCCTTGGCCTAAAGCCTACCTGCCCTTTTGCTCTTTTACCCTCTCTTTTGGCCCAACTACTGATTTTGTGTTCTATCATGCTCCCAAAAAGTTTACTTAGAAGAGGATTTACCATAATAGTGTGGTAATTGGATGGATTATTGATATCACCACTTTTATAGAGAGGAATAATGACATTAGTCATCCATTCCGTAGGGAAGCCACCCTGGGTGATGTCATTGAACATTCTTTTGATGTGTGGAGCAAGGGCCTCAACTCCCCATTTTAAAAATTCAGCATGCAGCCCATCTATGTCTTGTGCTTTACCACTTGCCAAGTTCTTTATGCCATGTTTGATATCTTCCACTGAGAAGAGCTCGGTGATGTGCTAATTATGGGAGGAGTGTCCTTCTGTTGGGGCTGCTCATAGAGGAGCCTCACATACTCTAACCAATGGGCATCCGTGATATTATTCTCTGTGTTTTTTCTTTTCTTTGTAACTCCTTCCAAAAGCCTTTGGGATTGTGTTTTCCGAGGAAAATTAATTCTTTCCTTCTTGTGTTCACATAACTTTATTTTTGGATTGCACCAATTTCTCATAGTTCTTGTTTTCTTTGTTCATCCCACTTTCTTTCAAGAATCTTTTGGCAACCTTACACTCTTTTTCATACCATGAGGTTCGTCGGGAAAGTATTTGCCTCTCCCTTCCTAGGCTAAGATATTTTGCAAGCACTTAATGCCTTGTGAATTAAAGGGATCAACAAATTACTGGAAACACAACCACTTGCCTCCTTGGTTACCCTATTTTTGTGTTATTCCTTATCACCTGGAGGTGTTGTTCAAGGGTCTGTAGTAAAGATTTCCTAATTTTTATGGTTAAAGACGTTTTTACCTTGAGTTGAGTCTTCTTTTGCATGTGGTAGACATGCTTGCATTGTTGTTTATTTGATAGAGTACCAAGTTTGACGAGGAGAAGTTTATGATCAGATTTTATCTCGATAGGGCAGTCCCTAATTTCAAACTTCGACATCCTAGAGATAGATCCCTGGGAGCAAATTACATAGTCCACTACACTTTAACCATTGTATGTTTTGCACATAATATTTCCTGAGTTTGACCATGCTCTCATGCCATTACAAATAACCATGTCGTATAAGCTACATAATCCTAATAGCTCTACCTCAAAGTGTGTCATCCCTCCATTGCCATCTTGGGATGTTCTTTCCCAACGCTGACCCTCTCCTTCTTCCAACCATAATAGATTGTCATCTTCTCCTTCATCATTACCCAACTGGAGAGATTGATTGTTTGTTGTCCTCACATTAAAGTCACCCATCAAAACTATTTGTCTTTTTTTAGTGAAGCATATGAGTCTTCATCATCTAATTTTCTCCTCTTGTAAGTCTTTGAGCTCTTCAATGCAAAGTAACAAGCAACCAATCTGATTGTTACCTCATTATCAAATATTTTCAGCCATATGTATTGCTTATTTGGATCCTCTTTTTCAACTTTCACGGTTTCGTGCCATATTTCCTTGATTAGCATTGTGACTCCCCCATGCCCTTTACTTGTTTCAATCCCCTCATTCCAAACTGAGATTTTCCTATATCCTTCAAAGTCTGGGACTTTGCAACCCTCATGCTCATGCATTTCCATAAGAATGATAATATCTTTTCGCTTTCTGCTATGGGTCCCACTGGGCCTCTTCTACATGGTAACCCCTACAATTCCAACTTACAATGTGTATGAACTCCTCGGGGCCCCGATTCCCTATTTCTTGCTTGCCCTCGTCGATCACTGATTTGGGCTTTCCCATTCTTCAACCATGCCCACTTTCCCGCAACTCTTGCCTCTATCACTTTCTCCCATTCCTCCTTTCTCTCTTCATGTTGAGCAAATGTGATGTCATCATCTAGGTATATGTGTGCGCCAAAGAGAGAAAAATAAAATAAAATTTCGGCCTCATAAGCTAAAATTCCGATGATATCCATATCCCATTCCCCATTTCCCCGTGGCCCAGCACCGGCGATAATTTACCGGCTTTTGCTTGGCTGTAGAAAGACGAGCTGTAATATCATCCGCTTCACAAGTAACCCTCTTCACACCAACACCACGAAATATCCCCACATTTAAATTCCTTTGTTCGTCACACATGCTATATCCCAGAAACGTCTTCGTTGCAGAAGGGAAACTAATTTTGAAAGAAGATGACTTAAGGTATAATTAATTTTCTCTTGAATTTTTTTGAGACTTAGATTTTTTTGTACAAGGTTGATCGGCATTTGTGAAAAGCGAAAAATTAAAGCTTCAGAGTAAAATTTTAGCTCGTTTGCAGAATTAAAAATCAGAAGTTATTGCAGGGCTCTAGAAAGTGAAGTAGTGGAACAGAACAAAATTGTTGCAGAAGTGAAGTTATTTGTTTTTTTTGTCGGAAATAAGTTGATAAGTTTTGCATTTGAAGATTTGTGGTCACAGTTCATTTTTGTGGTTCATATTTTTTTTTTCTACAGAGCAAGACTTTTCAATTGAATTATTTGCTTCTTTTCCGACTTAAATCTTCTTTGAATCAGCTTTCCAATTTTATCGAAAATACGATTGTAAATTTTGCGTATACAAACTCCATTTTTACCAGTGTATCGGACTTTACTCTGAATGCGAATGCTTTTAATTGTATTATTTATTTGTTTTCCGATTTAAATCTACTTTGGATCATTGAATCGCTATTCGAATATGAAAATAAATAAAAAATGTCGCATATTAGTCCGGATATGATGCAATAACGTTGAAAAAGGGCACTTTTTATAGATTTGTTGCCGAATAAGATGAAGTCAGCTTTATCTTGAGCTTTTTTATACATATTCGATTAAATATTTTTTTGGATTTGAAGAAATTGAAAACCTATTGTATAAGCATTTCTGACTTGCAAAAGCTCTCTGCTGTGAAGCAGGCAGTGCTCTGTTTTCGAGGGTTTATGTTACGTCTTCTTATTTTACGGCAAGTACGTATATTCTGTTAAAGTTCAGAACAATTTACGTTTCAGTAGTTAATTATGCTCTGCACGACTTTGTTCTGCTTCTGATTGTAGAGGTTGATAAAATTTCGATGGATTTTTTCGTCAGAAGTTTGTCAATCTCTAAGGCTCGTGATTCTAGAAGTTATTTTTTAAGCTCGGCTGTTCAGCAGCTTAAAGCATGGCCCTCAAGCCTTTGGATTATGAAAATATTAACGAGAATGTAAAGAAGGTTCAATATGCTGTTAGAGGGGAACTTTATCTGCGTGCCTCTGAGCTTCAAAAGGAAGGAAAAAAGGTAAATTTTCTTCCTTTTTGTGTTCAAATTTGGGCGTTGATGTTGTATGAGCTAGAAATTGCAATTTTCATTGAAATGCTAACATAATAATACATCCAGTAATCTTGATGCACCAAATAAACCATGGTAAGCCAAAGCTCTGCCAGTGATCGAGGCTTCTGCATTATTTTGTCTGTGTTATGCATACTAATGGTAGAAATTGGCATTTAAAAATGTTGGACCAAAATTTGGGTGATTTCTTACTGCTTGATGTGCTTATAAAGTAAAATAGAGTGTACATAGCATATCTTAGAGTACCCGTCCAGTGGGCTGTGTTCTTACCACAAGGTAGAGCAACTGCTGCGATGATGACATGGGCTCAAGTGGCAGCTTCTTAGCTGATGAAGTTCTCAATGATATCCCTGAAACTGCATAGAAAGCATGAAAACTGAATTTTCTCTGAAACCCTAGTTGAAAGAGGAATTTTGGAAGTACGACACCCTGCTGGAAGGTACGGCAGACCCCTGGCAGCAATAATAAATCCCTATGAGTGTGATGTCAGCAGAATTTTCCCTAAAAAGAATGACGCCAAGGCTGGAAGTGTACTGCAGGTGGTACAATAGACTATAATTGTAGGTAAAGCAGTGAATAATGATGCCGTGAATTTGGGGATGTGTACTCTGGAGAATATTTTATTAATTTTCTGAACTATTGCAGCCCCATACACAGCCATAAATCAGCCTGTTTGTACTTGTGTGATGGATTTCCTCTGAATCTGAAAGCTTTGGTGTAATCCTTGATGGAATTACCAAATGGGTGTGAGGGTTTTCGTCCCCAAGCCCTGGCACATGAGGGTTTTCGGGTTTTTGTCCTCTGTGTTAAAATGGAAGTTGCTGCCCAAACTTGCAAAACAAGCATTTGTGAAATTGTTCAAATGATTGAATGATTCAATTTTTCCAATCAATTCTTTTAATAAGCTCTTTTTCATCCAAAACCCTAAAAGTAATTAAAATTACTTTTAATTAGATATTCACCTTTTTTCCATCCTCATAATTATTAATTACTTTTGGCCATGTAATTAATATTTTCTTTTTGGCCCCTTTTAATAATAATACACTAAGTGTCCTTTTTCCAAGTTATAACTTAAAGTACCTTTTTGGACAACTTAATGAATTATTATTATATTATTTCCTTTTTAATCCCCTCCTTAGCCTACAGGGAATAAAAATAGGCTTCAGGTCCTCCGATTTAATTAATTTGAGGACACTAAACTTTGAACTGCATCTCCAAAGCTTAATACTGCATCATACCCCACTGGTGTTTAATGAAAAGATTGGAAATTATCAGAGTACATTTCAATCTGCTTCAATAATTTACTTAAAGTATCTAGCATTTAATAAAAAGTTAGATGACATTATCATTAAACGATTTCACATAGCTTCTGCAAAAGAATAACTTAAAGAAAATATAAAATAAGCTAATGGACTCTGTGAAATGGTCTTTCGTCATTTTTCTCTCAGTTTACAAACTTTTTATTTTCTTGTCCTTTCTGTTATAGCTTATCAACCAGCATTCATAAGCCATTAATCATCCATCATGATCTCCTCATTATGTCCAACCTGCAACTTACCATCAAACTATTTGGGGATAATGAACCTCAACTTTCATTTTTTTTCTCAAAAAATAATGCCTTGTATTTTACCTTGGGCATGGAACTTTATGGCATGTTTTTGGGTAGTAGTTTCACTTCTTAGTATTCTTCTGGCCACATTGCAAGTCCTTAGCAAACTGAATTGACTATATGCTGACTGAAGGGGATGAAAAGTAGAAAAATGGGACATTGATTTCTGAAGAACAGCATCAACCATAGTGTTTTATCTTTGTGCTTCCTTCTTTTTTTTTTTGAACTTTGATACATAAAGAACTGTCAAGAAAGTGGCTGGAGTTCTGTTTCATTTTTTTCATGTTTTGTTTAGAAGGTTAGCCTATGCACTAAACAAATAAAAAAATGAATGCCTATGATCCTTGTCAGGAAAGTAGTTGCTACAAACTTGCAAGAAAAAATTAACAGTTACTAGTTTCCTATTGGCTTAAAAGAAATGATAAACCTCAATTCTTTTTCTTCACGTTTTCATTAATTTTTTTCCATATGTCAATGTCTTGCCCTTCTAACACTTGAATACCATGACATATACAAACCTCTATTGGCTGGTTTGAAGGTTATTTGTATCCTATTGCAGAAAATGCTTGGATCTTACATTTTTGCAATGGTTTAATATATTTACATTAGCATTTCCAGTTCATTCTAGTATGTTTTTTTAATTCATGTCAGCGATTGATTAGATAATTCTATGTTTGTTAAATTTGATTGTTTTGTTATTAAAACATTTTGTTTTTTCTTTTTTACAGATCATTTTTACAAATGTTGGTAATCCCCATGCTTTGGGTCAAAAGCCTTTGACATTCCCTCGTCAGGTTTGTTCCTCTCATTTTATTCAGTTCCATTTATTAAAATCCAATAATGTTTTAATTTTCACCAAACTTTAACAGTATAATTTTTATTCATATTGTAATCATACCGTGTTGTAGAATCTGATAGTCATGCTCAGCAAATCATGATGAGCATTGATCATGGTTAAATGACTCACAAGGTGCTACATTTTGGACTGTTTTTCTTAAAACTCAAAGCTATAGTCGCACTTGCAAATCCATAAAATACATTGAAACCCTATAATCCTTTTGTTCTGATTTCTCTTCAAATCATTTCTGACACTAATGGTAACTTTTTCAATTTCTATAGACCTTATTTTACTCTTTGTTAAGCAATGGTCATATAGCTAGTCTGCTACCGGATTCACATGGTTAGGAGAACTTTCAAGATGCATACCAAGAATGGGCGTTTTGTCTGTTGGCAAACAATGACATCTAAAGAATAAGATGCTTGATATAAGGAAAACGGAATTTATCTTCCCCTCAAATGGAAGTTCTCCAAGTTCAATTTTCCAATTAACACCCACCATGTAGATGACAGAACTACCAGAAAATGCGACCTTGTGTCCCTTCTAACCAATTCAAAGATTGGATGCCTCTAGTTCTCTAACCATGTTGCAAACAGTGACATCCAAAGAATAAGCTGCTTGATACAAGGAAAACAAAATTTATGTTCCCTGGAATTGGCAGTCACTGAGTTCAATTTTCCAACCAACAATACCCACCATGTAGATGACAGAACAACCAGAAAATGCAACCATGTGGTCATTCCAACCAATTCAAATATTGGATGTCTCTACCTCTATATCACCACATTTAGACTATTGATATTATATCACTCAGGTACCAAAGATATCGAAGAAAGAGGAGATGGGCATTGATGGCAGAACCCTCCCTCATTCTGTGACTGATATTCACTGCATAGCTTCAACTCTTTAGACAAGATATGGATGGCTAGCAAGTGTCTTAATCTTATTATACTATTGAAGGTCATTGATCTTTTCATAAAATTTTCTGTTCCTGCATAGCATAATATTCAGTGGGGTGTTGCATAAAATATTAAGGGGATTCCAAACATGAGATTTTTCTTCGCAAGGTTGATAAAGATGCCTTAACAAGTAGGTTTTTCCAGAGTCTGATCTAAATGCATTGACACAGTTTGAAAAGATTGTAGCACTGATGATATACCGAATCTAAATGGGAATTATGCTTTTCAGCTTTCCAATCAAACAAAAACATGACCCCAATCTTTGATTCTCTTCGTATAGCCTTGAGAATGCTATTAAAGGAAGATGAAGATTTTAGAAAAATATCAGTGGTTAATGGGATTGTGATCTTTAGTTGTGGTCATATCACCAAGGAAGTTTTTAATGTAATAAGCATTTAAGAATAATGAAGAGCTCAGAATGCAAAGAATTATATACTAACAAAAGTTTCATCTCTATAATTGAAGGATGGAAAAATGTTTCTTTGATGTCAAGGAAGTTAATAACTTAATATTTATGTGTTAAAGCTGTGGCAGTCATGATAAAAAAGAGAAGAAAGAAATATTTTAGTATCCTTAACCAAAAATGGTCAGAGAGAGAGGGGTATTTCCAACCCTATCAATGTCTATAGCAATATACTCTCTCTTAAGAAGGTTTTTGCCAATACCGAAACTTTTTCTTGAAACCTGAGTGAGGATGACCTTAATATTGTGAAAGACATTGAAATCCAATCTATAAAAACAGAACCATGTTGTAACAGAGTTGATTTTTGCCAAGGAGGATGTGTATCATGCTAAAATATTTAAATCTAGTTACGAAGACATAATTGCTTGCTTTCATATTGTGCATCCTCGAGGCTTATCAAAACTCAGATGTGGACATTTGCGAGGCAGGTATTTGCTACTTTCATAAAAACTATCAAGGATACAACTAATCAAGTGGCCATGTCTTTTTAATGTTATAAGCTGAAGAGATTGATCCAAAGGCATTCTTGAAATGGAAGATCTGACCAACGTAGTGCAATGGGCATCAGATATTATTGTTCTAAAAGAGATTAATCAAGTCCTCAAAATCTTTTTGTGCTTCAGTAATTCACATTCCATCCTCGTCTTTCAAAGTATGACATCCAATACCATGCAAAACCACTTGGATATGAGCTTGCTACTATACAATTCACACTAAGGCCAGAGCAAGCAAATGAATAAGCCATCATGTTGCCTCATTAATGATGAAAATGAAGATTTGAGGGATGGAATGCTGTGTCTGTTAATGTCTGGACACATTGGACTCTTACAACTGACAAAAACTGTGTGAATAGTTTTTCAAAGGACTTATTCAATTGGAAATCTTGCCTTCTTTCTATGCAAGTTTTCTTTGTTACTAAAGGCCTAGAACAACGACAAAAAGAATGTTGTACTGTATTGTTGAATGAAAACAGCGCTGAGATGATATATGTGTCTTTTTGATTGGTTTTCATAATGTTTTTAGTATTGTTGAGTTCTAAGCATAAGAACTTCGTGAGAGATGAGGTGTATTTTTAAAGCATCGGCTCTAGTAATATACAAAATTTCAAAAAAAAAGAATAATGGGTAGTGATAGCCTGCTCTTTTTCCCAGATGCTCTGATGTTTACTGAAATAAGTTTCAACCATGTTATCAGGTTGTTGCTTTGTGTCAAGCACCATTTCTGATGGAAGATCCCAACGTAGAACTTCTGTTCCCAGCCGATGCAATTGCAAGAGCCAAACATTATCTTGCAATGACATCAGGTGGTCTTGGTAAGTATGTTGGGATTGTTTATGATCATAGATATGCAGCAACTTTTTTTAATTAGTTTTCTCTTTAATGCCATCTCTTAGTGAAAATGTTCATTCGTATGTTTTCACGTTTAAATGTTTTTCTTTTGGAGAAAGGAAGGAAATGGTCACATGAATTTGAAGTAACAATGTTACACCATAAAGTGGTAAATTAAAATATAAATGATTCTATACTAGTTAAAGCAATAGAACATTCCACCAGGGTATGGAAGTTGTTGTTATTATTCCCTATATATAGTTATGTATGCCTAAATCATTGGAACTTAATGTCAAGAAACAATGCAGGTGATGGAAATTTTTAGTTGACGTTTTAAATCGCCTATTTCTAATGCTGTGGAAGCAAAAATAATTATTTAACTTAATATCTGTTTGGGGATTCAAGGCAGTGATATTTACAGTAATAGATCTTACAAAACATGACCTATTATGGTGCAATACTCAAAAATATTGTGAAAAGGTTCTATCTGGAAGCATGCACAGGGTTAAAGGAATTACAATGACAAGTTCCATTTCAAAATTTATAGTTTATGTTTTGATTATTTTAAACCCAATGGGCTAAAATATCTAAAAGTAAGCACGATTTAGATTCTAAGAATAAATGGTAAATCATACCTGAAAAGTGCAAAAATCAGATAGATATTTGACTGTAATTAAGAAGGTGAAAGTGTGCGAAGCGTGAGTAAATCCCTATCCGAAAAGCGTACCAGAATCAAAAGACTTGAGACTCAGAAAGCACTCAGGAGCAGCTCAAAAAGAGGCTCAACAAATTTGGTGACTTGGAAGTGTGTCTGGGACAGTTTTGGCCACCACTTCTATATCTGTGCCGCCGATTTTGTCATCTGTTGACTGCACGCACACAAAATTTGACTTGCACTCTGCTCTGCAAAAACTTACCTCAGATCTGTGTGACGATGTGTGGAAATTCAGATATGGCATCTCCCTTACAAACGTTGATCAAACACTCAACGGAATATGAAAGAAAGCAACCCAGTCTAGGCCTAGACTGCTTTCCTATGAATTTGAAAGGAAGCGCTGCTCTATATATCTAGTGTGAATCAGGGCTTATGTAGTTCTATGGAGACCTACTTCCCATGTGAGTGAAAAGGATGCTCTTCACTCTCCCTATGCCCAATCAATGCAAAAATGATCCTTCTCTTGGCACAAGACACTTGGCAATGGCAACTTGGGATAAGTGGATAGAATTCAGATTTGGTTAGGTGTTTGAGGGCTGCTCTTGTGGACTTTGGAGTAGGTGTGTATAGCTCAAGTAGACGATCTTCAAGGTGATTGATGGACGTCTTTTTATGAAATGTCCTCTGGAAATGGCCTCTAGAATTTTGTATATATAGATATCTCTAGGTGGATTCCATTCGCAAGTAGACCCCAAAATTTAAACATAGGCTAACCTCAAAATTTGCCAAATGGAAAAAAGTCCATTTGAAAAAGGGGGACAAAATCAGCCGCCAATTTTGTCCCGGGCAGTATCAGTAGCGCCGATATTTCCCTTATCCCTAAAAGGATGGAAAATGCTTAGAATAGAGAAATGTGAGTCTGTAGAGGTGTCTTCAATGTCCTAGGAAAATTGGAAATGATTATGAGAGCTTAGTCATTGCATTCGTTGAATTTTATCCATTTAATTCAAAATTCGATAAATGGAAAGTAGCTGGAAAAATTTGTTCAAATTTGCGAATTTTGTCTACCAATATGTGCATTCTGCCAATATTAAAATAAACATTTAAGTATGAGTTGACATTTCGATCACGAGCACATTTATTTTCTTATACTTTAAGTTATATTTTATATATATACTTCCAGGATGTTTGAGAGTGGTTTCAAACATCTAGGAGCTATAATGTAGATTCTAGGTTTTGGAGAGTCCCATAATTTGCATACTTGTATGCGGCAAATATTCGAAAGGCCCAAAAAAATTTGACTCGGCAAATTCTCTGCAAGACTTGGGGAATATTTGACAACTTAAAAAATGCAAATTTCTTTAAAAACATAAATTTTATGCAAAATATAGCTACAAAATGTATCAAATGAGTCTGTAAAACGTTGGGGAAGTGTTTTCTATTAGATTTGAATACAAATACAGTACAAAATCGCATCATCATGTGAATACAACAACCAATTGATAAGTGTTATGAATTTATGATGATTGTCATTGAAAATTATCATCATAAATTGCATATCCATGCAAGTTACAATTTATAATAATTTACATTTTCCTCTTCCCCATGATTACAAGTGAGGGAGTGTGATGCATTTATAAGACAAAAACCAGCATTTTTCAGCGTAAAATCCATGTTTTACTTGTTTTCCATGTCTTTGCCGCATATGGCAATTTTTGGGCTAAACTTGTTGAATTTTGGCGAATATTTGTGGCAAGTATTGGAGATTATTCACCAATTTTTCTCAAGCGAAGTTATTTGGGCGAATATTCGCCCCATTAGAAATGTGGCAAATACTCGTCGAATAGGCAAACTATGGAGAGTCCTATTAGATTTTAGACTTAGCCTGATTTGGGGTTTTAGACTTAGCCATATTTCACGGTTTTAGGATTTCAAGTCACAGTAGGTAAGGTATAAAGGTAGTATGATCTATTGCAGTATACCTTGAAATGTGAAATTACCATAGTTACCTAAGACTTTGGGACGACGGGACGGGGTTTTACGGGACGACAATTTTTTTCAAATTTTGGGGACGGCGGGGGATGACAAGGGACAACTGATAGAAAATATATATAATTTATTAATTTTACAAATATAACATGAATAATTCAATAAACTAAGACTTAAAACTGAAAGTTTGAAGATTGAAACCATTAATGATTAATCCAATTATTCATCACATAAGCCAAGGCCCAAAATGCTATATATTCAATGTTCATATTTCAAATTTCAATGTTTCATATTGAGTCATTGACATAATATGATAATAGTAATACATGTAAGATTATCATAGAATTTAGAAATTACTATTAGAACAAAGAATCCGAGATACATTGATACTTCATACTAGATAGAGATACAATGAATCAATGATACATCAACGATATCAATATGACAATGAAAATTAAAAACAACTACAAGTCTTCAATAATCAACATGAGAAGAGTACAACTACATATGTTATTAAATATTATGTCATAGGCTCATAGTCATAACTCAAAAGTATATATATGATATTACATAACCAATGACCATTTAGAATAAATAAAACAATAAAATTTTGGCTTAAACTTTAAGTTTTTTGTAATTTTTTTTAATGTTTAAAAGAGGCAAAACATAGAGGACGTTGTTGACGTGGGAGGTCCGGGGGACGCCACGACGGCGTCCCCTACTGCGTCCCCCAAATCTTAAAGCACTTGGGACGTCTTGAGTGCGTCCCTTGACTTTAGGGGACGTCCCTTTTTTTTTTGTTTTTTTCGGGACGTGGGGGAAATGTCTCATCCCGGGACGTCTTGGATGTCCAGGGACGATTAGGGGGTGTGCCCCCGCGTAACACTGAAAATTACAAGTATATTTCTTTTACTCGAATTTAATCACAATTTTGAATGTAGTGACTTAGCTTGAGAGTGCCAAAGGGAAACCAGTGGCAATCGTAATGTAGGATAAAGTGAAAAAGGGGAAAATGATATCAAAAGGAGCCTAAAGTGTAGTAGTGGTCCAAGCGCCCTAAGAGGTGTCAAAATGGATGTTGCCAAATGCCTTGTGCCAAAATTAGGTGTCTACTTAATGTCCCCCTTTAATGTGGTGTGTGCACATTAAAGGGAAAACACAGACCTAAACTAACCTGAGAGTTTATCATAAAGAGAGGAAAGGATGAAGTCGTAGATGTCCTGTTACGAGTGTTCCACTGTTCTGTGTAGTTGCAAGAAAAGCTGTATGGATATAGATAGGGATGTGGATATGGATATTACCAGTTTTTAACACCCCTTGATATGGATACGGTTGGATAAGACACATGCACATCTATATATAATATTTAAAATATTATAATAATCCAGATTATAAATTAAAAATGTATATTAATAATAATTATCAATTTTAAATTATAAACGAATTTTACATTAGATCTAAATTACAGACAATTTACACACTTCCAGTCCGTTGTAAGGTAGGAAGTTGGGTATTCAATGGATTTGTTTTTGGTAAATTGTGTAGCCCATCGAAAAATAGATGAAATGAAAGAGAAGAACCAGACTAGACCAAAAGAAACTGATCAAAAGAACTGCAGGTTGACTAGAGCCAACTTGACAGTTTGAAGTAAAAGAACGAATCAAACTCTCACCTCTGTGTCCTTAATTGTTGTTGCTAAAATGCATTGTAGAAGATCATTTAAAAGTTCTACATCTTTTTAAACTTTTGAAGGGGTATTTTTGTAAATTTTTTAACTTTTAAATAAGATATGGCTATAGTTGCTTTGCATATCGTATGTGACTGTATCTGATGCGACCTGCTTACGGGTCCATATCTAGATATAGCTGGGTACAGTATCTGAACCATATCCAAGCTGCGCCATACCCGTATTAGTATCTGTATCCGGCACACGGATATGTGTGTCCTAACAGTAGGGGTGTTGTATCTAACAACCCTGCTTGCAAGCAAACGTGAATGCAAGAAAGTAGGTCAATGTCTTGATAATGGGAAAATATGATAATCAATTTGAAAATTGAAAAATTGAAATGAGAAAAGGAACAAATACAGCTTCTGGTACACAAACGGATTCTTTGGAGATTTTCACGGGGTCTGTTTGCCCCAAATGGCGAAAACTGTTGAGGTTTGTTTGCCCAACTTATGAAAGATATGTGACATTACCGCTGTTGACTGGAGAAAAATGCCATGTGTCCGAAATGAATTTATTGAATTAGAAATCTTGGTGTCAAAACGTCCACTTCTTGGCAAAAGAATTAAACCAAACCTAGTCCTTGGTTCGTGGATTGTCCCAGTCTTGAAGATGTTGCTCCTCAAATGTGGTGATTTCGTAGGTCTTCACTGGTCCAAAATGGAGAATATGCTGATTGTTTCCCCCTTTTGAGATGAGGGATGTTCTGCATATCACTCATCTCAAAAGAAAAGTGTCATGGGCATCATGTGTAACATAGATATAGTAAAGCAAGTCCTGTAATCATCATAAAAGTACACATGCAACCACATGTATAGGATTTGTAAACATAGAAAAAATGTCATCATAGAAGCTCAATATGTAGATGTGATTGTCAAAGCTCAACAGTCATATAGGATGCTTATGTAAGAGATATCATCATGAAGGATCAATATACAAGAGGGTCAAATGGTATTCCCAAAGTGTAACAAGAGAAGAGAGGAACAAGGGATATGCCCCGCTTATAACAGGAAAAGAAAAGGGGGAAAATAATAAGCCTTCATTGTAACAAACATGCCTTAAGTAGCCCAAATATAACAATCAACCACACCAACAATAGTATGCCCCAATAGATGCATGGTAAGTACCATGGCAACGTAAGTACCAAGCCTTGTAACAAAAAGTAGAGGTGTGCACCATGATATATATCACAATGCCAAGCATATGCCATCACATAGTATAGGCAAGCACAAGCATGTGACAACATAATATGTAACCAAAACATTGAAATAAGTATCACGATCAAGAAGCACACAAGTAATCCATCACACTATGACTAGAGGATCCTCTATGACACGAAAAACAACACACATAAGAACATGCAAGTACAAGTACATATAAAGAAACAATAGGAAAATATAGGTTACACAATGTGACAATCATGTATAGCAATATAAAGTATCCATGTAGGAAAGCATGCAATATGTAAGCTATAGAAAGATATGTATAAGCAATGTGTATGGATCAATACAATCAATGGAATAATATATAAAGATAGAATCTCTAATACCAAAGTAAGATGCCCCCAGTTTAGGCATATGCCCCTAATCTAGAAAGCTTGCCTTGGTATGTAGGCAAATGAAATCGTGTAGCATTTGTAAATACACGGAAGTAGATAACCTATAGATCTTGCAACTAATGCAAGAATATTGTGAAAAGTATGTGCTTGATAATTGTATATTAAAATATTTAAGAATAGACAAATATGTATCAATATATGCCAATATCTACCAAAAGTAAATAGGACTTGATTTTATATTTTTATTGGATATCGGAAGCAAAAATTTGTAAACCAAGGGGTGCAAATTCCAAAAAGTAATCAAGCAACTCAAGAAAGGGTAACAATCATGACAAAAAGAGAGAAAACAAAGCAACAATGTACAATAAGCCACATAGTTGAGTCCGAGTGCAGTTTGGCTAGCAATGCTAGCCAAAGTACACATCTAAATGTTCATACGACGATCTTGTTTCAAAATAATCAAAATATGCAAATCTTTGTTGAATGTAAAAGTTAGGTGGATCACTATAAGTATTTGATAAGTTATCACGAGTTGTATGGTAACATGAATCATTTGCACTAGGAATATAAACATATGTAAAATGGGTAGTTGTAATAGTCTTTTTAACCTCTTGTAATGAAGCACGTTTCTGTTGTTTTGTTGGAATTTGTTTGGGTGTTACATCTTGAATATGCACAAAAGGTGTTGTAAGATTTAGTGTGTGGATCAGTAGGTGCTTTAGCTTGAACTCGACTGTTTTGACTCGAGGTTGTAAGATTTTTTGTTTGGTAGCACATTAGGTGCTCATTTTGATTTGGTAAAGGTGATTCATAAGCAAAGTGCCTTAAATAGTGACAACCTTTGTTAGCATTTACATAATTAAAGCATGAGTGTAGTGTAGGTGGGACGAATCTCATTTGATGTAGCCAAGTGCATTAGAGTAATATGTCAAATGTCTCATTGTTAGGTAATATAAGAAACCAAGTAAGCGTCATCCGGGGTCTTGCATTGAATGGAAACTTAATACCTTCAAGAGGAGCTCGAATTGACCATCAAAACCTGAAATAGTAACCATTGTACCCAAAGAAGCCTATGTGAGTCTACCCAAGGCTAGTAATGAATGCCATAGTGCAAATGTTTTCACTTAAAGCATTGTCCACCATGATGCTCTTTGTCAAATGTGAATCTATGAAACCATGTATAAATAGTGGTCCATTAATAGAATTGGTATTTCATGGTTATATAATGTTATAGAAGCTCGTTGTTGTTTCTCACGTAATCACACTTGTCGAACCATCTATTGGGTGATCGTTGGACACTATTGGAGCATATGAAGCTAGTGGAGGTTGTGCATGGTATGTCATGTGAATCTCATCTTGCTTCTTTGTTAATTTTGTAGTATGATTTGGAAGAGGATCCGCAAAAATCTTCAAGGGTTAGTTCGGTTGTGTAATGTCCCTTTTTTCGAATAAATCTGAAATAAAGGATTCCTTAGCAAGCATTAGTTGAACCATGGAAGATCATGGATTATATTTCAGTTTTCATCATTCATATTCATGTTTTATTTTTGTATTTCCCTCTTAATGAGGTCGGCTGGGTTTAGTGCCTTTAATGAGGCTTAATAAAAGATTATAATGACTTATTAGGGGTCGGCCTTACCTTTATGAGCTTTGTGCCAAAAGGAGGTTATAAAAGAAGATTAGAGAGCTCATTTGAAGGATCTAGTTTTGGCGCATTTTCTAATTTGGGCATTGTGAGCTTGTTGCTCCATGTTCTTCCACTTGAGGACAAAAACCCTCTTGTGTGGCTTCCTAGAAGGACAAAAACCCTTCTAGTGGTTTTGTTGGAGGACGAAAACCCTTCAACATTGTTTGAGCTTGAAGATTATTGCAGATTTGAAGAAAAGAAAGCATATTCAGATTTTTATTGGCATTGGGCAGCCTTCCCTAGGTGGAGCGACCTACCTTGGAGAGTGGTTTGATGCCCTAGAAGACATATTATTGATATTTCACTTCATAATCTGATTTGTCATATTTTATAAGGCCGGAATCTCCATTTTGGTGATTTTTGGAGAAGTTTAGCTATTTTTCCTAGCCCTCGGATTTGGCTAGTCTGCTGCTGATTTGAATTATTAATTCCAGCTGTATAATTTGATATTTCGTCCATCTTTTGATATATATGTGATTTATAAATATTGCCGTGTTTAGAGTAATTGTTTTGGGGCATTATTCATTGATTTGTATGGTGAAAAGTGGATTTGAATTCCATAAATAGTTTGTTGCCATGGTAGTTTGCAGATTTCAGATTTATTTCAGTTGTTGATTATAAAAACCAGATTTAAAAATCTTGGGTTTTGAGCTAATTTCCTATTTTTGCAGTTTTGTCCCCAAAAGGGACATTTCAAAGTGGTATTAAAGCACGGATTCCCAAAGGCATGTTGGCTATATTTTATGCACAGCATAAAACCTAGGCAGTCATGAGATAAATCTCCTTCATTTAACGGTGAAGCTCTCGTGTAAGATGTTTATCTATTTTGCAGGGGTGAATCCTAATAACTACTTTTAGGGGTTTTACTTTAATTCCCTCAGCTCGTGAACCACAATTAGGTAATTTGGCAACAAGTAAGCAATTGTGATGGGAATATTTGCAGAAGGGAGAAAAATAGAAGTAGGGAAAGAAGAAAGGAAGATGTGCTGACTCAACCAATAGTTATCAGAGTTGGTCTCATCCACACAAATTAAATAAACAGATAAATCACAACATTCAACAAAGAGGGAAAGAAATAACTTCTAACCTAGATCCAAGATAACACAAAGTTTATCTAAAACCTTTGAATAAAAGTACTCAACAAAGCACTGTAGACACAAAGTTCTCCAGAAATCCACCTTTTATTCAATCCCTAGTTTTCACAGAAATCACATCAAGGGTTCCAACACAAAGTTTGAAATCTAAAAAATGCTCTAGTTACAAAAGCCTTTGCTAAACAAGATCTGATGAACAAACTATGATATTTCACCCGTAGGCTCTTCCTCTATTTATAGTGCATAGAAGGCAAATACAAATAGGAAACTTTCAATGAACTCCCGCATGTGGAAGCTATAAAAAGGGAACAATTGACAACCTTTCTCTTAGAATTCCTTTTGCATGACATGCATGATTTACAATCGAAGATTAAATCAATACCCCGCATGTGTCCGCCACCTATTCTCAATTAAAAGACTTTTAGACAACTAAAAGTAATCGCTTTTAACTAATTACTTTAGTTTTACAATTTTTGTTCGAGAAAATAAAGAGAAGAAGAAAGAGGAGAAGAAAGAAGTCATTCCAGCAACGATATTTTATACTTGCCCTTTGTTCTGATATTGAATGTGTTTGTCAAGCATGTAGTTCATTGTTTTCCCATCTGCCTTAGCAATAGCCCCGCTTTCAGTCTTGAACCTTAGTAGTTCCCTGGATAGAATATCAATGCTTGTCTTTACCCTCTTTAAACTAGGTCCAAATTCCTTGACATTTGCATGAAGCCTTACTAATTTCTCAATTGAATCAAAAGTGAAAGGTATGATGGCTTCATCAATCTTCTTTTGGAGAACTGGACACCATCAATTACTTCCTCTGTAGAGAAAGAGATTACACTTCTCGGCACTTCTTCCATTTTGTCTTCCAGCGATTGCATTTCTCTCAGCATATGTTTGAGACCTTTCATGCAGAAAGACACTGTCATTTCCAACTGCTTACCCTTTTCTATTGATCCGTCTGGTGCTATTTGCTCTTCAATCAATACACTCTCAGGTAGTGAATTGATTTTAGCCAAAATCTCCAAGTGGCTTTTAGCAATGCATTCTCACCTTCTATACCTGTCATCAATTCTTTCAACTGAGCCAATGCTCTGTGCATACTTTCCAAGCTAGTTGGTACTTCTTTGAATTGCTCTGCCACTTGGTGGATGATTTGCCTCTCCCATTCATCAATAGCTTTGAATTTATTACCTACATCTTCAACCTCTTTGATCAAATGGCAACTTACTTGTTCCTGTACTAGCACTTGGTTGTGAGGAAGGTTTAACAACCTTGGTGATAATTTCACATAACTGGGAGATCTGCTCATGAAGTTTGGCTTTCTCTGCTTTCTCCCTATCAAGCTTGAGGAACAAAGTATCTATCAATGTTTGGGTATCCTGCTTCAATCCCTCAGTGGTGACTTGCCCCAGTGGCACTCTGGTCATTGATATATCTGCGCTTGCCGTTAGTTCTCCCTTTTGCTTCCCTTCAGCCGGAGTTGATAATTCTGCAAACTTTTGCCCTGATTCCTCAATGACCAGCCTTGAAGTCACTTTGGCAGCTTTAGGCCTTTTAACTTTTCCTCCCAAGCTTATGAGCAACTGCAAGTCTTCCTCTTCCAGGTTAATTACTTCCCTAGCCTTTGGAACTGTTTGCAAAGCCAACCAAGCAGAGAAGTTATTATCTGGAGAATGAGAAGCATCGATGTGTACCACCATTTCTTGCTCGGGCCTGTTGCATCAGAATTCACCACTGTATTATGACTCTCTCCTTCTGTGCCATCTAAGGAAAGTGCCCTTTCGAATTCTGCCATCTGTGCCCTCAGTTCCTCTGTAGGAGGAGGTGGAGAACTAGGTGGCGGAAGAGGAGTGTATATGAATGATGTTGGCTTCAATAGTGGAATAACCATGACTTCTGTGATGCCGAAACTGCTGAAGTGTTGTGAGTTGATGCAGGGGAAGATCCGTCAGTAAGCGGCACTTGTGAAACAACTGGAGACTTTCCTTTACCCGATGCTTGAGACCTCTTGAGCACTTTTAACTTCTCTGGTCTTCTGTTGCTTTCACCATCATGCTTCCTTTTGCCGGAATTCCCTGTTATTTGACGCATTACTGCTTCATCCAAGTAGTGTCCTCTTTCTATCAACCAGTTTGAGGTATTAACCAGGACTACTGAAGACCTTTCCTCAATTGTTTCAACACCACCTATATTGCTTTGAAGAGCAACTTTATCTCCTCCCATTTGATGGTATGCATCCAGTATCACATGGCCATCGTCGGGAAGGTCTGCAGGTATTCTTGCCAAATCAAAGTCAGAAACCTGTCGAGTTGTTAATCTGCTGAAATCTCTTTTTTGACTTCATATTCGTTCCTGCACTTCATCCAGAAATCTTCCAATGAAGGGATGTGCGTGTATTCCTGGGAGACTGTCTTCTTTGCTATTCCATAAGGATCAAAATTCATCCGGGCTAGGAAGGATTCGTGCTCGTAGCAAAGAAACATTTCAGCTTGGATATTTCTGGCTTTGTGAATAGTCTGACAAGTATAGTTGCCCACTGTGATTGGGAAGCTAACTGTCGGCCTGTGCTGCTTTGATTGCAAGTCATGCAATTCTACGAGTTGCCTGCATAGCTCCATGATAATCCATTTATCATTGGGATACCTAGGTAGCTTGATTGGTGCACCTGAGAAGCCACTAACCCTGAGATAAGTGAAATCAACAAACTGAATGAAAACACAAGCTGTATTGAGAGACAACTTCCCAAGCTTCCTCGCTGACTCTGTTTGTCCTCATATCACTATTAAGCCTGCAAATGACTTCATAAAAGAAGCCATCATTCACTACCCTGTATTCCTTGTAGTACCTAGGTAATACCAAATTGCGGGTAAAACTCATAAATAGGATCCTTTGAAAGTATCCCTCTTCTGTCCAGCTTGGAGAATACCCCATCTGAGGCTGCAACATACACAAGATATGAAGTCATTTTAAAATTGAATGTCTACCTAACCTTTTTAAGCTGCTCCCGATGTTGTTGCTAATGATTTCTGCCCAATTGATCATTGAATCAACTTTGTTGATCTCAATTGTCTGACGAAGGAATACATCCATGAGTGAAAGTTCTTTGCATTACCTTCCCCATTTCCTGCACAAGAACCGGGTGATGTCATCAACTTCCTGCACCAGATTTGACCTTGGAAGAGTCCTTGGAAATTTTGATGGCGGTCTAGACTTCTTCATATATTTCCTGTTCATTATACCTACATAGTCCACCTTGTTCTTCTCCCACCTGTCAAAAGCATCCTGCATTTTGATTTTAATTACTATGGGTCTTGCCGGAATCTTGAGGCAATAATTGATGAATTGTGCATCCAGTCTAATCATTGTCTTTCTTGTTGCATCCCTGATTGTTCTAGATAGAGGATGGTAGAACTTTGCACATTCTAGAACAAATTCAGGTAACTGGGCCGTAGCCGGAAATGTTGCAGCTTGGATAATTCCACTGTCCCTTATAGCCCGCATAAGGGATGTCCTGCTTTGCGGTTGCCCTGGATTTGTCAATCAATTCACTGATAGACTCATGCCCCATGTTTGTATCATTAATCTCAGCAAGCCTGGACACTATGCATGGTTCTGCTGGATTATCTTTGTCATCACCCTTCATTCTGCTTGAACCAACTTTTGTCTGAGATCTCCTTTTTCACTTTTACTAGAAGCTTTTGCAATTGTGAGAGCTGGATCTATTTGTGCAGAAGCTGCAATGGCTTCCCCTGATTCTGAAGATATATCCAATGTATTTGACATCAACCTCAACTTAATTTTCACAAGTATGTGCACAAGCGAAATACTCCTGTAAACAATTCAGACAAATATGCAACTCATCACCCTCTTATTTATATATATGGGCAGCCGTAAATTCTGGGAATTACTCTGGATGCAAGTAAAGAGAAGTAGGCTCAACGTGGGCTAAACTGGGAGATTGGGAACAACATGCATGAGCTTTGAGAGGGATTTTGCATGCAATTTATGAATATTTTCCACATGGGCTGCGTTTGGAATATAGAAGACATGCTGCTAAATATTCACGACAAAACTTAAGTGGATTTTAACTCATATTAAAAGGGGTGCGTGGATTTTGAAGGGTGACGACAACTTGTACTTGGAAGACAATGACTTCAAAAACCACGACTTGCTTTGCAATTTCTCCTTTTTAATATTTGCGTGGAAATTGGAGGATGACGACAACTTGCAAAGGAAGACAATGACTTCAAGAACCACGATTTGCTTTAGTGACTTCTCCTTTATTATTTGTGTGGATTTTGAAGGTGGAAGGCAACTTGGAAATCCATGATTTTCACTTAAATACCTTGCCTTAAAATTGCGTGGATTTTGAAGGAGGAAGGCATCGTGGAAATTGGAGGAAGAAGGTAGCTTGGATTTAGAGGATGGAAGTCAACTTGGAAATCCACGATTTTAACTTAAACACCTTGCCTTAAATTTGTGGATTTTGGAGAGGAAGGGCAATGTTTTGAAATAAGACCAGCATATAGAAATCCACGATTTGACTTAAGTGACTTCTCCTTTAAAAATTGCGTGGATTTTGATAAGACAAGGCAGCCAAAAATCACGATTTGCACTAAAAGACTCGTGTTGAATTTTCAGAGGGAAAGTTGCTTGCAAAAAGACTTCAAAATCCACGATTTGGCTCTAAGAGGCTGTGTTGAAAACTGGAGTAGACAAGTAAGTGGATGCTTTGGAAAAGAAGACCGAGCTACAAAAATCCACGCTAAACTCAAAGCTTTCCATTCTAAAACACTGACAACTCTTTTCACAGGCTGCGTTGAAAATAATAGCTTGAAAACCAACATTTATTAATTAATTTTTCCTTTGTCTGAGGCAAAGAATGGCTTTTCAAAACCCTATGCAATTGGACTAGATCCGGCAGGAAGAAAGAAAAGGCCACGAGGAATTGCCAGATGGAACACGGAGAAAGACTGAAACCAAAACACAAAAGCAAGAAATAAAAAAAACAAAATACCTGAAAGAAGCTGCAGCAATTGCTCGAAAATAATTCTCCAATTAGCTAGATTGTAAAACTCTTCCCCGGGTGAATGCTCCACTTTGAGGTGAAAGTAATACTGGTGTGGTAATAATGATGGGGTGAAGTGCTTTATATAACCCAAATTTCTTAATTTTAGCTCAATCTATTTTTAAAAGAACTTTATTTATTTTTTATTAAAAATAAAAATAAAATGCTTTTATATAACCAGACTAAGTTTGGGAAGGGAATTGAGTGAGCTTTTGCATATGGGTATTTGACGAACATGGCTTTATGACTTTTTGGGGATACCTTTGAGCAACACAAGCAAAACAAAACACAAAAACATGACCTGTTACTTAAAAAGAATGAAAAATTTAAAAGGGCTAGTCCCTAGATTCCAGTGGTGAAATATTGGGGGCACCAAGGCACGGGGTTTTAGTGAAAGAAAGAAGCAAGGGTTTGATACTATCAAAGAAGGAGAACACTATGGACTCTCAAGTAGCTAAAGTTGATAAATTAATTGCCGGCCAAGAGAGACTTGTGGACACCATGGGTTTTCTTGCCCTATCTCTCCAAAGGATCATTGAACCTAGGGTTCAAAGTGGTGAAGGTAGCTCGATTGGAGCTAATAATGCTAAGCGACCTATGGGATCAGCCCGAGGATCGATTTCAAGCCCATTTTCCTTCCTAGAGAGGAGGTTATTCCGGAGGAAGAAGCAAGGCCTACGGGTGGACGGAACATCGTTGCAAGTTATGAGGAATACATGGCCTTACCAAGGGAGATTCGTGAGGCTATTTCACTTGTGGAATTCATAGGAGTGAATCAAGGAAGACCTAGGCCCAAGCCTAGACATCACATGCCACACAAGCAAAAGGAAGAAAGCACAAAGTTTGTTGAAGAGGGGACCAAAACCCCAAGTTCGCCATGCAAGGATGGAGATACCTATTTCCCTAAGGAGAAGAGGGAGGAAGAATTATTGCAGCAGCTGGTTATTAAAAGGGAGCAGCCCTTGGGAGCCTTAGAAGCACCCACCACCATGGCCAAAGGTGAACCCTTCATTGATTTTTCTTGCAGCCCTAAGGAAGCACAAGAAGAGGAAGAAATGGCTAAGCAAGAGCCAAGAGAAAGGGAAGGTAAAGAATTTTTAATTATCAATAATATTTCCTTGAATTCTAATGGTTGCATGTTGGAAAATACTAAGGGCACTTGGGAGCATGAAGAATGAAGGGAATCTTGAGAAACAAGAGGGTGAAATGAATAGCTCAAGCAATTCTCATATGACAATAAAAGATGGAGTCATTAAGGAAGATGAATTGGTGATCAAGAGATCTAAGGCCATGACACTTGCACCCATTCGAAGAATCAACTTCATAAGGTAAATATTGCTCATTCTGTGGTTAATATTGAAAATGTTTTGACATGTGATGAATCCAGAAATGAAGCAAGGGGTGTTGAGCATGTTGGGGAAGAGGAAGGGCTGGTTGGAAACCCTTCTCCAATGAAAAATGATGGCAATAAGCTTGCTGGTCTGTTCAGAACAGCAGACAATAAGAGGCAGATTTATGGTGTCCATGAGCATGGTAAGAGCTACGAAGATGCCCTATGTGAACACCATCAAGATGTGGTTGAAGCCCAAGTGGAAAAGGCTTCACTTGTTGAATCTGAGGAGAAGAAGGCTGATTTCAACTCAGAAATTTTGAGTCACAAGATTGGAAAAATGGAGGATGTTTCGATCACTCCTCATCTGGCATGGGAAGGGAGACATGTGGGGAACAACTCAAGGTATGATGACATTTTATCTCCTTTTATATCGCTGCCATACTCATATCATGATGGGAAAATTGTTAAGGATCACATGTCATGTTTGAGTGATGTTGTTGTGACAAAGAGAGATGAACATTTTAAGATCAGCTTAAGGTATGAAAGTCTTTTAAATTCATTTCTACAACATGTCAATTTGTGGGTCAACATGAGAGGTATGCTAGAGAAATGGATATGGTTTGTAACATAAGTATGGAGAACATTATTTTCAGATCTCATTTCATCATACTTGCTGATTGGCACAAGAAGGCAGCCATAATGAAAGATAATTTTCAAATTTTCAAGGCATTATGGGTCACCATTGAAGTACTCTCAGCTATGGTCACTTCAATTGGGAGTGATATGCATATTTTCAGGCATAGATTGAGCAATTTGAAGAGGTTAGGTAAAACAACTGATATGCAACTGGAAATCAAGTTTTGGTGTTTCAAACACTCCACTTGGGGCAACCAAAAGGTATTCTACAAGAAGGTAATCTTTTCGATTCATTAATTTTGAGAAACTTGTTTGTTGCTTCGTCATTTGTGTGTTAAAGCTGATTATTGTGGGAGAATGGAAAATAGTATGGTGTGCATTTCAGAGTATCATGGGATAGCCCATTTGCAAGATATAAAAGTGCCACAAATGCATAATACTTTTTCACTCGGGGTCAAGGTTTGGGTTCTAAAGACCCAACAAATCATTGGAGAAGTTTGGGAAAATGTTCCACTATGCATTGAAGGTAGAATAAGCATGTTCAGGGCAGCCATTAGAGATGGTAATTTTCAGATTTTCAAAACTCTTCTAATCACTCGTGATGAATGTTCAGTTGTCGTCACTTCATTGGATGATAGGATGCACATTTTCAGTCATGAGTTGGACAAATCGTGGGGGTTATGGACAACGGTAAGTACGCAGCCCAGAATACTTATTTTGGTGTTCCAAGCATTCACTTTTGGGCAAAAAAATGCTCTCCTACAACAAGGTAATTGTTTGAGTACACCTAATTTGTGGCACCATTACATGATGAATTTTCAATTGGGCATGATGGCTGATTGTTGTTGTGAAATCAGAATTCAGAGGGGTAATAAGAAAGCTGATTTTCTTAAGATTACGGCCAATATATCTGCTGGTTTCAGTTGTAGACTTGTTGTTCATAAATTTTCAGAGTATGCAAATCAAATTTCAGCCTCCACATTACTCATGGACTTTCCATTTTTCGTGAAATTTCAGTTTGCTAGTTGTTATGCCATGATTATAAGACTGAAATTACAAAAATCAGGTTTGGGGCTGCCATTTTCAGTCATGAACAACAATATGTTTTCATTTTTTGAGAGCATTCCCTCATGGAATAATGAGGAAGGAAGATTCCAGTTGGAAGGAGGAAAGAAATCAGGTTGTGGTGAGTTATTTTCAGATTTGAAGATTCTGATTTTTGAAGGAAAAATGCATGCTCATAGCTATTTTTGGGACAACCTTGCTAAAGTATTGGGAAGCCATCATCTGAGTGAAAATTATGAAGTGGCATCAAGCAATAGAAGAGAGCTAGCTGTCATGTTTCTAAGGCATGACAAAGGGGATGTAAAAGTGTTGTTAAACACTCTTGTTTTCTTTAATATGTTTGCTTCATGTGCAGGCATGTCGAAGAAGAAGTAGTCAAGATTCATTTGGGATCTAGGTTCTTGCAATTGCTTGAGGACAAGCAATTTCGGGAAGGGAGGACTTTAATGCCCCTTTTTCGAATAAATTTGAAATAAAGGATTCCTTAGCAAGCATCGGTTGAACCATGGAAGATCATGGATTATATTTTAGTTTTCATCATTCATATTCATGTTTTATTTTTGTATTTCCCCTCTTAATGAGGCCGGCTAGGTTTAGTGCCTTTAATGAGGCTTAATAAAAGATTATAATGACTTACTAGGGGTCGGCCTTACCTTTATGAGATTTGGTGCCGAAAGGAGGTTATAAAAGAAGATTCGAGAGCTCATTTGAAGGATCGAGTTTTGGCTTTTTTTGATTTGGGCATTGTGAGCTTGTTGCTCCATGTTCTTCCACTTGAGGGCAAAAACCCTCTTGTGTGGCTTTCTAGAAGAACGAAAACCCTTCTAGTGGTTTTGTTGAAGGACGAAAACCCTTCAACATTGTTTGAGCTTGAAGATTATTGCAAATTTGAAGAAAAGAAAGCATATTCAGATTTTTATTGGCATTGGGCAACCTTCCCTAGGTGGAGCGACCTACCTTGGAGAGTGGTTTGATGCCCTAGAAGGCATATTATTGATATTTCACTTCATAATCTGATTTGTCATATTTTATAAGGCCGGAATCTCCATTTTGGTTATTTTTGGAGAAGTTAAGCTATTTTTGCTAGCCCTCGGATTTGGCTAGTCTGTTGTTGATTTGAATAATTAATTCCAGCTGTATAATTTGATATTCCGTCCATCTTTTGATATATTTGTGATTCATAAATATTGTCGTGGTTAGAGTAATTGTTTTGTGGCATTATTCATTGATTTGTATGGTGAAAAGTGGACTTGAATTCCATAAATAGTTCGCTGCCCTGGTAGTTTGCATATTTCAGATTTATTTCAGTTGATAATAAAAATCAGATTTAGAAATCTTGGGTTTTGTGCTAATTTCTTATTTTTCAGTTTTGTCCACAAAAGGGATATTTCAGGTTGTCATGACGATTCATTACATATATTGTGTTGACCTTCCACTTGAATAATGTTGTCATCAAAAGGTCTTGGATCTCGTATTTCAATCCAACACATTTTTTTGTAGTTTGTCCCAAAGATCTATGGTACTCACAATATGCATTTGCTTCAAATTATTGGTGGTGATCTAGATGGTTCAAGGTTACATTATGGAGGTAGAGAGATCATGTTGCTATCAAGTAACTATTCAAGCACTTTTTAGAGATTCGGATAATCGTGTAAATTGCCTTCGCTTAGAAGTAGGAAGGACAAGCCTATTAGTTGGTTGTGATACTATATTGATTGTGTTTTTGGCCTCATTCTTAGCTTGAAAAGTAGGTGCATCATTAGCCTTAGCCTTGAATGGTGTCTTACTTTGAAATTTGGCTTCACTAGATGTAGGGGAGCTAGTCCGTATTTGAAAATATTTGCAGCAAGGAGCTTGGTCTCATAGTTCTTAAGCATATGACAAAGTTCATCAAAAGAGTGGTAAGTTTGAAGCATAACTTTGTCTTTGATTGGTTAATGTAAACTTTGAGTTAACATTTCTTTTAATTCACTCTCGTGTATGGGATATGACATATTCGTAAACATAGTTTTGTATTTAAGCACATAGTCACAAATAGGCTCATTAGGTCTTTGTTTATGTTGTGCAATTTGAGAGATCATGACATTTTGGCTAATTTTGATTGGGCTAAGAAGATGTCACCGATGGATTGAAACCATATTAACATATAAGGCTTAATATAACGCTTATTTATTGGCATTATGTTAATATTAGTTAAGTGTTGACTAATAAACGGTTGTAACCACTTCAACCACTTTGTAACCATCTTTCACATGATAATATGACAAACACACAATGATAATGTGTGCATTCCGGTTTCTCTTCATATGTTCTTTGTACATTCTAATATTTTTTATTCATTCCCTCTCGCATATTGTAACATTGGTATCGAATGGGGCAATCAAGGAGAAAGAGAAGGGAAGAAGTTCAAGTCAGTCCTAATAGGGCACAATTTGAGTTTATATTCATCGTAAGGGCTTGTAAATTGATTTACAACGAACATTTCAAAGCTAGTCACCCAGTTTGGACAAAATACGGTCGTGTCTAATAGAAAATAGTTGTGGTTGTGGTTCAAAATTGAATAAAATCAGGATAAACACCTGCTTGTGAAGGTGATCGTGAGGGTCGCAAGGAAGGAAAAATACTCAAACGACATCAAAGATTAAGAAAAACATTTGCGAATATATCGGGGTAAAGTTGAAGACACAATTGACATTGCCGCCATTAACAAATCATGACATTAATAACAATCACGGATATATCGGATAGACCATGTGAAGATAATACCTGCGCTTAGGGCACAAATCTCATTCATTACCAAAGCGCAAATCGGGAAAATAAACAACTGATTTAAATAATACAAAATCGAGGGCAAAAATAGAGAGTTTCAGATTGTGATAATTCAAAAAAGGGAAAAATACATATACAGTCAAAAAAGGGCAATGATATAGTTAACTAGGACAAAATACAATCATTTGAAACCCCGAGGGCACTTTTTTTTGAGTCGCATTTTTAAATGTCAAGGGCACGAGAATGATTGGATTGTGAATCTTGAATTTTGTGACAAGCCAAAGATGTTACTCTTGGAGACAATGATAAAGAATTGTGAAGAAAGTTTATATTATCAAGTTATTGAAAGAAATATTTTTCAAGAGATGGATAAGATTGTGAGGAAAAAGATGAAGGGAAAATTCCAAGACAAACCAAATGAAGCCATTGTTGAAAATCCACTAGATGCTGAAATTGATGAACTCACTGATAGAGAATGTGTATTTTAAAAGAATCGCAACACTTTGAAGACATGAAGGAATCCAGTGTAGGTAAAACTCGGCATGGATGGCTGTCCAGATAGTTTGGGAGTCTGTGGATCTCGAGAATTTACCCTTACGAGGGTCATGAGACAACTTGATGGAGCACTATGGGAGTAGCTCAATATGGATGGTTGTCAATGATTCGGGAGATTTTGTAATTTGGGAGTTCGAGGAGGTGGAATCCGGGAACTTGAGAATTTAGCTCGGAACTACACCTTTACGAGGGTTAGGGAGGCAACTTGATGGAGTTCTACTTGGTCAAAGCATTGTTTTCAAAGGGGAAAGCTTCTGAAGAATGCATGGTCTTGGTTGGTTTTGTTATTTTAATCTTCTGTCAATATGTTCTATAGAGTAAGCCTTAAGAAGGTGTATTAAAAATAAGGCGTAATATAAGGCTTATTTATTTGTAATGTCCCCTTTTCGAATTAAGAGCCTAAAAGTGGACTTCTTGCCATCCCCTTTCCTGGCAATGAAACATGGTTGAGCAAGGGAAGGAATTGCATTTTCATTTCAGTTTTCTTAATTAGATTTAATGTTTCTTTTTAGTGTTTCCCTTTATAAAGTATTGTGAAGTCATAAAGGCAAATTAAAAGATAAAAATAAGCTTAAAGAGGTCAGTCCACTTCTAATTGGGTTTTGGCGCCAAGGGAAGGATATAAAAGGGACTTAAGGACTTCATTTGCACCCTATCTTTGGTGCATTTTACATATACTTGTTTTTTTGGGCAAAGTGCTCATTAACTTTCCACTTGAGGACGAAACCCCTCTTGTGTGGCATTCCAAGGAAGACGAAAACCTTCCTTGTGGCTTGGTGGAGGACGGAAACCCTCCATTGTGGGTGATTTGAAGATATCTATTGAAGACTTCTTGCAGATTTGGATCTAGGGCATCAAGGGAAATATCTACAAAGGCTTTGCATGCATTTTGGAGCTCTCCCTAGAGGGAGCGACTAGGGTTTGGTGTTATTTGGGTGCCTTCTAGGGCACATATTTCATTTCTGATTTTACAATCTGAATCTCCATAATTTATAAGGCCAAAATCTATATTTTCGTGATTTTTGGTAGTGTTTATCTATCATTTTCAGCATTGGTTTGTGGTTGTTCTGCTGCTGTCCTAAATTTAATTACAGCAGTACATATTTGCTGATTTTCTCCATTTGTTGTTACCAAATTGGATGGATATTGATTGCCGTGTTTGAATTAATCACTTTGAAGTAATTTTCAGTTGTTGTGCATGGTTGCATGGTGAATTCTAAGCTCTTATACAGTTCACCCTAGGGTTTTGAAGGATATTACAACTGCTGTTATAAAAATCAGATTTCATTTCACTTGGGTTTGTGTGTCCTATAGTTTCAGTTTCAGTCCCAAAAAGGAACATTCCATTATTAGCATTATGTTAGTATTAGTAAAGTGTTAACTAACAAATGGTTGTAACTATTTCAACCACTTTGTAACCATCTTCACATAACAAAATGACAAACACACAATGATAATGTGTGCAGTCCGATTTCTCTTCATCCATTCTTTGTACATTCTAATCTTTCGTATTCTTTCTCTTCCGCATATTCTAACAAACCATGTACACCGCTCGATGGTAGGGCATAAAACCAATCTAATGCATAATCCTCGAGACTTCTTAGAAAGAGTTTAGTCAACAAATTATCGTTATCCACATAGTCTGGACATGAGGCATAGAAAGCCTTAATGTGTTGTGAAGGGTCACCCTTGCCATTGAGTAATTCAAACTTAGGAGCAATGAAACATGTAAGCGAAGGATAACTAAGGACTTCAGAGCCAAAGTGGTTGTGTAATCTCATGAGAGTTGACCATATGGCTTGCCTTTTGAAATCTTTGTTCTAATTGTAAGTGCTTAGCTTGGATATTTCAAGTTGTTGTAAAAGAGCATCTTGGAATTGATTTGTTGTGAAATGCATAGTAATAGGCACGTGATTGTTTTGTAGGAGACATCGCACGAAATATGCAACATGACGAGTAAGTCTAGGAGGCATAAAGGAAGCCATTGGTTGTAAAGGATTGTTCATAGTAATGAGTGGTATGTTGTGCCACCATAGGAGGTATACTAGGTGTAGGTAAGAAACAATAGGTGGTGGCAAATAAAGAGAATCAATAGTAGTAGTAGTAACCTTGTTAGCTAATGTGGAATGTGAGCTCTAGAAAGGAAAGATAAGAGCCATCAAAGGTTCATCATCTACTTCCTCGGGTATGGATTCCTTAGCTAGCTTACTTTGTTCCTCTCTAGCCACATATAATCGCACCAATATTTTTAGGATGTAGCTATGGCCTCGTCATCTTGACTAGGATCCTTTGAAATCGATTTGTCACTAATATTGCTATAAGCATCATCACAAGCATTATCATTCACAACATGTGCTTTAGAATCATTGATATCTCAATTGTAATCAATGGAAAAATAAAATTATTTTCATCAATAGGACAAGCACCCATATCATCAACCATCACCATTTTCGTTTTGAACAAGCACGAGATTGAACCAAATCAATTTGCAAGACTCAATTTAACATTTTGCCTAGTAGGTGTAGCTAATCCAACCTTTTTAGTTGGCATAAGGTGGAAAGATACAAAGCATTCAAGAAGCTAGGGCTAATGATGTAAATAAGAAATCAGTCAAAAATCAAGCTTTAAAAGAGAAAAATATGGAACCCAAAAGGAGAAAATGAAACCCTAGGCTATACAATTCAATAGAAACATGGATTCACCAATTATGTTTTAATTAGTTTGAATCTAATGGCCTAAAATAAGCAAAACTAGACATGGTTCAAATTCTAATAATAGACAGCAAGTCAGATCTGAAAATTGGTAAAATAAGATAGATGATTGAAATTGGGAAGAGAAAAGTGTGCTAAGTGTGAGTAAAACCCTACTTGAAAAGCATACCGTATTGCTCAGGAATAAGCTCAACAAATTTGGCGACTTCGAAGTTTGTCTAAGATAGTTTCGACTGCCGCGCTCTACCTACCCCGCCGATTTTGTTCTCCATTGATTGGCACACACGGAATTCAACTTGCTCTCTCGCTCTCTCGCTTTACAAAAACATGCCTCATATCTCTGCGACGATCCGCAAAAATCTCAATGTGGCTTCTCCCTTGTGAACCTCGATCACTAGACTATGATTGAACTACCTTGTAATGCATTTCAAAGGAGGGATGCGCCACATATCAAGCGTGAATCAAGGCTTCTATAGTTCTATGTAAACCTACTTCCTATGTGAGTGAAAATGATGTCTTTCATGTTCCCTATATGCTCAATCAATGCAACAATATGATCCTTCTCTTCGCACAAGACACTTAACAATACCTACTTGGGATAATTAGACAAACCTCAAACTTGATTAGATGTTTGAGGGTTGATGTTGTGCACTTTTTAATGGCTTAGGATGTGTATAGCTCAAGTAGAGATGATCTCAAAGGTGATAAATGGATGCCTCTTATGAATAGTCCTCTCTAAATGACCTCTCGGGTTTTATAATATATAGGTGTCTCTAGGTGGATTTCTTGCACATGCCAACCATGAATTCAAGTATAGGATGACCTCAAAATGTGACCAAATGGAAAAATGACCGTTTGCTTTAGAGGGACAAAATCGGCCGCCAATTTTGTGTGAAGTGTGAGTAAAAACCTACTTGAAAAGCATACTTGTATTACTCGGAAAGTGCTCAGAACAACTCAAAAATAAGCTCAACAAATTTGGTGACTTGGAAGCATGTCTCTGACAATTTCGCCACCGCTTCTATACCTACAATGTCAATTTTGTCCACCATTGACTGTATGCGTTCACAAAATTTGACATGCACTCTACTCATTCTCGCTTTACAAAAACATGCCTCATATCTTTGCGACGACGTGCGAAAATCTCAATATGGTTTCTCCTTAGGAGCCTCGATCAATACTCTACGAAAGATGGAAGAAAGCAACCTAGACTATGCCCGAACTACCTCGTAATGAATTTCAAAGGAGGGATTGCGCTACATATGGAGTGTGAGTCAAGGCTTGTGTAGTTCTATATAGACCTACTTCCCATGTGAGTGAAAAGGATGTCTTTCACCTTCCCTATATGCTCAATCAATGCAATAATATGAACCTTCTCTTGGCACAAGACACTTGGCAATACCTGTTGTCATGGAGGAATGCACCCTTTGGGGAGTGGTGTGATGTCTCCCCTTCCAACTGACAAAATGGAAACACTCCTAGGTTGTGGGTGACTTGTATGTTGGAGTGAGTCTCCAGAGAGGGCTGGTTCCCCTAGTGTAACACCTAAGACTAATTCTACTCCTAAGACTACTCTACTTTATTGAATCAACAAGGAAAAGAGGAGGAATTAAGGGAAAAATTGAAAAGATGGTGATACACTAGAAAGTTTGAGGATCTCTAGACTTGTTTGAACCACACAAATGGATCAAAGGAACTAACACACCTTGCACAACTCACAAATTGACAAACTAATGCATAAGTATTTCAGAGAAAGGTTTGGAAGTTATAAAAACATAGAGAAGGGGCAACAAATAGTTAGGAAGGGCAATTTGGTAGACTCCACAAAATGACAAGCTATGACCGCAAATTAGCATGTTACTGCAATATGGCATGGAATTTAGACTACACAATCGGGATAAACAATATCACAAGATCAAAATCAGCTTAAAAACACAAATTTGCACAAATTATAGGTAATGAGAAGGTAAAAATAACTCCTTTATTGATCCAAGAGGTGAAACAAGTACAAAAACTAGTAGGGCTCAGCCACAACCAGAGAGATATCTCTCCCGATCCTTGCTCTTCCACTCGTAATGCTAAATTACTCCAGAATGATGAATAGAAAGTGTAGAGATTGTTTTTACAATGAATTCCATGGAGTTTTATAGAGAATTGAGAGGGAAAAGAAGAGGAAAAAATGTAGACATGCAAGTTTGATCAGTAGAAAATAGAAAAGCATGAGAGTGTAGCATGTCCATTTTGCCCTTTTGTTCCAAAAATAGCTGATCTTGCTTGAAACAGGCGGATTTGTGCATGGGGAAGAGTAATTTGTGCCCAAAATAGGAAAGCCCATGCTCAGAAAGTGATTGTGCATGCCCAAAAATAGATTTTTCTCAAAAAATAGAAGAATGGCGTCTCTTGCATGCTCCTATTATGTTTTAATGGTCTTTGCATGATTTAAAAAATTTTCTCGCATGGAAACTTGCTAATCTTAGCCTTTGCATGATAAAAAATGGAGTCTTGCTTGCATGATCTTGCCAATTTTAAGCTTGTCGGGACGTTTCGGGGTCATTGGTCGGGCCTATTGGTGAATCGAGCACCGATAGCAACGATGGAACGTTCCCTTTGTTCCTTAATCGGCCGATTTAACCAATTTGTGCCCTTGTGTGGAGATGTGGGCGATTAGGGGAACGATGGAAAGATGGAACAGTTCCCACTGTTCCTCGGGCTCGACTTGCATGGAATGCGAGTGATCTGGGGTACAACGGGAATGGGGGAACAATTCTCACTGTTCCCTTCGGGCCCGACTTTGTCGACTAACTGCCCTTGTGTGGAGATGCAGACGGTCGGGGGAACGCACGAAGCAAAGTGGAACTGTTCTCATAGTTCCATTGTCATCCGACTTAACCGATGAACCGCCCTTGTTCTTGTGCGATCGATTAGGAAACACCAAGAACTCACAAACTCTTCCTCTGGGCATTGAATCGCCGACTTAACCGACACTTGGGGATGGTGGGGAAATGGGGCACTGTTAGTGTAGGTTATTATTTATCCTTTTATTTGTTTATTAGGATAATTCTTACACTTGTGTTAGCTCTACACTTGTTGTGTTAGCTTGCTTAGGTGTACTAGTTGTGTTGAGTTAGCTTACCAGTTGTGTTGAGTTAACTTACTAGTTGTGTGGAGTCAACTCTATTGCCAGTATCAGTTAGTGAGTGTTATTCACCACTGATCTAGGTGGTAGTTGCAGCTTCCTCCTCCTATATGTACATCACTTGCATCATTCTATTATGTAGCTTTGAGTTGATTTTTGTGCACTTTCATGGTTGTGGTAATGTTTATTTTGCTGGAGTGATCCTGGGATGAGAAGCATTGGCTTCTCCGACATGGTATTAGAGCGGTGAGCATTATTCACCACTGATCTAGGTGGTAGTTGTAGTTTCCTCCTATATGTACATCATCTGCATCATTCTATAATGTAGCTTTGAGTTGATTTTCTGTGTATTTTCATGGTTGTGGTAATGTTTATTCTGCTGGAGTGATCCTAGGATGAGAAGCATTGGCTTCTCCGATAGCACCGATGAAACCTGGGAACTGTTCCCAGTGTTCCACCAAATGCCGATATGTCTAACTTCCTTTGCAAAGCAGCCCAAGCGGTAATGTGGGGAACTCAGGGAACGATGGAGCTGTTCCCTCAATTCCTCAAAAGGCCGACTTTACCCAGTTTTCCCAGATTTGTCCCATTTTGACCCAATTTTGCCAAGTTTTGACCAACTCCTTGACAGTAAGACTTAGCAAGAGGGAGAGCAATGCCTAGAACACTGAAATTTTGCCTATAAGCTGTAAAATTTTGAAATTCCACTGATCCATGACAACACCATGACTTGTCAAAACATCAAAATGGTCTGTCAAGACATCAAAATGGCATGGGGGTTGATTTTGATAACAATGCCTACTTGGGATAATTAGACAGGCCTCAAACTTGATTAGATGTTTGAGGGTTGCTCTTGTGCCCATTGGAGTGGCTTAGGATGTGTATAGCTCAAGTACTAATAATGTCGAGGGTGATAGATGGATGGCTCTTATTAATTGTACTTTTAAATGACCTCTAGGTTTATTTATATACAGGTGTCTCTAGGTGGATTTCCTACACAAACTGACCCTCGAATTCAAGCATAGGCTGACCTTGAAATGTGAGCAAATGGAAAAATGACCATTTGCCACAGGGACAAAATCGGCTTCCAATTTTGTCCTGGGATAGTATTGGCAATGCTGATTTTGTCCTTCTATCAAAAAGATGGAAAATGCTCAGAATGGAGAAAGGTGAGTTTGTAGAGGTGTGCTGAGTGTCCTAGCCAAATTGGAAATGATCTTGAGAGTGTGACAAATTGGTGGCAAAAGAAGTAGTGTGGGATCAGCTGAAAGCGGAAAATGATACCAAAAGGAGCCTAAAGTGTAGTAGTGGTCCAAGTGTCTAAGAGGTGTCAAATTGATGTTGCCAAATGCCTTTTACCAAAATTAGGTGTCCACATAATGATACAGTGAAACTAATATATAGCCTTTTATCCTCTTAATTTTATCAATGCACCTATGGCTGAATGTAACCAACCACCTTTTGGGGTTGTTGAACACTCAGATTTGACTGATAGTGCCTGGTAATTTGGCATTGACCCCTATCTGTGGTCCTGCACGCGATGCCTGTGTTGACTGCACAGAACCACTGTCAGAAGACTTGAAATGGGGCCTTATCACCAAACCATTTTCAGCCACAGTGAAGAAAATGGTCTTCTGGGATACTGCTATTTATTTAGTCTTTTAGCAACTCTCTTCATTTTGTATTCTGAAGACACAATGTTAGACTTGTTGTGACAATCGTGTATTCAACCATTTTTGGGTAATGCAAATCCCAAACCCATTTGTCATGTTTGTTCATTTCTGACATGTATAATTTTTCATTAATTATTTCTTTGAAGTTCTCTGAAATATTATAGATTTTTCATTTTCTATTTTCTATTTTTTTGGGGATTGGGGGTAAGAAGAGAGTGCAGGGAAGTGGGAGCATCCAAGCTACATTACATAGATTTGGTAACCTCAAATATTTGTTCTTTTAATATTTTCTCAAATTATGATTATCAGTATTTATGAAAATGACAAAGAAGACTGACACATATTATCATCTTTCTTGCGATTAATTAGGTGCTTATAGTGATTCACGAGGTATTCCAGGAATCAGAAAGGAAGTTGCTGAATTTATTCAAAGGCGTGATGGCTATCCAAGGTAAATTATTTTAAGATTCATTTTGTGATACTCCACAAACATATTTAATGTAAAGCTTATCCTAGAAGAGGAGGGATGCAGGACCACAGAAAGGGAAGGTAAGGAAAAATATACTGTAAGACTATGATTCTTGATACATACAGACATACATTTCTGTTCATGTGTGTGGACATTTCGTGAGTCTGAATATGGCAAAGCATAGCAACACAGTGATGTGTTGATGCTTTAGGAATCATGATCATAGTACATAATGAAATCAGATAGCAAAAGGTAAGCTGAAATGATGGGAATTTCATTCTTTTGATATAAGAAGAGTAAGTACTTACGATTAATTTATTATTCCAATGTCCATTGCATCAGTAATAGCATTTGACAAAGCATATATAATATCACAACAAACTCAATTATTATGCACAAATGACATCACACCAACCCTGCAATAAACGGATTCCCTCTATTAAAACTCTGCATCTTACTCAAGTATCCAACTACTTGTCTTCGTTGTCGGGCCCATGCTCATGGTTATACTGACCAAACTTGTACTTATGGTCCACTTGGCCAAACACATGAGGTTCTCTCAGCCAAACCCATCAGGTTCTCTCAGCCAAACCCATGAGGTTCTCTTGGCCATACTCATGGTCATGTTATACTTGCTGGGACTTGGACTACTGACAGTGGCAGCTAAAATCATTATATTGATGACGTGTGGCTTGCTGGAGTAATCTAGAAGGTCACCGCTGTCCCTCAGCTCCTTTCTATGTGATGTATGTTTTCTACTTGAACGAATGCCTAATTTTTTTTTTTTTAAAACAACGGAGCTTTATATTAGAGAGAAGATAAGGTTACAGATTCTATTGTGCCAAGCATTGAAACTATTTGTCCACGCCTGACAATTATACATCAAATTAGCATTACAAATATTCATGGAAGAAAATCAAGATTTAAAATATTCATATCCTCCTGTAGTCTAGTAGGCCACCATAGTGGTGGTGACCCATAGCATACAATATTATGATTATCCAGAGCCCAGTTAGCCAACACATCAGCACCTTTATTGCCCTGTCTAGAGATGTGGGAAAATAGTACTACTAGAAACTTTTCTTGCAACTGTTTTATTCACCAAACTTCTCGTGTAAGTCTCCAATTATCACTCCGACATTCATTGGAATGCAGTAACAACTTGATAGTGACTTGTGAATCTAACTCAATGTACAATTTTGTCCAACCACATTTCATAGCTTCTTGCATTCCTTTGAACACCGCCTTAAGCTCTTCCTAGATTTCTCAAAAATTGAATCAACTGTGTTATATATGGGAAAAGATGGTAAAGGAAAGTGGATAAAACAAAGTTGATTCCAGATATAATTTTTCATGATTGAGAACCTGTGGAAATAATCTATAAATATAACATTTATCATTGTCATGGTACCTAGTACTGCAGAATTGCTGCATTGTGTTCTTAGCACCCTTATCTTGGTAGTCCTTGCAATAGTATCCCCATAATATAACATTTCACTATTAGTCATCTCGTGCTATCTTTATTCAGCCCCTTGGAATTTGATTATTTTGAATCCCCATTTGACCCCTTCCATTGTAGAATAATCATTACCAAATATTTATTTTTGGTTTTTAGTGTTGTACTTACATTCAATGATATTGTGATCAAGGATTTTGCATAGGACTCATTTGAGGCCATAATAGGCAACACCTTGTTCTGCATCTAGGCGGGGCCCCAATATCTTTGGGTTTTGTCCTCCTTCTTTTATGTTTTCAATTCCCTTTCATTTATATGAACTTTCTCATAGCCTTTTAATAAACTTGAAGGCTAGCAGGTTTAAATGCCCATTCTCTAATATGATTTCATCTTCAAACAATGCTATGACATGAGAACACCGTCTACAGTTTCTTAGTGCTTCTTAGCAGCTAAACTGGATGATCTTTCTATTCACCTTCCAAACTCCTTCCCCAAGTGGTAGAGGCCATGTCTTCACTTACCGTGGTTTTTATCAGACTGTAGAGAGCTTCTTACTTTTCTTTGTAGTAGTCATGTTGTTCTTTCTCCAATCCTGTATCACTTGAGCCTGTCATATCCATGGGTTTCCAAGAAAGGTTTTAAAGGCTTGACTCTTGTCTAAGGGACAATCATCACGTAATTGCATGAGGGAATTTAGATTTTCAATCTCAATTTCTTGTTTGTTTAGTATGACCCTTGGTTCAACTTGGGCTAACATGCACATTATGTTTGCACACGTGTAGATGTTGCATACTTCATTATAATGGCCTGACTTGTTCAGTCTACAGATTTTTAATAACAGTAATACTCATTATCCTGCCAGCTCAGGCTTGTTGGTTGTACACAGGCAGTAGATGTTTTACTTTTACCGCTTGATGATACTGTTTCAGCTGACTTCTGTAATATAGGATATCTTTGTTTTAAAGATTTTTCTAGCATCGTCTCTTAAGATAAAATTCCAAGGTTATATTAACACTGTACTAAGCTTTGATCTGTAAATATGGAAATGATATTCTTGTTTATGTATCATTCTAAATTCATTATTTATGCTGTTTCATATTGCCAAAGTACATGGCCTACATTTCAGATAAATGAAATTCAGTCAAATACTTCTTGTTATTCTTTATCCTAATACACTTTAGAAGGCACTGTGTTATCTTATTTTGAAAAAATATTCATGCAATCAATGCAGCGATCCAGATCTGATTTTCCTCACAGATGGTGCAAGTAAAGGAATTATGCAGATTCTTAATACTGTCATCCGTGACAAAAATGATGGGGTAAGTACTTTCTGCTACAATGTCTATCACTGAGAATAATGCCAGTAAGAGAATAAGCATTAAAGAATGAAGAGAATTTTGTCTGGATGTTCTATGAATAGAATAAAGCAAATATCATCATTGGAGTAAGTTATTGCCTTTTGTACCTTTAAACCTTTTCTGTGTGTCTTGAAAAACTATATTTATCACCTCTTGAGCTCCACTAAATGCTACAAAAGACTCTTGTTTCATCTGGTATACAGGGTACATGTATTTCAGAAATTATTATTATTCGTATTACATAGAGAATCACTGAAGCACCATGTAGTTGATTGTCCTACAACAGAGCACCACTGTCATAATTAAATACAGTGAATGACTAATCCTTTCTCTTGTGACATTTGGCATATGATGTATAGGATTTTCTATAATGAGTCGTAACTGACATTGTATAGGAGTCTATAGGAGGAAAACAAGGTGGTACACAGGAAAATGCATCTTCAATTTTCTAATTATGTATGCTCATTTCTAGGGTGCGAGAATCTCAAAAATTGTTATTATTGGCATTTCATAAAGTAAAGGAAATTTTATAGGTCATGGCCAAGCCAATGCCAACTCAGCATATGAGATCCTTGTGGAAGCTAAAAGGATTTTTTTTTCCATTTACCCTATATATTGTTAATATTTTGTACTCCTCAGTTTTGATCTTGCAATCAAGCTTGGGAGTAAACCCAATCTTGCAATTCACTTTACCTAGAGCAAAAGAGAGCTAATATTTGAAACCGTGACCTCTTATTCCCCAATGACTTAACACTTAACATGATCAGTTTACCAACAGCCTGGATAAATGAGTGCTACCATTGTAAATTAGGAACTATGTAGCTCAATATCCTACATTGGCATGTAAGCTTTTAGAAAATGAATCATTTCTAGCATTGCATAGGAATCTTTGATAGAACAGTAAGTTGGTACCAGGGGAATGCATCTTCCCTTTCTAAGATGCTGCCTTTCATCCTGTAAAATCAAGGGCTTATACTTTGGCAATGATGTTATGCACCTGAGTGGATGTAAATAAAAGACTATACCCCAAAAATGCACCATAACAATTGTAAACATGATAATCTTGGATGTGGATAAAAGACTATACCCTCAAAAATGCACCATAACATCTGTAAACATTATAATCTTGAATATAAAAGCATTTTTACTAAGTGCAAACACTCCACAGAGAAATAGGTATGGCCATTTGCTTGTGTTAATTGACATGTATGCATCAAGTTAACTATCTCTGATGAAAATACAATTAACAGAATGAAAGAGCTGCTAAGGCTACCATAACTATAGACATCAGTTATTTTACCTCATAAAGTTCCTTCTTGAGATGACTTGTACTCAGATTTCAGACAACTACAAGAGCATATCATGGGTCAGATTTATAGTACCTAAGAAACTCAGTGAACTCCAATCACCAAAGGTGGTCGTCTACCTGCCATTTGTAGGCTATATGCTATGTTGTTGAAAAGAGTTGTCAAACAAGGAGCTCAATTATGGTATAATTTCTTCTATCTTAACACTTGTTTGCATCAGACTGACAGCAGTTAAACCAATCCAATGCAAACAAATATTTAGAATCATGCAGGTGCGGTGTCTAGGTGACAGTGCAAAGTTGAGAATACCAAATGACAGAAATATGAAAGGATAGAAACTTTGAGAGGGAAACCTCCAAGAAGCATAAGTGTAAATAATGATTAACAGAATTTTACTACCAATGCCCTACAATGGACTACCTAGATTTATTTATAGATAAAGTTAGGTTGGGGCATCCCCAAAGCCCTAATGAAGTCGACTACATGGAAATCTGAAGATCTAGAGTTTACCACTTGATTAGTCAAAGGTTACGCAGTCCAAGCTCGCGCCACTTCATAACCCGATATTACATATGATGACAAGTGAATGGCTAGGGGGTAATATGCCCTTCCCAGCATAGTTCTCAACACTTTCTATTGGGGCTTCTGGAGAAAATTCTCATCTTCCCAAATTGTGTCTTCTGCTGGTAAGTTCTTCCATGTTAGGAGATACTTACAGATGGATTTATTGCAAAATTTCTTCTGCCTCCGATCAATAATGACTTCCGGTTCTATGACGATTCTTCCTCCTTCATCCAATTCTGTAATTTTATCCACTTTAAAGCACACACCACGACAAGGTGGATTCTTAAAGAAGACAGTGGCTCCAATTTGTAACAGTTGCTGCCTATCACATGTAGCATTTTATAGGGGCTGTTTTCAGTTTCTGAAGGGACATTTTCTTGTCAAGATAAATTTGAAGGAGAACTGCCTTTCTTAAAATGCCTCACTTCGATGGTAATCTGTTTGTTGTTTCATCCTATTTTTGGCCATGACCAAGTTTTCCTCAAAGGACGCGAAGAACATTTTGTCTACTTTGAAGGTGTCATCTATTGCTTGCACCTTGGTATTGCATTCCATTTTCCAACTTAAAATTTACTTTTAATTTAAGTTCATCCATTTTATATTGTATTTAAAATAATGTAATAAATACCAGCAAAACCAGAGAGCTATTGCATCAGACAAACAGTGATGATTTGATCATAAAACATTCATCATTGCATTAAATTAGGGTTCGAGTTACATATCTTGACTGTGTTATTTGGAAGGCATTCCTCTCGAGGTGGAAGTAGAAGCTCATGCAACACTTGAGCAAGGAGGAACAATATCAATTTTCACACAAACACAACCCTGGTAAGTATCTTCAAAGGTGCACCCTCTACCCTTTGTTGGATACACCGTTTGTACCTCGTTTTAATGCCCCAAGTCTCCTCACCCCCACTTCTCACCTTGATTTTCCTTTTTATTTCTGCATACTTCCAAGAGTTTCAATCAAAATATAAAGCACTCAAAGGTGGTTATAACCAACACATATTTTTTATAACTTAATTTATTTACATCATTAATTTTAATAATATCCACCCACATTCTCGGGTATTTATATAATGTCTTTTTTTTTTACTTTCATCCCCTTTTATTTATTACATTATGTGACTTAGTTTATATTTTAACATTATCACAACATGGATAAATAGTCAGACAACGTCTCTCCTTGTAATAGCTGATGCCCTCAAGAGCACGGGGTTTATCTGTAACACAACTTAGTCAAACAATTGTGGATATAAATTACTAATATATTCAATATTTTCCCATGTAGTTAGTATCACAAAAGTTCATTTTACTTTTAGTCCATCGATTATTCAATTTTAAATTCACAACTAGGTTCAACAGTTGCATAATCAATCACATCTGCAGAATTATATATACATAAGCAAACTGACATGAAAACATTACATGAACTTTGGATAAATCAAGAGGTATTACAAGTTTAGAAGCTAAATCTTCTACTTTCTCTAAAACTTCAAATGGACCACAATAACGAGGAGCCAACTTAGTATATTTTCCAAGTTTCAAGGAATTGCGTTTAAGTTTTACTTTAAGAAACATTTGGTCACCGATTTCAAATTTATCAATAAACTTCTTAGAATCTGTCCAACTCATCTAGCTTGTGCAGCTTTCGTGTTACAATTGGTTTTAATAATCATCTTTTTTCCATTTCTTGTAAATTTCAATTTCATAAATTCATACCATGTCCTATATTTTTGCATAGTTACTCTGCACAATTGGTTGCACTGGCTTGGACATCTGTTGAATGGGTTTATCAATTCCACGTGAGGGTATCAGATCTGCTTGAATATGCCTTCTTGGAATGTGTTTGTCATTTAAAATAAGTCGAAGAGTTGAGTGTAATCTGCGGTGTAACCTGCATTGGCATTTCAATTTTAATTTGGGTGTTCCAAACCTACCTGCCTGCCTCCATCTGCCAACAAGGACCAGTGATTGGCGTTTCATTTCCTGCTCATCTTCATTAGAAAGGTGTTCCAGCTGTACGTATGGTGTTTCAAATTAACAAAAACTGGGGCAGCCTGAAAAGGCATCAGACTTGTTGTGGGGAAAGGTGACATTTGAAGCATTCTGCTCTTTCCAGAATTGTTCTTATACATTCATGTCTCTCTCTTTTCATGAAGTGTGGTATGGGTTTCACTTTCATAAAGCATAGCTTCTTTATTTTTGAAACTCTATGCTTTTTATTTGGAAACAAAAGCATATATTCATTATTGGAGGATTTTCCCAAATATTGGATTTTTTAATTTTTGACTTATTGAAACAATAAATAAGTCAAATTTTTACTGTGCAAATTAATTCCAAGTAATTTTATTTTTCAAATCAAACAAAAGTTCGAAAACATTTTTTTGCAAACCAAACAAATAACAACATTTGGTATTAGTGGTGCCTCTGATTTGCGCTTATGAGTAAAGTCATTGTGTTAAACTATTGCATTCATCACCTAATAGAGTTGCAACATCGACGTCGTGGCATCGTCCCAATAAATGGCTGGGGAGGATTAAGAAATTTTTCATTTTTCCCATTCCCTTTGTTTCCCATTCACGACTATTGCTAGACTTAAATCCTAAAAGCAAGAATACTCCAAGTATATAAGGTTTATAAGCCCAACATACAAGAACTTTTGTTAAGCCGTAACATTGATAGAGCGAATCCTTTTCATGTACTAGGTAGGTACCGCATACCATTCATTCTCATGTATCTTAATTTCTCGTTCACATCTTGTGAGTATATCGAAAGGGCGAGCTTCTTCCACGCATCTTGACGGGTATACATGAGGGTGGGTATATCGAGAGGTATTGTATATTGGTCGGTGGTCTATTGAACAAAAACTTGTTGAGTGATAAAGAACCCCTCCCTCTCCCAAAGACAAAATGGTTTCAATAAAATCAATTGTTGGCACAACTTTGATTGAAAAAGATATTGTAGTTGTCCCGACAAGTAGAGAACACATTTATCTTCAATGATCTATGGTTTGACACTTGTGGCGGAGACAAAAGCCAACACCGTCTACTAAAAAGAAAAGAAGCCAATATCTAGAAGCAAAAGAATTTGAAAGTATTAGCTTTAATGAAGGCTTTAGTTGATGCCAAAGTATTTCGTCACATCCAGGGGCTTGATATTGCATGGGAAGCAATGAATAAAATGGACTTATATGATTCCCACTTAGAGTTGGAATTTGTACAGTTGCAATTGAAGTTGTTCAATCTTGAGTTGAAAAATGGTGATGTGATGAGTCCTCGAAAATCCGAGCTATCAAGCATGATGTTGAAGCCACCAAGATGAAAATTGATATATACATGACAACATTCATAAAAGCCCTTCTTCCTACATATTCAACCTACTTGAGTCTTTACAAGCAAGCAATCCATTGAAGACTCACATTTGATCAATTGGCTAAAAGGATGGCTGAAATGGAAAAGGATTTTGAAGGAAAACCGACTCCACAGAGAAAGCATTTGCTATGCTAATAAAAAAGGCAATTCTTTCAAGGGTTCTTCCTCCAAGGCCCCGTCTTCCAAAAATGATGATTATGACGAAGGGAAAAATAAGGGTAAAGGAGGCAAAAATAACAATTACAGTGGGTAAAAGCAAAATGATAAAAAACACTTGTTCTACAAATAGTGTGGCAGAAAAGGGAGCCATGAGGCTCATGAATGCAAGAGTTCATAGGAGAAAATTGGATCTTATTGCAAACAAAAAGAAGAAAAAATCCGACCAAAGAATCAGACTCCACTCAATTCACAAGTGAATATGTGCTTTCTGGTTGTGATAAAGCAAATAATGCTTCAGCTAATTCCACTTGGTTTGATGCTTGGGTCCTGGATATTGGAGCCACTCAATGCATGAGTTTCTGAAAGGACTTTTTCAAGGAGTTTCATGATGAAAGACATAATCGAATATACTTTGTGGATAGATCATGTCTGCAACCAGAGGGCAAAGGGACAATAAGACTAAAGTGTTAAGGGCTTCCAAATTTCATTCTTAAAAATGTCCTATACCTTCCTCAATTGAAAAGAAACTTGTTGTCCTTGGTGCTCATTCGCCAACAAGGGCACTCCATTTTGTTGGGACGACGGAGAGGTAACTATATAAAAAAGTGAGAATGCAGTCATATTGACTGAATTTGAGGAAGGAAAATTGTTAAAACTCAGGGGTGAGCCATCAAATTCATGGAATTTTGCTCATCTTGTTGAAGACAAAATGTCTCCAAGTATGTTGTGGCATGTGAGATTCATCATGACTGCACTCGTGTGTCTCAAAAAAATGGCGTAACAAGATTGCCCATGCTGCTGAAAAATTTGAGAAGTGTGAAGCTTGCATTTTGGCTAAACACTCAAGAGGACCTTTTCAGAAGTCAGAATGGAAAGCTGACAAAAAGTTGCAGTTGGTCCACTCCGACTTGTGTTCTTTTTCAATACTATTATCCGGTGGTCACAAATATTTCATGTTGTTTATCGACCACTACAAATAATGACATGGATATATTCTGTCAAACAAAAATCAGAAGCCTTTGAAATGTTTCAAAAGCTTTGAGCCATGGTGGAAAATGAAGCTCAAACCTACATTGGGACACTCGGGACTGATAATGGTGGTGAGTACACTTCAAAGGTGTTTGAATCCTTATCTCAAGCAAAATGAGATCAAACACCATTGGACAATTCCTCACAACCAGCAAAAAATGGAGTAGTTGAGAGGATGAACGAAACCATGATGAATATGTTCGTGCAATGTTATATTTCAAGGGGGTGAATTTGATTTCTCTAATTGGACTTTTGGATTGTTGCTCATTGTTCCTTCCTCTCTTTGGGCGGAAATCTAAGTGTGCGGCTCTTCCAAGAGGGACGGAAACCCTTCTTGTGGCTGGTTAGGGGACGAAAACCCTCCATCCTTGTGTGGATTGAAGGCAAATCACAGATTTGGAGGAAAAGAAGACATTTTCAAATTCTTGCATGCATTGTGGGGTCTCTCCTAGGTGGAGCGACTTACCCTAGTGTGGATTTTAGTGCCTTCTAGGGCATGGAATTAAGATTTGCTTTCAATTTGTCTTTCTCACAATTTGTGAAGCGAGAATCTACTATTCGTTGTAACCCTCATTTCATAATTTTTATTGCAGTTGTACTTTGCTGGTTTTTAATTAATTTCCAGCAGTGTTTTGGATCATATTTCATATTGAATATTGGTTTGGTTGATGCCTAAAATACATATATCTATTTTGGCAAAGTTGTTTGAAGAGTTTCAAGTGTTTTGTACTCATTTTTGCACCGTTGTCCTAAAAATCTTATCGTTGTTCAAATCTGGGTTTTATTTTCAGTTTGTTGGTTTAGAAATCAGATTTGATAATATTTGGGTTTGTGCTAATTCCCTACTTTTCAGTTTCAGCCCTTGAAAGGGATATTATAGGTTCGGCAACAACACCTCTTGCAAGTGGTTCATTTCATCGAAAGGTGGAGGTCTTTGATCCTTATCTCCCATGTTCTTTGCCGGAGTTCTTCTTTGATAGACTTTAAACCCTTCCTCACCGGTGTTCATGCAGATCCAAATTTTCCCTCACACAGGCTAGTCAGAACAATGCTCTGATACCACTAGTAATGTCCCTTTTGGGCTGAGATTTGAATTTTCTGGAAATTGCACAAAACCCTAATGACAAAAAACTGAAATTTATGACAACAAAGTACAGAAATCTGAATTTAAATGACAACAATAAGAAATTACCCCAAATTAGGGCAGTGACTTGATTTTGGTCTGCAAACCCTCAATACAACATGCAAAATATGATTTCTTCAATTACTCTTCAAATACTCAATTACAAAAGTACCCAAAAGGCTCAAAACACTTAGGAATATTTTTAGAACATTTAGGAACAAAGAAATAATTTTTCTGACAAATAGCTGAATTTATTTCATCAATTTTGTGACAAAAAATAGGGTAAATTACAGCTGACCATTAGGAGCATTTGAAGCTGAAATAAATGCAACAATGAATGCCCTAGGGTAGAATTGAAGGTTGAACAAACCCTAGCTCCAAAGAAACCCCTAAAAATAGCCGAAATTGACCCCAAAGTGGGTTGCTCAAGTTCTCGGATGGGTCGCCGAGTTTTTAGGTGGGTCACCCAAGCTGAAAATGCCCTAGATCTGATCCAAAACATTGTAACACAACAAAACACTGAAATGTGTGGCTGTTCCACACCCAAAATTTGGAATTTTGATCTGCCCTTGAAGCCCTAGCTGAAAATTGTGCCCTAACACTGAAATTCTAAATTGTAGCTCGAGATTTTGAATTGCAACCCAAATATGACCTCTAAATGAGATCACCAATGCAGAATTTGAGGGTTTTCGTCCTCAATGGCTGAAAATTGCAAGCACAAGCTCCAATCTCCAAATAGAAATGAATTCATATGACAAGTGATGCTTTTTCCACCCCTAGTGACTCCTTTTTATAATTGTGGGTGGCACAATCCATGAAAAGGGAGCCCAAATGGGTCGACCCCTTTTTAAGTGGTGTTATGTTCCCCTTTTAACTCCATCACTTCTATTTTTAAGTCGGCATTTGCACTTTTTCAACCAACTTCACTTTCTAATGTTATAATTAGAAAGTTGCTTTTACAAAAATAATACAAGGCTAAAAATAACAACTTACAATTACAACATTAAAGTACTTCCCTTGCTTTTCCCTTTAAGCCCATGAGAAGTAAAAATGGGCCCAAGGTCTTCATATCGAACTAGCTTTGAGAAAGGAAATTACAAAAGCCCTAATGACCCCGATTGCATATAAAATATAAATTGTAGACTCTATTGCTTGACCGGTTGAAGGTAATGTGCACCAAGTTTTGGCTACTCCATAACCCAATATTACATATGATAAATGAGTGACTAGGGGTGTAACAGAGTTAGGTCGAGCTATTGTAGTTCTCGAAGTCTTATTAATAGCTGAATCATGGTGCAAGAATATTCAAGGGAGGGCATTTGCAGGTCTTAGAGGTATTTCCAATCAGTTATTGTTGCACTATAAATCCAAGTATAGATTAGCCTTTCAATTATCCAATTTTAATTTAGAAATCTCTCTTAAAGAATGCAAGAATGATGAAGAATGAGCGGGAAGAAGCCTTGAGATAGGATGTTTATCTTCTCATTTGGAAACTTATTCATATGATTAGGGCAATGGATGAGATGATGACTGCTTTCTCTCTCATCCATGTTTGCAAATATGAGTAAGTGTAGTGGTAATTTCAAACATTATTAGGGTATGTTTGGTAAGAGTTTACAAGTTCCTTCAAACACAGGGAGTTCTTTTCAATTGTTGATGGTTGGCATGGGATTTTCAATGCTTGCATGGTTTTTCCTAGCCCATACATTGACTAAGTTGTTGATTTTTGCAAGAAAATTCCACTTTGGTATTTTTTGTACGATGGGCATGAAAATAACAGGTATAGTACAACTGTTCCCAATTAAGGACAGTTGTAAGTTGGTACAAATTAAGAAAAAACTCTTGATGAAAAAGATTGGAAAGAAGGTTCAGTTGAAGACAATTTTTATGACAACCACCAAGATACTTAGTCGGGTGGAAACCCAAGTATGTTGTGGCCACTGTAACTCACTTCTAACCCATCGACAATCTGATTTTTATTAGGTTATAGCAGTTTGGAAGGTTTTGAGCTATGTTACTAGGGTTCGTCCCCCTCCCCCTCGTACCACCGCACGATACGTATACGATAAGGATACGTGCGGGTGCAGTGCGTGTACATATACATGTGGGTATGGAGTGCGAATTCACCGTGGATATGTCTGGGTACGTTTGACATACCCGAGACGTATCCACGACAAACCCACAAGTTTGGACAGCAAAAGGGTTATTTTTTTAAAATTTTAACTTGGTTTCTATGTTGCTGCTTCGTTGGGGTCCATAATATTTCTATTGGACATTATGATTCTTGGTTACCTTTAAATATTATGGCATCAAAATTTCGTAGTTCCAAGAATTTAATAGGTGTGCATGTTTAATGCATTTTACTTGAGGGAAGAGTAAACCTGAAAAGTAAAATGCATGAAACATGTACACCTATTTGCCCTTGATGTTGTATGCGAGGGAAGAGTAAACCAAACATAAATAGAACAATAGCATTTGGGCATTATGCAAAGCCATTTTTGTAGCAATTTCACTCCGGGTCCCTCTACGATGGAGCTCGACGATGCCCTACCCAGCGCTAGCAATTGCTCCTCCACATTATCGTGATTCCCCCTTGATTTTTCAACCCTTTGCATGTCTTCTTTTCTCAGCTCGATCACCATTGCAATTTCGTGAAGCTTCTGGTCACCTTTTTCATAGGGTTTCGTGGTCATGTTTTTGTAGGAACTTGTGGCTTCACGGTTTTCGTTTTCGTTTTCGTGGCCTCACGGTTTAGTAGGTTTCGTGGTTTCACGGTTCTTGCAGGGTTCGTGGCTCACATTTATCACAGGGTTCGTGGCTCCATTCTCTCAGATCGTGGCTCCCCTTCACTCTTCGTGTGCCCTTTGTTGTTCGTGGTTTTTCTGCTGTTCGTGGCGGAAATCTAAAAAAATATAGAGCAAAACAGGTTACAGTTCGTGACTGATTTTGGGTTCACTTCGGGACTTGTTTTGGGGTTGTAGCTTCACGGTTTTTGCTGGCTCGTGGCCCACGATCTTCACAGGGCTTTCTCTATCGAAGGAGCTCTCATCTACAATTGAAATTGTGGCTCGTGTTTACTTCCTCTGCATCGTTTTCGTGAATCGTGGGCCCTCTGAAAACGTTTCTTATCTTCATTCGTGGCTCGAGTTTCTTTGCTCGTGCTCTGTGAGCTTGTGGTATTCGTGGCTTGTGATTCCAGGGTTCGTCTTCGTGGCTCTTGTTTTCACTTGGCCTCTCTTTTAATAGCTGTAACTAACCTGCAACCTGCCTTCGTGGCTGTTTTCTGGCTTCCACGATTGCTAATCCTATGCACAATAATCAAATCAGGGATATTGGAGGCTCAACGGACATCCCTCTAATCGTTTCTCCTCTCCAGGCAATCTACCCAGCTATGATGTCTCCCTCCACCCCGTTGCACAAGTGATTTCCAGTCTTGGGTCAAACGAACAAGTAAGCAGGATGAGCAACCTTCCTAACATCATTGCAGAACTTCTCAGCAGGCTTGAGACTCTGGAATCGTCCAACAGATCCCTCCGGACCGAGGTTTTGAATTAACCTCTCGGGTGGAAAAGGTTGAAGCTGATAATATCTCCTTGCGAAGACAACTCACAGACACAAAACCTACTACTGATAATGATCAATTACAGGTTGAGATCTCAGATTTAAAACACAAGCAAGAGGAAATTAGAACTCAGCAGGAAAATCTTCAAAAACAAACCGATTCTTGGGCCCAAGTGGTTAAGGGTAAAGTTAAAATCCTCCTTTAACAGCAGTTGAAGAAGTGGTTCAAGCCAAACTAGTGGAAGAGAGAATCCGACGTTCCAGGGAGCTGAACCTTAAGGTTAGAGGATTGCCCACTCCTCCCTCTTCCGACCCCCGGCCATTGCTTCAAAGTTCCTCACAGATAACTTGGAGCTGCCCGAGGTTCAGTTGGATAGAGCTTGGTTTGGTCTGGAATCTACTCTTTTTATCCGTTTCAAGTCAGCTGATGACCGCCTTAAGGCTCTTAGAGCCAAGCGGAAACTTTTTCTCTACCCAATAAGGTCTTTCTTGACGAAGATCTTACTAGAGAACAAGTTGTCGAACTCAAAAAATCTCGGGAAATTGTCATGGCAGCCAGAAAAGCAAGGAAATGGGCGGTGATTCGTAACCTCAGGCCAGTGGTTCGGGATTCCTTCCCCCCTGGTTGGGCTCTAGGATCCAACTCTAGTTCCAGATGATGGTTCCGGCGGGAGAAGGCTCGGAAGCAAGGCATCTCCATCGCATGTTGGAATGGAAATGGGTCCTTCTGGTCTTCTCTTGGCCTCCGCATGATGCTTTAGGTTTCTCTGACCTTCTCTTTGTTACGGAGACACATGCGAGCCCGGTTCGCCCTCTCCGGACATCAGTGGTTACTACTGGCTTTCTGTTTGCAGACATGAGACTCGGAGTTCTGGCGGTGTCAGGGGATCTGGCGGGGTTGCTTGTTTAGTCAGGGACACCCTTCAGAGCAGGATTTCTATTGCCGCTGAGGATGAGTCTACCCGCTTTCTTTGGGTTCGGATCAAACGTAATTCTCCCCTAGAGACATCTTTATTGCGGTCTGCTATTTCCCTCCAACTTCCTCTTCATTTGCTATCCACAATGGCCCAGACGGAGACCCCTTCTTTGACCTTTATGCTGGTATATCTTAGTTCTCGGGTTCTGGGGAGGTCATCATCTTGGGGGACTTCAATGCCCGTACCAAAAATATGCAGATTCTGAGGCACGACAGGACCGATGATGTACTTTGCACTTCTGAGGTGGGTCCGAGTTGGTTAGCTTCGGCGAGAGTTTGAGGACACGATAGGGCCCCTGACTTCCTACGGTCGACATCTTCTCCAATTAGGGGAATCTCATGACCTACTGATTTTGAATGGCATTCCTCACTTTCTGAATCCCGGTTCTTCACCTACAGACCTTTTTGTGGTGGGGCCAGTGTTGTTGATTACGTCATGACTACCCCCGACTTGATTCCTTACATCCACCACTTATGTGTCTCCCCCATCCCTCTTGTTGACCATGCGACCCTCTCCTTTTCCCCCCCTAGGCTACCCTCCCCCATGACCCCACCCCTCCCCTTGTATATCACATACTATTTGGAAATTTGACATAGGGGATCTCGACACCTTTTCCTCCTACCTTCATCTGCTTCTCCCCCCATTCCCCATTTTACCTCTCTCACCTCGGACTAGATGTTTAATACCCTCTCTTGCGCTATTTGTGAGGCAGCCACGAGTTCCTTCCCCCACGTCACTCACTCCACCCTGCGCCATGGTACATGCCCTATGAACAAATGGTATGACGAGGAATGCAAAACCTTCCATCGGAAACTCCGCTTTGCTTTCTTGCATGCTCTTCCATCCTTCCCTTCCTAAAGTCACCTATGTCGTCTCCTTCGTCATAAGAAACGCACATTTATCTCTCATAGGCGTCGAGAGCTTCGTCTGTCGCTTATCCATTCTCCTAAACATTTCTGGCGCACCATTCTTCCCCGTCATTCGCCTTTACCCCTGGACTTAGATCCCAATTCCATGTTCACTCACACCTCCACTCTTTATGACTTCCCTGGCCAGCCCCACATCCAGGTTCATTCCCCTCCCTCCCATTGCCATATTTTCACCCACACCAATGTGAGGAATGCCATTCTTGCTATGAGTTGTAGTAAAGCAGGGGATGAGGAAGGGTTCCATGCGGAACTCTTCAAGTATGGTCGGAAGACGCTCCTCAGTTATCTTGTGGACCTCTTCAATCAGGTGGTTTGTACAGAGTTTCCCAGTATCTTGGTCCCACCACATCATCCACCCCATACACAAGTGGGGCCCACTTCCGACCCCAACAATTACAGGACTATCATGGTGGGTCACACATTCTCCAAACTCTATGCTACTGATTCTTCATTTGTAGCTTTTTGAGTTCCTCGATCAATACCATTGCAGAGCTAGGGCAGGCGGGCTTCGACCGACTTACCAAACTATTGACCACATCCTCACTCTTCGGGCTATCATCGAAGAGGCTTGCCACCGCTCTTCCAGAGTTTTTTGCTATTTTGTGGATTTTCGGAAAGCTTTTGATTCTGTTCCACGGGAAGCCCTTTTCCGTAGGCTCAAAGATATAGGCATTTCTGAGATTCTTCTTATAGCCATTATGCGCCTTTATGAGGAGGTCCTTGGCTGCCTTCGCACCTCTGTTGGCTTGTCCGACTTCATCAGGAGTACCATTGGTGTCAAACAGGGCTGCCCCCTCTCTCCTACCTTATTTGGGATCTACATCGATGAGCTTGAGGACTTTCTCAGGGATCACATACAAGAAGGTGATGGGTGCCTTCTGCACCAGGTTCTGATTTACATCCTCCTCTTTGCAGATGACGTAGTTCTCCTTGCTTCTTCTGCAGAGGGTCTCCAGAGGCAGCTAGATGCCTTAGCCCTTTTTTGTGATTACATGCAGTTGATTGTGAACCTTGGGAAAACCAAAGTTATGGTTTTCAATTGTCTGAAGACTTCAGACCTCCACTTCTTTTTTAAGGGTGTAGAGATTGAGATCACTTGCACTTATACCTACCTAGGGTTCTTTTCTCTGGACCTCGTTTTAGCCTCCATCCTGCTCTCCAACCTCGGGTTAATAAGGGGTATGGTTCTTTGGCGATTCTTGAGAGACAGTGTTTCCGCCACCATTTTCAGGACATTCCTTCCAAGATGTCCCTCTCCGATTCACTGGTTAGGCCCACGGTTCTATATGGTTTGGAAGTTTGGGGTCCCTCTCTTTTGGACTCAGATTGGGCCACTATTGAGCGTGTTCAAATCCTCATGCTTAGACGTATTATCAAGTGCAAAGAATTGTTCCTCACAACATTATTCTTGCTGAGTTTGGGGCTAGCCCTTTTCGTTTAGAGACCATCTTCAGCCTTGTGTTGTTGCACCGGATCCGGGGTTTTCTAGCTCTTCTGTTGATCAGGGATAGGTACATTTATCTTGCCTACTGCTCCTTTGAAGCTATTGCATCCTCTAGATCACAATAGATGATCTCGCTGCTGGTATGCCTGCATTTCACGCCTTTTGAGTCCATTGGCATCCAAATGGATTGTCTCCCACCCTTCAGCTATTCTCTGGATGCCCCTGCCCACCTCCTACCCAACCAACAAGACCTTCATAGGATAATCAGAGATGATATCTACAGACAGTTCATCCAACACACCTGGACCAACCCCGGGGGTTGCATCCAAAGATGTCACTCTATGCGGCACACTTTCTTGAGATCCGTGATGGGGTCATTTTCAAACCCATGTACATTTCTTGGCATTGGTTACAGGTCCTTTGTATCTCTCTGGGTCAGTTTAGAGTGGGCTCACATCGACTTCGTGTTGAGACTGATCATCACTTAGACCGCTCGGAGCGGACTTGCCTGCTTTGCTCTCTCCAGGAGGTTGAAACCGAAGAACACTTCATTTTCAGGTGTCTTGTTTACTATGAGATTCGTGGGCGATTCCATTGCCTGTTCCATGAGCTTCCTTCCTTCACAACTTTCTTCAGATACTATGATTAGAGATGTCTTGCTCTCTACCTTCAGGAGGCCCTCAGGCTTCGAGATAGGCTCCTCCATCCTCCCAGATGGATGGATACTAGATTGATCACTTCTTTCTTCCTAGTGCTCTCCCCGGTGAGGGGTGCCAAGCGGCACTTGGACACGTGTCTGGACCCCCAGTCCAGATCCGTCAGGTCTCGAGACTCTGTTTCTTCCACCCGAGGCTCCCTATCTCAGGCACGTCCCAAGGCCCCTTCGCATGCACAGACAGTGACCCGCTGACTGCCGAGGCTTACTAAGAGGCACCGCCTTCCTCCCGGACACCGGCTCCCCAGGCATTCTATAGTCTCAGCTTCTGGTCATCGGCGCACTACGAGTTACTCCCATCCGGCCTTGAGTGTTAGGTGATGTTGTTGGGGTGTTGCTCCTTCTTCCACTCCCCCACACCGTCATCTTTTTCTTCCTTGTTTGGTTTCTCGGCCTCTGTTGTTTCCTTCTCTTCCTCTCCTTCTCTCATTGTATTTCGGGCGACCCGCTTGGGTCCTCTTGGTGGGTTTGTTTGCTTTGTACTTTGCAGTGCCATTGACCTACTTTTGTGGTCATATGTTGGACATTATATCATCTTATCTCTCTCGCATTCTGCCCGCTAAGTGAAGCCTTTCGAGTAGAAATTGAGCATGCTAAGTGAAGCCATGTAGGTGTTGTGATGTAATAGTTGTGTAAATGTCGTGAAGTAAAATCCATGTAAATGTTTTGATGAATAAGCTGTGTATATCTTCATACAATGCCATTTGAAGCTATGTATCTAATATCTCGCATGGATGAGTTAGAAAACCCCCATAATATACATCCCTTTTGAGATAAGGGATGTTGCAAAGGATAATTTAGCTCAAAAGAGAGTTATTTGTGTACCGAGAGCAACATGATCAATGATATAAGCCAAATTAGTGTATCAACTAACATGGTACGATGTGTCTTTGTCGATGATAAAAGCAATTATTAGACAAGTATTGTGTAGCATTTTTAAGATAAAGCAAAGATGTAATATCATAGGAGTAAACATGTCATGATAGGTTTCGTGATAGATTTAGCATTCAAACACAAACAATGTGTAAAGTCGTAAGATCAAAGCAGTGTAAGCTCAATAATGTCTATGCATCATCAAAAGAATGAAACATATCATGAAAGTGTTCTAGCAATATTTAACAAGATAACATAGCAATGATAGGATGAGTAACATGATAACAACACATGACTTAATGCCTAATGGATCCATAGTGACCTAAGACATGACATGATGAAATATGAAATGACAGACCCAACATAAAGAGACATGGTTGACAAGATGTGACAAACTTGACCAATGTTAGTTGTTTGGAACAAGCGGTGATATAAAACAAGGTTGAAGAAGCAATGAAAGAAGAAACCAATGAGTATGTAACAAGCAATGTCATAATTGTGAAATATAGCAATCAATGTGCATGTAACAATGTCATAATTGTGAAATATAACAATCAATGTGCACATAGCAATGTGTAATAAGCAATGATCTAATTCGTAATGTCTAACCATCCAAACTCCTGGGAGCAATGTGTGATAACCAATGATCCTTCGGTCAAGATGTCAAAAACCAATGTGTAAGAAGCAATGTCAATCAAACAATAATTGTAGTGTGTATTACCATAGGGCCTAGAGCTAGAAATGTAATCAAGCAATGTGTGTCAAGCAAGTATGTCTATAATCCATGTGTCAATCAATGTGTACAATATGCGGTGTGTATCAAATCAGTGTATGTTGTAAGCTAAATAAATCGTAACAATGCGTATCTAATGACAATAAGTATATGTCAAATATGCAACAAGTAATTTGTCATAGGATGTTTGTTATGTTCTAAGGATATAACAAGTGGTGTTATTCTTTGCTAGGTTTGAGAAAATCCTTCCTCTAATGGGGCGCACTTTTTCTCCCGCTGCAATTCTTTACCTCGTGTGTTGAATAATAAATCCATATGGCTGCCCATGCTTATATAACCTTCACAATTCTATAATTAATAATTGCCCTAACAATTAAAGGCAATTAATTAATTAAAAATCATGCTTTTCTCTTTTAAAATTGCATTTAGATAGCCATCCAATAAATTAAATTAATCCAATTTAATCCTTCACACAACACTTAACTTTAGCCTCACGGTGTGCTTTATAAAAGAAAAGGAGCATTTATCAATGTCCAATACATTGCAAATATCCTCCGAATCAAGAATTGTCCAGAGCAAGATTAAGAAAGCAGGCCAAATTAGAAGAAAAGAATTATTCGGATAAAGATTGATAAAGCCATGGCAAAAGGAGATGAAAAAGAGAGCACGATGGATTCATGCATTGCTTCTAAGCTTACAGACATAGGAGACACGGATCTAGGCCCGAACCTCTTTCGATTTGATAGATAGATCCGAGTTGGAAAGACTTCACCATGCGTGCAGTCAAAAGTAGTGGAATTATTCGAGTGCATAGCCTTTCCATTATACTGACCCAATTGCGAGTTTGTGATGGAGTGTGCTAGATCTTATCATCCTTCATCGGATCGATGCGTGATGTCATGTGGGAAACACAATAATTCGTTTGGATGCGAATTCTTCGATTATTGTTTGAAGATTCCGATACGATTTAAAGGTGGTGACTTCTATTAGCATTCAGGATTTCGTAGGTGGGAAAAGCATAGAGTGCTTTGTGTGAGCATCATGAATAGCGGTTCATGAAGAAGCCTAGATCCCCTTCCGTGTTCTCGAGAACTCTTCCACGATCCAATTTGGTGCAGGAGGCGGATGATATTGTGCTATGTGGTTGTAATGGTGAAGCGAATGCCTACACTTTCGGACATGGATGTATGCTTTCATCAGGACATTAGAAATCAACAAGGTTGATTCTATAAATTGGTCGAAATTATTAAAGAAGAACATTTTAAATGTACCTTTAGCTTCAAGATGACTTCATATATCTTCACAGGTGTCTTTTCCAATGATAGATGTGGTATTCTTTCAAGGATCCCATTTTCGAGTGCTACCATGACTTACTGCACTGCATGCGAAAAGGACTTCAAACCCCATAATCGTGATCAACGATGGTTTCTTCTACGATTTCATCTCCGGCAGGTTAGACAAAGACTTGAAGACTCATAGAGTAAGCAAGGAAGCATGGGAAGCAAAGGTGTCAAGATTGGCGCAAAGTGTATTCATCCAATTTTGATTTCACATACCTCGGTGGTTACGAGCTTTTCAGTGAACCAACAAAGATGCCAAGGTACCCAATTTGATTGATTGCCATGGAGCTAGCAGTAATGATCAATGAAGCGGCACAAGTCTACGGGCTACTTCCCACTCACTGTGGGATATTACAGTTGCATCAGCATTCACAGAGCTCGAGGAATGGAAGCACAAATGTTGTCCGAGTATGAGCAAGAGTTCTTCCCTGCACGGCTTAATTTTGATCCATTTGGAATAGCCAGGAAGACAATCTTGTGAGTACGCACATGTGCCTTCGTTAGAAGATTTCTGGATGAAGTGCAGAAGTGAGTACGAGGTCAGAAAGAAAGATTTCAGCAGGCTGTCGGCAAAGCAAGTATTTGACTTTGGACTAGCGCGGATACCTGCGGATCTTAAAGATGATGGGAACGTGGTATGACACTTACCATCAAATGGGAGGAGATAAAGCTCTAAACATGTCATGATAGGAAAGATTCGTGTTGGTAGATTTAAGAGGATTCATGAAGTATGATGAATCAAATCACGGGCAACTTCAAGCGCAGAGATTAAGCCGAAAGCATGAAGGAGAGAAGCAGAAGGTCCGAGAAGTCAAAAAGCGCAGAAGATCTCAAGAGAAAGAGAAGACCACTTCTACGACCATGTCTGGATCACCAACTATGCACCACAACACAGGATGTTTCCATGCCTTCATTAAAACCAACATATCATGAGATGACGGAGTTCGAAAGAGCTTTGTCCTGGATGTTTCGTGAGGATGGCAGCCATATTTAGCACTTTCGATGGAGAGGATGAGCGGGAAATAGCGCACTCAAGAACTTCTCATTCTCCGAGAAGTAATTTCTGAATGGTTAGTAGTTGGTTCCGGAAGCAAGAATAGAGATGAACTTAGAGGAACATGACTTAATGCCTACTTCAGGATCGAGGAAGAGATAGAAGGCCAAAGTGCAACTTCTAGGTTGATCATCGAGGATTCGGGAGAGAAGTTTCATTTTGAGATATCAATCCCAACGGAAGGAAAGGTAGAAGAGAACTCATGGTTGACAAAATAAGATGTGAAGGATTGAAGCAGACACTTGACCTTGGATGCTTTGTTCTTAGGCTTGATAAATGAAAGGCGGAGAAAGAAGAGCTGCAGAAGCAAATATCTCAATTATGTGAGATCATAGCCAAGGTTGCTAAATCTTCCGTTCACCCCATTTCGAGTACAGCTGAGTGATCATCTTATGCAGAAATGGAAGATGCAAGCAATCAAGTAAAGGCAATGAATGGAAGGATCTCGATTATTCGTCAAGTGCAACTTGGGAAGTGCCACCCGCCATAAAGGTTATGAAACGATGCAGAAAATCAACTAAAGCAATGATAGAAAGCATAAAAGGAATATGCAGAGAGTAACCCGAGTGTTTTGGCCGAGATCAACAAGCTAATTGTGAGCAAATTGTGCGGATGGATCGAGAAGGGGAAAGAAATTAGAGTTTAGTATCTTTCCGTTTGGAATCTGTGCACAAGAGGATAAGGTTGAGAATAGAACATCGATTGCAATGAGAAGATTATTTCTTTCACCGAGGAAAGATGGATGGAGGTGTTACTTCATACGTGCGGATTGTTTCTAACGAGGTGCATGATTCCCTGGAAGGTTCTCTTCTGATGGTGCAAAAGAGGATTGATAAAGCCACCAAGCCTTTCACGATGAACTCTATCAGTGAGGTAAATGGTGACACATGCAATGCATATTGAGATTTGGGCCAAGATTTGGAAGAAGTGGAAATGCAAAGAAAGTGTTGAATGAAGGATGTGCAATTCAGATGTAAAAGGAAGGAAAAGCTAAAAGCAAGATGGAAAGATCTTTGAACTATATGTTCAAACAAGTATATCGAATTGTAACAAGAAGAAGATGTAGATGTTACAAATTGGCATGACTTCTTCTATTTCTTTCTTCCTATTTTCTATGTTCCTTGATGAAATTGTAAACTTCTAAGTTATGTTTTCAACCATTACTTGAAGTCAAACCTTTCTATTAGTTAAGTGATACATGTGTCATTAAGAAGAAGTTAGTTGAGGATGATTGCCAAATGTCATCTTTACTTGTTGTTCATACTTTAGTTCGGTTTGAGTCTTCTATTTGTACTTTCCCTCCTACATTCTATAAGTAGGAGAAGAACCTACGGGTTAATCAGGATCGGAATTTGTAAGAAGCAATCTTGTGTTCTAGTGAACCCCGAGAGCCACTTGTTAAGCCACGAGAGGAATACAAAGAAAGGTTTTAGGAGAACTTTGTGTCACGGTGTATTTTGTTTCTTGCTTCTAAATCTTAGATCTCTTAATAGACTTTGTGTTATTTTAGATACGGATCTAGAGCTGCCTTTGCTTTATAATTACGTGTGTTCAAATCTATTTGAGTTTCTTCTATGTGCATGCAATTAGCTAAATCTACTAATGGGATGCACATCTTCCTCGTCTCAGTAATTCCTTTACTTCCTTCTTAATGACAACTTGCTGCGAGAACTTCTTAGTTATATGAACAAATATGCCGATAGATAAAAACACATTTTTTGTCAGGATGCCTTTGTTAAATAGGGAGATTTTCTAAGTTTGATATAGCAAGTGGTGTATTGTAGGAAGTAGGAGGGGTGGTATGCCCCCAATATGAAATAATCATAAAGCAAACAAGGAATGGAAATCACGCATAAAAATCCATAATATATGAGAAAACATAGCACAGAGCATAAAAATGCACCAAACAAACACACCATAGAGCACACAAGTGTACACAAGTATAGCAAATACATCAAATAGTATACGATTGCATGGAGCAGTCAAAACAAACAATACTGCAACTCAAACAAGTGTTTAAAACAAGCAAGGCAGACAATATCGTATAGTATTCTCACAAGTTCACAAAGCAACAAGAGCATGGGGCCAATATATAGTAAAATAGTAAGAGTAGTAAAGCGAGTAAGCATGGATCATGGTCGGGTCTGTGTCTAGAAGCAAACAATGTGTTCATCGGATAAAATTATCATATAGCATGTGTTGTAAGTAGGAAAGGAGTATAGTGTATATAATGAACTAGTGTAGAGCGATGTGATCGTGATAAACTTATTTTGTATAAATGCTGCCAATGTAGGTATGTCCCCAATGTGGTAGGATTCCTTCGGGATAGATGGCTCTATGAAGCCATAAGGTGCTAAAGGTGTGAACAAAGTAAGCTCAATATGTATGATGTCCTCCGACATGGATATGATCTTGAGGTGGTAATTTGTACAATGTCCACGGGTTGTAATTTCATAGTTCATTTGATTAAAACATTAAACAATTGTATAAAGATGAAGTAAGATTGGAATACAGTAAATTACATTATGCATACTGATCCTAAATCATGTCTTGATAATAACGACAAATTGCAATAGCACAGGTGAGCTAAGCAAGGAAAGTACAAGGTAGGGTTAGAGAGGATTGCACCAATTTCGGATTGCAATGGAGTGGTAGTTATCTAAGAGTGTGCAGGAAGGATTAGAGAGTGTCCTCAAGCTGTCTTGAAAATCTGGAAGTGTGAATTTGAGTGTAGGACAAAGTCACCTGTTGTAGACAAAGTCTCTTAGGCAGGTTTGTCCAAAATGGACAGATTTATCCTTTGTTGCTTTTGACTAGATCTCACCTCTGCCATTGTGTTCCTATGTGTCTGTAGCTTCTCTTTTTGTGGTCGAAATTGTGTAATCGTAGTTGTGCAACTGATTAGGGATTCTTCTTCTTTGCTTGGGGACCTAAAAAGGGGTTAGTCCAATTGGATTGAGTGGCCCCCGCCACTTCTACATAGAAATACTCTGAATTGGCATCAAACCCTTGTAGTTCCCCACTTGATGTATGCATGCAAGATGTATATCACAATGTGTTTAGCACTGAAGACTCTAATAGGTCATCCAACACTCACAACAATCTTTGGTGTGTGAGATATAGGTTTGCAAATTAGCTTAGGGAAGCCTTGTGGGATGTGTGCAGACTTGGAACTTGTTGAAATGCTTGAGAAACTGATATAGCAATTGGGTACTTTGTTGTGATCTTCTAGGTAGTCCCAAATATGTGAGAGGTGAGGCCCTTAGAATGGGTATGTGAATATGCTTTCATAGGTGACTGTTGCGTCAATATTTCTCACTCAAATGTCACTAGGCTGACTAGGGTGATTTATGGAATTGAAAATGTGACCATTAGAAATTTAGAGGACAAAATCGCTTGAGCTAATTTGTTTGTCATGGCTGACTTCATCTGGGTGAAGTGCACAATGCAAACTGCAGTTGGAGATGATGTCCATATGTCTAAAGATGTGTTTTATATTCTAAAAATGAGCTTTTGACTGGTCAATGATGGATAGCCAATGTGACTTAGTGGCTGATAATGCTAATTGAGCAAGGCATGTGGAATCAACTATTTATGTGCACAATGATTTATGGGCTGAGATAAATGCCAAGGATTAATTGCCAAATGCCGTAGGTCCATATTTAGTTATCAACATAGTGTACCACATGTACAATATATATACATGTATTCTAGAGTTTTTATAACAGGTTATAGTCGTCTTCAAAATTTTGAGGAATTTACGCATGTATGATGTAATAATGGTGTAGTTGTGAAGCAAGGAAAAAGATCATTCATAAGTCAAATTTTGTATGCAAATTTTTCTGGGCAATTAGCAATTAAAAGTACACTAGTGGCAACAAAAAAATGTGTATGCATTCAGAAACATTTACTTTATTATGTATTCACAATTCTCGACGTTGAAAAAATATTTTTTTTGTTAATTTTATTGTGGATGCCTTTTGTTTTTCATCCCAAACACACTTTCTACAAAAACATAGCATGGGAAGTGTCACTGTAGCATTCTTGATGTTTCAAACCTAATATTCTTTAGCATGAGCAACATAGACCTCCACTTCATAAATTATAAATACCTGCTACTGAATCTAAAAACGATGCCTCATCTTGTCAATCTCATTGGTAAGCGATTTTCCAACATTTGATACATTTTTCTAGAAATCCTTACTTTTGAAAGAGGTTGTCATCTTGTGAAATAACTCATAATGTGCAAGAACATCTTGACGCCAATGGAGGACACATATTCCGGTTTTTAAAGCTTTATTATACCCCACTCCATTTTTCTTTTATCTTCCCCTACCCAGTTCAATTATACAATTTGATTTACGTTTATGGTTCACGTCCTTTTGGAGAGAAATCGAGCTTCTTATTTTGTAAGTAAAATATGAAGGATATTGTTAGTTAATTTTGAAATGTCATATATTCTTAACGCGCTGACATTTCCATGGTTTGATGATATTCTTTAATAAAAACTGCAGATTTTAGTTCCAGTTCCACAGTATCCACTTTACTCGGCAACAATCTCATTGAATGGTGGTTCCCTTGTACCATATTACCTGGAAGAGTCTGCAAACTGGGGCCTTGATGTTGGAAGTTTACGACAGCTAGTTTTGGAAGCACATCGCAAAGGAATAACTGTAAGTGTTTCCCTCTTAGGACTGAGATTATTTCTGTCTATTCTGCAGGATACAGAACTTCACATTCTTGAGACTGTCTCTTCTAGAGAGAAACAATATTCTAGCAGTTTTAAATCAAAGGTTGGAGAGGGAGAAGGAGAGGGGCGGAGGAAGAGAGGGAGGAAAAAGGGATGGAGGGACTGAGGAGAGAGAGAAATTTATAATCTTAATTATCATTTATTGCCAAGTCAGTGAACATTTCACTTGCACACTGAATTTAAATAAGAGTTAATTAATGCATAATGCCCCATATTAATTATCATCCTGTACAAATTTTCCTTTGGTGACTACAGGTTCGAGCCATGGTGATTATAAATCCTGGAAATCCAACTGGTCAGTGTATAAGCAAAGCTAATATCAAGGAACTCCTAGAATTTTGCTACACAGAGAATCTGGTATTGTTAGCAGATGAGGTGTATCAACAAAATGTTTATCAGGATGAACGGCCATTCATAAGTGCAAAAAGGTATTGTCCATGTTCTATTGTTGCAGATGAGATTCTGAGGATCTGTAAAATCACCATTCTCATGAATTTATGATAAGATGTAAGATCCTTCACACATTTTGTGTGCAGGTGTTGATGGATATGGGCTTACCTTTCAGCAAAGAAGTCCAACTAGTGTCATATCATACTGTGTCAAAAGGATACTGGGGTGAGTGTGGGCAACGTGGGGGATATTTTGAAATGACAAACATTTCTCCAAAGGTGGGGGTATAACCTTCTATATCTTTGTTTGACTAATACAGTTTATTTTATCATTTCTTATAAGCTTATACAGAGTAACGTTATTGGTGTCTGATTATTTGAGAAATGACAAGCATATGTATATCTTGTCTTCATAATACAAATATCGATCCTTTTATCTCAAAGGCATTTTCTGTGGAAGTGCTAATTATTTTCTACTTACTTTTTTCATTAAGTGTGTGAGCTGACATTGTCATCAACAACAGAAATTATGGTCATATTTTATTCAGAAATAAATAAAGTACATTACCAGCTAAATGTTTTGACTTTTGAGGATGTGGCATTTTCCCTCAAAATGTGTTGGTCTTGTCACATGTCCTTTAATGGACTGATAATTATTCGTTGATTCATAACATTAATCTTTAAAGCTTGATTTTTTTTTTTTTACAAAAGGTAAAGATATATTATATTTAATAAAAGAGGAGTTACAACGATAAATGCAAAGGAACGAGCTGATTGCTTAGATCAGACCAAGAGGGGACAGTAACAGTTTAGATCAAGATCTAAACTACTAACGAGAAGTGTTAACAAGATACATATTTACATGACCAGAATCAACATCATCCTCATAGAACCGATGAAGAAATCAGTTATCATGGGCATTATTAAGCAGGAAACCTTCCTCCTGGATAGGGTAAGCAGTCCAAGCTTGGTTTGAAGAAGAGGCCTCTTGTGTGAAATAAGCAGTTTCATTATTCTTGTCTCCATTGTAGAACCCTGTTGTAGTGGCTCGCCTCTTACAACGTCAATATACAACATTAATACGAGTTTATTACACATAGCTCTCCCGATATCAATTTTTTAGTTTTCTTTTCCTACATCGTGTTTTCCATGTATCTGCACAGGCTGCTTATTAAAGATGGGTGCATTTAGGTTGCCATGTTGAACTAGAGTAAATGATTGCATGGAAAACAGAAGGGCAAAATGAAGTAGTAGGTAGATCATCAAGACGGATTTTTGTAGTTTAAATATCAGAATAAAAATGCTTTGCAGAATAAAGTTCAGATACCATACACAAAATAAAACTCAGAAAAACAGGAAGCATGAGAAATGTGAGGTAGAAAACAGAACAAAGAAAGGTAAAACATGTACAAGCAGACAACAGCATGCAAGATACCTTCGTGAACATGAGGTTTACTTTTTCCAAGTGAACAGGTACAAATAGGAGAAGCTAAGAACACAGTAGCTGGGTCTAAATATTGTGTCAGATCATAAATATTGTCATACATGAAATTCAAGGAAAAATTAATGGACTTATGTTAAAACTCAAAACCTTAAAAGTCTTATAAAGAGGTAACAAAATCACAATTTTATTGCAAAATTTGAGAATCTTAACATGAATGAGGTATCACCTAATAGATTAAGAAATGTCAAAGTGCGATATGTTTAGATATGTTAGGATATGTTTAAAAGTGCGAAACATCCAACGTACTTTTGATGGCAAAGATTGAGAAATGTCCAAATAATTTGGTGATAAATTTAAGATTTAGCTAATAGAAATTTCCAATGTCATCTGCATCTTTCAGGTTTCCCAGTGCCAACGTAATAGATTCCTAAAAACTTGTTTATGCCTTCAGGTATATTTTATTGGAGAGTTTCAATTCTTCTAGAGCTAAACTGTTGTTTTCTGCATTTTGTTTACTCTTAAGAGTGGTAAAGGGTGCACAAATTTAGATGAAAATATCCTTCTATAGTTGTAGGCAGTTTTTATGAACTCATGCCATCTTGTGCTATATTTCTCCATCTCACAAAAGTAGGGTAGTTGTATTTAGAAAGTTTTATCATGTAAAGCTCCTAGTTTAAGTATATTGGGATTCAACTTCCTGAAGAAGGAACTGATTGTATGGTGATTGATTTGTCTTGCCAAATATTGATAAAAATGATGATTTGTACTGTTGCTTACAATGGGTGAGAAGATGGAAAAGCTTAGGACATTAACCAACATCTTGGCGTTTTGCCTTGGCTGCTAGCAATTAGAAGAAAATTGAACATCTCTTCAACCTTTTTGAAGATGCAAATTTGGAATGAAAAATATTGGTTAGTTAGGAGGAACCATGTATTGTAAACTATACTTACTTTTTCAACATATGTGGGACCCTTCTACTTAAGTGCTTGGAAAATGTTGTACATGTTGAATATTGCAACCTTGGTCACTGTGTTTGTGTTTGTATTCTTACTTGGTAAGGATGAGCTTGGAAGAAGTTGACCGAAGTGAAAATTCAGTAAATTTCATCACAAAGTTTGCCAACTAGAAATAATTTAATAAAGCTTTTCCATATTCAATGCTAAATTAACAAAAATAACTTATTGAATTTTGTAATAAAATATAATAATGGAGTCTCCTTATTATTCCATAAAATCTAAAACACTTTGAATTTGAATAACTTGTAATAGGTTTTTCTTAAAAACAATAAGAAGGTATCTATTAATAGTATAAAACAATAAAAGTCAGTTCATTATCTCATCCATACTTTAGCCTCTAAAGCTTCACGACACATCTTCAAAAGGTCATTTGCAATCATCAGCCAAAGATTTTTGAAGAATTTGCAAAGAAAGTCAACCATCCCAAGATACTTACCATTTGACGTGTCTTTAATCGTTAGTTCATCAATATCCTAGGGCCATGAGAGAAGGCCACACTAACGTTTGGCAATTTCAGTAAGAATTAGTTGTATGAGGTTGTTTGACTTCCCTCTTTTGATTATCACATCTTGTGGAAGCGAAGATCCTCTTGAATTGATCATAAAGCAAAAGAAAGAAAAACTCTCTTTTGTAAGCTTCATCCTCTATAAAAATCCTTGTTAGTCCTCGGTAGATTTCACTCTATAGTATAAATCTAGAAAATCCATGGGTCGATGCCACAAATTTAATATCAACCATTTACACTAAAACAACTTAATTGAAATAACCCCAAAAATGGAACTCATACATGTTCATATGACCATTTATTATCTTTTAAAGCTTAATCCCTTCCCGAGATAACCATGTACCTAGGACATACTATAAAATTAAATAATACTTGCCCCACCCATAAGTGAATATTTTCATTTCAAGCTTTGATACCCAAAAATGCCAACTTGGGCAATGTACCCGTGTACCAACACACCCTAGCCATTTCCATACCATTTCAGCAGTTCTTCTATTTTCTAAATGCCAAAAAAAAAAAAAAGAAGCTTCTATTTCAGCAATACTTGAAGAAAATCTAGATGATATATTCTAGAATCTAGATTATAATCATGTACATATGAAAATTTAAGCATGTTGAATGTTTTGAACTTTCATGAATACAATATTTAAGTGTTTTATCTTTTATGGACTAAAAATGAGTATTCTTGTATTACACATTATATATATATATATATATATATATATATATATATTTAAATAATATATTGTACAAAAATTTCCATGTCATTTCATACCCAAGGGGTTTTTGAAAATTTGCATTTCTTCATTTCGAACTTGTACCGTGCCCTTTTCTCAAACCTAGATTTTAAGTATTGGATGTAGAACTTCATAGAATTTTCACTATCTTAAATCTAGTCAATTGTAGCTCAAAAATAGTTCCTCCGAATCAATAGTCTTTGAAAACCCCAAAGTTCTAATTTTTAGTGCTTTGTTGGTTTGCTAGGTTGTAAAGGTCCAACTCGACTCCGTCTAAATTCATTGAGGTACTAAGTTCTAGGTTCCTTTGCATATCATACTTTGGTCATCATCCGAGACCATCCTCTTATGAGTTTTGTTGTTATCTTAGTGGCAACCAACCACCGTTAAATCAAGATCTTGTATCTCTCATTGGATGAGGTACGGTTACAAATATTTTAAATATGTCTATCGAAAAGGCCGATAGATATCAATCTCAAGGCTCTTATCTTGGAAATTACATACACCATGTTGATTAATAACTCCATTACCTTATTTGAAAATTTCCCATTGACTAGTGACAAATGACATCAATCTAGCTGCGTTAATGCGTCGGGCTCGAAAACATATTTTTGGGGAAAAAGATGGGCTCCAAACTCCACCATATGGCCAAGATATTACGATTTTTGTAATGTCACCTTTTCTAAATTAAAAACAATTAATAATATTTTAAGTTGGGCCCGATTGACGAGCCTTGTGAATTCCCATTTCAAACCCCATTTTTGTTATTATCACCTTGTATTAAATTGATATTAGCATTATTGTAAATAATACTTTGTATACTTAAAGAGAAGTTTTTGTGCATAAATCTTGTCCATTTTTCATCTTTCATATGCTTCCTTGGATGGGTTGATATAGATTGGTTTTGAGCTAACAAGTGTGAATGGAAGACCTTTTATAAGCCTAGCGCAAGACTCACATTAAGCCTAACGCAGGACTCACATCAAGCACGATGTAGGAATCACATAAAGCCTAGCGCGGGACTTGCACAACGGAGCACATGACTCATGCAACGATCTGTGGACTTCATCCAGTCAACATATGACTTGCACAATTAATGGAGTGCCTAATCAACATCAGTTCCATCTGGGACTCAGACTATTTGGGTGGCAACTGTCTCTTTAAACAAACAAATTATCTCATTCAACAAGAGTAAATTGGCAGTAGCAAATCCTTATTTTGCGGTGGCCACTACTATGTGAGGAGTTCAAGTACTTGAGTTGTTTCAACTCTAGTTATCCCCAAGTATTAGTTGGATGTTGTTAACAAGGACTCCACTTGCATTTAAAAAGATAAATCTGATCAACAAGTTACGTGTAGTTGGCACCTCGACCTTGTGACTCCCAGTTATGTTGTTGTTCTCATATAGACTGTTTAGTTAATTGTTTCATGTAACTCTTGCATGATTATTGAAATAACAAGTTCTCTTGAAGAAGAACTTGACTTCACCTAGTATATAAGGCGTATGCATTAGGATTAAATAGGTTAGCATTTTTGGAAAGAAATGGATTGTATCAAACTATTATTGATCAATAAAGGGCATGATTCTGAGTTCAGTTTTGCTTCGTAATTGAAACGTTGTAACCGGATCAGAGGGAAGGAGCAAGGGCCACTCCTCCCCAATGTGAAGGGAAGTGTTATGTATTCGTTTAATTCTTGATTAATTAGCAATTTGATTTCTTCCATGCATTATAACATTTACAGTATTTAGAATTGTTACTCTGTTTCAACATGTTTTAGTTCTTTCAAATTACAAATTTAGGAGTCTTTGTGATTTGTTTCTTTCATCAAGCTTTGATAATATAGGACAGGTTCTTAGATACATTAGTTGTTTAATTCTTTAGCTAATTTAGTTGCATGTTCAATACAATTTCAACCATGCTTTGTTGCAAATAGCCTCGGACAACTTTGCCATGGTATTGACTATTATTTAAAGATTAAAGTGCGAGTATCAACAACGCTCGTCACCAACCAATTCTTATTTTGGGACAACTTCATATTATTATTATAAAATAAAAAGTATTTTTAAATACTCTTATGAGGTCGGTCTTCTTAAGGGAAGATTAAAAAGTGCATTGGGCTTCTAATTCATCCTTGGCACCAAAAAGGAGGATATAAAGGTGGATTGAATGGCCTAAGAAAGGTTATGCATGTTTATTTCAAAGATTGATATCTTGGGTTTGTGCACGACGTGCCCTACTCTCCACTGAAGACGAAGACCTTTGGTGTGGCTCAACTTTGAGGATGAAAACCCTCATTGGATCCTATTGGGGATGAAACCCTCAATAGTCACAACACTTGGGGATGAAAACCCTCATTTGTTGCATTGGTGGCTTCATACGGAGTCACAAGTGGACTTAATTGGCATATTTCTGGAACAACAAGGTGTTTATCCATGCTTAGGGCACTCCTACTTCAGCTAGGGCACTTTCTAGGGTGTTGGCACCCTTCCTTCTTTGGAGCGACCCACCTGGGAAGTTCGGGATCAATTTTGAGAGGGTTTCCATGGTTGGAAAATTGTGATTTCACTTTCATTGGATAGTTGGTCATTGGTTTGTGTTGAAATTCCAAGTATTGATGGAGTTATGAATTTTGAAGTTTCAGCTGTATTTGCATTTGAAATAAATTTACAAAATACATATTTGCTCCAAATTTCATCTTGTTGGATTTATTGAGTATTTGTCATATTTCTATGTTAATTTTCAGCCCATACTGCATGTGAATGATTGTTCCTAAGTGCTGGTACAGTTCGTTGCCTTAGAGGGATATCAATTAATGTTCTAAACTAATTTTGATACCCTAAAAGTGTAATTTCCAGTTCATTGTTAGGGTTTCTAGTATTATTGGATCTGCTGTTATAAAATCATATTATTTTCAGTTGGGTGTTGGTGTATTTTCAGATTTGATTCTTAGGGTTTGTTGCCAAACCCTAATTTTTGGTTTAAGCCCTAGAAAGGGACATTACGTTTTTATTGAATTTTCAAAGCAAAAAAGAAAGAGGTTTTAACTTGGATTCCAGCTCAACTAATATGACTAGATACATACAATCTCTTCACTTAGTGGATGCTCCAATTGGCAATGGGTTGATGACTTGGTCCAACAAAAGACAAGGTCCAGATTGTATCCTGGAATGACCAGATTGTTTTCTAGTGTCTGAAGAATGGTGGTTAAAGGAGTATATCCCTAAGGCTCAGATTCTCAATAACATTGGGTCTGATCATTGGCTAGTGTGTTTGGAGATGGGAAAATCTGCTCCTTGTCATGCTCTGTTCAAGTTCTAGTTGATGTGGCTTCGGCATGAAAATATAGGCAATCTTATTCACAAGTGGTGGCTGGAAGGAAAACCCAGGTATGGGACACATATGTTTTCCTTTGCCAAACGTTTGAACTACCTTAAGGCTATACTACAAAATATGTAGTCTGTATTTTATCCAACACCCAAGCCCCAATCGGAATTGAGAAGATGAGACTTATATGATCTGCAATTAGTAACAAGATGGAATGATTGAAAGATTTGTTTTTATTCCAACTGCTTTAGCTACCTTAATTATTGCTTGAATTGAAAGATGAACCTATTGTTTATTCAAAAGCATGTGCCTCATGAATATCTTGACTTTGTCTTGTAGTGCATAGGAGGATGACAAAATGATTTGCAGTTCGCAATGTCATTCATAAGAGGTGCTGAATTAGCAGGCTGTGAAGTGGTAACATTAATACTTCATGAAACTCTCAAGGAGATTGTCAAAAGCTACAAAACCGAAAAATCTACTTGGGAGAGGTGAAAAGTCAACCCAGATGTGTTCAGATCATTCACCCTTTCTTGAAAGGAAGTGGTCTCCATTGCATGGGCAGCCACTTGTGGAAATGGAACTTGGAGATGTGAAAAATATATCACTTTGCTTGATTAGCATACTACCTTTTCTTCACAACTTGAAACAATTGATGAGAGTTGTGGTGAGTGCGACTTCAGGCAGTGCCAATGAATTCATTCTTTTCTGTTGGACTAAAATGTGTACGATCCAAATTTAATGGATGTTGAATTGGAAAAGGCTCAAGCAGAGATGGTGTATATGGTTTGAGTAATTCATCATTGAACACATGATGCATACTCAAGTATGAAGGAAGATCTAGAATGAATGCATTCTCACCAATGGTGCAAAGTATTGCAATCTTGCGGTGAGAACCTTGGAATTGCTCTTTCTGCAGGGGCAACCAAACTTTGTCACCAATTTGAGAAGTGTGTGTACAATGCAAATCATGACATATCTTGTACTTAAGATGTTGGCTAGTCCAAATTTGCTGAACCTGGTGATGCACTTGGTGAATGAGTTGGAGGAATTTCTTCGCTTTGTTCGACTCCTTGGCCGTAACACTAGTTTCTAGAAATGTAGGTTTGTGGAAAGCAATGTCAACAGGTGCTGCAGGTCGGAATCCATAACATGTCTGGATTGGACTATGCCCTATAGACCTGTGAAGTCCTATTATAGGTGTGTTGAATTTATGCTATCATCCCAACTGCTAGGATGAGCATTGTTGTACATTAACAACAATTGGACTAGTGTGCAATGGACCACTTCAGTTTGAGGATGGAATACTATTGATTGTTCCATTTGCATGTCTAACCCTAGCATCTCCCAAAAGCTTTTTAGAAATGATTAACAAATGCAAGACCTCAATCAAATGCGATGAAGAGAGGTATGCCAAAATGTATCCAAATGTGCTGAAACAAGAGTTTAGTTGTCTCATGTGCATTGATTGCCTTCTTGCATGCAACCATGATTGTCAATTTTGAAAACGATCAAACCTACAATGCACACAGATTCATGTGGTCTTTGGTTGTTGGTAGACTGTATAAGAAATCTATGTTGATAGATTCAGATGGTCTGAACGGAATATCAAGAGGTATATAACATGCCCAATTTGCGATTAGTTTCCTTGGCATGCGGCAAGGGACAAAATGTTTGATGTGAGCATCTATGCCTCCGTGCATATGTGGCCAATAAAAGTGTTGTTGAAGTGCGGCCAACTGATTTTGAGTAGTATGCCTCCTATATGAGCCTACTAAAAGGTGTTTTGGAAGGAACACATTTGGTCAATCTTGTAAATAAACTTGTCCTCCAGATAGAAATCTACAATCTGTTGTCTCTGCGAAAGGGCATTGTAGATATGTGCTAATTCTACATCTGCAGAGAACTGTGAAACCCAATTCACAATTTCGTGTCCACAACTATCGAGCACACCAAGCAGCAAAGTGACTGGATGCTGACACAAATAGCCATGTGTTTTGTTATATTTCCATTTCTTGTGCTTGCTAACTAGATGGTATTGCTGCAGATATGTCATCCACCTTATATGCCTTGCATTCTCTGACTTATTTTGTGTATGAAGAAACTGAAGATGCTCTTTATCAGAGTGAATGATGGTCTGTTTACCTACAAAATAGTTATGCCAGTGCTTCATTTTCTGAACAATTGTGTAGATATCCTTCTCATAGGTAAGAGTACCTTTGCATGGTATCATTGAATGCCTCTAAATGATATGTAACAGGATTTTCATGTTGAGTGAGTACAACACTAAGTGAGAAATTGGATGCATCGGTCTTGATTTCAAACGGTTGATTGATATCAGGGATTGTGAAAATGGGTGTAAAGCACAGATTGACTTTGAGATCTTTAAATGCATGATGTTGTGCATGCATTAATTGAATCACCAACTTAGCCTGCATGATTTGGTTCATCAGCCAAGAGATGCGAAAAATCCCAACCGAAACTGATGATAAAAATTTCCAAGTTTGGGAAAACTTCACACTTTTGTGTGGCTGCGAGGAACTAACCAATATGGAATGATCTTGATCTTTGTTGGATCCACATTAATTCCTTCACGGTCAATAATGTAGCACAAGTACTGAACCTAAGTAGCAACATGAGTACACTTGCCTAACTTAGCCTTACAATTTGTGGGTGAAAAATGTGTCAAGAACGTTCTGAACATGTGCGTTATGTTTTTCCCAAGTCTCGCTAAAGATGAGAATGCCATCGAAGTAGACAATGACGGAGGTAGTGGTGAAGGGTTGCATGATATTGTTCATAAGGCACATGAAGGTTGCAGTAAGTGCATTTGTCATACCAAAAGGCATTACCAACCACTCATATAGGTCTTCCTTTGTCTTGAACACGAGTCTTTTGGGTTTATTGGAACTTCTTGATGCTTGGACTTGAGATCAATTTTAGTGAAGTATTGCATACCTCAGATCTGGTCCAAATGATAAATGATGTGAGGTTGAGGAAATGTTTTTTCATGATGATCATTTTGAGTGTATAGTAGTTTATGCAATCACCATAAACCATCCTTCTTAGGTGCAAGGACAATTAGACTACCTGCAAGGTGAAAAAATTGGTCGGATCTTGCTATGCCCTTAACCTATTGCTTGTATTAGGATATGAGTAGCCGACTTGTGGCTTACCATATCATTTTATTATATCATTTATACTTTCTCATGCTTAGTAGGTCGGCCTTGGTGATGGCCATAACATATGAATAGTATATATAGGGGATTATAGGTAGTAGTTCATCATCATTGGAGCATTTGAGTCTTATTTTATGGTTTGGAGGTTGCCCCCTCGAAGTGGCGAAGCTATTCTAATTACATATTGAGATCATTATTCTGAAATATTGTGTTATTTGGTGTTCTATTGCTGCTCATAATTTGAATTATACAAGTAATTTCATTACGAGTGGTATCAGAGTTGCGATCAGGCCAAAATTAGGCAAAAACCCTAATTTTTTGTTTCCGCTCTATCTTACGAACCACATCGAATTTGTGGGATATTTTTTACCAGAGTTGCAAATCATTTCAAGTAAAAATATCTGAAAATTTCAGACCTTTTTGATATATTTTGCAAAAGTTATTACAAATTTAGGTTTTTGATAAAAATGCTCCCTAGACCGAAATTTGTGGAATTTTTCAGAGTTCTTTACATTTTCGGAAAGCTCTCAAAAAAATATTATTAGTATCTTCTCTGTGTTTTTTCTGTTCGGCCGAATTTGTATCGAAACCCTAAACCCTAAGGTTTGACATCATGGCGGGGCCTTCCACAAGAGCAAAAAAGAATCCGGTCACTCGGGTAAAACCCCAGATAAAGATGGGGTAGTGATTGAAGAGTTGGAGTCAGAAGGGGTAAATACAGATTCCTCAGCACTAGGGTTACCTAGTTGATCATAAGGTGAGCCAACTCGAGTATGAGCTGCAAAATGTACAATCTGAGATGGCCTCTAAAGGAGACATAGACTAAATCAATCAACGATTGGATGATATCATGCACCATGTAAAGGGTAAACAATATGGCCCAAATCTGCCCCATATCAACGAAGGAGGATCTTCAGTTCAAGATAATGGACAAAATAACCATTTTGGATCACTTTTCCAGCCCAATCAGAATCTAGCTTATTCACAACCACGGAACATGATGCCGAAAGTGGATATGCGCAAATTTGATGGTAAGGATCCCCTGAATTGGATAAATCAAATGGAGAACTTCTTTGAGTTACATCAAACACCATCAGGACAAAAGGTGATATTGGCATCCTGTATCTTGAACTAGACCAATTCGTTTGGTATCGATGGTTATGTGCTCAGAGGCAAAAGAATGGTCTCAGTGTCACTTGGACAATTTTTACCGAGGAGTTGCAATTGCACTATAGTTCAAGTGTTTCAGAGAACTACTTTAGTCAATTGGCAAAGTTACAACAAACAAGATCAGTCAAAGATTATGTGCATCAATTCTAGAACCTATCCTTAAGGGTGGAGAATATTCTAGAAGGGAATTTGAATGACTTGTTTCTTGGGGGTCTTAAGGACCACATCGAGCATGAGGTACATATGTTTAATCCACTCAAGCTTTCTGATTCTATTATCATGGCACGTCAAGCAGAGGAAAAATTTCTTTGCAATAGGAGGCCACCTTTCATTAACACCAGAGACCGTAGTATCTCTTCCCTTTCATTCGCTAGGATTAGAGTGACTCATCAACAAATGAAAGAAAAGAGAGCAAAAGGGTTATGTTTTAACTATGACACCAAATATGGACCAGGACACAAATGTCTTTGAGAAGTTGTTCTATATTAAGGAGGTAATGAGGAAGCTGAAATTATAGGAGAGGTGAGGAACCAATAGAAGATGAAGTAGAGGATCACCAACCTACAATTTCTTGCCATGCATTGTCAGGTATTAGTACTCCTCAAACACTCAAGGTTATTGGCTATCTCAAAAAATAGAAGGTGATGGTGTTGATTGACTCGGGGAGTACTCATAACTTCATAAATAGTAAGTTAGTTGCCCGCCTCAATTGTTTTATTTGACTCCGAGAAATGCAAGTTATGATTGTGGATGGTGGGATAGTCAAGTGCACAGGAAAGTGCCATAGTATCAAGCTTTCCATGGGAGACTACATGTTAGACTCACCTATGTTTGCTATTTCTATGGGAGGGGCAGATATTGTTTTGGATGTCAATGGCTCACAACCTTAGGTACTATAGAGATGAATTTCCAAGAATTGTTCATGCGATTTCATTCGAGATGGAAGGAAAATACAATTGAAATGGATGGTAGCTAAGTCTCCACATTATTAGCTCTCATCGAGATGCGAAGGTTCTCGAAAAGGAGTAGATGGATTTATAGCAAAGTTATTTTCCATAGAAGTACAAAATACAGAGTCTTCAATGCCACTCGATCTTCAGAAGATTGTTGATGTTCACTCATCTGTTTTTGATGCAATTCCAAAGGGACTACCACTAGTTAGGGATCATGATCATGCTATTCAGTTGATTCCAGAGAGCCAAACACCTAACATCAGACCATACAGATACCCATATTGGATCGAGAAAATGGTATAGGAAATGTTGAAGGCAGGTATCATCAGGCATAGCTAGAGTGCATATTCTTCACCAGTGGTCATGGTACGTAAGAAGGATGAAACATGGAGGATTTGTCTAGATTATCGAGAACTCAACAAGTACACCATCAAAGATAAGTTTCCTATTCCAGTAATTGATGATTTACTTGATGAATTGCATGGTGCTATTTATTTCACAAAATTAGATCTTCGTTCAGGGTACCATCAAATTAGAATAAGAGAGGAAGATGTTCATAAAATGGCTTTTAGGACTCATAAGGGCCATTATAAGTTTTTGGTAATGCCTTTTGGTCTTACAAATGCTCCCTCAACCTTTCAAAGCTTAATGAACACTTTGTTTTTAGGCCATTTAAAAGGAAATTTGTGTTAGTTTTTTTTGATGACATATTGATTTATAGTAAGACATGGGAAGAATACTTACAACATGTAAATAAAGTGTTGGAAGTTTTGGAGAAACATACTCTCTATGCAAAGCCATCCAAATGTTCTTTTGGTGTACAAGAGGTAGAGTACTTGGGTCACATTGTATCCCATGAAGGTGTCAAAGTTGATCCTCAGAAGATCAAAGCTATGGTGGAATGGCCAAGGCCCAAAACTCTCAAAAAATTTCGTGGGTTCCTAGGACTAACAGGGTACTACAAAAGATTTGTGAGGGGATATGGTGGAATATCACCCCACTCATTGCATTGCTAAAGAAGGATGCCTTCCATTGGACAAACGTAGCCACTAAATCCTTTGAGTAGCTGAAGGAAGCCATGTGCACCACCCCAATTTTGGCTACTCCCAACTTCTCAAAAACCTTCATTGTTGAAGTGTGACGCTTGAGATCGGGATTGGGAGTAGTTCTAATGCAAGAAGAAGGAGACCAATTGCATGTGAGATTCGCCAATTCAAAGGAAAAGATTTGCTCAAACCATCATGAGAAAGAAATGATGGCTATTCTTCATGCGGTCAAGCAATGGAGGCCCTATCTCATGGGTAGACACTTCAAGGTAAAAACTGATCATGATAGTCTCAAATACTTTTTGGAGCAAAGGTTATCATCTGAGGAACAACAAAAGTGGGTAACAAAAATGTTGGGTTATGATTTTGAAATCATATACAAAAAGGGTAAAGAAAATGTAGTAGTTGATGTGTTGTCCAGAAGGGATACATCCGCAGATGCCTTACTATGTGGAATGTCCATGTTGAAGGCCGATTGGGTGGATGAAGCAAGATTGGAATGGGATTAGGACAAGGATACACAATCTCTAATACAAAATATCAAGCAAGGCTCTATAACATCTAACAAATTTGAGTGGAAAGGTAATGCGCTATGGTACAAGGACATGTTATACTTGAGTAAAGATTCTGAGTTGAAGCATAAGATTCTTACAGAGCTACATGCCTCACCTATTGGAGGACACTCTGGGTTTTTGAAGACATCATAGAATAAAAAGAGAATTCTTTGGGAAGGACTTAAGGGGGATGTACAAAAGTTTGTATCAGAGTGTTTAGTGTGCCAACAGAACAAAGGGGAAACAATTAAGACACCAGGTCTGTTGCAACCCTTACCAATTCCTAGCCAAAGATGGGAGGAGGTCTCCATGGATTTCATCACCGGATTGCCTTGTTTAGAGGGTAAGAATGTTATTTTGGTGATTGTGGATAGGCTCACAAAATATGCCCATTTTTGTGCCCTATCACATCCATTTGCAGCCAATACAGTCATGAACTATTTTTTTGGAGACAATTCAAAGGCTACATGGAACCCCAAAGATAATTGTAAGTGATTGTGATCCTATTTTCACAAGTAATTTTTGGACGGAATTATTTTCATGTTTGGGTACTCAGCTAGCTCATCAGTTCATCTTATCATCCTCAAACTGATGGGCAAACGGAAGTGGTCAACAAATGCTTAGAGGGGTATCTACGTTGTTTTGTATCAGATAAGTAGGAAAGGTGGATTAAATGGCTACCACTTGCAGAATGGTGGTATAACACATCTTTTCATACCTCTTTTCAAATGACCCCATTTTTAGCATTATATGATTACTATCCACCTTCTATCACTTCTTCCTTGAGGGTGCAAACTAAGGTTAGAGATGTTGAGGAACACATTCAACATCAACAACAGGTTTTGGCTAGTTTGAAGGAGAATTTGGCATTGGCACAAAACAGGATGAAACAACAAACATATCAACACCGTAGTGAAAGACATTTTGAAATTGGTATTTGGGTTTTGTACGTCTCACCTTACAAAGCAGATGTCCCTAAAGTAACAAAAAAAGGACAACAAACTTGCTCCTAAATATTATGGCCCTTATCAAGTTCTATAGAAAATTGGCAGTGTTGCTTATAAACTAGAGTTGCCTCAATCTTCACGCATACACCCAATATTCCATGTTTCTGCTTGAAGAAGGTTATTGGACAAAAATTTGAAGCCCAGACAGAGTTACCAGAACTTGATGAGGAAGGAAGAATCATTTTGGAGCCAGAGAAGATTCTGCAAACACATACTAAGAGGCTGAGAACTAGAGACATTAAGGAATATTTGATCAAGTGGAAGAATCTAAGCATAGAAGATGCGACCTGGGAGGATGAAGGTTTTCTGCAGCAACATCCAGGATTATTCAACGTTGAGGACAACGTTGGTTTGAAGGGGAAGGGCATGCTACGCCCTTAACCTATTGCTTGTATTAGGATATGAGTAGTCGACTTGTGGCTTACCATATCATTTTATTATATCATTTATACTTTCTCATGCTTAGTAGGTTGGCCTTGGTGATGGCCATAACATATGAATAGTATATATAGGGGATTATAGGTAGTAGTTCATCATCATTGGAGCATTTGAGTCTTATTTTATGGTTTGGAGGTTGCCCCCTCAAAGTGGCGAAGCTATTCTAATTGCATATTGAGATCATTATTTTGAAATATTGTGTTCTTTAGTGTTCTATTGCTGCTCATAATCTGAATTATACAAGTAATTTCATTACTGAGATCTTTCCTTGTTTAATGGGATATTGAATTTTTCTACAAATCTCAGCATTCTCCCAAATTGATTTGTGATAGAGAGGGCCATTTGGAAGTGGCAATCCCAAGATGAGATCAATTTGATGCTTGATGGAGCAAAGTGTGTTGGAATGCTTCAGGGTTTTCAAATACATTTTCATGCTTTAGCAAAGAGCCAAGTTTGTTGCTAAGTCTTGAACTCAACCGGTTGAGTTGCGAGCTTATGCTTTTTCACAATGTTTTGCACCGACTTTGCGTAGACCATAACTAGCACAAATTTTTATGAATGAGAGACGAGCTTTTTGCATTAATTCACAAACACCTTTGAAATGTTGATCTTCAAAGGGGACCTTAAAACATGATATAAACAATTTTTGACCCTTAATAGAGTGATGTTGTCTACAAATTACCTCTATAGTTATCATTTCGGTTGATAAACAAATAGGGTTTGCTAAGAAGAACATAGCAAATTTCATGTTATGCAACATCATAAGTAAGAGAATCTCGCATGGGGAGAGACCATACTCGATTGTGCAACTATGAGTTTCTTTAAGCCCTTTTCCTATTAAACCATCCAAGCGAGGTTGGGGTGGGCTCCATTGTGAGGCCTACACGTTTCACAATCTTGTGCGATGATATTCGTATGGTTTCTCGTTTCAATGAAAACTTGGTGTGAAAAAGTGTAATGTCCCTTTTTGGGGGACTCAGGAAATGACCAAAAGCTGAGATGTAACTCAAAAATCAGGTTATGGAACTGCTGTTAGATGGCTGTTATAACCCTGCAAATCTGGAAATTAAACCCTTCCTAGGGCAGCGACCTGATTTGGGGTTTCAAACCCACTTTTGTGCCTTCAAAACCCTTTGAATTAGCTCCACTTAATTCTCTAAAATTATTATATATCACCAACAATCATCTCATGTAAGAAAACTGATTTTTAATGCCCTAGATTTGGAGATATGAATTTCTATAAAACCCTTGTCTGCAGAGTTACTTTAAAAATTCATAACTTAGGAAGCTCCAAAATTCATGAAACTCGAGATATTGGCCTTATAAATTATGGAGAACAAGATAACAATTTCAGATTTTCCAAATGAACATCACACATACCAAATATTCATCTCCAAGTGGGTCGCTCCACTCTAAACAAATAAAATATTGCACCAAAAACACCACACATGCAAGAGAAAGATACTTTATTTCTTTTCAAATCAGCTTGCACACCAAAAACCTCATGAAGGGTTTTCGTCCTTCACAAGTTCCCCAATCAAGGGTTTTCGTCCTTGAATGAGATCCTCAACCCAAGGGTTTGATTCTTGAGAGAGAGAGAGTAAAGGGCTACACTAGCCAACTTTCACCAAGATAAGAATAATCTCCAAACATGACATAATAATGCCCAAGCGACCTCCTTAAATAGCCATAAGGAGTGCTTAAACAACATAAACATGATGGCTGACCCCTTAAGTAGGTGCTTTTAAATATTATAAAGGGTATTTGGAGCCTACATGCTCACAATACCTTTATTACTAAACTACTTAAGTTCCTCTATTGGAGCGCTAGAATTTCAAATGGATAAATGATAATAACTGAAAACAACTATCTAAAAACAAAAAAACATAATTGAGATCTTCCCCTTGCTTCTCCTTAGACTCGCGGGGAGAGAGTGGGTTAAGGTCTTCAAAAATCAGCCTCCAAAAAGGGACATGACAGTCCCCCTTCCCAAGATTGTTTGTCCTCGAGCAATGATGAACTTAGCTGCTCCAATTCCTTGGCTCCTTCGTGTATGTTTCCCTCTTGTGCTCCCTCTTGATTCACATGAAAGACTGGTTTTCGTGACAAGGCATCTGCTGCTGCATTGTTTTTCCCCTTGACATATTCAATGTCAAAATCAAAAGCTTGTATCTTGTTGATCCATTTTTGTTGTTGTTTAGGTTCCTTTGTTGAAGGAAGAACCTCAAATTATTATGGCTAGTCTTCACTATAAGCTTCCCACAAACAAGATATGGCCTAAATTTGACCAAGGCATGCATAATGGCCAACATCTTCTTATCATAAATGTGAAGATTCAGCTCATGTTTCTTGAGTTCCCTGTTTTCTAATGCAATAGGATGCTGATTTTGCATTAGGACAGCCCCTATTCCTTCACTAGATGCATCAAATTCCACCATAAATGGAAGAGAAGAATCAGGTACAACAAGTACTTGGCATGAGCACATCACCTTCTTGAGTTTATCAAATGTTTTTGAGCTAAAAGTGACCAGCTGAATGCCCCCTTCTTAGTTAAATCAGTTAGAGGGGCTGCAAGATGAGAAAAGCCCTTCACAAACCTTTTGTAGTAGCTGCATAACCCATGGAACCTTTTGAATTGTGAAATGGAGATGGGAGGAGGCCAACCAAGTATGGCTTGTATCCTTTGTTGATCCACATGTACCCCTTGAGAGTTTATGATATATCCTAGGTACAAAATTTTGCTCAAACCAAATCCACATTTGGATTTCTGTTCTAAAACTCCCATCATCATGTCAAGGTGTTGTAGATGCTTCACCCATGTTTTGCTATATCCCAAGATATCATCAAAGAAAACAAGCACAAATTCCTTTAAGTACTCACCAAATATGAGGTCCATACATGACTGGAAGGTGGTAGAAACTGAAAATTGCTCTAGAAGGACTGAGAATATGCAATCAGCTGTTATATCCACTCTAAAATATGTAGAAATGGTACAATCTTCCTTTGCACATGTGTGGACATGATTGCTCCAATGACTATGTTTCATTCTTTCATATGAAATAATATTAGAAAGAATAAGGTCTCTCCAATTTATTGCTCCTTTGTGTCTCATGGGTATGTGGGGTAACTCCTCATTGCTCCTTTTCAACTCGTGCAACTTATCACAATGGTAAATCTGATTTACCCTTGCCCAATTTAAGGATGTAATGGTTAAAATCTGCCCAACATCATTTCCTTCTTTCCATTCAAAATTCAACTCTTTCCACAAGCAATGCATGCCCATGCCCTTATTTACCTTTTTAGAATTGTTTCCCAATGAGAACATGTACAGCCCAACCTTAGGAATTGAAAAGAAAATTATATCATGGCTGTAATAATACCTTCCCTTTCTTAGCTCTAAAATGACAAGGGCTGAAAACCACCATGCATCAGCTGAAGTTACTGTACGCACCCAAAATTGCACATGCTACATTGTTAGGAGAACGGTTACAAAAGTCCACAATGATGATTCAAAATCCTTTTAAGAAGGTGTTCGAGTTCCAAAAGCCCATATATATTTGCTACGTTGCACGGATACCTCAAAACCCCTGCCGAATCCTGCCTGAGACGTCTCGGATACGGATACGGATACGCTAAGGATACGATACGTATGGCGGATCCGTGCCGGATACAGATACGTGGCGGATTCAAAACCCTGCCGAATCTGCACGAGGCGTCTGCGGATACGCGGATACGACACGGATATGGCCGGATCCGTGCGGATACTCCGGGATACGTGGCGGATAACGTATCTGGAGGCACGGATCCGGCCATATAGATCCGATCCGTATCCGAGACGCTCCGTGCAGGATTCGGCAGGGTTTTGAGGTATCCGTGCAACGAGCAAATATATCGTGAATGGGCTTTGAACTCGAACACCTTCTAAAAAAGGATTTTGAATCATGGACTAACAATGCATGTGAGCGTGCATGGTGGCGGATACGTATATAGAATGGATATTCCGCCACATGTTCTCATTGGGAAACGCTTGTGGACAAAGTTGAATTTTGAATAGAAAGAAGTGATGTTGGGCAGATTTTAACATCCGCCACGTATCCTGGAGTATCCGCGCGGATCCGGGCCGTATCCGCCTTCAAAAACGTTTTTTAAAGTTCTATTTCATTTTTTTAAATGTTTGACTTTTCTACTCCCTAAAACCGAACCCTAAACACTAAATGAATAAAATAATACACCCTCTCCCCCACAAAAAGTTATAAAAAGCACCCACCCCTCTCATTTGAAATCACACAAACAATTTCATTGTCTTTTTGCAAGTGAATGAGCAAAGAGCCAAAGAAGAGTTGTGAAGAGCTTAGTGGAGGCAAAGATTGGAAGGAGGTTTTGCAAAGAGCTTAGAGGAGGCAAAGATTTGAAGGAGGGGCAGCGATTGCTTCTATTGTTTGGAGTCCATCATTGCAAGGAGGAGAACTTAGAAGGAGAAGAAGCCATTGTTGAGACTTGAGAGGAAGAGATTGTTTTAAAATTTTAGAGGCAACCAGGATCTACGATTCTACACTACACTCTACAGGTATACTGTATTTTAATTTTATTTTATTTTTAATTCATCCTTTCGTTTTATTTTTTTACGGTTATTTATTTATTTATTATGTTGCATTTTTTTAAAATTTTATAATTTAAACACATCCTAAATCTGTGTATGCTCTCACCTCGCGCCTTTATGGCGATCTTGGTGATCAAAAACAGATTAGGATGGCATAGTTTAGGGGTATTTAATTTATTAATTGGTAAAAAATCATTTTTTTATTTTAAATGCATTGTTCAATGTTAATGTATTTGTTTTTTTTTTAGCTTCCTAAATCTGTGTATGCTCTCACCTCGCGCCTTTATGGCGATCTTGGTGATCAAAAACAGATTAGGATGACATAACTAATTAGTAATTTATTTATGTTAAGGCAAATTGTGTTTTAATTTTTTAAACATCCTAAACCTGTGTATGCTCTCACCTCGCGCCTTTATGGTGATCTTGGTGATCAAAAACAGATTAGGATGGCATCCGCATAACTAATTTATTTATGTTAAGGCAAAATGTTTTTAATTTTTTAAACATCCTAACTCTGTGTATGCTCTCACCTCGCGCCGTTATGGTGATCTTGGTGATCAAAAACAGATTAGGATGGCATAACTAATTTATTTATGTTAAGGCAAAATGTTTTTAATTTTTTAAACATCCTAACTCTGTGTATGCTCTCACCTCGCGCCGTTATGGTGATCTTGGTGATCAAAAACAGATTAGGATGGCATCAAGTTCTGCTTCGGGTGGAGTGCAAGGCCAAGCTGAAAACACATCAGTTCCTGTGAGACATGATCCTAATTCCCCTCTTTGGAGACATGTGACAGTGGTAGACAACATTGCTGGTGGTGGGTGTCGGGTATGGATATGTCATGGTTGCCAAGCTCAGTACAGATCCTCATATAGTCGAGTGAAAATCCATTTGACTAGTGTTGGAGGTGTGGGGATAAAGAGGTGCCCAAAAATATCAAATGAAAAAATGGCAGAGTACCTAAGAGAGCAAGAGGAGGCTGATAAACAAGCTGAAAGAAATAGAACTAGAACAATTCCTTCGCAAAGAAGGCCTTCATCACTACCACCCACACCTAGACCTACTTCTCATCCTTTCATTCAAACTCAAAGTCAACCATTTGATGAAGAGAGTCCAGAGAGCTCACGAAAAAGGCCAAAAGGAGCATTGGAGAAAGCATTTAATATTGAAAAGAGGGAGGTTGTTGATGAGGTTGTTGCTCGATGCATTTATGCATGTGGGCTGCCCTTTAATGTATTGAGATCTCCATATTGGCATCAAATGGTGAAGGGTATCAATGAAGCTCCACAAGGGTACAAATCCCCAGGTTACGAAAAAGTTCGAACCACACTCTTGGGAAAGGAAGTGGAACACATTCACAAGACTTTGCAGCCAATCAGAGACTCATGGAAGGAAACAGGGGTTTCCATCATTTCAGATGGATGGAAAGATGCTAGAAATAGACCCCTCATAAATGTTGTTGCAGTATGCCCTAAAGGGGCAATGTTCCTTAAAGCCATTGACTGTGAAGGGCAAGTCAAGGATGCACAATTTATTGCTGACATTTTAATAGAGGCAATTGAGTCGGTGGGCCCCCATAATGTTGTCCAAGTCATCACGGACAACGCTAAAAATTGTAAAGCAGCAGGAATGATCATAGAGGGTAGATATGAGCACATTTTTTGGACCCCTTGTGTTGTCCACTCCCTTAACTTGATGCTCCAAAAGATTGGGAAAATCCCATGGATTGAGCAAATTTATTCTGAGGCAAATGACATTCAAATGTTTATCACAAACCATCATATGTCACAAGCCATGTTTAGGAAATTCTCAAGGTTAGAGTTGCTGAAGGTTGCAGAAACTAGATTTGCGTCTCACACGCTTGTTTTGAGACGGCTTGTGAAGGTGAGAGAGGCTTTAACTAGTATGGTGATCAGCAGTGTTTGGTCAGTGTGGAGGCAGTCAAATACAGAGAAAGCTACAAGGGTAAAATCATGGGTCCTTGATGAGGATTGGTGGGCCAAGGTTGAGTACTTGTTGAGTTTTACAGAACCCATTCTCTCCATGATCCGATATGTAGATACTGATGAAGCATGCTTGGGAGAGATATATGATGGCATAGATTCCATGCTTGAGCATATCAGAGATATAATACAAAAAAAGGTCTAGATCCAGAAGAGACCTTCTACGGTGAGGTCAAGACTGTGGTCATGAAGAGGTGGAATAAAATGACCACCCCATTACATCTCCTTGCTTATGCACTGACCCCAAAGTACTATAGCTCTGATGTACTTGGGCTACCAAATAGGCAAGCACCATTTTCTGACTCCGAAGTTGGAAATGGAACCAGGGCAACATTCAAAAGAATTTTTCCTGATCCATCTATAGCCAGTGTGGTCAGAAGTGAAATGGGCATGTTTACTGGTTCAGAAGGCATCATGGGATCGATTGAGGCTCTTTTTGACAAGAGTAGCTTGACTCCAACCACATGGTGGCGTGTACATGGCCATGATGCCAAGTACTTACGTCCTATTGCTATAAAAGTTCTTTCACAGGTATAACATTTATAAATTTTAAAATTTAGAATCATTTCAAATATTTTAAATTTTATTAGGTTAGAACTTAGGATACTAACTTGTCTTTGAATTTCAATTTTCTTTGTTGTAATAGGTGGCTAGTAATTCTTCCGCAGAGCGGAATTGGAGTACTTATAGCTTTATCCACTCAGCTAAAAGAAACAAGTTGGCATCTAAAAAAGCTGAGGATTTGGTATATGTGCACTCCAATTTGCGCCTCTTGTCACACAAGTCTGAGGAGTATGCTAAAGGGCCTCACAAACTTTGGGATCTTATTCCAGAGACCACAGACTTGGATGCCTCTCGTAGCCACGCTTGCCCAACTTTCATTATTTGATGGCGAAGATGACGCTCAAGGGAGTTCGCAAGGAGCGGAGAGTGGAGTTAATGAGAGTGGAGCTAGCGCAAGTGGCACACATGAACTTGATTTTGAGGAAAATCTAGATGATATATTCTAGATTTGTTTGTATTCCTATATCATATGTATGGCAGCCACATGAACAATGAAATCATAAATGTAAAATCTTAAGTATATTGTTTGTTTTGAAAATTTGAACATGGATCTAGTTACTAGTATATTTTTAAAATTTCAAGTTTTGTTCGTATTCATGTTAACATGATATTCGTATATCATATGTATGGCAGCCACATGATCAATAAAAATGCAAAGTCTTAAGTATATTGAATGTTTTGAACATTGATTCAAGTTTTGTATTACTATTTCAGTTTTTATGGACTAAAATGAGTAAAATGAGTAGATGTACATAAAATATATATATATATATATATATATATATATATTTTATTTTAATATATATGTACGAACATATCCAAGGGTTTTTAAAATTGACGTATCGCGTATCGTATCCATATCCAAATGGATACTCGTATCCGTATCTTGGCAACGTAGCATATTTGTAGCCTAGATAGCCTTACTCAGCCTTTTCCATGCATTTTTCCATCTCCCCGCCTCTTTCTGTGCTTGTTTTGGCCTTGGTGTCGGGATGCTGCCCCGCCTAGGTGGTGGTTCGCAAACCGACGCCAGGTGGGTGGCGTCCTAAAACCGCTACCCTACACAGGTGGCGAGCCCTGCCCGCTTTTTCTAGATTCTTCATGCGTGTTTTAAACATGCGACGGTTCACTTAAATTTGCTTTTTGCATGCATCCGTGAGCCAAATTGGTTAAAAATAGCTTTGTTTGCTTGGTTCTCCTTGTTCCTTCTATTTTTAATAAGATTTAATTAGTTGGAACTGCTCTTCTTGCCTTGTGCATGAAGTAACCTCCTATCCTCCATTCCTATATATTCCATGCTTGTATTCAAGCAAAAGGCCTGAGAATTTTGTGTATCTTGTATTGTTGTGCTGCCATAATCTCGCTAGGAATTGCATAGCCAAGTTCAGATCTCTTGTGCTATCTCTCTTCTACGTGTATTGCATCCAGATTGCTTCCAAGTTGCCATTGCTTAAGCGCCATCCTCTTGTTCTTTGTTCTTTGCATTCCCAATCCCTTGGACTCACATGAACACTCAGAGAATGAAAGGAAAGAACTGAGGGGACAGATACTGATACTACTGGATTTGCTAAGGTTCTTGCTCTTCCAAGTTGGAGTTGTGTATTTGTTTGCTTTGTTCATCAAATTGTCAGTTACGAATTGTTAATTTCAATTGCATATCAAATAGAGTAGAAATCAATTTCTTTCATTCACAAGTAATTAGTTATTACCACGACGGTTTAAATCTTTCATAGCAATCCCCGGTGACAGATCCTCTTCTTCCCATCCCTGTGGATCTGAAGGAGAAAATATCTATAGGAGGTTGTCTACACATCATAGATCATTTGGAAAAGTTCTGTTTTAAGTTAGTTTAGTTTCAATACACTCAACATAGGTGAATAACCACACCGGGTTATCTCGCTTGTTTAGTTTTAGTGTAGAAATATTTTAATTATTTAGAATAGAAGCAAATTGTTGTTTGTGATTGTAATATTTCAGTTTTGTGATTTGTTTAGATTAGTTTCCTTTTAGCAACAGTAGCATAGATTGTTAGTTTCAGCTTAGTTAATTTGGACACTTCAAACTAGATCAACACTTAGATCCAAGTTAGGCAAACAAACCATAGGGAATTTATGCTACCCGTTCATAGCCTCTAATATCCCTTTGCCAATTTGGCTACCAGGAGATCACACTACCAGATCTTAGTCACTGATCCTCCTATAGTTAGCCACACACATTCAACATCGGCTTCTCCGGCACGACTTGGGGTGTCGAGTGCGGTTGAAGATCACGTGTTCATTTTCATCCGTACAGTTACCTTGTTCGTGGCCCAAGATGGAAGAGGCATTTTTCTTATGACCCGACCTATCTTTGCCACTTCGAAAGGCATGTAGTAGAAACCAAAGTTGTTGAGGATTGCAATCCAACAATGTGTAACAGCCCTTTTATCAAAATATTGGAGCAACAATCTCCCTATTCCCCATGCATCAATCTTACAGTGTCTTCTTCACTATGCAGACCACTCGATCCCATACTTTCTTCTCAAAAACATATGTATCAGCTAGTTCATAGACAATATGGAAAAAGAAAGTTGTTACCTTTTCCAGTAAGCCATAGGTCTTGCCAAGAAGACAACTTCTCATCATTTCATTCCTATTCCATGCACATGAGACATCCTTTACCTTGATCCTCCTGGAATTATTTGAGCTTCCCATGATAAGGTTTGATTCCACCTTTGTTCCCAAACATACAAAGATGAGATTACCAATAATACTGATTTTAAAATCAGACCTTTTTCAAAATTCACAACAGCACCTATCTCCCACATGCGGAAACAATATTGAGGTTGAACCCAACCATCCATACATTTGTTATCACAAGAGATACTTCCTATCTTCTTATTTCTTGAAATATGCTGATCATGAGAACATAAACATGGCAGCGACATGGGAAAGAGTAATGAAACTGAAACATGGTTATCATTCCCAATGTGCATGATGACAACATACCTGATTTGACATATTGGTAGGCAATGAATTTGGGATACCTTTGTACCATGGGCTGCCCGTGACCTTCTTAGGACTCAGAATTTTGAGTTTAAATCAGCACTCTTCTTTGGCATGGTTTCCTCACCGGATGGGATCTTTACTTTCTTGCATTCTTTCCAAATTTGTAGGTTCTTGTCTTGGGTAACCTTTGGCTTTTTGTTAAGGATGTGGACTCCATCAAATGTCCTTCTTTTGATTGCTGCTATGAACCGACCAGCAAGCTTATTGTCATCATGTCTATTTGGGAAATGGTTTCCAACCATCCCTTTCTCTTCCCCTTCTTGCTCATCACCCTTCTTTTCAACCTTGGATTCATCACATGTTGAAACATCATCAATATTAACTAAACAATGATCAATAATTACCTCATGATGTTGACTCTCCGAACAATAATAGGAGTAAGGGCCAATTCTCCCTCTTTCATGGCTCCATTTCCTTCAAAATGCAGATCTGATTTTTCACCATGTGTGTGACTATTAGAGCTCAAAATTTTGTCATGGGGGCTTAAGAAACCTCTACCTTCAAGCCCTTCTTTATGTACAGTGTCAAAACCCTTGAATGTGGGGTCCTTATGGAGCGCTGACCCCTTCCTAGTTGCTTGGGGTTTTGACCTTGTGCCAATTCCAACTCTCTTGTCTCCAACTCCATGAACTCTGCAAAAGGGAGGGCATCCCGGACCTTCTCCGAAAGAGCTCTATAGTGAAACATCAAATCTGGAGCCTTGGAAGACTTTGGAGTGGCTTCTTCTTTGATTGCCCTAGCTTCAACGAGTTTCTCCACAGTTGGGGCGAGGGTTTCTATTAACCTTGCTAACTTCCCTTGCATCTTCTCGAACCTTTCCATGCTTCACAGGTTGGGAGGATGATGCTCTGATACCACTGTAATGTCAATTTTTGGGGGCTCGGGAATTGACCAAAAGCTGAGATGTAACTCAAAAATCAGATAATGAAATTGCTGTTAAATGGTTGTTATAACCCTACAAATCTGAAAATTAAACCCTTCCTAGGGCAATGACTTGACTTGGAGTTTCAAACCCACTTTTGTGCCTTCAAAACCCTTCGAATTAGCTCCACTTAATTCTCTAAAATTATTATATATCACCAACAATCATCTCATGTAAGAAAACTGATTTTTAATGCCCTAGATTTGGAGATATGAATTTCTATAAAACCCTTGTCTGTAAAGTTACTTTAAAAATTCATAACTTAACTTAGGAAGCTCCAAAATTCATGAAACTCGAGATATTAGCCTTATAAATTATGGAGAATAAGTTAACCATTTCATATTTTCCAAATGAACATCACACATACCAAATATTCATCTCCAAGTGGATTGCTCCACTCTAAACAAATAAATATTGCACCAAAAACACCACACATGCAAGAGAAATATACTTTATTTCCTTTGAAATTAGCTTGCACACTAAAAACCTCATGAAGGGTTTTTGTCCATCACAAGTTCCCAATCAAGGGTTTTTGTCCTTGAATGAGATCCTCAACCCAGGGGTTTCGTCAGAGAGAGAGAGTAAAAGGGCTACTGAGCCAACTTTTACCAAGATAAGAATAATCTCCAAACATGACATAATAATGCCCAAGCAACCTCCTTAAATAGCCATAAAGAGTTCTCGAAACAACATAAACATGATGGCCGACCCCTTAAGTAGGTGCTTTTAAATATTATAAAAGGTATTTGGAGCCTACATGTTGACAATACCTTTATTGCTAAACGACTTAAGTTCCTTTATTGGAGTGCTAGGCTTCCAATATGATAAATGATAATAAATGAAAACAACTATCTAAAAAACAATAAAAACATAATTCAGATCTTCCTCGTGCTTTTCTCCTTAGACCCATGGGGAGAGAATGGGTTAGTGTCTTCAGAAATCAGCCTCAAAAAGGGACATGAAAAAAAAATGCTTTTGTTCTTCATCATTGATAGCTGTTACTTGAGCATTTTTGTTCAAGCAAGTTGGAACATGAAGATGGATGGCATTTTGATAGGCTTCTCTCAACATTTTGCACAATAGGAACTCCATGGCAGCCATAACATAGTGATGAAGACCTCTAGTGTACTTCAAGACTTTGTGCAAGTTTGTTTTGGTGAGATTCAAACATTTATAAAGCTTATGAAACTCATTTTTATAGTCTATTAGTGATTGTTCCTTTTGTGTTAACAACTAGAATCTCTTGCACACATCATGATAGTCTTTGAGAGGATAATATTATGCATGTACCACTTTAATGCACTTGGACCATATGTCGCATGTGCTTGAATTCACTCTCATTTTTGCACTAATAGACTCCCACCGGCAGAGGACTATCTTAGATGTCTTTAGTCCGCATATGTGAAATTATTAATGGTGTGGTAAGCCTCCAATTGTCTAGCTCATTCATCAAATGCCTTGATGTTGATTCTACCTAGGAACATTAGGATGTTGAGATTGATTTGCACCTTGAACGAATTTTGGTGTTGAAAACATTAACTAGTAATAGTAATGGATGATGTGGGACCTAGTTGAAGCCTCGGGTCTTTGGATTATGATTAAAATTCCTTAATATTTTCTTTCAAAGCTTCCTCGATGAACTTTTGGACTTCTTTTGAAGTGGATTTCTTTGCATCATCAAACATCTTGGCGTTTCATCATTTTCGTTTAACTAAAATAGAACTTGGTTGTATACCTTATTTTTGTATTGTGAGCGCGTAGTCATGCATGTCTAGGGCCAAAGGGAGAAAGATTTTCTCGAATACCAATGATTTGCTTGGAGCTAAAGAGTTTGTACAGAGAAAAATTCATAAACTAAGAGATGTATCTACTTAATCAACCTACAAATTATGTTGAATGTGCAATGGAAATGAAAGGGAAAATGTAGAAGCACTATTACATGTTCAAAATAATTAAGAGATAGCAATAAAGCTCTTGCATTCATCACGAACAAGATATTTTACATGATGCAATACCAAACTTGGAAATGAAAGGAAAATGTAAAAGTGCTATTTCTTGTTGAATTAAGTGATAGTAATAAAGCTACTGCATTCATCATGAACATGATATTTTACATGATGCAATGCTAGACTTAGAGACCAAATGGTGATGTCCCCATGGGCTGAATCTAGAAATGGATTGTATGGTATTGAGGATGTATTATAGAATATGGAGTTTGTATTATATCCAACACACATGCCCCAATCGGATTTGAGAAGATGGGAGTTATAGAATCTACAATCAATTACAAGATGGAACGATTACAAGAATTGTTGATTGTTGCTTGACTTTGAAGATGAAGTGTCATTTGGTCAAAAAGTGTATGCCTTGTGGATGTAGTGCATATGGTGTAATTTCCTTTCTAGGGCTGAAACTGAAAAAGGAGGAAATCACACAAACCCCAAATGATTAAACTCAGATTTTATATCAGCCAATTGGTTTTTATGACAGTTGTAAATCAGCAGTCTGATTTTTATAACAGCAGCTTGTAATTAGTGAGAAATCACCCAAATATCATCAAAGAACTCATCAACAACATAGGAAAACACTTTAAGAAGATTTTAAGCCACTTTTCACCATGAAACTTGATCAAATACTCAGCTGGAAAATTAATTTAGAACAACAGAGGTACAACCAATAGAAATGATCAAAATGGAGGTCTCCAAACCCCAATAATTACAAAAGATGATAGATTCCAGCCCTATAAATTATGACAAATTTGAATATCAAAGAATAAATGAGTTATGTGCCCTAGAAGACACCAAATCACACTCAAACCCTAGGAGAGGGGCTCCAAAATATGCCAAAGCTCTTTGTAGGTCTTCTTCTTGATGCCCTAGATCCAAATCAGCAAGAGAGTCTTCAATAAATGCCTTCAATTCGCCAATATGGAGAGTTTTCGTTTTCCACTATGCAACAAGGAAGGGTTTCGTCCTCCTTGGATGCCACACAAGAGGGTTTTCATCCTCAAGTGGAAAGGTATTGAGCAATCAGCCCAAAACCAAAATAGTAAGTGTATATGCGCCAAAGATGATGCAAATGAGGCCAAGCGACCTCCTTTTATATCCCTTGGTTGGCGCCAAGAGCCCTTGGGTGAAAACCGACCTCTTTAAGCTTCACTTTATCTTCTATTTTCTTGTTGGGAGTCTTATAACCCCAGCCGACCTGCCTTAGGGAGTAAAACACCAAATAAAAACATTAAAAATAATAAAAGAAAACTGAAACGAAGCTCAATTACTTCCCTTGTTCACTTATTCTTCTTGGCCACGGGAAGAGAATGGCAAGAAGTCTCCATTTGGCATTAATTCGAAAAAGGGGACATTACATGTGGAGTCTAACAAAATGACACACGAGTGTAGTGGCATTTGCAAGAGGTGGGAAAGATATTAAGTGGTATTAGAGCCTAGTAATAGCTTGTGGAACTCACAAGGGGTTTGTTGGAAGCTGCGAAATCTTAGAATCTGAGGGCAAGTGGTGCAAATCCAACTCACATGTGCTCGGATAAATGCATTTTTAGGACAACAAATTTCACAAATTTTGGGGACACACTTATATTACAAATAATAATAAAATAAACAAAATATGTATTATAAAAAAGGATCTAAAATCACATAAAATCCAACATTGAATGAGAGTACAAATGATTGAAAATTGAAATGCAAATAGCATTGACCATCGAGTGCATTGAGCTTTGGAAATCGACTTTAGAATTGCAATCTGATAATTTATAATCTCGTATCATTGTATCAATATGACAAGGGAAATTAGAATGTCGGGTTGTCAACTTCAAGGCTGAAGCTACAAAATGAAAATCAAAATGTTAGTTCATGTTGCTTGTTTGCATTGAACAACAAGCCCAATAATTGGAGTCATCATTGGATGGATATCCCCAAAAAGAGCTGCATGTGATTGGTAATGTTGGACTTATACAGTTCCTACAACGGTACTCCAACCAATTGTGGATGCACATCCTAATCCTTGTGAACCTTCCTCGACTCCTTGAACTCTACATTCTATCATGTTGTTGGACTTTTCTTGTACTTAGTCGTCTAGCTATCAATGAGATAGAAGGAACTATGTATAGAAAATTAGCAACTAGCTACACGCTCTCCTAGAAGTAAGCATTTTTCTTTAAATAAAGCGCATAAAATTCTATGTTGACCAATTCCTCTTAGCAACAAAGTAACTAGTAACCTGTGAAAGTTGGTTAGTCATAAGTGATCATGGCAATGTCAGACCTCCATATAGCAACCGTCAATTTATTGAGTAGCCATGTGTCCTAGTGAGTCTACTATCGTAGCCTAGGTCTCGTATCCTTAGAGAGATTTTTTTCTCGTGATCCCTAATTGTTGCAGCATCCTCCACGCTATACATTTTCGTGAGGGCCTTCATGCAGCCCATCATCACCTTCTCTATTGAATATAATGAATATATTTATACACATACATGTTATTTGTTAGTTCTCTAACTGTAATTAGGTATGAATTGTTGGAACTGTTCCAACCACATTGCAACTACTCCCAACATAATAAAAAGAAAGAAACATTCATTAGATATGCAGCCCAATCCTCTTCATTCTTTGTCTGTTCACATCGTTTAACATTGGTATCAAAGCCATTGGTGCTCGAGATTTGAGGAAGCTCATGGAAGGAGCATAGATTTTGAGGTGAAGGAGATTATGCAAGTTTGAGGAAGTCCCGAATTAGGACATGAATTGAGATCAAAGATTGAAGATAACAATCGCCATTTCTTTGAGGGTGAATGCACTTACAATCGACATTCACCATTAATAGTCATTAGGGCATGTAAAAGTGCAGAGCTTGTGGCGATTTCAGTCATGAATTCACGTGGAGCAGCGTGAGAAATACAGTCGCTAGAATAAAGTCATGAGACTAAAGGAAAAACAATCACGATTTTCAATTTCCAAGATCCATTCGAAGGAAAAAATAAACTAGTGATACAATTGCCGCCATTGCAGCCACAAAAAAGTCCTATTGAGGGCAATAGAAAAGTCACTGCAAGAGGAGGTTGTGAGGGCTTCTGAACCAGAGGAGTCAAGGTTCAAAGGGCGTAAGAGATTATTTTAACAATTACAAATATAAAATTATAGTTCTTTTTCTCCATTCACAAATACAGTCATGAGGCAGACACATATGAAAGATTTTGAGGGCATTGTTTGTGGTAATCACAAGGGCAAAAACCATTCAAAGCGAGGGAACAATGAGGACACAAGCTTCCTGTCACAATTTTCAGAGCTATATTCAGAGAACTGTATTGGTGCATAGGTTTTTTGTGTAAAAATCATAATACAAAACTGCATTTTCTTTTTCTCCCGCTGCATCTATTTCCATGCCAAAAGTTACAAAGTCAGATTATAGAATGTTATTTTCATTTTGCTGCATTAATTTGTGGGTCGAACATTAAAATTAATGTGAAAAATGGAAAACATCCAAAACCTTGTTCTGCCAGAGGCACAAAAATTGATGGGTAAAATTTATAATGTTTGGATTCATAAAATTATGATTATTGCAGAATATAGAGACCATAACAAAATAATACTGCTACTAAATTTTTGGTATCTGATGATTTGATACTAAAGGGCGAAGTGCCATTGTGGCGGGTGATCTATGCACCGGTTGAAGGACAAATATGACTTTAGAGAAGAGTTGGGTGTTATACCTGAAGAATTTGTTGTTTTCAGCAAGGTTGTAATTGGGTGGTCTTTGTCCAAACACCTACTTTGGATGAAAGATCTCCGAGACTAGGTCATCTCCATTAGTGAAAAGGAGGATGATGATGATATGGTGGCATTGGTGTTGAAAGATTTGCCTCTTTATATGAGTCATTTCTAGAAGCCCTCCATTTGATGATCAAAAGTCAGACTTTGACTTTTGATAAAGTCAATTCCTATTTGTTACAAAAGGAATGGAGACAAACTCAAACACTTGAGTCCAGTTCGGACAAACCGAGAGTGCTTTTGCTGCTCAATCCAAAGGGAAGTGGAAATGTCAACTTGAAGGATCATCTCCTAAATATCAAGTAAAGTGTTACTACTGTCATAAACTTGGTCATGTGAAGGATTGTTGAAAGAGACAATATGCCCTTGTTAATAAAAAAGTAGAAGGGACAAACAAATGTGGCAATAGTTGAACAAGAGTTTGATGAAGAGTATGCCCTCGTGGCATAATGCTTTGATGACATCCTTACGAGGCACGAGTTCTTGATTCTGGAGCATCAAGACTTCACGAGTCAAAAAGATTGGTATATTAAATTTCAATTCTTCATATTCAGTTTCATTGGGGATGGAACATCTCATGTAGTAGAGGGATGGGGGATATCCAAATCATTTTGAATAATAATGCTAAATTCGAAGTTATAAATGTTAGATATGTTCCTCACATGAACAAGAAATTGTTATCCATAAGTCATCTAATGAAAAACCCTAAATTTTTTTTTGAACTTCTCTGGCTAGAAATGTATCTTGTCTAATGTAAAACAAAACAATGTTGTTACCTTGGGTATAGGGCAAGGAGGCTTTTATAGGTTGGTTGACCTTGCCATGGTTAACTTACATGCCGTAGTCATGGAGGGTAATGTTATGTTGCATGGACCAATTCGACAATAACACAAGAGAGTTACAATATGATGATCAACATTGAAATATGTTGAAAGTGTTGAAATCTTGTCAGAACTAAAATATGCAATGCATAAATCATCATCGTATCTTCCACTCCAACAATCTCAAGTGGTATCTTTGTCCCGTTTGCTCCAATGATGCCAATTCTGCTCTTCTTGTTATAATCAAGTTTTCAGTCATCACAACCTTGGCTCAAACATATCCAACTGATATAATATAATGATGATAGTTAAAAGGGCATGTTTGAAACATCATTTTGAGCTCTTGATGGCACGAGGATGTACTTAAGTTGGTTTTTACAACTTCTCATCATCAATGCATTTGTTACTGAGGTTGATTCCATCGCTACAACTTGGAACACACCTCAAAATGCATACATACATCATGAAAAATATGAAGCCAATATTCAAATCACTATTCTTAGGTGATGTAAATGATATTCAAGCTTGGACAGTTGTTGAAATGTAGGTATTATCATATTCGACCTCTAAAACTATGATTGTTCATAAACTTCTAAAGGCAAAGCAAATGGAAAAAGGAAAATTTAAGAACTCTTTCAAATCAAATACAAATAGCATGAAATATAAACTGGGGATGATGCCATCATAAAGAGCATCAAACTATTAAAGTGTGAACATCCTTCATAGTTTGGATGGAAATCACACTTTTAGATGCAAAATCTTGTTTTTGGATTAAAATGTCATACCCACACTTTTAGTGCAGGTGAAACTCCAGGAAAACAAAGCCTTGATACCTTGAAATTCGGAACTCTTCTATGAGAGAAGTTTATGTTAGATTAGTTAATAAATTAGTATAATAGTTTTCTAGTAGTTATGACAAGATTGAAAATAGAATTGCTGGAAATTAAAATATTAAATTAAAATAACACACACACACCAGAATTAATGCGGGAAAAGCTTATGGTAAAACCCCCACAAATAATGCACTATCAATTGAATTTATGAAGTTTGTTTGACAATTTCAAACTTGCTTGATATTTACAGGTTAAGAACCCAATACAACACTCTTCCTTCACAATTCTTAAATACATCCAAGAATCACTCTTCCTTCACATTGGTCAATTTTCATAAGGAAATCACTTTTATAAGGTGGGTGATTGGTTACAACTAAAAGGTTGTACCAAATCACTCTTCTCAACCAATTTAATTAGTTGGTCAAATTTTATATTTAATATAACTTTTATTTATAAGTTACATATATAAGTTTATTTAATTATTTTTAATATGGAGATGTATTTGTGATGGTGGGCCACAATAGGTGTGTCACCACAAACATTACATGCTCCAACAGGTTAGAGGCAAACATGAAAATTTTCCTCAGCTCTACTGCGTACCTTAATCATTCGAGGTCAATTGCAGCTATTTAAATCTTATATGTGAATTAAAACAGGTCATAACATGAATCCTATAAATCATAAGTAAAAGTGGGTCAAAATTGGTGAATCATGTATATCAGAAATGGAACTTGTCCATGTTGGCATAAGTAAGGTTATAAGGATCAAATTAGTGCTTTGTAATTAAATTATTTTTAAGCCTTGACAAAAATGAGGCATATCTTACTTTCAATTGCACAATATCTGTAAAAATATGAGCTCACTTTACACAACATTATAAAAAGATACACAACCTTAAAAACATAATTATAGTCAAAATAGCGGCGAGTATTAATGGGTTTTTACATCAACTCCTTTCTCATAAACAACTGGAAAAAGAGTTTGAACTTTGCATACAACAATGAAGCTTACGTGTCAAGATAGAAATCCAATGTATAAAAAAAGATAATGAGATAAATGACTCAATTGATAACATGAGTTGCTTAGACCATACATCGGTGTTATGCGGGGATGCATCCACTCCAAATCCCATGGGTTCCGGACGTTGCGGGGACGTTGAAATGTGGAGGAAATGTTTCCTCCTCGTTTTGAACTCATGTGTTGCAAGGAAATGTCCCGTGGAATGTAGGAAACATCCTGGAGATGTTTGGGATGGGAGGGGGACATCGGGGACGTCTGTACGTCCCCGGGACGGTTGAGAGACGTCCTTGACATCAACAACACTTTTATCTTACAAAAAATGACTTTTTTCACTTTTTTTATTTTTAGAAAAAAATTAATTTCTTTGTTGTTTTCTCTTTAAAAACATTTACTGGTTAACCATAACCCGACTGTATTGTATTACAAAGACATTAAGAATCAAGAGTGATATATGAATACAGAAATTTTCGAGCACAAATGCACATGGTGGACTGTCACAACATACTATGAAAACCAGCAACATACATATTAATATTAAAAATTATATGAACACATAACATTAGTATAACTGTATGTATGTTGCTGAGTTTTTACTTTTAATATGGATGTCTAGACGTGGACTGTATGCACATGGTGGACTGATATATAAAAATGAACTGCTATTCATAAAATTTCTAAAATTTATTTGTATATTTTTAATATTTGTAATTTTATATATTATTTAATAGCCATCCCCTGCCGTCCCCAAAAGTTTGGATTTTTTTGCCATCCGGAAACTCCGTCCCCGCGTCCCACCATCGCGGAGTCTTAGGTAACACTGTCATTCACTAGCCACTCATAAAAATGTTTGCTAGCATGGATACCAAATCGATAGGATCTGCCCAAAGTCAAAATGGATCCAGATTTTTAGGCTGGCTTGGATGAATTCAGTTCATTCAGTCCTATTTTTTAGATTTTCTTTTTAGTTTTTGCTAAAAAGACACCCAATAACCTTATCTATTATTTAATATTAAATATATTAATATTTGATGTTACATTATTAGTTCTTTTCATTTATTTGTCAATTTTGCATATTTATAAAATCATGCTCACACATACACAAGTATGTATGTATTTAAATATGTCGGACTGGATGTTTCCTGACTTTCTCTAGAAATCTGGATTTTCTGATTTTTTGTGCTCCCGAACATATCTGGATTTTCAGACTTGGTAAATATGGTTTCCAGATGTCTCTCGTCAATGTTTATCTCTTCGTCTCCTTGCTTGTACAATCCATAGGCAGAAAAGTAACCGGTGTAACAAGGGAATGTGTCCCATAAATTTGAGAATGGGTGTTCCAGGGGACTCTAAAAATCTTGCACGTTACCTTGACGTCTCCAAAAAAAAGGAACTTCATGGGATGGTGCCTGCTATCCTTGAGGAAAGGTCTCCTAAAAAGGGTATTATAATTTCTAAGGAGAAATCCCACGTCCTTGTATTAACGGAGACATGTTCCCAATATTACTGGGTGCATATCCCTTGCAAACAAGGATGTGTGGGTCAAATTAAACAAAAAGTTAATTAAGTGTTTGTAGCATCTTCGTGATGCAACTAGGTCATTTCACATGACCCAATGTAGTTTATCTAGAAATATAAGTTCTAGCCTTCCTCATTTGGGAAACCCAAATTAGAAAATAAGGAGAGAACATGATTTTAATGTGATTATTAATTGAGTTTTAACAAGAATCCACATTTTTTTGATAAAGTGGCTCCATATGAAAGTCATAAACTGATACCATTCAAATAGACTGATCAATACAGTAATATATTTCTATCTATACCATTCAAATAGACTGATCAATAATGCAGTAATAAATACTCACAGTGCTCGGCATGATTGAACTGTTATTGACATTTTAATTTTGTTCCATTTTTAATCATTAATTAATTTCAAATGATGAGATAGAGAATTTAGAAATAGAACTTAATGTATTTATTATTTTTAATCTTATGATGATGATTCTTCAATGTTGAATTCGTTGTTTAGTTATTACAAACAAAAAAATCCAATCTTTCAACTCCACACCTTCTCAAATTTCTGTGAAATTTTGTAGGTGTCCCAAGCACATGTTGTCATATCCCATAAGAATCTTGTAACATTGAAAGTAACTCTTAAACTACCAGGTAACTGAATAAACTCTTAACTAATAATTAAAACTTAGGTTAAGTGATAGATTGGTAGCCTATGAAAATCAATTGGAATTCTAGTTGTTCCCTTGCTATCGAGGCATTCATCCAGTTCTCCTAGCCATGGACCATGATTTTAAAGGTTAGAGAAGATCATAATCATCTCTACAAGTGATTTTATGGCCTAGGCTACCCATTGGTAGTCTCCAGCTATCTTGTCAAAAAGTGTCCATGAATCTCATGCGATATCCTCAAAGCTTATATTTATTTGCGAGGTTCCTACAAGAACAATATTAATCTCAATGAAAGTTTCTATTGGTCATTGAGAAAGATATTCTCCAATGTGAATTATTATATTGATAATGTAGATATTGTGAATTATTATATTTAAAATGTAGATATATTTAATGAATGTTGGTTAAAATTATGGTGGAAGCTAAATAGTTATTGTATGATAGTCTGTGGAAAAAATGTCACTGCCTCTTGACTGTCAGATATTTCCTGGTTGCCAACTGCTGATGCTTGATATAATCATATGTAGTAAGAGAATGGTCGACAAATTTTAATTACAAAATATAACGAATTGTTTACTTGAAACAAGACACTTAAAATTCCTAATGTGTTTCTTCCGCCACATTGGAAGCATAACTTTCTTCAAAACAAAGTTAGTAGATTTGTTTGAGATTTCCACTTTGAAATGTATTGCCTGTCTGCATTTATAGAAGCAATCTGATGCCCGTGTCACAAGTTTCAAGTAACAGAAATGCACAATAATGAGCCAAGTGTTTACATATATTGGAAAATTAGCTGCTTTGATGCCTTCGCTTATATAACTCTGAACTGAATCTAAGGAGCATTGTCACCTAAAATTTGATTGAAAAAATGGATAGTGATAGTTGAAACTAGAAGCATGCGTGAAAATATTTATTACCATCATTTCCAATTTAAAGATCTGTAAGATCTTTTTCCAGCGATTAATTTTTCTGGTAAAGTAGATATACAATGAAGTAAACTTTTATTTATTACGGCAGTTCACTCAATGAAGCATGGTTTTGACAATCAATGACTTTTCTTTTCTGCACATGTTTAAACAGACAGTTGATGAGATATACAAAGTGGCATCAATATCTTTAAGTCCTAATGTACCAGGGCAAATATTTGTAAGTTTGAAGCTTTCAGTTCCTGATTTGTTAATGATTTAATTATTTTATGCATGCAGTCTATTCCTTGGAATATTCACATATCATTGGTCTCATATTGATGTTCTTACAAGTTGAGGAATGTGAATTCCGTAAGGGTAATCAAAGAATTTTGTTGTGATGGCTTGGTTCAATGAAGAATATGACTTTATAGTTGACCTCCTGTAAATATTGCAGTTGACTCTGTTTCCCTTACATTTTTCAGCTAGGATTGATGATGAATCCACCAAAACCAATTGATATCTCCTATGCACAATTTGTTTCAGAAAGGTATGATGTACTCATTTTGCATTTCTATTTACATTTTGTTACTTGCATAATTGATTCGTATGAAGCATTCCTTTATTCTTCACAACAGATTAAAAAAATAGTCATTGGTAGCATATTGGGGACTGCAATCATATCCTTTAAATTATTCTCCCTCATCCCTTTATGTACATAGGATTTTAACTTGGAGCCCTAGAATACACTAGTTCATAAGATTAGTGAGATACATCATTGCAAATCGATATATTTGCATTTTGGTTGCTTAAACTACTTCCCTTTAAAGCGTAGTAGCAGAAAAATTTATAGCATGTGATTTAAATCTCGCCCAACTTGTAAGAATCGTGTTTAGATCCAAATATTTGTAATGTCCCCTTTTCTAAATTAAAGATGATTAATAATATTATTTAAGTTGGGCTTGGTTATTTATGATTCTTGGGCAACTTGATAATATTATTAGCTCATTACTGAGAAACACCTAGGGCCCCCACGTTTCCTCTTAGAAATGTTTCAATACGAGAACGGGGGAATGTCCAGGAAACTCCTGGGACATTTTCGGAAATGTCCGGACATTTCGGAAATGTCTCAAACGTTTTGGGACATTTTCGCGCATTTTTAAAAAAAAGCTTTATAACTTTAAAAATAAAGAAATTACCTACATTTATTATACCTAAACTTAATCTACCTACCCAAACTTGCTAAAGACACTTCCTAAAAGCTATATAATGACATCTTTGGTCCATTCTAAATCACACTCTTTTTTTTCTCTTGCTAAATTCTAGAATCTAGATTATTATCATGTATATGTGAATCATTGAAATTGTAACCATGTTGAATGATGAATCTTTAGAACTTCAAATTTCAATGAATACAAAATATTTTGAGTGCTTTATCAGTTATCTCTTATGGTCCATGGAGTACAATTTTAAAATGAGTACTATGCATATATATATATATTTTAATTTTTTTATAATATATTGTACGAACGTTTCCCGTAATGTTTCGTACCCAAGGTTTTTTGAAAATCGGCATTTCCACGTTTCGAACCCGTACCCATTTGTTTCCTAGCAACATAGATTATTAGTAATAAAATAAAAATAATTTTTAAATACTTAAAGTAAAATTAATGATTTAACTAAGTCGGCCAAATGTAACTTTATGTTATATTATAAGGCAACTTATAAAAGTGACTTTTAAAGTAAGTCGGCCACCAAAATTAAAAGAAAGAGGAAAGAGAAGTTATAAAAGGAGGATGAAGGGGTTCATTTGGGAATCAATCATCTATCTATCATCTTGATTTTATGAGTTGAGCACTTGTGCTTCTACTTTCAGCTATTGAGGACGGAAACCCTCTTAGCATTCATCACTTGACGAAAACCCTCATTGTGATTAGAATTTGGGGATGAAAACCCTCAATTTCTGCATTGGTGGCTTCATACGGGGTCACACTTGGGCTACAATTCAGAATTTTCAGTGCTAGGGCACAATTTCCAGCTAGGGCATCAAGGAAAAATCAATTTTTAGTGTTTTCTACAGTGGAGCAGCCACCTATCAGCTGGAATCGAATTTGGGAAGGTCTTTGGAGACATTTGCAGCCATTTCTAGGGCTATCTACACCCTTTGGGGTTTCAGACCTGCGTTTAGGGCATCATCCGTGGGCAAATTTCTTCAATCCTGGGTTGCATACACATCATTTGGCCTCTTCATGCCATCGGGGTGTCATTTATCAGAAAATTTGCTGTAATCATACACGGGTATTTTTCGTGTTTTGTGGTTTGAAATATAATAGAAATAAATTCAGTTCTTGATTGTAAAAATTATTTTCTTCCATAGTCATGTGCCAAGTGGATTTCTAAAGGCTTTGCCCCTTGTGGGTATCTCTAATTGTTGGTTTTTCTTAAGTAAAAGCAAGAAATCAGACTGCTGTACTTTTTTATTGATAAGGGTTTGAATAAAAATCAGTTTGTTGCATATTTGGTATAAGGGTTTGTTGGAAAACCCAAATTGTCTTTATTTGTCCAGGAAAGGGACATTACAAAATTACTCGGTCAAAATTGCACGCAATTTAAAAGGTTGTTCAATTGAAGAAACACAAATTAAATGCAAGTAATTTAAAAATGAGATTGTTTTCCATGTTTTGCTATTTTTATCTCCTTTTTTCAAATTCCTAAGTCTTTCCTGTGTTTTTACTGTTTTGAACCCATGTAATTGGGAAAAACTTACACTACTGTGATGTTGTGACATTACTGCAATAGTGTCATGCTACTATGCTTTAAAGATCAAGAGTATGTTGTCAGGAAAAATAAAATTCAATGTTCTCTTCATTTGAGACATGGAGAAGGGAATCAAGATATGTCTAAGAAGCAAGGCCCTTAATTCTTTGGGAACCAAAGAGAATCATTTTGCTAAACAGAGTTCTCAAGTTGTTGGAAAAAACAGAGGAGCTAGAAAATGTAAAAATGAATGGTAATGTTTCTTGGTTGTTCTAGTCTTCCTAATATGCTATCAATATTGATATAGGATCCACTTAATCTGGTTTATTGCATAAGATCTATGAAGTTTCAGCACAATGATATGTCATCTTATTAGATGTTTTTTTAGTTTGTACTTTCATATTCCCACATCGGCTTCAAATACTTTAATAATGAGCTATGAATGCATGACTTCAATGCCTCACTCAACATTTGAGATGGAGAAGAATTTAATAGACATTGGGGAACCAAGCACTGCTCATAATTTCTACCCATTAGCCTTTGTAGTTTACTACGAACTCAAACATCATACTATTGTTCCCAATCCAGAAGGTCAACTACTCTACATTGCTCACAGTCTAGATTATATGGATAGATATGCATTACCAATTTCCTTTCTACACCTAGAAAATTGTGGGCCTTGGATGTTAGGAGAGGTATTGGGAAGAGAACCTTTCCTCCTCCTAGGGCAGTTCAAACAAGTATGCCTAACCTGAGTTGCCCTAAGGAAGACATCGCTAGTCTCTATATTGACCCTTTTCAAATGATTTGCTGCAGTCTATAGCCATGTTCTCCTTTAGTTCTCTTTCCTTGGCTCCATCCGTGGATCCTTGTAACATGAAACTTTCCTTTCTTAGCATTATTCTGCATTATATGGCTTTGTATATAACGATTTGTTTGGGGCTTAGCTATTGGGGTTACTTCTCTCTTAAATTCTTTTCCATGGTCTAATTCTAGTTTTAGTTTTATTATAATATTCCGTGGGAGTCATTTTAGCATTCATTCACTTGAATATAATTTCTTTCTTTCTAAACTTTTAAAATGTAATAACTACTTAATGGTATTTTGGAGGCCATATGGTCTAGTGATTGTACATGCATTCTACATGTGGTAGGTAATAACATTCAGAGACGACGTCATTGCTAGTCTATAGTTATACCATCCATCTTAGAGATATAAATTTCACACTTATCCTACACCTACATGGAGAAAGTTGAAACGATAATATGTAGTCCATCTTGTTATTATTATCCTCGACATGTTAATAAATTACATGTTTGGTAGCCAACTTTATTATGTTGTCAACAATTGTATCAACTTTGGTGTTGTATTAATCATTTTTAGTTATGAATGGTTGCAGTTGATGGTTGTGTTAATCAACAGTTGTTGATCTCACAAATAGCAAGTTTTGATTTTGGTGGAAGGGCACTAATGTAATTTGCACTACCTATGTAGTGAAGATACTTTGTTCCCCTACTTTGTTGTGTTATGTTCTTAGTATGTATTTGCATTTTTGCAAATATTATTCTTCGGTATTTTAGCATTTATAATAACGTTTTTGGTGTCGTTGCCTTTGAAAAGTCGGGTCAGATTGAAGTTGAGTGGAAGTGGGATTGGCTCTACAACCATTGACAACAAGGCACTACATTCCTCGCAAGATCATTCTGCTGAACTTCTTAATTGTGAAGCACACCGAGAAAAGATTTGACGATGGTATGAAGAAAGGTGTTATTAGTAAGAAGAGTAAATATCTAAAGATTGACACCATTCTAGAAAGAATTAATGCCACTAAGCTGAACACAAGTAGTAGACACAAATGTGGTTAGCGAGTGGACCACAAAATCAAATGGTCTACTAGATTGGTGGAACAACAAAAAAGAAGACAAATCTTGCAAGAGGCATCCAATTTTGTAAATCCATCAAGACAAGTCCGGAGCAAAAGTGGAAGTTGAAATCAAAGCACAAGTAGATGCCGAAGCTCGAGCTGAAATCAAGCAAGGGTTCAAACAGATCCGAAGAACCCTATTCCATTCCTGAATGAGGAGTGGGTTGAGATTGTAAGGCAACACCTTTTGGAGGAAAGAAGTGCGGACCTTGCCAACAAGGATGGGTTGGAGGGTGTTGTAGAATAATGAACCAAATATTCTACTGAAATTCCTCAAGTAAGAGGGAAGTCTTTATCTAAAGATGGAGTTTAATGACTTCCTCACGGGACTTGTTCCCTCATCAAGATCTATTAATTGAAGAGGTCGAGTGAAGAACATCGAGCAACCCATATGACAAATTGTATTGAGCAACGTGATGTAAATAGAAATGAGGGGGAAATTGAATGGATGCCTTACTCGCCATGTTTGGACTCACACCCACACTTAAATGGACACACATGCAAACACAAGGAACGAAAAACACACACTATCGAATATTCAAAAATGTTACAGAGATTCACAGACTTTCACACTTCCCTACCCCTACTAAACAATGAAGGTGACATTTACTTAGTCCAATGACTGATTACAATGCTTAAACATCACTCTTGCGGGATCTTGGCTCTACCTCTCTATCTCTCTCTCTTTGAGCTATAACTTTGAATTCTTCTTTCTCTCTTGGTGTCTCTATCTAGAGGTGGAGCTTGTTTTCCTCAACCCTCTTCTTGCACAATTGACTCGAACTCTTCCCCCTCTCACGACCTTGAGTCCTCTTGCTTGACATTGGTTCTTGATAGCTCACGAGTCCCCAAGATCTTGGAAAATAGACCATTTGTCAAATTTCTAGATTTCGAGCATTATTCCACTACGAGCAAAATTGCCAATATAGGAAGATTGATAGTTGCGCAACCCACTAGAACAATTTGCAAACCGCCGTTCGGTGGACTGGTGGTTATGCAACCACAATGATGATTGCATAATTGTTTCCCTGTGTGAAATGGTGGTTCCACAATTCTCCCAAAAAGGTCATCTTGACCTCGGGGGATGGCCAAAAATATCTCCTTATGTCTTCCCTTAGCCTTTCGACTTGTTGGACTTTAAGTGAAGTTCTAAAGTATTTTGACGATCTTCCTCCTTGTTTGCAACATTGTCCCCACAGTAGCACAACACAAACAAACATGCGAAATTGCACACAGGAACCGAATCCCATATTCTTGGTCGATGCGAGATTTTTTGTGAAGATGGATGCTCTGCATTAAACACATAGGGTAATGAAGTTGTCCATGATATCCTGCTCACAAACCTCCCATGAGCTCTTCAATGGTTTTTTCCTGATTTGGCAACTTCAAATGCACTCATCTAAGTTGCATCTTCAGCTGCTCTATTCTTTCACTTAACCAAGTACTCTTGGTACTAGTTGTGTTGGTGAAATAATTTATCGTGTTACAAATTATTGGTTTCCACCAACGGTCACGGGGCTAAGCCCCTCCTTGTGTATGGGGAGGCTCCCATTATTGAATGTAAACTAACTAAAAGTTGTGGGTGGCCATTAGGCCGGGGATCACACAAGAATACTCCACTAAACTGTGGCAAAGTGCTTGTACAAGGTACAAGGGAGGAATTTGTAATGAAGAGAGGTAAAGAGGAGTTGGGGAAATAAGGAGAGATGGTTACTATTGTGAGTAGGCTTATAGAGTTCACATACAATAACCAGAATAGGTCCATATTCAATTAGAACACAATAATGCTAACAATGATAAGACTAACAAATCATAGACACAAAATTCCATTGATTCATTTATCAAAGACGAGACACCTTTCTTGGTTTTACAAGATTATCATGTATACAAAGTTGGAAAGTAGAGAGAGAGAGAGAGTAGAGGAACATAAACAAAGGAATAGAAGAATTGCAACTTTTATTGCTTGATGTAGTAGTGGTAAATCTCAACAACATACAATCAATCAACAATTGCCAACCCCTTGGAATGGAGAAGCCATTCCAATTTATAACATACAAAATTGTCTCTTCATCTACCCCCACATGACTTTTCACCTATCCCCATCACTTGTGGCCTTTCAGATTATTAGGAGGCGGGTCTTTTCCTTATTGATGAAAAAGGATTCTTACAATGTTGAAGTGAGGGTCATCTAAGTGAATAGATGAAATAGCAAAAGTTCATGCTTAATTGAAAATTATAATATGGGGAGAGGGAGATAAAGAGAGAGAAGGGTTGACTGATTTGATGAAGATGAATCCTTGTTGATGATGAATTAGCCATTCATGATCCATGAGGAAGAGTTCCCGGAATGAGCTCGGCCTTTGAATTCTCTCTATGAACCGGTTGCCGCCGCAGTGCCACCTTTTCTTCTTCTGGAATACGGATGTAGCTTAACACTTTGATCCATGTCTTGGGAACATCATTAAAGGCCTCACACTGGTTAAACCATTCCTTGTGATCTCGCGATGTTAGAAATAATTGCTCACGATCTTTGGTAAGGGGCTCCAAAGTATCCTCATTGAAAAGAGGATCACTTGCCTCCTTCTTGACTAACTCTTGGAAAGAATCGATGAGTTCCTCCGATGATGAATTCTCAGTGAGTGGAAGGGATCCAAGTTTGTGAACACAATTGCTGACATCATCCAAAATCTCGAAGGCATTTCATTCACTAGAGTCAAGTTTGGAGATGACATCTTTTATCATGTCATATCTAGCATTCATAGTGCGGATCCAAATTGGGGACAAGTTCTCAAAGAATAGATGTGAACACATTCCTATTCACGAGAGTATGAGAGTCGAACAACTCATCTCGGACACAAGTGGGAACACCTCATCCCAATGGATCTTCTCTTTTTCAATCTCTTCCCTTGTTTTCTTCACTTTTGAAATGGTGGCAAGGACATACTTGAACAAAGAGAGAACCTCTAGAAGCAAAGCCTTTCCTTTTTCAAGAATCTTCTCAATCCATTTGTCATTAGCCTTCCCTTGTATTATATGCTCTTGCACCTTCTTGATCATCTGAGGTCGAAACTACTAATTAGAGAAATATCTTCCACAGAGAGAGGCATTGTATTGAGCTCCAAGAAAGGTTGAATGTAGGTAGTGAGAGTTCTCACATGCTCCTCTAATTGCTCGATTGTTCGTTTGTATTCTTGGTTTCGAGCGAGTGTGCGAGAGAAATTCCTTGAATAAATGAGCATCACCTTCGTGTGTAGCTTGACCCAAAGAGATGCGGGTCAACTCATAGTCCTCTGAATCATTTCCTCTGTAGGTTTTGCAACTTTCGGTAGGGAAACATCTACATACTGATTATCGGAAACTCCACTGAAAAAGCGAGAAGTTACTTGTGCCTTCCTTCTTTGTTTGGTCTTCAAGATCTTTGTGATGGCCCCAAAGTCAGGTATTGCAGCTTATTGTGTTATTCTTGGTTCATTCACGAACAACTCTTGGATCCATGGGAATGGCTCTTCCGGAGTAGACATGATGTTAGTCATAGGAACACTTTCAGGAGCCTAGTGAGGGATCATATTTTGTTCATTATGGGAAGGTTCTACCACCGAGGAAGACATATTTGAATGCCGATGAAGGACGGGAGGCTGCAATGGATCAATCTCACATGGCTCAAGAGGCTCTATGGGATTTTTGATGAATCTCACCTTCTTATGAAGCTTCCTAGAAGTAGGTGGTGTCCCCGAGATTTCACCCTGAAATCTAGGACCACCCCTTTTAAATTTTTCGTTCTTTTCAAGTAACGGGTTGTGTTTTGTGTTTTGTTTTGCCTACAGTTATTTTCATTGCTCTAAGGTATCCCCAGAGAATCATAAAAGCCAAATTCGACCAATACCCACATGCCAAAACTCACTCTATCCCTTCGTCAGGTTTTGTCTGAAAACGTTTTATTTATTTATTTATTAAATAGATAAAGTTCTTTTAAAAAAAGTTTGTGCTGAAGTTAAAACCCGTCATGGATCTCCACACCAAGTATTACTTTCACATCTAAGTAGAGTTTTCACGTGGGGAAGAGTTTTTACACATTGGTTAATTGGCAAGTTATTTTCAAGCAATTGTCTGCGACTTCTGGCGTGTTTTTCGTTTTTTGTTTATTTCTTTTGTGTTTGTTTTCGGTTTTTCTCCGCAGTCTATTTGACAATTCCCCTTGGTCTTTTCTTTCGTTTTGCTTAACCAGTTCAATTGCTTGGGGTTTTTGGAAGTCACTCATGGCCTCAGACAAAAGTGAAATCTATTGCGAAGTGCTAATTTTAATTGTAGCGATCTGGAAGCAAGTCGCATTTTTCGAAATAGGCGATTTCTCGTGCAAAGCCATAAATTTAATTGCTCCATCATCCAAAATTCATGCAGTGATCTAGTGAGGGAGTTTTTAGTCCAAGTCGTGGAAGAAAGCTTATGCGAGTCATGATTCTAAGCTGCCTTGCCTTGGATTTCCCACGCCAAAATTTGGAAGTCAATTCCAAAGCAAGTCGCATTTTTTTGAAAGCCGCTTACTGGGGTCAGCGTTTAACACAAATAACTTAAGTGGAAAGTGTGAAACTTGGACCTGCCTGGCAGGGTGGAGTTTAACACAATCACTTAAGTGGAAGGTGTGGAATTAGAAGTTGTTAGGTAGGGTGAATTTTAACACTGCCTGCTACTTGTATGTTTCACACAAAAGCAAATTTATTCACCCAAACAAGTCACACTTTTTCCCTGCCTGTTGGGTCAACGTTTAACACAAATCACTTAAGTGGAAAGTGTGAAACTTGGACCTGCCTGGCAGGTGGAATTTCACACTGCCTGCTGCTTGTGTGTTTCACACAATTCCTAGCCAAAAATGGTGACTTACTTTGGCATTGTTGCATGCTTTAAAAGGGATTTAATTTAATTATTTTTGGCAAAGCTTGGTGCCAAAGATAGGGAGAAAGTCAAAGCAAGCAAGCATGCTAAAAATAATACAAAGAAGCTTGCTAAAAATAGAGGAAAGAATTGCAAGGAAAAGCATGCTAAAAAAGCAAGCTAAATTTGGCAAACTTGGGCGCCAAATTAAGAGAAAAAGCACATCTTATTTTTGGAAATTGCTAAAAATAAGAAGCAAGTGGGTAAAATTAGCATGCAATTGCCTATATAAGAAGTGGACGCCATAGGTAGAGGGCAATTAATTCTTTTTGTGGAGCTTGCTGCCCTGGAGGATTTTGGCGCCAAAGGTTGAAGTTGTGGGCATTAATAAATATTTTTAATTGTCGGGAAGCATCCAATTTTGGCGCCTAGGGTTGGAAAGACTTTCTTTTTATTATTTTGGCTGTCTGCATGTTGATGTGAGTGCACATGGGAATAAAATAATATTTTTAGCTTGCTTGGCATGCAAGCAAAGTCTGAAAATTGAGGGCAGCAGACTTTATAATCAGATTTTGGTGAAGAAATTGGGCATTCATGTCGTGGATTCCATGTTTGTCTGAATTATTTGCAGGAATACTTCATTGGTGCTCATATTGGTGAAAAGAAGGCAAAGTCAATGTCAGGTACATTGAATATATCTTTAGAATTAGAGGAAGCAGTTGCAACTTCTGCACAAAGAGATCCAGATTTCACAACTGCAAAATCTTCAGGAAAAGGTGGAAAAGGGAAGTCTCAGACAGAAGCAGATTCAGACAAAATGAAGGGTGATGACAAGGGTAATCCAACAGAACCATGCATAGTGTCTAGGCATGTTGAAGTTAATGATACAGACATGGGGCACGTGTCTATCATCGGATTAATGGACAAATCAAGGGCAAGAATGAAGTGTTGCAGCTGGAATAATTTCTTCTCCTCTTTCTTCTTCTTTCTCTTATTTTCTCTCGACAAAGTAATTGAGTGATCAATTAAATTGTAAAACTTAGGTAATTGGTTTAAAAGTCGTTACTTCAAGTTACTAGAAAAAGTCAATTACTTGGGAATAGGTGGCAGACATGCAGGGCATTGATTTAGTCTTCAGATGCATGTCATGCAAAGAGGAACTCCAGGGGAAAGATTGCCAGTTGTTTCCTTTATAGCTTCCACATGTGTGAGTTCAATTAAAAGCTTCCTATTTGTAATTGCCCTCTATGCACTATAAATAGAGGAAGAGTCCTACGGGTTGAAGGATGACAATTTGCTAGAGCATTCTTGAGTCTTCAGACTTTGTGTTGTTATTTCTGTGAAAGTTGGGAATTGAATAAAAGGTGGATTTCCAGAGAACTTTGTGTCTACGGTGCTTTGCTTCTTTCTTCTATTTTAATTTTTAGATAAACTTTGTGTTATCTAAGATTTAGGTTAGAAGCTATTCATTTCCTTTACTTGCAATTATTGTGAGATCTACTTGTTTATTTGATCTATGTGTATGAGACCAACTCTGCAAACTATTGGTTGAATTACATATCTTCATTTATTCTTTCCCAAATTTTATTATTTCCCCCTTCTGCAAATACTTCATAAACAACTGCTTACTTGCTGCAGAATTGCTAAGCTATGGTTCATGAGCTTTGTAATTAAAGTAAAACCCCTTGCAAATAGTTATTAGGATTCATACTTACCAGATTGATAAACATCTTACACCTGGAGCCTCACCGGTAAATGAGGGAGATTCATCTCGTGAGGTCCTAGGTTTTTAGTTTTGTAGAAAATCTAACCAACAATAGGGAATCTTTGTGGCGTCCTCTTTTCAATATCTTTCTTTTCGAAGGTTCTTATTCAATGGACCTCGGTTGCATTGAAATGAGGTTTGGTTGCAATGTTTCTTCCTTTGAGGTGATCACATTACCAAGTGTTGAATGAGTGTTTAAGAACACTACCAAGTGAGTGACATCAAATGAAATTGAGATGATTTCTTGTTCTTGCATACATGGTGCCCCACATGAAGATCACCTATTTACCCTTCTTGACTCCAAAGTACTTCTTGAATGAAATCAAATTTGAAGATGCTTACGTACTTTATTGCTCATATGCTTCCACACGGGAAAGATGATTTCTTTTCCTTCACATCTCATGGCTTTGAGTACCTTGATAGCTTGATTAACTCACTTTGACTTGCTTCTCGGAGAGATGATGGTAGATTTAGGATACGATGACCCTCAGCTTGGTCCTTGAGCTTCCCATTTTACTTTTGATCATGATGACACCCTTTTTCACTTCACAATTCAATCCCTTGACCAAGATCTCACTTGAGTGGAAACATGCCTATGACATCTAGACACCTTTGCTCAATTTGCTCCTCGTGGAAATGGATTTCCTTCTCCAGATGGAAGGATTGACCTCTGAATGGAACTTGAGGATGAATCACATGTTTTTGACCTCCAAATTGCACTGATCTCATTACTAAGCACTAATTAAGTGTTTAGAAACACTTTCAGGATGTATGCATTGTTTGGTTGCCTAAGATGATTGCAAGAATCACTCATAGTGGTCTTTTCCCGTGCGTCCAACTCCTTGTAGAGATCACTTCAAAGTTGATACTTTGAGAGCCTGCGGAGGGTGTCCTTTCTATTTGGGCCACGAAACAACTTCTCGGCCTTGCGATGATAGCAAAAAGCAAAAATATAAGTAGAATGGGAGCTGCCACAACTTTTTGGACTCAATTCTGAAACGTACTATTTTTAGCAGGTCCTATCCAGGAATGTTATTTTTAACAAGTTTTCATTGTTCTTGTCTTCTGATGTCTCGGCTCATTTGGATTATTGCAATTGATGAATGTTTTCCAATTATAGAAACTTTCTATTTTTAGATGCCCCTTTTCCTGAATACTACTATTTTTAGAAAGTTTCCCGAATTACCCTTTTTGATGTTTCTTACTTTTTCAGGATATTTCGAATGCTGAGAATTCATCACTTTGGGAAACTTACTATTTTTAGTAACCTCTGCTTGAACACCTACTATATTTAGAAATTGGACTTCCCAATGTCAAAGTTGCAATGAAAACACTATTAAAATCTTTTGTTTTGCACTAGAATCTCACTCTAAATTTCATGATTTTTGTCAAATTTGAATCTCTTGAAAATAAAAAAACAAGTTTTAGGGTTTGAATTATTAGTTAGTTGCTGTAAAAATCTAGGGCATCAATGAATTTGTTGTTACAATTATCCCAAAGGCGTTTTGGAGAGAAAATTGTTGGCAAAATTTAATGGCAATCGGTGTCGGGGTGATGAGTTATGAGCAAATCATTGTTTTGGTGGCCATGGATGTCTAGAAGGATTTTGACAACATCTACGGTAAAAGATGGAGTTTTTGAGGGTGTTGCGGTAGCAATTTCGTAGAAAATGGTGAAGTATGAGGAAACATGAGAGTTAATGGAGTTTGGTTATGTTTTCTAACTCACCTACTAATTGCACAACTTAACCAGAGTAACAATGGAGTGAGTGAGAGTTTACAAATGGTGCAATGGGGACACAAGGGACACCAAAGTGCGCCTTGGAGCAAGATGTTGACATGTGGCATGGTGGAAATTTGGCTAAGTATGGATTTTAAGCTTCTCCCTCACTCTCACACACCTTAACTCAACTTAGACTCAACCCGAGTTAACCAAACTCATGTGGGGGGTCTAGGAGCTTCAACTTATCATTGGGCGCATTTTCTTGTCCCTCTTGTCCCCCTAGGGGCAGAGGGGACAATTGGGACACAAAAGTGCGCCCATGGTGAGGGAGTGAGGGCGCACTTTTGTGTCCCTCATGTCCCCTTGCACTTTGGGTGCAAATGGGACAAAAGGGACACACATGGCTCCAAAGTGCACCTTGGGGAGGAGGATGAGGGTGCACTTTTGTGTCCCTCATGTTCCCCTTGTCCCCAAGGGGAAAATTGGGACACAAGGAGGTGAAAAGTGCGCTTGGGCCAAAAATGGAAAGCTAGTTTTACACTAGATGTCCAAAAATAGCTAGAAAACTTGCTTTTTTCACCCGGAGGCTTAGGATGATGTTTTGGGGTCAAATCTTATATGATTTTGACTCCAAAACACATTCTAAGATCAATGAAACAACTTTCAAAACTTGAATGTGCCTGTAATTGAAAAATTAGGCCCCTTTTTGTTTAGAACAAAGAGAGGCAGCTGCACTGTTTGGAGTTCTTCATGAAACCTTCATACCTCAAATCAAAATGGATGTTCCCAACATGTAGAGAATTCTCATAGCTTTCCAATGCCTACTTGTTTGCCTTTTAACTCCTTACGGAGCTCTCGAAATCATCCGGAGAAGTCAGGTTTCACTTTTCGAATGCTTTTTCCTTGCACCTAGAAACTCGCTGTTGAGCAGATTGTCCTTGAATGATCAAATCTTTCCTAAATCTTCCTAAATTTGCTTCCAACACTTTCAAGACTCCCCAACACCACCTCTAGATGCTTAAGATCTTTTCTCGAACTCTTTAGGAGGATTCATACCGACTTTAGGATGACCAAAATTAGCCTTTTTAGGCCTCTAGGAAGACTTATCTTTCATTGAACTTTTTGAACTCATCCATCAACTTCATCATCTTTCTTATCACACTGAGGCATGTTTGAAAACTTCACTAGGACCTTCCTGGGGATGGTTTGATGGTGCCATTGGAGACATGTGAGCCAAGAGGGTTTAGTGTGATCAAGAAGCAAAATTTTGCAATATAGGCTTAATTGCCATGCTTGAAAGTTTGAATTTTTAGCATAGTTACTGAGTTTGGAAATCGATTAAATTCGGAAGGGCAAAAAAATCCGAAAATTCGGAGTTCTCGAAAAATTCGAAAAAAAAAATACGGAAAAATACTCATATTATTCGGAATATATATACTTATATCATTATATATAGACAAATCATACAAAAAAGCATCCATCTACCATAATCATCATCATCATAATGATTCTTTCAAAAGATTGCAAGAAGTTGCTTGGTCCAAAAAGGTGCAAAAATGGATTTTATCAAAATAAGAAAAATATTGCCATCAATGCATAGAGCTCGAGAAAATATACACTTTTAGAGAAGACGACACCTGAAACGGAGCCACATAATGAAAGTTATGGCACATGCAAGTTTTTTTGCTACATCTTCCTGGACCCTTCCCAAAAATGGCAATTTTTTTTTCTTTGTGATTTTTTTACCAAAGAGGAAAAATATGCCAAAAAAGGAATTTTTTTTTTGTTCCAAAAAATGGCCGAACCGAACCGGATTTATTGGTTGCTTCAAAAAAATACGGTTCAACCGGATTTCATACAAATCCGCCGAACACGTAACTATGATTTTTAGGTAGTCATTTTGCATGACAATAGGTTGCCTCTCATCTTCTTACCGATTCCTCATCTTTTCAAGCAACTATTGTTTTCGTTACGAACTTGTAGAATATGAACTTTCTTCTTCATCACTTCCTCGTCCATTATTGTAGAATATGAACTTTCTTCTTCGTCACTTCCTTGTCCAAGATTTTTTTTTAATTTCCGTGAGATTGCATGGAGTAAGTCAATCGTTGATTACCTTGATCTTCTCTAGATCTTCATGGATGCTTGTGCAATCGATGATGTAGCCCAAGGATTGGATAGTTCTTTATGCCGAATTTACACTTGGCTAAGTTGGCTTGCTGACTTGAGATGCATATAGTGTGTTAGGACGTGTGATACATGTTCTCGACGCTTCTTCCAAGTCTTGGTGTAGATAAGGATGTCATTGAAGTATATGATGAAGTTGGTTAATGACTAAAGTATGTTGTTCATCATGTGCATGAGTGTTGCTAGTTCGTTGATCAAGTCGCCATCGGGCATAACCGACCAATCATATAATCCTACCTTTGTCTTGAAAGGTTTTTTCCAAACATATATAGGACGGACCTATACTTGATGGTAACTTGGCTTCGAGGTTGATCTTGATGAAGTATTGTGTGCTTTGGAGTTGGTCTAGGATGTGTCAATGCATAATAGAGGGTACCGATTCTTCGCCATGATCTTGTTCAACGCGTGGTAGTCCATGCAGCAAGCGCCAAATCGCATCCTTCTTGGGTGCAAGGACTATCAAGCTTCCACAAGAAGAAGAGCTAGGCATGATCTTTCCTCGATCAAGAAGCTCTTGGATTAGGTGTCTAACTTCATCATCTCCCAAATTGACCTACACTATAGTGGACTAATTGGATGAGGTGATTAGGAAGGAAATTGATTTGATGCTTTATTGTGCAAAGTCCATTAAGAGCTCTTTCAATGTTGAGAAGATTTCGCGATATTATTATAGTAGCTTATCAAGTTGTTCTTTGGACGATGTTAGTATTATGTGGCATGTTGTCAATGCTTTCTTACTATCCTTGAGTTGGTTCTTCTAGAAAATCACGATTAGCATGAACTTTGCATGTGTGAGATGAGTTTGTGGCATTGTTTGTTAGAAGACCAAATTGAGTTTGGTCAATGACACAAATTACATTAGGTTGAAGAAGCGATATTTGACACATACAATCCAATGTTGCAGTTGTATATGATATGTAGTGTCTTGGTCATACACATACAATCTACCAAGTAAAATGTTGCAGACTTCAGGGTGTGATGTCACTAGTGACGGTATCCTCCATGGGGCTGAATTTTAACTGGAAGGTGCATTATCACTGGAGCTGCATATCTTTACCTTGTTAGAGCCATCCAAGTGAGTATGGGCTAGGATGTGCTGCATTAGGAAGATGTAGACAACAAGTTGCGTTTTGCGAAATGATGTTTTTTTGACTCCTAGTATTGATGATGACATAGAGAGATTTTCCTTTGACCCAAAACTTGTGTGGAAGAGACGCCGCATTTCTCCAAAGTGTCGGTGGCAATGGTGCTTGTACTTAGACAAGAGATATTTGGAGTAATGTCATCTGTTGTGCGGAGCTTGTCACGGATTGCACAATTAGTGATTGTTGTGTGTGACATTTAGAATTGTCGTGGGTGCACGTGCGCATGCAAAGTTGTTGTCACCACTTCTCACCTTGGTTTTTCTTTTTTTTGTGTGATGTAGAAGGTGCATGACCCTTCTAGTGTTGTGCAGCCTTCTTAGGCTACTCTCCCTTACAAGGCATGCTCTACTTTTGTGAGGGAGCAGCTATGGTGCATTGTGCATGGGATGGTTCTTGCAAATGGCGTTAGATGAAGAGAACCATTGCTTCATCTTCACCTTGACTTCTATCTTGTTTGCAATGTGATGTGTTTGCCCCAAATGTGTGGGATGTCAAGGACTCCATCTTCACACAAGTATAAGGTGAGTGTGCTAATGTACTTCAATGTTTTATGTTGCTTCACAAGGTCCTCTTGTAGATGGCATGGTAATCATGGAACTGGTTGTAGTCTTCCACTGACTACTCCTTACGTTGGTGCAACTTTTGGAACTTCATGTACTCATCTGCATAGTGTTTGAGGGGTTAAAATTCCTTCTCCGAAGTGTTGACAAGAGCATCCTGAGTCTGAATGGGCTCAAAATCATTTGTGCATTGTGTGTTTTGTGTTTCCCACTAGTAAGACACTGAAATGGACATCTTCAATGCTATGAAGGTGATCTTCTCTTAAGTCATCGAAGTGGTTGATGAAGTATGCCTCAACTTGTCAAATCCACTTATCTAATATTGTGGTGTCAATCTTTCCTTCAAAAATTGTGATTTCAAGATTGACTTGGACCTTGAAAGGTCTAGGTTGCTGAAATTGTTGTTCTGTTCGTCGTGAAAAAGAATGGGATGTTGCTAGACCAAGCTGCATTCATGAGTTCATGGAGCTGGCTAAAAGTTTGATGTGTTGTGCATTGAGGGTGTCTTGAATAAGTTTCTGGATGTCTAGGGCTGCTTGACATTGTTTTTGGGCGTCAACCATCTTGTTCTTGCTGTAATGCTCTTCTGAGTACTCTAAAACAAATCTGAGTAGGCTTCCTTCTTTCTGTTGTGCATCTATGTTTATAGGCATATGAGAGTTATTGCTCTATGACCAATGATTTGCACCATGGGGTGCAAATGACCTTTGTGCAAAGAACAATCCTACATTTAGAGATAAGCTGCGATGGTTATATAATGCATAGGAAGAGTTAAACAAATTAACAAATCAAATACATTCGACAATGCAAAAGACTTCTTGTAGGAAATGCAACTTCTATTGAGTATGAAAGAATAGGGGAAATAATATAAAGGTGTACAATAGTTTAGTAAGGCTAGAAATGAGAATCCCTACACTCAACAAGGGGGAGACTCTTCCTTGGTTGAGTTGCCTAGACTTGAATAGGATCTCAGAAGATTATGAGAAATAGAAGATATATTGAACATTCAAGTATTCACTACTATATGGATGAAAGGGTGATCTTTCGATCGTCCCAATGAGTCAAGATGTTTTACATATTTATACATGTATGATTACAAAGAGACAATTGTAACTGATGACAATACAAGAAGAAACATTTCATCTTTATCAGTCGAGTAAGGGTTAGTGTTCTAACATAGGCATGCTAATAGATGCTTCGCATGGTGTAGGCATGGAGTGTGCCACTTGGCATCTTGTGAGGCAACAATATGTTGTCATGTGGCCACAAAGTGCAGAGGTCCCATGCAAGACTGTGGAAGTGTACAACATGTTGCAAAGCAATACACCATCAAGCCATGGTGCTGCGAGGCCTGCGATACTCTGTGAACTGCCGTGGGATCCTTTGACATGCTATGCAACATTGGGAAAATATGCAAAAATGTTGTGTGACAATGAATCCTATGATCAACTGCGAGGTGACATGCCACATTGTGAAAAGCTGTGAATGTTGTTTAGTAGTCTGAGAAGCTGTGAGAACTACCAAGTTAGGTGTGCGGCATGTGCGGGATTGTGAGAAACAATGCACCAAGGTACCACAAGACTCTGTGTGTGACACAAAATTATGGGAAATTTGTGAGTCACTGTGGAGTTGTGCAACATACTCTGAGGAGTTGTGCCAATGTTGCAATGTCCCGCAAGTCCATGTGTGTGTTGTGAGTTGCAGTGAAGCTGAGGAAACTCCCTTAATTGCGCCTTCCATTGGTAGACAAAAGATTAAGAAGTTGATCTGGATTTTAATTAGAATTTTGTAGACAACACACTAATTTGCAAAAATTAATGTGCTATATTAGTAATGAACCAAATCAGGTAAATGAACCCAACAAATAGCAATATAATTCAATGTGAATGAAGTTTTTTTTTAAGCCAAGAATAGTATACAATAAGGGTAGCAATTTTTGAGAAGAGCTGAAGCTACAACGGGTATCAATCTTTGAGAAGAGATGTGAAGCTGCAATATAGTGATTTTAATTACGATTATCAATTCCTTTATATGTATTTTTGGCAAGAAATGAATAGTCTCAAAATAGAAAATGAAGTGATTCGACTTGGAATCTGAAAATTCATTTGATAAGTGTTCCCCCAAGAAGTTGAGAGGTTTTTTCATAAACTCATAAAAATACAATTTTTTTTAATTACTTTCAGGGTTTTATGCACATTTTAATTTGCATTTTTTAGTCCCTTCTGAGAATTTTTGGACCCTAAAATTTCCAATGCATATTATAGATCCAAATTCTAATCAATCGGCTAGAAGATACGACTTTTATAAGTTGATGTTCTAGTGATATGCTAGTTTTTTCGATATTCTTCCAAAAGATTGTCTCAAATTGCTACTTGGATCATCTTCCCTTCTTTGGAGAAGCAATGGGCCACATTGCATCTTGTCTTGAATTTTGGTGAACATAGGAAACTCGGGTGTTGGTTGTAGAAGTGATCATTGTCTGCTTGATTGCGGTGGCCCACCCAAAACTCATTTTTACCGATTCCATGGATTTCAAAGAGGGGGTGTCTTGATCTCAACATGTGCTCGTGGTGGAATGTGAAGATTGATCTGTGTACTAAAGACCACAATTTTGGATCTTAATAAGTGTTTAAATTCCTTAACCATCTCTATCAATGCCTCGACTAGAGTATCCCATCTTTGTTAACAATTTCAAACGAATCCCTATGGCGTGTTTTTAAAAATGTTAAATGAAAATGGTGGATAATCACAATCTTGAAACTCAATAGGCCTTACCATGTACTTTGTTTCTATTTGAGCATCTATTGTATTTTCTTGGTCTACAACTCTTCACACTTTATATGTAACTCAATCAACATTTCCTCCTTCGCGGCCAATTCCTCAAAATTTCTGCATGACTTGGTTGTATCTCTCCTCTCCTGAAGAAACCATTGAACAATCAACTCTCCAAAGTGGACGAAATTCTTTCTCATATCTGATCTGCTCCATGACGAGACTAAGGTGGTCTTGCTATGATTGGTTCTCATCCCTTAGTTGTTGATTTTCTTCTATGAGCAATTTGTGCTAATTTTGGGATGTATAAGGCACCTTTGCATCTTGGTGTTGGTCAAAGAGTTCAACTTTGCAACAATTAGAGATGTTTTGGTAACCTAGCTAATAACACTTGTCTAGCACAATATTCGTCAACCAAGTGTTTCTTGCTCTTGTGGGTATCATGTCGCTTCCCCATGTTCTTTTATGTGATTTTAGTTTACAAATCCTTCTTCAATTCCGACTTCAATCGAAGGTGTATGGGCCCTACTATTTATTTGCCAAATTTACAAGGGGGAAGTTTTCTTCTCCCCTTCTATGAGTAGTTCTCTTTAGTATTGACTATGTAATGGTAGGCCTCCCGATATTTAGATGTTTGCAAACTCAAAGTCTTCTTGGATTTGAAAATGCAAAACGTTGCAATTCTTGAGAATTGGTGCCTCTCACTATCATGTGTCCCAACTTTTTCTAATAAGGCATGATATCCATTGATATAATCCTACATAGTCTAGTTTCAATCCTAGTGTAATTTAATACAACTTTTTGAATTGGTCATCATGATTCTTCGCATGTGTAATGTTCCCACTTCCCATCTCAGGGATAGTTCGTTCAAGACCTTACGCCCATTCCACTTCCCGTGGGCTAAAAGGGAAAAAACAAGGGAACTTAATGTCACGATTTTCAGTTGTTTTTGTGAGCTTTGCATTATTTAAAAGTAATTTTCTAATTATAGTCAAGTCAGCTAGGAAAAAGGTGAAAACCAATTAAAAAATAAAAGAAAAAGAATGTTATTACTCCCAAAGGAGGCCAATCCGCATTGGGAAATTTATTTGAATTTTTGCGCCACCTTCCATTATAAAAGGGGTTGCTTGGGGTGGAGAAAGAGACAGTTGATCATTTGATAATTTTCTTTCTTGGAGCTTGAGCACTCTTGCTCTTTCTTTCCCTCCATAGAGGATGAAAACCCTCTTGGAAGACCTATTGAGAACGAAACCTCTCAATAGTGAGTTGGTTTGAGGATGAAACCCCTCAAACTTGCAAAGGGTGATCTCATACGGAGATTGCATTGTGCGAATTCAGTTTTGAAGGCATTTCCAGCCCTTCCCAAGGGTGGCGACCTGCCCTAAGGTGGAGTTTGGGGTGTTCTAGGGCACGACAACTTCAAATTCAATCATCATTGTGTTCCTCCTATTTTTAGCAGTTGGAATCTTCATTTGTACTTGAGTTTGGGCTTGGAATTCTTCATTTCCAACCATATTTGTAAAGGGTATTTGTTGTTGATAATTAATTTCCAGCTGATATTAAATTGGTAAAAAAACAAACAAAAAAATTGGTAAAAAGATATATTCTTTGGTACCTTTTCCTTGCAATTAATTCCCGCTTTGAAGAACAATATTTTGAAAGGTGTCTATATTATCTCCAACAAGTTTTGTGGCTGATTGTTGTCATAAAAATATATTTACAACGTCGCATCGCAAGGGTTTGAGAATTTAATTTCAGTTTTGTTTCAGTTTACTATTTGGTTTTGTGCAAGTTCCTTTGGTGTTCAGATTCAGCCCAAGAGGGACATTACATCATGATAGTATTCGATGGCCTCTACAAAATCATCTCATATTTTATTTGGTGCAGATTTGAGAGACATTTCACTCCCATCTTCTTGAAGATAATATGATTCCCACCATTTTTTAATATGCAAGGAAATTTTCAAGAAGGCAAATGTGATCTTTTCATTGTTAGAAATTATTTATAGAGAAATATGATTCCAATTGGTTGAGTGTCATGACCCCTTTTACAAATAAAGGAAAAGTAATAAAGTTAATATTGTTAAGTTGTCAAGTAATTTACTTTTTATTAAAAAGTGACAACTTAATATTACTTTATCATTATAAATAGCAAAATAAATGTGACTTTCCAAATTAAGCAAGTCAATATCAAATTAGAAGATGAAAAGTTACTTTTGGGGCTTTTATTGGGAAAAGTGTCAAGTGAACTTATAAAAAGGTGTTGGGGTCATTTGGAAGGATCTTTTTCCATTATCTATTTTTTCATCAAGAGTTTGAGCTACTGCTTCAACTTCTGCTTTTGAGGATGAATGCCCTCCATTCTAATCGATTTGGGGATGAAACCCTCCATTCTGCAATCAAATTTAGGGACGAAACCCCTCTAATCTTCGTTGGTGATTCCATCCATGAGTTGTATTTGTGCATCCAAAGAAGAGATTTATAGCTTTCAGTTAGGGCATCATCAAATTTACAACTTTCAGCTAGGGCATCATCAGATTTATAGATTTCATCTAGGGCATCATCAAATTTACAAATCTCAACTTGGGCATCACTTTCTAGGGCTGATGCCATCATTTCTAGCCTTTTCCAACTTGGACACCATCCTTGGGAATTTCAATTGTTCGCCATCCAACATCCAGGGCATCTTTTGGGTTAGTTTTTGTATGGTTTTCAATTAATTAGCTAGGGCTTCTATTTTTGAAAAATAAATATACAGTCAGATTGTAGATCCAACTAGGGTTTTGGTTTGAAAAATTCTCTAAATTGAATCGGGTTGTTTGCAAATTAAATGGGTTACTACCATAAATTGTTTGTTTAAAAATTTGAGAATTGAGGGTAATTCGGTCTTTCATTTCCAATGGTAAGAGTTTTTGTCAATTTTTAAATTTAGTATTTTATAACGATTTCTTTGAAAGATATCGGATTCTAGGGTTTATTGAAAATATTGGATCTAGGGTTTGAAGAATATTAGATTTATAAGAGTTTGCTAAAAATTTCAGATTACGATAATTTTCCTATGTTGCAGGATATAGGTATGAGTACTAGTTGGATGCGGGTTCGATACACAAATACGTCAATTTTAAAAAACCCTTGGTTACGATATGTCTTGATATGTCCGTACATATATATTAAAAATTAATATATATATATATATATATAAATATATATATATATATATATATATACACACACTTATTTTACTCATTTTTGGTCCATAAAAAACTGAAATAGTAATACAAAACTTGAATCAATGTTCAAAACATTCAATACAGTCATATATTACAGGCAGGGTTGGGTAGCCTAGAGATGATGAAAACAAACTATAACTTGAAGAAAATTATAGAAGCTATTCTGGATAGACATTTCATTTTTGTAATCATGAAGGAGTTGCTAATCAATAGCATGAATATACATCCCAAATGTCAATGCAAAAAAAGGTATAGATATCGGTCAAGATTGATGGACAACTGTGTGTATTGTTTTTGCCCAAAATTCCATAGGCATACTCTTACAGTTACCCCTTAACATACATCGAGTCTCATCAACACCCAATTCCTCATTTCTGCAACTCTACTGCAGTGTAAAGGGGTAGAAAATTGTCTTTGCACTCCTTTTGCACAGAAATTAGCAATTGCTTTGCTACAAAACTCACCACCATTATTAGTACATATAAATGTATCTTGTTATTTGGATTCAACCTCTACAGCAACCTTAAATTTTTAATGCTTAAAAAGACGTTTTTAGCATAAGATACTTGGCGGGTACATGGGGGTACGTTGAGGTACGTCTAGAGGTACTCGTGGCATACCCTAGACGTACCCCCACATATCTGGTGAACCCAAACCCGTACCCTCACGTATCCGTACCGGATACGATCGTGCAAGGTTTGGGGGTGCAGGCGAACCTCGACATCATAGTAATTTTCCCATAAGGGGACATTACAATGGTATCATATCTGCATTCTTACCAGCGTGTGAATCATGAGGATAGTGCAAGAATCCATGTTAGAGATGTTACAAGCTATGCAAGAATATCATAAGGATCTAAAGTCATGGATAGAAATAAAGACGGAAAGGTCAAAATCTGAGCCTCAAAAATCTACAAAGGAGCAAACAGAATTCAACATGCAAGTCAAAGGTAAGGAGATCTTATCTAAAAATGAACCAGAGAATGTGGTTGAAAAGAAACTAACCACATTGCAGACAAGCACAAAGGATGTAATGAGGACCTAGAAAATGTGTGATGAATGGCTAAGAAGAGCTAAGGAAGCTAAGTTGATAGCCAATCAAGTAAAACAACACCTACAAAAAATTAAGGGAAAGATTCTCCAATTGTAATGGTGGAGCATGAAGGAAAATCAGATTTGCAAGAATTTGGAGAAGATTTTTTGGTTAATGCCAAATTTCCGAGTCTTCAATATAGTAGAGTTGATGCAAATTTCCCCAAGGCATTGAAAGAAGAAAAGCTTTTGGATCATTCCTATGACAGCTCAGAATATGGAAGGAATGTTTCAAATCAAGAAGTTTATGAGGTGCATCTCCAGGAAGAACTTGTTGAGAGGCATGCACATGAGAAAAGGGCCTCACCGGATACTAATGTTGGTTTTCAGCTTGCTGGAATTTTCAAATCAGCGACTAATGGTAAGCAATTTGATTATCTTCATGATTATAGCAAGAAGCATGAAATGTTGATTTTAGTGGAAGTTTGTGGCAAGACTCTTGTCATCATGTGATGTAATAAGACCTTTTAGGTCTCTTATATTGAGGATCTCTTGATACTTTGTAGCCTTCTTGAACAAATAACCTTCTTGAACCTGACTTAAACACAATTAATGCTTCATTGTCTGATGTAAGTACATCACCTACAACAACACCTTCAACAATTTCTTCCAAGCATTCAACGATGATGAGTCAGATTCCTTGTTCTTAAGTTTTGCTTCACAAGATCAAAGACCATAATAGACTTTAAATATTCTATTGGCAAGTATACTGTTATTGATTCATCATCAAATAAAACTTAGTCACTATTGTACACTCTTGGTTTATTATCATTCATAAACTCAAAACAGGGCTATAAGGGTATTAGGCTTTAAGCTGACTTCTCAAGCTTCCTGCAAAGATTGACACGTAATCAAATACTTACATCACCTTCTTAGGCTACTTACAACATAACATATGTGAATCAATACAACTTATAAGGTCTCCACACTTGAATACACTTGACTTTCTCGATACTAGCATTTTGTCAAACACATCAAAACAGTCCTGATAATCCTGATACTCATGACACTTTCTTGGTCAAAACTCCACAAAGCTAAAAGTTTTCCCTTCTCAACTAACAATCTAGATAGAATTTATACCCTTTCTAAATAAGTGGGCACCTCTACAAATGATTCTATGAGGCTGGGTTCATGACAGTTTTCAAGATGCTTCAAAACAGAATTCTAGGCAGGCAGAATTGACCTGAGTTTCCCTTGGTAGATGAATGCCTTATACACAACCAATCACTCTCATATTTTCAATATATTTAAGCTAATTTAATTCCCATAAAACCAAACAACACTTCTTGATAGGATTTCTATTTGAAGTTATGCATGACAGAAAAAAAAGATACTTTTCAGGCTTGTAAACAAATCAGACAATTTGAACTCTGTAAACCTTATTGGATATCCTATCTCCACACAAAATCTTATGACCATCTATTGGACTTATCAAATAGGCCTAGTTTTGGTTCTTTTAAGACAAATTTCAGCTTCTCTTGATGTTTCTATAAAAAGTTATGCCAAACAGTTCAGTAGGCACTTTTCAGGCCTAATTTCCCTCTTCTACGCAGACTGATTTTTATCACAACTTTTGTTAAACTCACCCAAATGACTTCAAATATTTTTAACACTTTCTAAACATTCTCATACACCTCTTGACCAATTTTGGTGATTTTCCTACGGTTAGTTTGTGAGATATACAGGTTTTAGTCTAGAAACCCTAGATAGGCCAGCAGAAAGGCCGAGAGGTAACAAAATGCATTTTTGATCTTTTAACGAGTTTAAAAGACAAATTAATGAATGATTTGGGTCTGCCCCAACCCTACACACCTTCTTTATTCCTCCATTCCTCTTCCAACAACATAAATGATAAAACACATTCAAAACATGACTGTTCCTTCTTACTAAACCCTTATACAGTCCCGATGGCTTCTACTTAAAACTTATAAACTATATTCAATCAAGGCTTTGTACACTCAAATGTGGTAAATAGTTTATACACACCTGATGCAAGCTTGATAAAACACTTTTAAGCATTTATTCACCTTAAATTCTGAAGAAACTCTTCCTCACAGTCTTCAATGGTTAACACAGTTTTATATCAGGCCCACAACTTGGGTTTTAAGCAATATTTCATTGATTCAAAGACTAAAACATCATATCAGCATACCTTAGCATCAAAACTAGAGGATACAAATAAGATTCCATATGAGAGAAAGTTTTTGTTTCTATTATAGATATGAAAGACTGTTACATATCAAGAATCCTCCTCAACACAGCTGGAGTCCTCTTTTTTTCATTTCTTGTAATTCATCTCTATTTACAGTTTTTCTTGACTCCTCACGTGGATGTGAGTTTTATCATGTTACAACTAATATTCTAAACTTAATTTTCTTTCTAACAACATACCCAAAGACTTACTCAACCTCCTAGTGACTCAGCAAACTTGCTTTATTTAATCCTTCCTCTATGTTGGAGGTTTCTTGACTAAATTTAAGACATTTACACCTGGATGATAGTTGAAAATCATTTACAACATGTAATTAGACTTTTAATACCCTTCCAAAACCTGACAACATGCTAAAACACCCATCCAAATGCATTTATAAATTTGAATATTCAGATGCTGACTTTTGGCGGGAAAAACTAGGAACTCCACTAAAACACCTAGAAACTCCTAATGAAGCCTGATCATGGCTTCTTATTGACACAATGAGACTCCTAAGACCTACCAAACCCAAACATTGATCCATCAAATCAAATTTACATTGTCTTTGATGATGCCATTGCATCATCATGGGAAGCACCAAGAGATTGGTGAAAAGATGAAGTGTACAAAATGGAAAGAGGATATTTTCTGTCAAATCGAAGATCGTTCATGTATGATTGTGTGGGATCTTGGTGTTATAAACAAAGAGATATAAAAAGAAAATATTGAAAAACACATCAAGGCTGAAATGTTTGATGGATTTAATATATAGTTGTAGATAGATTCACCATTCCATGCACCTGGATAAGTAGACAACTTAATATAACCATGGGTGAGAATAAGGTATAGAATGAATTTTGTGTTATAAGATCTAACATGGTTATGGAGATAGAAGGGTCGCATTCCATTGTCGAGTTAGTACAAAATCATAATCTAAGTAGCTAAAGTTTACATCTAAAGGATAAAATATGGTGCTTGAGAGTTTCTCTGAGGATTCGTTAAGAGAGAGGAGTCATAGCTAAAAGGACTTCTTGGGAAGGATAAGTTGCTTGGACAGCAAGTTGCTTTGTGGTGGAGAGCATGCAAACTATTTCATCTTTTGGTAAGCAACATAGTCTTTATGTTGATATTCAAATGCTTCCAAAACAACATAGTATGGTGTTCAATAATATGTCCCAGGATCACTATTAGATAAAGGTTTCCAACATGCCATAGAGTTGAAAATTGGCTGCAAGCATGCCAATATTACTTTTCAAAACTCAAAAACTGATTTGAGATCAAGCCACCATTAGATCTTTGTTTATAAGGGAGGTGTGCACAAGACAACTTTCAGATGCCTTATTGGACACATTGAGTTCTTGGTCATGCCATTCAATTTGACTAATCCTTCTACAATGTTTCAATTCATGGTGAATCAGGTATTCAATGGTCAGCTAAGACAATTTTTTTTGATAAAATTTTATGATATTCTAATGTGTAGCAAAACATGGAAGTATCATATGGGACACCTAGATTTGATCCTTGGGATTCTAGAGAAACATGCTCTATTTGTAAAAGAATTTAAGTGTGAGTTTGGGGTCACAAATATTTTATACTTGGGCCATGTCATTATTGCTCAAGATAGGCAGGTGGATCAAAAGAGGATTCAAATTTTTCTAGTTTGGGCTCTCCCTACCACACTAACTCCATCAAGGAGATTCTCTAGTTTATGCAGCCATGATAGAAGGTTTGTTAAGGGATCTTCACATATAGCAACACCCTTAACCAACATGACAAAGAAAGGAGCTTTTGCATGGATGGATAGAATACCAAAAGTTTTTGATAAGCTTAAGAAGGTAATCATCACATGTCTTGTATTTTCCATTTCAGATTTCTCACAACCATTTGTGGTAGAATGTGGTGTTTCAGGAGAAGGTATTGAGACCATATTAATCCAAAAGGGGGACTCCATTAAGATGGAGAGCATGAAGTTGAAAGATTCAAGAAATAGTTTCTCTATTTATGACAAGGAGATTCTTGCCATCAAGCATGTTTTGGTAAAATTCAGACATCACTTGGTTTATGGTAGATGTGTGGTTGAGACAGATTGCAATGGCTTGAATTCCTTCTTGGATCAACATGATTTGAATGATGAACCACAAAGGTGGGAAGGAAAATCCAAGGTTATGATGTTGATATAAAAGGGAAAAAGCATGTAGTTGTTGATGTCTTTTCTAGAATGGCTGTTCTTTGTTCTATTTCTGTCATTTATGGTGATTGGAAGATTTCAATCATGGTAGATTATGCCAAGAATACATTTGCTGCTAACATTTTAGATGGAAATGTGAAGGATGAAAAATATGTGCTAGCAGATGGTCTCATTTTGAACAAGGATAGAATCGTTCCAGTACTTGAATCCGAGATAAAACAGAAGATTTTGAAAGCTTTGCATGATATACCAATTGTGGGACACTCTAGATCCTACAATATTTGTAGATATATAAGAAAAAGATTCTCATGGTGGAGCTTTGAGGAAGAGGATCTCAAACGCATTAGGAAGTGCATCAACTACCAGTAGAATGAAGTAAAGTATGTCTTCCCGGTATTTGGTTGCAACAATTGTTTATTCCCCATCAAGAGTGGAAAAGTATGTTCATGGAATTCATCACAAGTCTTCCCAAGGTACATGGTAGAGATGATATTTATGTTGTGGATAGGCTAAATGAATATTCATACTTCTTTGCCATTTATCTAGAATCCAAAGAACATCATATGGAAGAAGTATATCCTTTCACTCAAGGTTGTCTCCACATAAGAGTATGGGATCTGAATGATATCTCGAGATCTACCAAGAACAATAATAGCCAATTACGGTTATATGGAAAAGGAAACAAACCAGGGGCTGCCATTATCAAACTTTCCAGCCTTAGGGTTGTTGTCATCACAGATTCCAGCTGCTGCACTATACCAATTACAGTCCTACAAGTGTTTTCAGTCATAGGGTTGCTGATTTTTAGGGTCTCAACAGAGATATGCTGATTATTACTGCTGTGAGAAGATTTCCAGTCATTGATTGTCTATTTCCAGCCTCTGAATTGTTGATAGCAATGATTTATGCAAATGATTTTCAGCATTGTTGCTGTTTATATCATTTTCACATAGCTGATCTGCAAAATTTCAGACTTTGGACTGCAGTTAGCAGCCAAATACAACTTCATGTTTGTAGGATTTGAGGAACTTTCCTTACACTATGGTAGTTTTTGTGAAGGATTTCAGCCATGGGATCGGTTGGAAACAATCTTTCCCATCGCCATTCTGTTTCATAATCCAAGGGAGAATCCAAACTTTTCAGTTCATAAGTATATTAGGGTGGTGCAACACAAGCCAATACATCACAAAAAGGTAATGGTAACTTGTTATGTTTGCATCCTCATAATCTGATGTTTGTGGTCAAAAGTCAAGAAGATAGTTCACTAAATAGATCAACATATGATGTTGAACAATTTCTTGATAATTCACAGTTAAACAACTTGGTGAGGCAGAGTTTATTCAGAACATGGAATTGCAAGTGCCCAAGGATGAATTGGGATCCAGGCATTATAGAGATGGACATTTGGGAAAGTCTGAGCAATTGGACTTGCAATTGCTTGGGACAATAAATTTTTGGTAAGGGCGGAATGTCCTGACCCCTTTTTAGATAAAGTAAAACTAGCAAAGTTAATATTTTTAAGTTCTCAAATAGCTCACTTCTTATTAAAAAGTGACAACTTATATTATTTTATTATTATAAATAAAAAATAAAGGTGACTTTCCAAATTAAGCAAGTTAATATCGAATTAGAAGAGATGGAAAGTTACTTTTGGGGATTTTCCTTGGGAAAAGTGTCAAGTGAAATTATAAAAAGGCATTAAGGGATCATTTCAAAGGAACCTTTTGCCATTATCTATTTTTACATTGAGAGTTTGAGCTATTGCTTCAACTTCTTCTTTTAAAGATGAAAACCCTCCAATCTTCAATGGTAACTCCATCCAAGAGTTGCATTTGTGCATCCAATCAGAGATTTACAACTTTTAGTTAGGGCATCATTAGATTTACAAATTTCAGGTAGGGCATCATCAATTTTTCAAATCTTAGCTAGGGCATCACTTTCTAGAGCTGACATCATCATTTCTAGCCTTTTCTAGCTTGGACGCCACCCTTGGGAATTTCAACTGTTTGCCATCCAACATCCATGGCATCTTTCAGGATTTTTTTGTATGGTTTTTAGTTAATTAGCTAGGGCTCCTGTTTCTAAAAAATAAGTCGTAAATCCAACTAGGGTTTCAGTGTGAATTTTTTTCTAAATTGTACCTGGCTGTTTGCAAATTAAATAAAATAAAATTCTGGGTTGCTGCCATAAATTGTGTTGTTTAGAAATTCAGAAATTGAGGGTAATTCTAGTATTTTATTTCCAGCGGTAAGGGTTTTTGTGAATTTTTAGAATTTAATAATTTTCTCTATAAGGGTTTGCTAAAAGATATCAGATTCTAGGGTTTGCTGAAAATATCAGATCTAGGGTTTGCTGAAATCTATAAAGGTTTGCTGAAAATTTCCGGTTTACGATAATTTTCCCATAAGGGGACATTACATTGAGTAATTTGTTTACATTGTCTACATCAATTTTTCCTTTAAAAAGAGGAATATCAAATTTCTCTTGTACCTTAAAGGGCATGGGGTGCCCAAAAGACTTGCTCGATAACAAGATGGGCACTAGGGGCATGATTTATGAAGTAATAATGGAGAGTTGTGTCATCATCTCTTGCCTTTTTTCAATGGCTTCATTAAGCAATGGAAATAAAGGATCTATCGTTCCCTCTTTTGGCATCTAATATCATTTGGAGTGATGAGATAATCTCAAGGGTCGCGTGTCTCAAGACTGTGCTTCCTATACTTTGACCTCACCTCATTTGATGGGACACACAAGAATGGAATGAACTGCTCTAATACTGTTGATCTAGATTTTAATTGAAATTTAATGGACAACACATTAATTTGCATAAAGTTAATGTGTTATAAAATTAATGAACCAATTAAAGGAAATGGATGCAACAAATATTTTTATACATTACTAATTTTGTGTTTTTGAGGGAACTCTAGAGCATGCTTTGGCCCTAAACTTTAGTTAGATGCCTTATATAGCTTCCAAAAGGCATGTATTTAGGCATTCGAACTACTTTGAACTTTGTTTGATGAAATTTCCAACATATATTAATAGATTGGGAGATATGACCTCGACAAGGAGACACTAGTTTTTTCAATATTCTGCCCAAAAAATTGTCCTGAGCTGCAACTTGGATCAGGGATTCCAGCTAGATTGCAATAGCATAGAAATTGGAGAGATCGAAGGATGCTTGCAAAGAGATGGCTGTGAATAGGATTCATTGATGCCAAGTTCTTTTGGACTGTCAATGTCACTATCTATTTACCCTACTAAGTTCATATAATATAAAGGTGGCAATGCAAAGCTCAATGATAAGATGACCCGCTAGTTTTAAAGTGTAGCCAATATGAAATTCACAAGGTTGACTATAGTAAGTGTGAACGCGAACATGATGTTTGAGGATAAATTTGGCACCGAAGGTGAAATATGACCTCTGAAGCATGGACTACTTTTGAAGTATGGTTGGATGCGAATTCAATCACCCTTGATGAACAAAGTCGTGATAGTGTGGGCTACCGAGGTCATGTTGAGTTAAAGGAAGCATTTTCATAATTAACACTTGAGGCATATGAGTTTCAAACCAAGGGCAATTGTATTAAAAAGACGAAGGAAGCATGTTCATGATTATTGAGGCACAAGAATTTCAAGTTGGGGATACTTGTAGTAAAATATAATGATCGACACAAAATAAAGGCTTAAAAAGTTTTAAAAATGCGATTGATGGGAAATAAAGTTAGTAAAATTGAAAAATACACCATCTAGGGTCATTTTAAAACCCATGGAGTAATGGATTACGAGGTAGTGTGACTAGTGCATTATGATGGTTTGATGTGCAAAATTGTAGTGAATGGGTCCAAATTGAAATTATTTGGATTTTAGACAAAGGACATCAACGTAATCAAGATCGAAATTGGAAATACATGTTTTAATCAGTTGAGAATACAAGGTCAGCAAATTTAGAATTTCAAAAATGAAGTTGGTTGTATAGATAAAACCCATAAGGAATTAAAACATAATAATACACATGAAAAGGAGAGTCAATAGGATGGAAAACGGAACCACGAGCCAAGTGTAAGTGAGTAAAAGGTAAGGAAAAAAAATAGAGAAGAACAAAATACCATGGAATTTTTAAAAATCCTTAATGTCCAAAGCATAGGTTATAAAAAAACATATAAATTGGATCTTAAAACCTTTGCATCATATAAGCACCATCTTGCAGCATACAACCCCAACTTTGAAGCAACACATGATTCCTTGCTTTGCATCATACAATGCTACATTTCAAGTATTGTACAACTCTTGTTGTTGTTGTAACCCATCTTCCAAACACCCTCACCACATTGTGCCATGATAGTCGCATGATAAAAAACAAGCATTGTACAACCTTCTTGGGACTCAATTCCACAATTAACATCCAAAGTCCAAACACAAATGATAGGTAGTTTTTTCCTAGATTTTGATGATGGCTAGCACAGAATTGTTCGACATATTTATGGCTTCTTTTGTCTTGATCTCCCTGTATGACACAACATGGCATGTACCATTGAATCATACAAATTTATACAACTTTCTATACAGACAATCATAGCTGAATTGTACAGTTTGACATTGTTGCTTTACAGCAAACCAACTTTAGGCTTTCATTAGATTATTTTTGAGTTGTATGACTCCCTTATAAGCACAAAATTTTCATACCATTCTTAGGATTGGCTATTCTGCTCATACATTGCATGGGTTTCTAATAAATTGTACAACACCCAAAGGTATACAAATAATTGATATACAGGTATTCACAGCTCTCTTTACCAACTGCTGTGAGCATAACATCTTACTGACTTGAGAGGCAGTCAAAGTAATAACTCTATTGAACTAATGAACTAATAGTGAAAGTGACTTGTAGTCATCCTATAGTGGACTGTTGTGGGCGAGGAGGAATTCAAACCACTGACACAAGATTGTATGGCTATTGCCTATGAGTTGTACAAGCCTTCTTGGTATTGGTTTCAAAATACATTTGTGCCTATATGGAACCTACCTAAGATGAACTAAATTATTGAAGATATTTTTGGCAAAGAATCAATTATTCCAGCCGAGGAGAAAAAGAGTTTTTTTGTATATATTTTCAACAATTAAGGGTTTTATGTAAAGCAATTTAGACTGGGGATATTTTGATAAAAATCAGTGTAGGTTGTTCGAGAAAGTTTCAGCTAATGTGGCAAATGTTGCTTTGGATTCACTGAAGCAATAGTGGTAAGTCCATCTAATCATATTATGCCAGTAACTACCCCTTGTTCAGCAGCCTGAGGATGCCATCTTCTCCCATATCAAATCTCATTATTTATCATTTTTGTGAATGGGTTTTTCAAAAGGGGCTCCCACTTGTCTAAAGCGTGGCATAATGTAGTCCATCTTGCTATCATTTTGTATTATCATCACTATATTAATAAATTACATGTTTGGATGGCGACTTTGTTAATGTATTAATCATTTTTAGTTATAAACCATGCTTTTTAGGAGATGGGTACGGATATATGGAGACAAGTACGGGTTTTGGTACACCATTTTTCAGAAAAAATGGGAGATGATTATATATATATGAAAAATTTAAAAGAATATGTATTTTAATTTTTGCAATATATGAAATTAAAATGTACTAAAAGTTAAAATAACTAGTTTTTAACTTTTCAATCCAATTTGGTCTCCACCACCTAAAGGTTTCATGAAAGTTAACTTTGATGGGGCAGCAAAGGAAACCCTGGCCCTACAAGGGTGGTTGTGTCTTTTGGGACTCTAAGGCACAACCAACTCTAATAATTGTGCCAGATTTGGGGATTATCTCCAATAATTGGGCCAAAGGTCTTGCACTTCTTAAAGATTTAAAAGAGGTTGTCAAACAAGGATGGAATAAACTCATAATTGAAGGAGTTTCTCAATGATGGATTAATGGGTCAAGGGTTGCAATATTAACTCTTGGTCTCGAAAGGGCATTGCAGATGAAGTATTTATGGTATCTTCCTTGTTAGATGACGGTAGATTCTTGCATATCGAAGAAAGGGTAATCAAAGTTGTAGAAAAATCCAATAACATAGGAGTTCATCATCTCTCCAACTTTAGCACTCCGCCTTAGTAATCTTTGGATGCATGATATACCAACATACCTAAGGCAATTGATTGCAAGGATGCCATGAACATTTTTTCTTTATAAAAGACAATTAAAAGTGAGATTAATCGATAGTATTGGAATTGCAGACATGGCAACAAACGTGGGTGTTCATTTTTCTAAACTAGGACTCAAGAGATGGGTTGTGAGACTCAGAGCCACTCATTTAAGAGATTGACAAACATTCGGGGACTTATGAACAACTCATTGATAGGTACTCCAAAATTGACTTGACAGGACCCATGAGACTCATCTTTGTGATTAATTGGGACTTAAGGACTCTCAGAGCCACTCATTGTTAAGGACTCAGAGCCAACTTGATAGGGATTCGGGGCTCCAGAGTTGGTTTGTGACAGAGACTCAAGAGCCACACATTCCGGATGCGATAGGGATCAAGGGACTCAAGAGCCACTCATTAACAAGAACTTCCGAACTGACTTGAGGACTCGGGAGACGCTCATTTCGAAAATTGACCGGGATTGAGTAGCCACTCATTATCGGGGACTTTAGAGCCAACTTGATAGGGACTTAAGAGCTACTCACTCCAGAGATTGCATAAACAACTTTGATTTCGAAAGTGGGTATTGTAAGACTGGTCCTTCTCTAGTCTAAGTTGGATTTGATGAGGTGAGGATGTTTAGATGAATATGGCTACTAAAAATATCGATCAAAATCTTATTGAAGTCGGTTGTATAACACCACTCTCTATTCTCCTATCTCCGGGATGATAAGACACCCTTCTATTTGTAACTTGGCAAGCCTCAATGCTACCAGTTACTTGTATTTAATGTTTTTTATTGGGCTATGGCCCTCTCCCTGGGTATCCTTAGCAAAGAACTCAACTTTTTATAGTTAGGAACTTAAATGTCAACAAAAGGTGAGTAATACTATTTTATTAATATTTGATATCTTACATATCGAGAGGAGTACATTCTAAGTGTAGGTGTATCCCTAAAATGTCGAAATAGGCACACTAAAAACAAAATTCATAATGTGAACATCAATCATATTTCATCCGATACAAAGGAGTTAACCATCACATTAATTATGTTCTCTAGATCCTCCGTGTTGGCTAGATTTTCTGCACATCTAAAAACCTAGGCAATCATGAGATAAATCTCCCTCATTTACCAATGAGGCTCCCGTGTAAGATTTTGTCAGTTATGTATCCTAATATCTATTTGTTGGTATTACTTTAACTATTTAGCTCATGAACCATAGCTAAATCAGTTCTGCAGCAAGTAAGTAGCTGTAAAAGAAAGGAAAAAATCTGCGGAAGGGGAAAATAATAGAAAACGGGGAAAGTAGAGAGGATGTGCAACCCAAGCAATAGTTTATAGAGTTGATTGCATGCACATAGATTAAAACAAATAGATCATTAAACACAAAATTCAAATCAAAGGAAACTTTCAGATCTAGATCTATAATAACACAAAGTTTATGAACAGATCTAAAAAGAAAGTAAGAAGCAAAATGCACCGTTGACACAAAGTTCTCCGAAATCTCTTCTATATTCCTCTGCTTGCAAAAATCAAGGGTTTCAGCTCAAAGTCTGGAACACAAAATCTGCTTACAAATTTCGATCCTTTAACCCGTAGGTTCTTCCTCTACTTAAAGCATGCAGAGGGGAAATTATAAATAGGAAGCCTTTAGTGAACTGGCACATGTGGAAGTTGTAAAGGAAACAACTGGCAATCTCCCTCCTGGAATTCCTCTTTACATGACATGCATGATTTGCAACTGAAAATAGAACCTTCTATTTTGCATGTCTGCCACCTATTTCCAAGTAAATGACCTTTTCAAGTAATGGCTTTTAAACCAATCACTTAAGTTTTATAATTTAATTGATCGCTCAATCACTTTGTCGGAGAAAAGAAGAAGAAAGAGGAAAATAAATTAGAAGAAAGCTGCAACACTTCCAGTCTTGTTCTTTTTCCATATTCTGCATATAGTTGACTCTTTTGCCTTTGATTCTCACCAAATTGGATCTGGAAGCAATTGACTGTGATTTGCTTGTGGGTATTGCTTCTGACTTGTCTTCCCTCTTATCCTTGAAGCTTTTGCAGTTCTTCTCCAGTACATGCATCAGTGCAATGTTTGTCGTAAATAACTCATCATTTTTATTTTTAATTGCATATGAGCAATTAAAAATTCTGGAAAGCACTCTGGGTGAAGGCAAATATAGGTAAATTCAATGAAGGCTTCAACTGGAAGATTGGGAGCACATGCACAAGATCCTGGAAGGAATTCTCCATGCACTGACTTCTACACGGGTTGCGTCAGAAACAAGAGGATGAATTTTTGCCGGAAGCTTTTGCAATTATGAGATTTGGATCATCAATTATGGTGTCCCTAGATTTCATCTTGAAATCTGGGACTACCATATTTAAAAAAATTTGTACTTTTAAAATAATGGGTCGTTTTGTGTTTTTATTGCTAGAAAGTTCTTGTAATGTGTCAAGATATTCCCAAGGAGCCATATTAGCCATTTTCGCCAAATACCTAGATGCCTAAAATTGTTATATTCTGTCGTTGGGATTTGCCTGCGGGAAATTTGTATTTAATTATTTTGGGCCCGTTTGAGGCAAATTGTGCTCCGGTTTAACCTTGTTGTGATCGTACATGTCATTATTCCCATATACCAAGTAGGGTTTTAACCAGGAATGAATCCTAGGCTTTATTTGTGACTTTTAGCAACATTTTGTGTTTTTGTGTTTTCCTGTTTCGTTTTCTGTGAAATTTTTTTGGATTGATTCCTTTGCCGGTTTGGCTTGATTCTTTGCTTGGAGTATCTGGAGATCACCTATGCACGTTGTGCCAGAAGGAATTCACCATCGGAGGTCTAGTTCTCTTGGAAAAGACGAAGTCGTGCACCAAAAAGCTTCTTCTGGGCTGGCTGCATTTTTGGAAAAAGAGGGTTTGAAGTGAATCATGGGATTTTTGGAAGCAGCAGGCAGGTGGGAATTTTGTACCTGCCTAGCAGGGTACTTTTTCCCATGGAAGCAACGCCACTTAAGTCACAATGGGAAAATTAGAGACAAGCGAGGAGGTGGGAATTTCTTACCTTGCCTTACGGGGTAAAAATTCCCATTGTGGAATAAAAGAAAAATCACTAAGGCATTAATGGGATTTTATTACCTGCCTTGCAGGGTAAATAATCCTATTATGAAAGTCAAACAACTTAAGTGAATCATGGGATTTTCGGAGCTGCCTTGCAGGGTAAATAATCCCATTGCCAATTGACTTTTAAAAATAGAAATTCTCATGCCAAAAAGTGCGACCCCTTTAGGGAAAGAAAGGTAGCCTTAAATTAATTAATTTAATTAATTTCTTCTCCAATTTTGGCGCCAGGATTGTGGAAAAGTCAACAAAGGAAAGTGGACAAAAGGAAGTTGGAATTAGACAGTTCTAAAATTAAATAAATATTATTTATTTAATGCAGCCCCTTCATGTCAAAAAGTGCGCCCCTTTTGGGAGAGAAATAATACTTTTTAAGTATTAAATGATTTAATTAATTCCTATTTTCAGTGGCTAAGGTCAAAGCATACTGTGAGGCTTGAGTTAACTGGAAGTGGAAGGCTAAAATTAAATAAATTTAATTTATTTAATGGCAACCATGAGCATGCACAAAATAGGCGCCCCATTTGAAGAGTAAAGCTTATTAAATAATTAATTAATTGCCAGGAATAGGAAAGACATTAATTAATTATAGAATTATGAGGGTTATATAAGCAAGGGCTGCCATAAGGATGAATTAATTAATTCAAAAGTAGAGAAGTGCAGCCCAGACAAAAAGTGCGCCCCATTTGGAGAGGATTTTTGCTCAGAAGGTGTAATTAATGCTAGAAGCTTCCAAATTTGGCGCATAGGTTGAAGGAGGTTGATTTGTGTCTGGATAATTGTCTTCATAAGTGATACTGGTGTTCGGTGAAATTGGTAAAATTCATGCTTGCTTTGCATGCAAATAAAACATCAAATTTTGGGGCAGCAGGCTTGAATTATGCAGATTTTTATGATTAAAATCCACTTGTTCATGTTCGGTTGCCATCTTTGTCTGAATTAAATTAGGAATTCATTACAGTGCTTTTATAAGAGAAAGGAGTTTAAATCAATGTCAATACATTGAACATATCTCTCGAATCGAAGAATTATCCAGATCTGCACTAGTTTTGAAGAATTCGGCAAGATAAGGAGAAAAAGAATTGTTTAGACAAAAGACACAAATGCCATGGCAAAAGGGATGAAAAGAGAGCACAACAAAGTCATACATCACTTCTAAATTTGTAGACATCGGACACACAGATCTAGTCGGAACTCTTCCGAATATGATTGATAGAATCAGAAGGGAAAGACTTCCCTCATGCGTGCGATTAAAAGCGGTGGAAATTATTTGAGCTGCGCAAAGCATTTCCATACACAACCCATTCTTAGAGTTCATTATGGAGTGTGCTTTAGAGTCTTACCATCCATTATCCAGATCGATCGAGATGCTACGGGGAAAACAATAATCCGGTTGGGCCTTGCACGGTTCATCAATTATTGTTTGAAGATTCGGCATGAAAGGTGGTGACTTCTATTAGCATATAGGATGCCGGATGCAGCAGAGTGGGAGAAGCATAGAGTTGATTGCGTGAACATAATGAACAACAGATACATGAAGAAGCCCAGATCTCCTTCCAAGTTCCCAAGAACTCTTCCGCGGTCCAATCTAGTACAAGAGGTGGATGATATTGCCAAATTGTTATGCAGGATAAATGGCGAAGCGAACGCTCACACCTTCTCGCACATGGATGTATGCTTTCATCAGGACCATTGAAATCAATAGGGCAGATTCAATAATCGTGGGTCGAAATCATTAGTGACAACATTGGTGAGCAACTCGGAACGTGAGGCGTACTTTCAGCTTCAAAATGACTTCCTATTTGGTATATGCAGCAGCTTCACAAGGCATCTTCTCCAAGCTAGATAGATGTGGTGTTCTTTCCAAGGACCCTATTTTTGAGTGCTACCCATAGCTTACTGTACCTGCGTAAGAAAGATTACAAGGTGGTTAATGATGGATTCTTCTATGAATTCATTTGCAGGCTAGATGCGATCTAAAGGCCAATAGGGTGAGCAAGGAAGCGTGGGAAGTTGTGTCCAGAATTGGCAGTCTCTTCATTTAGTTTGTGGATTTCACATACCTCAGGGTCACCGGCTTTTCTGGAGAACCAGTTAAGTTGCCCAGATATCCGAATGATAGATTGGTCACCATGGAGCTGAGTAGACAACTTGTGGAGATGCACGACCTTGATCGAAAGCGACACAAGTCTACGGGTTTCTTCCCGATCTTTGTGGGCTATACACTGCCGCTTGAGTATTCATAAAGCCCGAGGATTGGAAGCGGAAATGTTCTCTTGAGTACGAGCAAGAGTTCTTCCCAGCACGGCTGAACTTCGATCCATTTGGAGTGGCGAGGAAGACTATCTCCCAGGAGTACGCGCATGTGCCTTCATTGGAAGATTTCTGGATGAAGTGTAGAAGTGAGTACGAGGTTAGATAGAAAGATTTCAGCGAGTTCATCAAAGCACGGCAAGTATTTGACTTTGGACTAGCACGGATACCTGCGGATCTTAAAGATGATGGGCCTGTGTTACTTGACACATACCATCGAATGGGAGGAGATAGAGTTGTACTTCAAGAGAGCGTAGGGGGCTGCCATACGATTGAGGAAAGGTCTGCCGCCGTTCTGGTCAGTACTTCAAATTGGTTACTGACGAAGGGATATTGCCTTGATGAAGCATTGATGAATCAAATCACGGGCAACTTCGGCATAGGAGATTCCCTCAAGAGGAAGCACGAAGGAGAGAGCAGCACGAGGCCTGAGAAGATGAAAGTGCACAGAAGGTCTCATTCAAAGGAGAAGATCACTTCTACTGCCATGGTGTTAGTTCGGCTTCTCCAGACTCAAGTACTTCATCGATTGTTGCACCTCAGCAGGACACTGCCATTCCTCCGTTGAATCCGGCAACATTCATCTTTTCTCCTCAGCCAATCCGTCAAAGCACTTTTTCAAGAAAAGCGTTGAAGCTGCAGATGGCAGAGTTTGAAAGAGCTTTGTTTTGGACGATTTAGAGGATGATAGCCACAACACCGTATGGCGGTTTGGATGGAGAGGAATCGAGTGAGAGATAGTGGTACACTCGGCAACTTCTCATTCTCCGAGAAGTAATTTCTCGGAATGGTTGACTTCGCAATTGGTTCCAGAGGCTAGAGAGGAAATCAACTTGGAGGAACACGACTTGCAGCTACTCCTGAGTCTAAGCGGGAAAGACAGAAAACCTAAAGTTGCTAAGGTAACTTCAAGGTTGATCATCGAGGAGTCGAAGAAGTTTGTTGAGATGTCAGTTCGGTGGAAGGGAAGAAAGAGGATGAGCTCACGACAGAAGACATAATAGTAACCAGAGTACCCATCGGTCAAGCCACCACAAAAGGATTGAAGCAGGACACGCAGACATTGATAGATGCTCTATTCCTTAGGCTTGACAGAGAAAAGGCGGAGAAAGTTGAACTTCAGAAGCAGGTATCTCAGTTGTGCGAGATCATTGCCAAGGTTGTTAAATCTTCCACTCAGCCCATTTCAGCTCAAAAACAGGTGAGTGATCATCTGATGCAGGAAATGGAAGATGCAAGTAACCAGGTGAAAGCTATCGACGAATGGAAAAGTTTGATCATTCGTCAAGCTTCTGTACAACTCGGAGAGGTGCCAACCCGTCTAAAGGTTATGGAGGAAGCATCAGATCAGCTAAAGCAACTGGTAACGAGCACGATAGATATGAACACAGTTGTTGAGAGTAACCTAAGTACTTTGGCCGAAATAAATAAAGCTGCCGAGAGAAGTGTTGATTGCGGAGCAGATTGTACCTGACGGATCAGTCGAGAAGGGGAAGCAAGCTGGAGTTTGCAGTATCTTTCCATTTGGAGATCTACAAAATTATGCTGAAGAGGATGCAGGCACTTGAGAGTATGACATCATCTTTGCTGAGACAATGTCATTGCTTTCACTCATGAGGAAGTGGGATGGAAATGTTACTTCATACACACGGATCATTCATAGCAGTGCTGATTCCCTGGAAGGGTCTCTTCGATGGTACAAGGACGAATTGATGGAGCTATTAAGCTTTTCATGATGAATTCCATAGCAGATTGGTGGCTATGATCGGATATTCGAAGTTCGGGCCTAGCTTGGAGAAGGTGGAAGTGTGCATCAAGATGTTGAACGAAGGCTTGCTGCAGTTCAGGACAAAAAAGAAGTTGTGGCTAAGACAGATGGGAAGATGTTGAATTATATGTTCGACAAGTATATTTAGTATCAGAACAAAAAGAAGATATAAATGTTACAGCTGACATGACTTTCTTCTTCTATTTTCCACGTTCCGGATGAAATTGTAAAACTTTAAAGTTATTGGTTTTGAAACCATTGCTTTAAGTTATGTGGAACGATTCTATTAGTTAAGTGATAGATGTGTCACTTGAGGAGAAGTTAGAGGAGGATGATTGCCAGATGTCATCTTTACTTCTTGTTTATGTTTCAGTTCAGTTGAGTTTCCCATTTGTACTTTCCCTTCTACATTCTATAAGTAGAGGAAGAGCCTCTAGGTTAAAGGGGAGAATTTGTAACTAGCATTCTTGTGTTCTAGACTTCGTGCTGAAACCCCTGATAGCCACTTGAAGCAAATAAATATAAAGGAGCAGATTTCGGAGAACTTTGTGTCACGGTGCATTGTGTTTCTAGCTTTATATCTAGATCTTTAATAAACTTTGTGTTATTTTAGATCTAGATCTGGAGTTGCCTTTGCTTATAATTTTGTGTGTTGATATCTATTAGTTTCTTCTATGTGCATGCAATCAACTCTGTTATCTATTGATTGAGATGCACATCTTCCTATTTCTTCCTGTGTTTATATAATTCCTTTCTTCTTTAAATATTTCCTTTCTTTAAACAATTGCTTACTTGTTGTAGAAGCTATACTGACTATGGTTCATGAAATTTGAATAGTTAAAGTAAAACCCCATATAGATATTAGCATATTTTTATTGACAAATCGACACGAGAGCCTCACCGGTAAATGAGGGAGATTTATCTCATGATTGCGTAGGTTTTCATCTATGCGAGAAAATCTAGCCAACAAATTAAATTGGTGATAGGTTTCGTGGCCTCTGTCAGTATCATTGACTTCAACAAACCGGAAGCTATTCATGACTTTTGATCCTTCTCTTTCATCCGCTTCATCATGGTCGGAGCAATCTTTGTCTGGGCAACTCTTTTTCTTTTAATCCTGCCGAATTCTTTACAATTGGTGCAGATCTGACAATTTTTTCAGATTCGGAGGATATATTCAATGTATCTGACATTGATTTAAGCTCCCTTTCACTTATATAAGCACCTGTAATGAATACCTGCAATTAATTCAGACAAAGACGGAATCCAGAGCATGAACACTTGATTTTTATCATAAAAATCTGCATATAAAGCCCGCTGCCCTAAAATTTGAGGCTTTGCTTGCATGCAAAACAAACATAAATATTTTCAACTTCACCTAGGCACCTGTACCAATATGTAGATAATTATCAAGGCTTAAAACAAGCTCCTCCAATCCTAGGCGCCAAACTTTGAAGCTTTCCGGCAATGAAAAACACTTTTTTATGCAAAATTCCTCCTTGGGCGCCAAAACTGTTCGGGCTGCAATCCTTTGCTAAAAGAATTAATTACTTCATCACTATGGCAGCCCATGCTTATATAACTCTCAACATTCTATTTTTAATAATTGCCCCTCCTATTTCTGGCAATTAATTAATAAACAAACATGTTTATTCATCCAACTTGGGCACCTAAATTTGCATGCTCATGGTTGCCATTAAATAAATTTATTTTATTTATTTAAAGCATGTTTTTTCATTCTCTTTGACTTAACATCATGCATTGACCTTCTATTTATCCATGGCGCCAAAATTAGGAAGAAAAGCTATTAATAAATGCCATTAAAATCATTGTTTAATCACCAAATGGGTCGCACTTTTTAGCATGGGTGATTTCTAAAAATAAGAAGTTAACTTCTGATGGAAATTTTCACCCTGCAAGGCAGCTCTAATAATCCCCTCTTTCACTTAAGTTGTTTGACTTCCACAATGGGAATTTTTACCCTGCAAGGTAGGTAATAAATTCCCACCTGCCTGTGACCTCTAATTTTCCCACTGCAGCATAATTGACTTTCCAAAAAGTGCGACTTGCATTAAAAATAGCTTCCTTTGAAAAAGTGCAACTTGCATGGGTGAATAAATTTCTTCGGTGGGAAAAGTTAGCTTGCCAGGCGGGTAGAAAACTCCCATTGGTGCACGATGACGAATAACTACTTGTGAGAGTAATCATATTGCAAATGATTGCAAATTAGGTGCTTCATTGCTATGGTTGCACCACCACTCTATTGGGTCCTTCACACACATATCATAAAGAGCCTCCATTGTAGAAAACTAACAACAGCCACGTGAAAACATATTCCACCGAGCCCTGATAGTAGAAGCCTTCTCTCTTCGACCATAAATCTTTTTCATTGCAACCCAAAATTCCTTCATTACTTCTCTGTCCTCATATGGAGCCCTCTTATTGGTGAGTTTTGTATCATACCACTTTGGATTTAAAGCATAAGCAACACAATGTAGAGGTGTGTTAAGCTTGTTCCATCCTCCACGTACCTTTTTCTTAATCAAAGGATATAGAGAAGGATCCCTTGAGTCCGATTTTTCGAATTCTTTCACATATTTCATCAATTTCTTCATAAACCTCTCCCAAATATGGCTTGTCTGAATCAGCAAAATGGATTACCTCACTAATGGGTTGAATCAAGTAAACAACAAGTTTCACATCAGCCCAAAAAGGATCATCAAGGACCATCTTCTTCACCTCAACCACAATCTTTGATGTAAATTGTATTCAAGCTGCCCATGCATCGCTAACTACAATGGAATATAAGGCGCCTTTTAACAACATAAAGATGATCAAGAAGTATGAAGTAAGAAGCAAACCGTGTGTCTGTAGGTTTGAGAAGCTTCAACTTCGCAAATCTCTGATAAATAGCTTAAGTGTGGTGATGATTGCATATGAACATTTGTATTTTTCTACCCTTTTCAATAAGCTCATGAATCCATTGAAACCTGCCAATGTCTTTGAGCACATTGTTTAGTGCATGCACACAACATGATCATTCGATTGCATCACATAATTGCTTCTCAAGGAACTTTGCATTTTCTCTCTTCTCGAAACAATCGTTTTCCTTCAAAAAATAAGGGATGTTGGAGCAAGTTACCATAATGTTAAAAATCAAATGATTTATAGTTTCAGTCCAACCATCCATGACAATGCTACATCCTTCAGTAGAACTCACTTTTTAACAAAAGTGCGGTTTGTTGCTCTATCCTTGTTTTCTCTCTGTTAACAAGAGTTGTATGAAGCTTCTCATATCTAGGTGGTTTTGTACCGGTCAGCCCATTGTCGATTGCACAAACCATTCCTCATATTGAGGTGAGCAAGCAACATTGAATGGTATTCCATTCTCATAGAAGAAGCATGCAATTGCTAAATCAATTGCATCTTGACCATGCACATCGATCATGTTTTTAAGTTTCAAATTGCTAATGTGCGGTTGCTACGAGAACACCCCACCTCCTCCGCCACATGCCCGAAGGAAGATGCATGTAGCTTTGATTCTATTTCTTAACCAACTACTCTTCTAGGATGACTTTGTGTGCGATCTATTGTTGAAACATGAGATCTTCGAGGAGGCACTACCATTATCCCTTTCTTGTTACCTCATAAATTCATATTGCTCAACTTTATTCAAATAAGGGTCAACCCTTTTACTCAGGCGTATGAAAAAAATGGGCCTTCACCCTCATGTAAGAACCCGGAAAATACTCCCACAAATTTTACAAGTGATATCTGTTGTACCACCATTTCCTTTGTGAATGCGATCACAATACTTCTAAGTGGGTATAGTCCTTGCCTTCCCTTGACATCTTGAAAAAACATTGAAATATTAAAAATAAAATAGACAATTAAAATAATAAAAATTGAAAATCTAACATATTTTAATAATTTTAATGTATTAATTTATTACACTAATATTAAACAAAAGAAAAAGATAATAATAAAATATTAATTTATTAAATATTTAAACATTAAAAATTTAAAGACTACAAAAGTCACTAAATTTAAACTACAAATGGGAAGATATAAATAATAAAAGTAAAATTACAATTTTAAAATAAAATATTTAAAATAGTAAAGTCTAAATCTAAAAAACTAAGTCTATTTTTTTAAAGATTACAAGTTTACAAATTAAAATAATAAATATTACAAAATTGAAAAATCAAACTAAAAATAATATAAATAATAATTACAAATTTCAAAGCCTAACCAAAAAATCAAAATACGAAATACAATATAAATATTAAAAATTAAAATTAAAATGAAAATAGAAAATTAACATACATGATACTCACTATGCGGTGAGTGAAAACCATTTTTGTAAAAGGAAAAATGCCACAGTGGGGATGCACTTGGATGTGAAATATCCCTTTTAGGATATCACTTAAAACTCACAAATTTATAAAAATCCAACAAACTGTAATTCTGATTTTTCAGGACAGCAAGGTACAAAAATAAAGAAAATTTTATATCTTAAAAATATTCACTTCCAACAATACCCAGAAGCTTCAAAGGAAGTGGAAAAATATGGAGAACAATGCACAATAGAGAAATAATTTTTATTGCAAAGATCTGATTTTATTTAATTTATTTTAGGGTAGAAAATGAGAGAAAAATACAGCTGACTGTAATTTCCAGAATAACAATGGAAAAATGATGGAAATGAATTCTAGGGCATCTTCATGATGATAACAATCTCTAGCTCTGAAATCTCCAGAAAAGAGCCACTAAAACCCCTCCAAAACGTTGCCTAAAAATCCTAACTAAGTCGACTCACTTGTGGGAGCCATACAACTGCCCCAAAATTGAAAATGAATAGATACCCAGATGATGGTTGGATGTCCACTCTATACCTGAACCTTGATCAAAATGGCCAATATATGATCTCTGCTCTATATTTGCAAGTCTGAATCCAAATCTGAATGGTGCAAACAACAAGCTAGGGATATGGGTTGGAAACCCTCACCGAAGAATGCTCTACCAACTAGGGATGGATCTCTCACCACTGAAGCTAGGGTTCCTGTAGAATTTGACCTCCATAAGAAAAATGGTTGCAAATAGCAATAGCTCCAAAAGTCTGAATGTTTGAATGAATGCCCAAATGACCACAAGGGGAAAATATATAACTTTTTCCTCCAACAAACCCTAATCGCCCCCTTTGGGTATTTTCTCATGTGAAATAATATAACTTAAGTTACTTTATTGTGCACATGCCAAAAAGTACACTTAAGTCGCCCCAATGAAGAAATAGAACAAATGTTACCACCTAGTCGCCCAACACTAAAGTCAATGACAAAATATAACATAAAGTACCTTAGGGAGCATCTCACAACCTTATTTCACTTAAGTCACCTCAAAGTACATGTCCAACTCCAAAACATAACATATAAGTGAAATGAAGGTACAAACCACACCCAATAACCATCAACGTCACTAGCCCCTTGGGCATAACCAAGGCTAAGGGATGAAACGCCTCCGAGGCTATCTGCTCGGAAATGGGAACATTACAGTCCTCCCTTCCCAAAATATGCTTGACCCCAAGCATTATCCTGTCATGTTGCAAAAGCTGAATCCCACAAAGCAAGTTTCTCCACCTCATCTTACAGTCAATCAAAATAATTGCTACAAATTGAATACCACAAGGCAAGTCTCTCCACCTCACCCTGCAGTCACTCAATGATCGATGGGATCCAAAGTAACCAAGACACCCTATGTAATCATCATGCTCTCCATGCCGAGTAGAGAGCAATGCTGCCCCTGAAGTAGTATGATGCCCACACCAACTCTCCACTGGTACCCACACTGAAACTGCCAATTTGTCCAATCCCTGCCAATGTGAAGCTGCCATCATGTGATCACTCACAATCACTTGCTTCTTCATCAACCCATGGGTACGAAAGTCCAAAGATGAACCCTATAGCATCCACTACCCAATGTCAACCTCTTCAATGCTATGCCACGTTGCTAGGATATGGGTATGAGTACCAAGATACGGCTACGATATGATACGTCAATTTTAAAAACCCTTGGAGTACGATACGTCTTGGATACGCTACATATATATTAATTTTTTAAATACACACACACACACACACACACACACACACATACGTACATACATATACTCATTTTACTCAATTTTTAGTCCATAAAAACTGAAATAGTAATACAAAACTTTACTTAAGACTTTACATTTTCATTGATCATGTGGCTGCCATACATATGATATACGAATATCATGTCAACATGAATACAAACAAAACTTGAAAAATATGCTAGGATCAATGTTCAATTTTTCAAAACATACAATATTTGTATACTTAAGATTTTACATTTCATTGATCATGTAGAGGGTTGTGGGTTCCAATTTTTTTCCTATAACACACACACACACACACATACATACATACATATACTCATTTTACTCAATTTTTAGTCCATAAAAACTGAAATAGTAATACAAAACTTTACTTAAGACTTTACATTTTCATTGATCATGTGGCTGCCATACATATGATATACGAATATCATGTCAACATGAATACAAACAAAACTTGAAAAATATGCTAGGATCAATGTTCAAATTTTCAAAACATACAATATTTGTATACTTAAGATTTTACATTTCATTGATCACGTGGACAGAGGGTTGTGGGTTCCAATTTTTTTCCTACAATTTTATTTCGAATCCAGACACATTGCTGCACTTAAATTAATATCATTATGTTAAACCATAATATTCAACATATGAACGCACTGGATATTTACTTTCAGCTGGCCCTTTGTATGGGTTGGAATGTGGATTTGTTCCAAGAAAAATTGTTTGCAACATTCGTGTATGTAGCTTAATAATATAATGTGTTGTCACTTGTGATTTGGTAAATATCTATTTATCTGAAAATGGCAAATAAAAAACATTCAGCCTTCAGGGTTCTCTCATTTCATTATATTTGAGAAAGCAAGACAAAAAATAAGTTGAGGAAAAAAAGAGGCCCCTATACTTCAAAATTCAAACGAACCAACTGCTTTCATGAATATATTTACAATTAATGTCAAAACAAACAAAAAAAGTTTTAATGCCTTAAAAACCATATTTCTCCTTGGGTTCTTTCTTGAGTACGTCAGGGTTCTTCTCGGATACATCACACGTGCAGTACGTTCAACGCACCCGTGGCATCTCCAGGAAGAACCTGACATACCCGAGACATATCCATATCTCGTACCTTGACGTATCCGCTTGGATATGTATCGTGCAGGCAGTACGGGGGTTGGGGACGAACTTTGGCAACATAGATGCTATGCAACTCAATAGTATGACTCCTATCCAGGTCTGGAGGTCTATAATGAGAATGAACATCACACATGGTATACTTGTGTATGCTCATCGTATCATCAAGCACCCCAAGAGAACGAAAAGACATCCTGTAACTCACGTCCACCTCCGTCTTTGAAGTGAACCTCTTTGAATAACTGTAACCGAGTTAGCTCCGTCCCTCCACCGACTAACACATGGGTGATATGCCCACTGTGCGTAGTAGTAAAGTACATTGGAGTGTTATCCCATGTTGGCTCAAAAATGATGAACTTATATGCTTTGATTTGTCATAACGACAAACCACACATCCCCGTATAAAGTTGAGGATATCCTCCCTCAACCCATGCCATCTGAACCTCTCCCATATGAACCTATAGGTCTCATCGAGGCTCAAGTGTCTGGTCACGGAAGAACAATGCACATGTCGCAGTATCTCCATCCTCAACCATGAATCTGGCACAAGGTACAACTTGTCCTGATAGAAGATCATCTCATCCTCCAATCTGTAGCTATCATCCTGTGTGTGACCATCCAGAATCTCACAAGTGTGTCGGTTCTTGGAGTACTCAACAAGCAAATGAGATCTCCAGTCTCCCGAAACCTCAAATAACCAACATAATGATAAACTCGGTTGATCGAACCTATAACCCCAATCTTTGTAATTGTCTCATGTGCAACACTACTGGTCACACCCATATCCATCGAACTCCACATTTGCTAGCAATAGTAAAACACCTCATTCGCTAGGAAAATCGTCTCCATTCCTTGGGCTATAACAAGATTACATTCTTGCCCTCGACTTAAACTTCAGCTCCATCATTTGAAAGTTAGTTTGAAACTCACCAAGAGAGTGAAGCCACACTCCCAACACTATGTTGGTCTCTAATACCATAGATTCAAAAATCGCCGATAAATCGCGATAAATCGCACCACCGCCACACGATAAAACTTGCGTAGAAAATCGCGATTTTCGAAATGGTATAAATCGCCGATAAATCGCTTTAAAAAACCCTCGAAAATCGTTGAAAATCGTGTCTAAAATCGGAGAAAATCGGTGGAAAAAAACGCTAGGGTGCAAGACGAAAATAAAGTAAATCGATTTGTTTTTTCTCTTTCCGTGCCGGTACAAGATGAGAGCACTAAAATACAGCGCGTATTTTTTATCAAATCGTGTGCATTTCTTACCTGTTCGTGCGCGTTTTTCACCGATCCGTGGTCGTTTTTACCAGTTCGTCCTCCTTCCTGTTCGGGCGCGGTTTATACTTGTTTGGGCGCGGTTTATACCTATTTGCAGCGATTTTTCCCTGTCCGCGTATACATTTTTTACAGCGATTTTTCCCTGTCCGCGTCTCCATTTTGTACAGCGATTTTTCCCTGTTCGTGGCAGCAGGTATGTGCATTGTGTATATTTAATATTTATTATTAATGCATGTATAATATGTAAAGCTTGTAATATATATTATAAATATTAAATAATAAATATTGTAAGTGTAAAGCTGAGTGTTTACTGTACAGTGTACAGTGGTCACTGTATACATATTACAGTGTATACATATATTAATACAACTGTATATTAATATTAATAAATACTATAAGTATTAATATTAATATTTATAGTATTATTCTTCAAGGCCTCTAAATCTAAGACAATTTTTTTTTTTTTTTTGTAGAATGGCATCAGGATCCGGTTCCCGTTCAGCGGCTCGTAGTAAGCCTAAATCAAATGACCCCTCTTGGAAGCATTGTGAACCAGCAGAGGGCACTTGTGTTATATGCAATTATTGTGGCATGAAGATGAGTGGAGGTGTTTATCGCCTTAAGTTCCACATTGCACGGATACCAGGGAATGAAGTGACAGTGTGCAATCAAGCACCTCCTGAGGCTCAACGAGAGTTGTCTGCTTACCTTGCAACTTATGCAGAGAAAAAAGAAGAAAAGAAGAGGAAAGCTGATGCACTTGCAGCCCTAGCAAATAGAAGGGAAGCGAGGGAAGGTTTTGACATTGAGGCATCTTCTAATGCCGCAACTCCACGAGGTCAAACATTGGGACGGGTTTCATCCACATCCACTAATAGTAGTTCACAGCAATGTTTTTTGTTCCTCGAAGTACACCTGGTTCACAACCTTCACTCGAAGGTACCGCTTGGAATAAAGAAATGCACAATGAAGCAAGAAGAGTCATAAATTTTTTGGTACTACAACAACATTCCTTTCAATGTGGCAAAAAGTCCATATTGGGAAAATTTGGTCACTGCATTGACTATTGTTGGGAAGGGGTTCAAGGCTCCTACTCCCCATGATTTGAGTGGCCCATTGTTGGAGGATTCCGTCGCACATACCAAAACTCTTGTAGAAGAGCAAAAAAATGTGTGGATAAAAAAAGGATGCACCATTTTGTCTGATGGGTGGACAGAGATGGGAAAACCGCACATTGATTAACTTCCTAGTGGCATCAGGTGGGCAGTTGGTCTTCCTGAAATCAATTGATGCCTCCCACCAAGTGAAAACTGCAATCACTTTGTGTGATATGTTAGATGAGGTGGTGAAAGAGGTGGGTGTGGAGAATGTCGTCCAAGTTGTGACTGATAATGCGGCAGCATATGTAGCAGCAGGGAGACTTCTTGAGGAGAGGCACCCTACACTTTTTTGGACCCCTTGTGCAGCCCATTGTTTGGATCTATTATTGGAGGACATAGGAAAGCTCTCATGGGTGAAAAATGTGGTCGAGGACGCAAGAAATATTACAAAATTCATCTACAATCACACTTGGGTGCTTAACTTGATGAGAGAGCACACCAATGGAAAGGAGCTTGTGCGATCAGGGGTCACACGATTTGCCACAAACTTCATTACATTGCAGAGCATTGCAACCTCATTAACATCCCTTAAGCAGATGTTTGTGAGCACGCGATGGGTGGACTCTCCCTATGCTAAGAAGACCGAAGCAGAAAGGGTGGTGAAGACTGTTTTTGATGATATGTTTGCAAAGCAAATGGAAGAAATCATGAAGGTAATCTAAACTTGAATATTTGTTTATTTATCATTTGTTATATAATTTTTTATTAATTTCAATTTTAAATATATATGTTATTTTGTTTTAGGTGTCAGAGCCGTTGGTTCGAGTTCTACGGATGGTGGATGGGGAGAAAAACCCAATGGGTTATTTGTATGAGGCTATGGATGTGGCCAAGGAGGCCATAGCTAAATATTATGGGCACAATCAACGAAAATATGAACCCATTTGGCGTATAATTGATCGCAGATGGAACAAGACACTTCATCGGCATATACATGCAGCAGCGTACTACCTGAACCCGAAGTTTTTCTATTCCCCATCATTTAAGGCTGATGAGGAGGTTATGGATGGCCTTAATACGTGCATAGAGAGGATGATATCTGACGAAGATATTAGAGATGCCATTGTTGATGAGCTGCAGATTTATAAGACTGCAGAGGGGAGGCTCTTTTCTTCGGCTCTATGTGTGAAAAGAAGAAACACTTCTCAGCCAGGTAAAAACAAATTGAGTCATTTGTATTTAGTCTCATTACACGTAGAACTAGAAACTAGAAGTCTAGAATTCTTTTATTTATTCAAGCTTAGTTAACTTACAAAATTATAAATGTTTTATTTGCAGATTTGTGGTGGGAAGATTATGGTGCAAAAACACCAAATCTTCAAAAGCTAGCCATCCGCATTTTGTGTCAACCATGCAAAGGCTTCTGGATGCGAACGTAACTGAGCATGTTCAACGTTCACACAAAGAAGCGCAACAGCCGACAACACAACGCCTCAATGACCTTGTCTTCGTGCGATACAATCTTCGTCTTCGTGTGAGACAAGTGGAGGGGGCATGAGTTATGATGCAATCGACTTGGCTGACATTGATCCATATGATGATTGGATTGCCGATGATGCGGAGCCTATGTTTACTACAGAGGAGATAGCAGCTTTGGAGAGGGAGACTGAAGAAGCAATACCATCAGGGACATTAGAAGTTGGTGATGATCCAGATGATATATTTGCAGATGACAATGTTGGTGTCGGGCAGAGGAGGAATATTTACCTTCCACTTCCACGAGGCACCTCCAAAGGCAAATGTGACTTATTTTAGGCGTGCATAATGAAATAGAATATTATTGATATTTGATAGTGATACTTCAAAAGTCACATGTGACATGACTCTATGAGCATTTTTGTTTCGCAAACTTTGTACTCTCTTTTTGGTCAAAACTTAATCGAAAATATGCATATGGGCCTATGGCATTCTATAGAGTCACTTGCATCATTTAACATTGTTTTTACATTTAATTTAAGTATATTTTATGAATTTAAATGTTTTTAAAAGTAGCGATAAAGTTGCCGATTTTGCCGATTTTTGCCGATTCCCGATTTCCGATTCAAAATTTGCCCTGCCGATTAATCCCGATTTACGATTTTTTCAACTATGTCTAATACCAACTATGTGGAAATTATCGAGTAATCGTGCAATTACCCATAGTGATGCTTAACTGTGGAACTCTTGGAGTGCATCTCATAGACTCTCCATTGGCTACAACAACGTTAAAGCCCTCAAAGTCTTTTGTTTGTAGATCTCGCCTCTCAACCAAGGATGCATCAATGAAGTTGTGGGTAGCCCCACTATCAATGAGCACCACCACACGCTGACCCTGCATAACTCCTTTGACCTTGAATGCCTTGTACCTCGGGGTACTAGATAATGTAGCTATAATCTCCTAAGGAAAAGTCTCATCCTCCTACTCCACATCAATATTGTCCAATGCAACTCCATCTCCATCATCCACCTCATGGATCTCTAACTCCTCATCTTTGTTACCCTCACTCTCCTCAAAGACCTCAATGAATTGGGCCTTTCCTTTCCCTGTGCAATCATGCCCTGGAGCCCAAGGTGTACAGCAATCGAAACATAGTTTCTTTCACCTCAACTCATCTCTAAGCTCTCGGGAAATGAATGGCTTCTTAGCCGCATCCTGCCTAGGTGGAGGCTCCTTCTGCTGAAACTCATCCGGTCTAGATGGAGGTTCCCTTTGCTAAACTCGAGGTGGAAACCTTGACTTTGGAGTAGCTAACTCCAAATCCCGTGCTCTCCTAATAGCATCATGCAATGAAGGAGGCTCAAATGCCTTCACAAACCCTGTTAGTGCATCTGTCAAACCTGCTATGAAGAGTGAAGTCAATCTCATCTCTGAAACATCAGAAACCATAACCGAAAGCCTCTGAAAATCTGCAATGTATCCGTCCAAAGATCCTGTCTGTCTCAAGTGAGTCAACTCTCTGAAGAACCTGTCAGATCCCTCTGTCAAACCTACTCATCAACCTCTGTGTAAACTCTACATATGTATTAATATTCATGTGCCCCTATGTAACAAGACCATGATGCCACCAGTCATGAGCATCTCCCTCAAGATGTAGGATTGCAAATTTAATTGCATCCTCTTCGTGCATGGGATTCAAGTCAAAGTATGTCTTCAACTTCTTGTATCCATGATTGCGTTGTACACTTCTTAGAACCATCGAAGTGTGGAATGGAAATTTGTCCCAATCTCCTTTGTAACTCCGGAACATGAATAGAGTGATCCCTCTTGGGCCTACTACCGATCTTCATCTTGCAATACTCGGTAAAAGGCATGTTAGCTTTAAACCCTTCACTCAATGATTCATACTTCAGCCAACAAGTCTCCTCATCATAAATTTCTGAGTGTTGTCCCACTTGTGTAATTTCTGGATCCTTCAAAAATGTTGGCTCATGCATGCTCGAATGTGTATTATGGGAAGGGGAAGTGTGCTGCCCTGAATTGCTACCTTCACCCTTTTGAGCCTGTTGCCCCATATTACTATTTTCTCCTCTTTCCGCATGATTCCCAAATCTACCCTGTGATAATTTTTTTGTGAGTTGGCTCAAATAGAGATTTGTGGTTTCTTGTTGTTTTACCATATTGATGAATAATTTTTTCATTACCTCTTCATTAAGCTCCTCATCGTCAGCCATATTCTACCTTTCTTTTCGGGGTGTATTCCTCTTGGAATAAACCTTCATACACAACCCAACAAGCTAGAGGAAAGCCAACTCTAATACAACTGAAATATCCCTTTTAGGATATCACTTAAAAGTCACAAATTTATAAAAATCCAACAAACTGTAATTCTAATTTTCAGGACAACAAGGTATAAAAATAAAGAAAAATTATATCTTCAAAAATATTCACTTCCAACAATACCCAGAAGCTTCAAAGGAAGTGGAAAAATATGGAGAACAATGCACAATAGAGAAATAATTTTTATTGCAAAGATCTAATTTTATTTAATTTATTTTAGGGCAGAAAATGAGAGAAAAATACAGCTGACCGTAATTTTAATAGCAAATGGAAAAATGATGGAAATAAAATAGAGCATCTTCATGATGGAAATGAATTCTAGGGCATCTTCATGATGATAACAATCTCCAACTCCGAAATCTCCAGAAAAGAGCCACTAAAACCCCTCCAAAACGTTGCTTGAAAACCCTAGGTAAGTCGCCCCACTTGTGGGAGTCACACAACTGCCCCAAAACTGAAAATAAACAGATACCCAGATGATGGTTGGCTGTCCTCTCCTCTATACCTGAACCTCTGATCAAAACGGCCAATATATCTCTGATCTCTGCTCTATGTCTGCAAGTCTGAATCCAAATCTGAATAGTGTAAACAACAAGCTAGGGATATGGGCTGGAAACCCTCACCGAAGAATGCTCTACCAGCTAGGGATGGATCTCTCACCATCGAAGCTAGGGTTCTTGTAGAATTTGACCTCCACAAGCAAAATGGTTGCAAATAACAATAGCTCCAAAAGTCTGAATGTCTGAATGAATGCCCAAATGACCACAAGGGGAAAATATATAACTTTTTCCTCCAACAAACCCTAATCACCCCCTTTGGGTATTTTCTCATGTGAAATAATATAACTTAAGTTACTTTATTGTGCACATGCCAAAAAAGTACACTTAAGTCACCCCAACGAAGAAATAGAACAAATGTTACCACCTAGTTGCCCAACACTAAAGTCAATGACAAAATATAACATAAAGTACCTTAGGGGAGCATCTCACAACCTTATTTCACTTAAGTCACCTCAAAGTATGTGTCCAACTCCCAAAACATAGCATATAAGTGAAATGAAGGTACAAACACACCCAATGACCATCCCTTGGGCATAACCAAGGCTAAGACGGATGAAAAGCCTCCTGGGCCATCTTCTCGAAAATGGGACATTACAGGATGTCCCTAGATCAGCATTTTCTCTAATTAAATGCTCAAAACTTTTAAATAAAACCTCTTTCAAAACCAAAACGTTGGAACACTTGGAAGCTTCATATTTGCTTTGCGGCGGTTGGAAGTTGAGGATAAGCATGCGGCTGCGATGACTCTAAATCTTGCAGTAATGGTTGAATATCCTGCAATAATGGCTATATATCTTGCAACAATGGCTGTATAGGCAAGAATGACTTTAAATTTGAGTGTTGAGGTCTAAAAATTTGAGTTTGATGTATATTAAATCTTTTATGCATTCTTTTATACCAAATATGAATGTGTTTTAGGTTTCTTTAACACATCTAAGTTTTTTTCATGGGGATGGAGCGATTTAGAAGGCGAAGACGGATGTGAGACATTGAAAGTCTCTTAAACGCATCTCCAGGTATGGGATACATATTTGTATCCATCTCCAATATCGGGACACGTCCTAGGTGGCAGGGGACGCATCTCCCTGCAACACTGTTATAAGCAGTTGGGGTCAACTATCTTTTTTAATTGACATTCATTGGTCTTAAAGCTAACTAAGTTGAATATTAGGGAAGGGCACTGATGTAGGAGGTCCTCCCTATACCAATAATGGTCGTAAATGGCGTGTCTTCTTATTTTTGCAAATAGTACACTTTGGTAATGTGGCATTTTGTAGTAAACATAGTATTGAGATTTTAGAGTATAATGGTCATTATGTTGATACTTCTACAAGAATGATGATCATTAGCACTTATAAGAGTAGTGAATTTATCCCTTTAATTGGGTTCATGTTTCAGAACTAGCTTTCTACACCTAGAGAAACATAACATCGTGCACAACACCTTATAAGGAAAGCACACCAGTCAGATCAATTTAATGTTTGGTGCATGCACCTCATTGGGAATCACTTTATAGTAGCACACAAAGTGGTTGTCCACTCAAAGTGACTTTGCTTGATTCTTCTAGAACTGTACACAACTTTGCGTCATTCTTAGAACCGCGGTAAATTTTACTGTTTATTTTCATGGATATGTTATTTATCTCACACTAGTATCCTAACACCCTTCTATGGCCACCACCAATTACATTTATTAACACTCCATGTCTGGTAGTGCCTCATTTGTGGCTCCACCCTTGTCACAACGCAATGGGCAAGTGATAATTTTCCTTTGCACCTGTAAGCCTCCCTTACCAAAGATTGAATAGTAAAATGTCTCTTCAATGATCTCCACACTTGCTTTGCAATGAAGCACCACTCAAACTAAGAATTACACAATTCCTACACTACTGCAAATCCGACTCAAACTCATGATGACTTTCCACATCTCAAACATATATAGTTATGCTTGCAAAATGATAGCAAACATCTGCAACAATCTCAAAGAGTTGAAGCAACTTGACAGTTGGAATAAGAAACATATCCTCTTCCATTCTAGGTGGTTTTTCTTTTGTATTGTCATAACCGGACACATTTAGCAGCTTGTCCTGGTTTTGACACATTCGAAGCTGCCCAATGATTGTCTTATTTTGACAAATTCAGCAGCTGTCGAGTCTACTGTCCTTCGACCAGGCTGAGAAACAAAGCTGTGTTGGGGTTTTGCTTGCCTGTTATAAGGCTCTTAATTTTCTGTTGACAGATTTGACAACTGTGGAATAGATTCAATCACCTTGTTCTGCAGCATGGAACCTGCCATGTGGTTGTTGAGAGTCCTGACATTCCTCAAGGCCTTTTCCTGGTCAAAATATTTTTGTCACCGAGTGTCTTCAACCCCTTACTTCATTCTTGTGTTTCCCTTCAAGTCCTTGAGTGGCAGTTTGGAGTGTGAATAAGTCTTCCATCATGGCTTTTGAACTGAAATAATCCACTTTGGATCACATTCCAGGGTCTACTTAGAATTAATTATAATAATAATGATCCCAATCTCTTTCTAAGCACCAATCGCCTGCCCAACTGCCAATATTAACTAACAATGATCATACTAAACACAATTGAAACGCCACTTTGTGCAATGCTGCCTTTTGAATCTGGTAATTAGAATCACCAATATATGGAATATGTCCTGAGAAATATTACCATATAAGACAAGTAACAATTTGGCATCAAACAATCTTGGATACATTGAATATTTTAATTGTAATGGCAGCAAGCCAGCTGGACATGAAGATTAATATACAACATATTAGCGGCTCAAAAAGGTATAGACCAGCCTCACAAGGCCCCGGAATAGTGGCTTTTTTCTTCTTATCAGGCATCCACTATGGAGTCTATTTACCTCGTCCAAGCTCTCATTGAAATTATCATTTATGATATTAAATGCTCTACATGTATCATGTGCCTATGAAAGAGGAAATTTGTCAACCCTTCGAGCTTGCACCATGTGTATATGAAGCATCAGAGTACCTTCTTAATGTTAAGGCTATAACAGTTGGGGGCAGCAAAGAGACCTGGTTGTGCCGGTGGGCAATTACCCTCGCAGAAAGCCACTTGCACTATTCCTAAGCTTAATATTGTTGGGTTGGGAACCTAGATAATAAATCTTGATGGGCTAAAGTTTACGGTGTATTCCTTGATAGTCTGAGACTCTGAGTAATATCACAGGCAGCAGGCAACATCAATTTATAGTTGTTCGTTTCTCTCTTACAATTTTAATTATTGCAAGGGTCAAATGCCTTGACTGTCTCCCATAGCAGTCCGATTCAGTACCTAAAGCTACAACTCTGCATGCATATTGATGTTTCGGACACCCATACTCTGAAATAGAAAATGGTCCATGGCTTAGGTAGGACTTTATTCTTTGTTCATCCTCTAAAATAAGGTATCATATTGGCATCAATCTAAAATTCTGCCTAACTTTTGAGACGAAAGTCCGACTTTGTTTTAGTTATAATTCATTTATGAGAATGTAACAAGACCTTTGTTTGACATATACAGCAAGGCAATACTTGAGTCATTGAGGAGAAGAGCTCACATAATGACTGATGGATTCAATAGTTGTCGGAATGTAGTTTGCAATTTCACAGAAGGTTAGTGCATATATTTTTATTATTTTATTAGTATTACCTTTATCAATAGTTTCTTCATCCATTTTGTTCCAGATATGACATGCCAATTGTTTGATACAGGGGCTATGTATTCGTTCCCACAAATAAAATTGCCACCCAAGGCTATATCAGCTGCGAAGGAGGCTGGAAAGGCTCCAGATGTATTTTACTGTCTCAAATTGGTAGAGGCCACAGGAATTTCCACTGTGCCTGGTTCAGGATTTGGTCAAAAAGAAGGGTACTATTTCAAAATTATATACCTCTTGTTTAAGCTAGCTGCAGCTCTGTTGGCTTTCATCTTTTGTTTTGAGATTTCCATGATGACTTATTTCTTTCTCCTGATATTACACTGTTCACACAGGGATTTCCACTTGAGAACAACAATTTTACCAGCGGAAGAAGAAATGCCCGAGATAATGGCCAGTTTTAAGAAGTTCAACGATGATTTTATGGAAAAATATGAAGGTTACACTTGGTCAAGAATGTGACAAAATATCATTTGTGTTTTCCTCAATTTCTTATGTTTAACTATTCAAGTGGTGTTATGACATACATGCTCATTTGCGTGCCTAATATTTGTAGGCAGAATTGTCATGCTAATAATTCTTTGGACGATGGGGCATATTATTAACTGTCAACCACTAAAAATTTGTTAGCTTGCTTGATGCTGATTAGCTGTGCAAATTTTCTATCTAAAGTGTTATTTTTCATGCAAATCATTTTTGCATACAATAAGTAGTAAATTGTAAAAATGCATCATACACCGTACAATCTTAGCCGAATTTTCTTGCTTTTTATGAAGAACTGCATAACAATTTACTTCAAAAGACAGAATGTGTGTTCTCTATTAGATATTTTGAATCAATAATGCATTTGCGGGATGTGTTTAGTTACTTATTATTGCATCAAAGATGTTGATCTAGACAGTCATATGTTTAAATTACTTGCATGTATATCAAATCTGTGCTGCTGCATATTGATGATCAGTGATGAAGACAATTGTTTGAAAATGTCAAAATCATTTTAGATTGCACAAAGATGATCTTTTGGTCCCATGCTTTGTTTACAAGTTGTGGTGATATATAGAAATTTTGTAAGACCTGGTTTAGGTTTAGGTTTATTTGTAGTGCATTTAGGGTTTTTGGTTTGTGCTTCCCAAACAAACTCAGCTCAATTTTTGTAGGCAGTATAATTAAGTGTAAGCAAACTGAAGGTGTGCATTATTAATATCCTTGGGGCGGATGGAACACCGACTTTAAACTTCTACTCAATCTTTGATGTCATTCTGTAAATGATACCAGTTTATGATGTTGTGACAGTTATATCATTTCTTTCTTGTAAATGAGGGATTAATTTTTTGTTATAAAAAGTTACAACAATTACTGTATGTCTGGATAAAATAAACCTTTCTCAACAGTAACAACTAGGAAATTAGATTATGTTGCCTAGAGAGAGAGGGAGGGAGAGGCCAAGCCTAGATAACCAACTTGTCAATTGACATAGATTACCACTAAGATTGTCCCATATGCATACAAATAGCGGGCATCATCTACATACAATACAGGGACATCGGTGCAGCTTCTTAACCAAAATAATGGCAATGGTATGAGTTTGTCAACTCTAAGGGCCAATTATGATTCTTTGCTTTAGATTGCCAATAGCATAACCTGGATTTCCCAAATTGTGTCTTTTTGTTGTCTTGTGATGATGCATCTCTTATGGTGAGAGATGTGTTTTAATTGTTCCTAGAGGACATGGATGTGTTTGGCAAGTACCAATGTACCCCCTTTTCCAAGACATCACCAAGTTGTTGTTCCTTACATGTTCTTGGGATACGTAGACACGTAATTATGGTCTTCGGCACTTGGTAACATTAGTTTTGACATATGTCGACTATTAACATATATCCGACTCTTTATCACACTTTCCTCTTTTTTGCTTACTTGTACATTGTTTTATCCACCTCTATCTCTCAATTATGCTCACTCAAGATTGTCTCATTTTATACAAGAATACCTTAAAAACCTAAACAAACATGCTCTATTTCTCATAATATTGTTTTCAACCTTCGAGATATTAGTGTTCACCTTTGACAAGATCGTCTACCGGTATTGTCCTCTTCCGATGGTAGTGTCCTTGCATGGGCAACAACTAGGTTTTAAACATGGGCATTTTCATTAGGTTTGCCTAGGCTTGATTTATGGGTTGACTATGGTGGGAAAGTAATGTGGTCACCTATATATATGAATGACCCCATAGGTCATTATCCATCCACACACTTGAGAGACACCTTGGAGATCACTTTACAACAAGGTTATAAACATCTTAAATATTTTCAATAATCATAGAGTACTTCTTTGAGCTAAAATCTAAAGTATAAATTATAGAAGATATATGGTGCCGAGTTCTAAGAATGAAAAGAAGAATCACTCTTGATTGCACATTATTTTCATTGCACATTCACATAGGAAGTGAAAGAATATGTGCAATTTGATCCCTCTTCAAAGTATTGGTACATGGTGCAATGTTCACATACCTTCGGCATGCCGAGATCGGTCCAACTCAATAGTTTTGAATACATTTTACTATGTATTGTAGTTTGGGTCATTGTTAGAGTTTAGACAAGAAAAGACCACACAAGCTTTGTGTAATATACCTCTTGGGGATAAAGCTGAATATTAAGGAAATTAGCTCAAACCCTAATGCAAACAAATATGATTTTATGACAACAATTTATAGAGGACCGAAAAAACACTCTTAAACCCGAGCAACTAGGGGAGAGAGAGAGATATATCGTAGAAACACTAAAAATTACGAGAAATTATTTTGATTGCCCTTGATTTTAGAAGCCAAAAATGTGATCAAATCGTACAACTCACAATTCTAGAATTTATTATGGCACAAAAATAGCTAAAACTTGTAAATTCAATAACTCTTAGAAAACAAAGAATCTCCACACATGAATACTCAAAATGATCATAAAAATACCAGCAATCAAATGAGACCAATATCATAATTTTCTAACCATGGAAACCCTCTCAAAATTGATTCGAAATCTCTAAATGAGTAGATAAAATTGTCCAATGCCAATAAAAACCTGAATATGAAGTATTCTCCTCAAATCTGCAATAATCTTCACTTTCAATCAATGTTGAAGGGTTTGCGTCCTTCAGAAAAACCACTAGAAGGGTTTTTGTCCTTCTAGGAAGCCACATAAGAGAATTTCCGTCCTCAAGTGGAAGAACATGGAGCAACAAGTTCACAATGCCCAAATAGGAAAATGTGCCAAAATCTAGATGTTCCAAATGAGGTCCAGTCTCCTTTTATAATCTTCTTTTGGTGCCAAAGCTTAGAAAGATAAGGTCGAACCATAAAGATGTTATATTTCTTCATTAAGCTTCTTTTATTTTCCTTTAACCTAGCCGACCTGCTTCAAGGGGGAAAACACTAAAAAGAAAACATAAAAATTAGAAAAACAAATGTAAATGAAAGTCCAATGTTTTTCTCCAACTCCTTTACTTATTGGCCATGGAGAAGGAATGGCAAGAAGTCCAGGTTTTGATCCTTAAGTGGAGAAAAGAGACATTACAGTCCTCCCTTCCCAAAATTGTTTGTCCCCAAGCAATTGTAAGCTCTCACCCTAAAAGCCAATGTATCCAAGTAGAAGAACATGCTGTAATACTTCCACAAACGAGCTCTCGTGCCGTTCAAATGGGTGAGCTGATGTAAAAACAATATTTTGCAATGGTTGTCCCAATCTTCCTTGAATTCCCAAGGCTGCCCATGAAGACCAACTATTGTCATACCCAATATTGACAAGAAGTCTGAAAAGTAATCATGAATTTGACAAGAAAAATCAATTCCCAGCTTGGCCCATGCAACAATAATGTTCCTCAAAGTGTAAGAGAGTTTTTAACCATGAACATGAAAGCAATTGAGTAATATAAGGGGTTGTAATAATTGATGACAACAACCTTAGTGGCTGCAAATGAGCACACAGTAGCTTTGAACCAACTCCTTCCAACCTTAGAAAAAGGTAGAATACTCCCCTCTTTCTTCTTCGTGAGATTTTGAGGTCCTTGGGCATGAATCCTCAAGTTATGAGCCATATGAACATGCATTTTCTGAACTAGCCCGAGGTGCAAAGAGGCTATCCCAAAAAACTCAGAAATACATGCCAAAACTTTTCTCATTTCACAACAACAATCAGCCATCATGCCCAATTGAAAATTCATCATGTAATGGTGCCACAAATTAGATGTATTCAAACAATTACCTTGTTGTAGGAGAACATCTTTTTGCCCAAAAGTGAATGCTTGGAACACCAAAAAGAGTATTCGGGTTGTGTACTTACCGCTGTCCATAACCCCAACAATTTGTCCCACTCATGACTGAAAATGTGCATCCTATCATCCAATGAAGTGACAACAACTAAACATTCATCACGAGTGATTAGAATAGGCTTGAAAAACTGAAAATTACCATCTCTAATGGTTGTCATGAACATGCTTATTCTACCCTCCATGCATAGTGGAAAATTTTTCCAAACCTCTCCAAAGATTTGTTGGGTCTTTGGAACCCAAACCATGACCCCAAGCAACAAAACATTATGCATTTGTGGCACTTCTATATCTTGCAAATGGGTTGTCCTATGATACTTTGAAATGCACACCATATTATTTTCCATTCTCCCACAATAATCATTTTTAACACATAAATAAGGAAGCAACAAACAAGTGTCTCAAATTTGATGAATCGAAAAGATTACCTTGTTGTAGAAGACCCTTTGATTGCCCCAAGTGGAGTGTTTGGAACACCAAAACTTGATTTCTAGGCTGCATACCAACTGTTGTACCTAACCTCTTCGAATTGCTCAATCTATGCTTGAAAATATGCATATCACTCCCAATTGAAGTGACCATAGCTGAGTACTCCAATGGTGACCCATAATGCCTTGAAAAATTGAAAATTATCTTTCATTATGGTTGTCTTCTTGTGCCAATCAACAAGTATGATGAAATGAGATCTGAAAATAATGTTCTCCATACTTATGTTACAAACCATATCCATTTCTCTAGCATGCCTCTCATATTGATCCACAAATTGACATGTTGTAAGCAATGAATTTGAAAGACTTTCATACCTTAAGTTGATCTCAAAATGTTCATCTTTCTTTGTCACAACAACATCACTCAAACATGACATGTGATCCTTAACAACAATTTTCCCATCATGATATAAGTATGGCAGTGATATAAAAGGAGATAAAATGTCATCATACCTTGAGTTGTTCCCCACATGTCTACCTTCCCATGCCGAATGAGGAGTAATTGAAACATCCTCCATTTTCCCAATCTTGTGACTCATAATTTATGAGTTGAAATCAACCTTCATCTTCTCTTCAAATTCAACAAGTGAAGCCTTTTTCGCTTGGGCTTCAACCACACTTTGATGGTGTACACATAGGGCATTTTTGTAGCTCTTACCGTGCTCATGGACACCATTAATATGTCTCTTATTGTTTGTTGTTTTGAACAGACCAACAAACATAATGTCATCATTTTTTATTGGAGAAAGGTTTCAACCAGCCCATTCCTCTTCCCCAACATGGTCAACACTTCTTGCTTCATTTTGGATTCATCACATGTTAAAACATTTTTAGTATTAACCACAAAATGAGCAATATTTACCTTATGAAGTTGTTTTTTCGGAATGGGTGTGTAGGCTAGATTTTCTCCACGGCTAAAAACCTAGGCAATCATGAGATAAATATCTCTCATTTCTTGGTGAGGCTCCCATGCAAGATGTTTATCAATCTGGTAAGTATGAATCCTAATAACTATTTGCAGGGGGTTTTACTTTAATTACAAAGCTTATGAACCATAACTTAGCAATTTCAGTAGCAAGTAAGCAACTATTTATGAAGTATCTGCAGTAAGAGGGAAATAATGAAATTGGGAAAGAATAAAAGAAAATATGTAATTCAACCAATAGTTTGTAGAGTTGGTCTCATACACATAGATTAAATAAACAAGTAGATCTCACAATAATCAAGTAAAGGAAAAATAGCTTCCAACCTAAATCTTAGATAACACAAAGTTTATCTAAAAATCAAGACTCAAGAATGCTCTAGCAAAATTGTGATTTTTCAACTCGTAGGCTCTTCCTCTATTTATAGTGAATAGAAGGCAATTACAAATAGGAAGTTCTCAATTAATTGCCGCATGTGGAAGCCATAAAGGAAGCAGTTGACAATCTTTCCCCTAGAGTTCATTTTTGCATGACATGCATCGAAGATTAAATCAATGTCGTGCATGTCTACCACACCGTGCCCAAGTAATTGACTTTTTCTAGTAACTTGAAGTAACGACTTTTAAACCAATTATCTAGGTTTTACAATTTAATTGATCACTCAAGAGAAAATAAGAGAAAGAAGAAGAAAGAGGAGAATAAATTATTCCAGCTACAACACTCCATTCTTGCCCTTGATCTGTCAATTAATCCGATGATAGACACATGCCCATGTCTATATCATTGACTTCAAGTATGCCCGAAAACTATGCATGGTTATGTTGGATTACCCTTGTCATCACCCTTCATTCGTCATCGAATCGCTTTTATCCGAGACTTCCCTTTTCCACCTTTGCCTAAAGCTTTTGTAGTTGTGAAATCTGGATCTATTTGTGCAGAAGTACGCAACTATTTCCTCCGATTCTCTGAAGATATATTCAATGTACCGACATTGACTTTGCTTTCTTTTCACCAATATGAGCACCAATGAACTATTCTGTAAATAATTCAGACAAACATGGAATCCATGACATGAATGCCCAATTTCTTCACCAAAATCTGATTATAAAGCCTGCTGCCCTTAATTTTTAGAATTTGCTTGCATGCCAAGCAAGCTAAAAATATTATTTTATTCACCTATGCACTCACATCAACATGCAAATAGCCAGAATAATAAAAAGAAAATTTTTCCAATCCTAAGCACCAAAACTAGATGCTTTCTGACAGTTTAAAATATTTTTAATGCTCACAACTTCTTACTTTGGTGCCAATACCTTCCAGATTTAACATACTTCACACAAAAGAATTAATTGCCTTTCACTTATGGCGTCCACTTTTTATATAGACAATTGCATGCTAATTTTACCAATTGCTTCTTCTTATTTTTAGTAATTTCCAAAAATAAGAAGTGTTGTTTCTCTTAATTTGGGCGCCAAGTTTACCAAATTTAGCTTGCTTTTTAGCATGCTTTTCCTTGCAATTTTCCTCTTAATTTTCAACAAGCTTCTCTGTCTTATTTTTAGCATGCAACTTGCTTTGACTTTCTCCTTATCTTTAGCGCCAAGCATTGCCCAAAATAATTAAATTAAATAATTATTAAAGCATGCAACAATGCCAAAACAAGTCGCCATTTTTGGCTATTAATTGTGTGAAACACATAGGCAATAGGCAGGTGTGAAACTCTACCCTGCCAAGTAAGTCCAAGTTTCACACAATTCACTTAAGTGATTTGTGTTAAATGCTGACCCAACAGGCAGGCAAAAAGTGTGACTTGCTTGGGTGAATAAATAATCTTTTGTGTGAAACACACAAGCAACAGGCAGGTGTGAAACTCTACCCTGCTTGATAGCTCCCAATTCCACACAATTCACTTAAGTGCTTTGTGTTAAATTCTGACCCAACAGACAACTTCAAAAAAATGTGACTTGCTTCCAGATTTGACTTCTAACCTTTGGCGTGGAAATCCAAGGTAGCAGGCAGGTTAGCATTATGAATTGTATGAGCTTTCTTCCATAGTTTGGACCAAAAACTCCCTCACTGGATCACTACATGAATTCTGGATGATGGGGCAATTGAATTTATGGTTCTGCACGGAGAAATCACCCATTTATGGAAAGTGCGACTTGCTTCCAAACTGTTGCGTTAAAAATTAGCACTTTGCAGGCAATAGATTTCACTTTGTCTCGAGGTCATGAGTGACTTCCAAAACCCTAAGCAATTGAATCAAGTTAAGGTAACGAAAGAAAAGACCAAGGGGAATTACCAGATAGACTGTGGAGAAAAACTGAAAAACAAACACAGAAGAAATAAATAAAAACGAAAAACATGTTAGAAGTCGCAGACAATTGCTCGAAAATAACTTGCCAATTAACTAGTGTGTAAAAACTCTTCCCGCATGAATACTCTTCTTAGATGTGAAAGTAATACTGGCATCGAAATTCACGACGTGTTTTAACTTCAGCACAAACTATTTCAAAAGAACTTTATTTATTTAATAAATAAAATGTTTTAGACAAAACCTGGTGAAGGGATAAAATGAGTTTTGGCGTGTGGGTATTTGTCAAATTTGGCTGATATGATTCTCTGGGGATACCTTAGAGAAATGGAGACAATTGTAGGCAACAAAAACACAAACGACCGTTACTTTGAAAAGAATGAAAATTTAAAAGGGTTAGTCCTAGATTTCAGGGTGAAATCTCGGGGACACTAGGGTGCAAGTGTCACGACTTCATCTCTTATTGTCATATGAGAATTGCTTGAGCTATTCACTTCACCCTCTCGTTCTCAGCTTCTCTTCATCCTTTCGCTCATGCTCCCAAGTTCCCTTAGTACTTTTCAATATGCAACCATTAGAATTCAAGGAAAAATTGACAATTAAAATTTATTTACCTTCCCTTTCTCTTGGCTCTTGCTTGGCCATTTCTTCCTCTTCTTGTGCTTCCTTAGAGCTGCAAGAAAAATCAATGAAGGGTTCACCTTTGGCCATGGCGGTGGGTGCTTCTAAGGCTCCCAAGGGCTGCTCCATTTTAATAATCAACTGTTGCAATAATTCTTCCTCCCTCTTCTCCTTAGGGTAATAGGTATTTCCACCCTTGCATGGCGAACTTGGGGTTTTGGTCCCCTCTTAACCAAACTTCGTGTTTTCTTCAAGTTGTTTGTGTGGCATGTGATGTCCAAGCTTGGGCCTAGGTCTTCCTTGATTCACTCCAATGAATTCGGTGAATTGAATAGCCTCACAAATTTCTCTTGGAAGAGCCATATACTCTTCATAGCTTGCGGCAATATTCTGTCTAGTGGCAAGCCTTATTTCTTCCTCCAGAATAGCTTCTTCTCTAGGAAGGAAAGTGGGCTTTGTAACGGATCCTCGGGCTGATCCCATTGGTCGCCGTGTATTGTTAGCTCCAGATGAGCTACTATCACCATTTTGAACCCTAGGTTCAATGATCCTTTGGAGGGATAGGGCAAGAAAATCCATTGTATCCACAAGTCTCCCTTGGCCGACAATCAACTTGTCAACTTTGGCTACTTGAGAGTCCATAGTGTTCTCCTTCTTTGATAGTATCAAACCCTTGTTGCCTTCTTTCACTGAAACCCTAGGCCTTTGAGAATCCGTGCTCTGATACCACTGTAATATCCCTTTTGGGGACAAAACTGAAAATTAAGGAAATTAGCTCAAACCCCAATGCAAACAAATCTATTTTATGACAATATTTAATAGAGGACCTAAAAACACTCTCAAACCCGAGAGAGAGAGAGAGAGAGAGAGAGAGAGAGAGAGAGAGAGAGAGAGAGTCAAAAGAGATGAAAAGTTATTCAAAATTTGAAAAGTTATTCTTTGGATTGCCCTTGATTTTAGAAGCTAAAAATGTGATCAAATCGTTCAACTCGTAATTCTAGAATTTATTATGGCACAAAAATAGCTGAAACTTGTAAATTCAATAACTCTTAGAAAACAAGGAATTTCCACACATATGAATACTCAAAATGATCATAAAAATACCAACAATCAAATGAGACCAATATCATAATTTTCCAACCATGGAAATCCTCTCAAAATTGATTCGAAATCTCTAAATGAGTAGATAAAACTGTCCAATGCCAATAAAAATCTGAATATGAATTATTCTCCTCAAATCTGCAATAATCTTCATTCTCAATCAATGTTGAAGGGTTTTCGTCCTTCAACAAAACCACTAGAAGGGTTTTCATCCTTCTAGGAAGCCACACAAGAGGGTTTTCATCCTCAAGTGGAAGAACATGGAACAACAAGCTCACAATGCCCAAATAGGAAAATGCACCAAAATCTAGATGCTCCAAATGAGGTCCTAAGTCTCCTTTTATAATCTTCTTTTGGCACCAAAGATTAGAAAGATAAGGCCAACCCATAAAGATGTTATATTTCTTCATTAAACTTCTTTTATTTGCCTTTAACCCATCCGACTTGCTTCAAGAGGGAAAACAACAAAAAGAAAACATAAAAATTAGAAAAACAAATGTAAATGAAAGCTCAATGTTCTTCTCCAACTCCTCTGCTTCTTGGCCATGGAGAAGGAATGGAAAGAAGTCCAAGTTTTGATCCTCAAGTGGAAAAAAAGGGACATGATACTTTGTCACTTAAGATCATTGTGTTCAAGTGCCCAAAATACAAAGTGCAAATGTAAGAGATTACAAAATTTACAGGTCTATTAGACATCCCCAAACAATGTTGTCCGCACCAATCACTTGCATTAGACGGTACTCTCCACCCTTAAGGACAATGCCTACGGATGGTTCTAGATTATCAGTTCTAGAGCTTGATAACACTTTATGACCCAAATCTAGGTCATTGTGATCACACCGTGTTCCACCTTAAGGGAGAACCACATTGGGTGTTTCCATTGTGTATTGTTTAGTTTTATTTCTCTACTCTCTCCTTATAGTATTGTATTTCAATGTATATGTTCATATGGTTTGAATTAGGTCTAGTTTAACTACATTTTATTCTATTGTGTGTTAAATAGTTACAATAATTTGGTGAACCCAACATTTGATTGAACAAAAAAGCCTAGGTTCCCTTCTCCATTATGGTTTCATATTTTACTCTTTCTAGAATTTGATTTTAGGTTCATCTTATATTTTTGAGATTTCATTATTTTTACCTTCATTTGGTTCAATGTTGTAACCTTATTCCCTCTAGGTTTTGATTCTTAGCTTGTATATATCCTCAAAACCTTGTTCTTTATACAATGAAATATGTTAATGATATTCATGTCATTTCTACTAAAATGAGTAATGTTCCTTCATACACATATATTTTTGAAAATGGCGAGAGTCGATTGTCTAGTTTTGTAAAGCTTCATTAGGGGCTAACCCTCAACTAAGTTATATGAAGGATCTCTCGCAACATATTACGTCCCATCCCACTAAAATTAATGCATTTATTGATTGTAGTTAGACAAGAAAAAAAGAGGTTATATGTTGAAAACCCATATGATCGGACTTTCATTTTGCACAACTTCTTTTGGTTATTCAAGTGCAACTAGCTAACACACAGGAAGAATCTAATAGAGCATACCACATTGAAAGTTCTCTTGATATATTACGTAACTGATTGGTCCGAGAGATCTTTAGTTATCCTCTGCCTATAAAGTTTGTTGAACCTTAACTCACACCATTTGACGATAACAATGATTCTTAACATCTTAAGAAATTCTTTGTTGCATGGTTAGATTAATGTGAATATCAATAGATTATTAACCCAACTTGTCGAAGGAGTCTTAAGGACTATGCCCTAAGATGGTTTTACAACCTTAGGGTTCAAGTACATGCCTTTAATTACTTCACCGATAACTACTTTGCTCACTTTTCCATCAACATTAGTTTGGTCTCGTTTGCTCAAATTTCACAACATATATAAGGACCTAGTGAGCCTATTGGTGATAATGTACTCCACTACAAGATTATGCTTTTCACGAGATGTCAAACCATGTGGTTGACAATGACTTGATATTTTTCCCCAAAACTTGCCTCAACCTATTAGAAATTGAGTATTATTTCAATACTTTCAATCTTTCGATGATCTCTATCTTACGGTTGAACATCACAAAGAAAATCTCATGCCACGAAAACACTAAAATATGGGAAGATCCCTCTTACAAGTTCTAGTAAAAATTCGAAATAAAACAACCTTCAAGGTGAAGACTAATGATACTAATAATGATGCCAAGGCATCGATTAATGCGGTTTCACTACCTATTGATAGTTTTCTCCAATCTTCTCCTCAATAGAGACAATCTACACGTTTATTAGAACCCCCTCATAAGGTGTTATAAAGGTTACTTAAGTGCAATCTCATTTCTCTTCATCTACCTATAGAGGTTGACACAACCAATCCATAACTTGAGGCACTTTGATATCAATACCTATTACGATTATCATAGATGTACACAACATTCAACCAATAAATGTTTTGACTTACAACATAAAATCTAAGATCTAATTGAGAGCAATACCATTCAATTGCTTGAAAATACATCAACAAAATAAGCAATTGCACACCCTAATCAAAATATTTAGATATTAACTAATCAAATTTCTAATGATGTGGCACAAGAAACTAAGACAAATCCTAGAGGCAAACTTATTGGTACACTTGCAAATGTGCCATTCGATGTCCCACTATTATGTTCGAGGACCACGAGATGTTTGACAATGACTCCATTGATGCACCTTTATTCGTACGTGCTATCATATATTCACACCTTATACAAATTGATGTGGTAGACAACAAATCAAGTGAAAACATATGCACAATGACATTAATTGCTAGCATTGGCTACTTGCATAAAGAGTTGATTCATAAAACGAACATGGTAAAAGGCTTTGATGGACAACGCCATAACCCTCTTGGAGGCATTTTGCTATTATTTATGGTAGGACATAAAGATATTGCTACTTGATCCTTAGCCTTTCCTAACAATGGTGCATGTGAGATGTTATTAGGATGACTATGGATACATATGATGAGAGTAACCTGATCTAATGTGTATCGATGCTTAAATTCTATCCATGACAACAACGTGGTCACTATTCATGGCATTATTTATTTCACCTTAAGATATGACAATTTGAGTTCAACCTAAAACACCTTTTCATCCAACTCCTAAGTGATTCTTATGGCAAAAGCGCCCATGAGCATTCACCATAGAGCATCCACACAATCTCTCACTATTTAACGAATACCATGTGTCATTATATACAAGGTTTTTAAGGCATTATAGGAGGTTTCTAAGACTACTGGAGCTGCACAACATATGCACGATTATATCTATGACATGGATGATTCATGCTACCTTACAACTCGAGACCATTTTTCGATTTTGATAAAGAACGCACATACTTCTTTTCCATGACACATGACATTCGCATAACATGATCCTGGACTTTCACATGAGCACCCTCTTGATGGGATCAAAAGTTACCATACCTAACCTACTCAAATACCAACTTGACCACACAATTTATTGTATATAATTACCCATTTCTCATTTGCTTACATTTGTTTGATCACCCTCTCTTGAGTTGACTAATTGATTCTGTGCATTCTTCTAATATGACATTAACATATTGATTTCACATTGACCATTATTTTATCCCCATGGCTTTGATTTGTTTTCTTCATTTCACCAACCCTTGCATTTCGATTTCTTATCTCGTTTCTAGACATCTATTGTCTATCTTAGGATCACTCACACATACATATTCACTACAACAATATGATCATAATACATACAATTCAAGGCAAATCGCACATCGATAAGGCACACTATTGGCCCCCTCATATTGAATGTTACTCATGGGTTTTGTCATAACACGCACTAAATAATCTCAATCATATTTTTTATGCCTACATATCATATGACATTTGTTTATACACCTATTTTTGGCTATTGGGGTCAAGTTCCTACTATGAGCTTTATCTTGACATATTCAATTGAGATATGGATATCTTATTCACAATAAGAGCATATCACTTGCTCTCATCCTTATGAGACTACACTATGCTTACACATTATGCACGTTATACTTTAACCCTTCAATTTCTTTTATTAAACTCATATGAAGAAACTTTACTCAAAGGAAATGATGGAGTACTTGCAATGTTTGTGATGGAGTCGATTGTGTAGTTTATAAAGCTTCACAAAGGGATAACCCTCAACCAAGTTATATAAAGGATCTCTTACAACATTTTAAGTCTCATCCCACTAATACCTCACTCATTCATGCTCATCCACATGCTTTGTAATGTAAAAAACATACCAAAAAGGCTAGTAGGATACCACGAACCTCATAATAAACTTGTTACCTTCATTCCTGCTCATCCACATGTTGTAATGTCAAAACATGCCAAAAAAGGATATCAAGATACCACAAACCTCGTGCCCCTCCGTTTATGTGTTCACTCTTCTTGCAATCTGGCCAATGGTGTATCCAATCTTACCGTGCGAACCCATTCGGTAGGAAACATTCATTTTCATCGTTGTATTCTTTCCATTTTGTTCATTGTGAACATGTTTAGTTGAGGTTTGCTTTGCTAGTTTAGTGTTTTGTGTGTGTGCATGTGTGCACTTTTTCTAGTTACTTTTTTTCTTGTAGTATTTTTGAGCAATTCAAACCTCAAATTTTAGTTTGGAACCTCCAAAATATTAGGAATGAATGTAAACATGATATATTTTTATTCACGATTGAATCTAGTCAATTTTGGGATTTTTGTAGATCTGCATGAGGAAATATAAGAACAAAAAGAAAATCAGTCTCAAGAGCGAAATCATAGGATAAACACCGGGTGCAACTCTTCACGTGAAGGATTTGATGATGGTTTCATGGCTTTACATATCCTGTATGAGAAGTTTCCAAAGTTGAGGTAGAAAAATATTGCATTCAAGAGTGAAAGGTTACATTGAGGAAGCTTTCCCTCCAACTTGCCTCAACGATTTCTTCCTAGGTGAGTTATTCCCCTTTGTGAGATATTTCGATGAGTCACAATGTGGACTTTGAACGATCTCTCTTGGTGAGCTCCTACCTCATAAGTTGCTTTCAACAACACCCACTCTTGGCACTCTCGAGCTAGATATTCCATTGTGTGGAAATTTCAATAATATGGCGAGCGCCTGCCCTACTCAAATTGTGTATTAAGATCTCCAAGGAAAATTTGAATCGACAAATGACAAACTAACTTGTCATTTCATTTAATTTGCTCCATCCCGATCGGGGATCAAATTTGAAGTGCTACTCTAAATTTTATTGTGAAGGGAAAATGTTGGACCAGCCCTTTGATGATGAAAAATAGTTAAATATTTTACACTTTATATGACAACAATAAATCAAGTATCCACGTCATAAAAATTAAGAATAATTTTTTTAAATGAGAGATTGTTTTTTTAATCTAGTACGAGTTGATTTGCACCTTAAATAAAAGGAAAAGTTCAATAATCCAAACAAAATGACCCCTAAATTAGAATGGTGTAAAATTAAGATGCATTTAAAATGGTAAAATAATCAAATTATGATGTAATGAAAGCCCAAATTTGCAATATTCTAATTTTCTAAAAATCATCATAACTAAAATAAGCATTAAATAAATTTAATAAATAAATACATAAACAAACAATTGAAATTAGACAAGAAGACATGCAAATCAATAAACACATAAAAACCATCAAATTGTGTGTGGGACATTGGGATCTCTTATCAAAATCATTATGAAAAAAATTATAAATAATAAAATAAATAACTTTAGCTTCTACTTGGATTTTAGTGCTAAAATTAAAACCCATTTGGATTCTTATCACTTCAATAAAAATTCATTCGTATTTCAACCACTAAAATTAAAACCCATGTAAATTTTAACTAGTAAAATGCATTAAATTAGATTTTTTCCAACTAAATTAAAGAAAATGTGCATCTATACATTGAAACACCCACACTAACTATGTCACCGATAGATACATCGAGATATTCTTGGTCGATTTCAGAGCCAAGAGCTTCACCTCGTGCACAATATGCATTCAGATCTACTACACACAAATGATGTATTACCAAATTAGACTACTCCATTAGACACACTCACCCTTCATATGTTAGAGTAGGTATTTACCTTAGCTCATGTTCACCTAGGTTTATTTACCTTTATTGTATTTATCTTCACCCACTTATGTGTGTGGATATTTCTTTTTATTTATTTAGATATTAGGGGGATATTATCTAGTTGTTAGGTATAGTTCTTTCCTTGTTCTATGGTATTGACTAGTTTTTTCCTTGATCTATGGTATTGAATAGATCCTTGATGTCTAGTTTTCTCATAAATCTATGGTCTTGACTAGTTCTTTCCTTGATTTATGGTTTGATCTATGGCTTTGATGGTTCTTAGATTGTTATTCCTTGCGATATAAGCAAGGCCCATTCTCATTATATTTCATTGAGTTCCATGATAATATATGATATTGTTGTTCATTTGTTTGCAAAGGTTTATGTAAAGTTATTTTGGTAATTACTTTCATCTTATTGATCGTGGTGTTTGATTAGCATATGTGTTCTTGGCTTGGTACGATTTGGTTATTGTTCCTTTTATGGTATCAGAGCAGGAGATTGTTGTTGACATCGCGTCATAAGTTTCGTTTTGCAAACAATTTTTGTATATTCATATATTCGGGATTTGTTTGTATTTTGTTGTTGCGTGTGTTTTTATGCAAAATAGAGGCTTCCATTAGATCCAGAAGGTGGAAAAACCCTAAGATCGATTGTAAACTTGACCATTTTGGAGGCAATGCTTTTTTGTTTTTTTTTGTTGTACATGTTGATTTGCCTTTGGGGTTTTCGGGTTTTGAGATTCGATCTCGGGTTTTTGTTTCTTTCCTTTTTTAAGCAGAGGTCCACGAGCGGTTGAACCCATTAAAATCCTTAGCCCTTGGTCACATGGTATGGTCGTATGAGAGTTTAAAGCTTGTGCTTGTGAGGTGCTTAACTCCACCCCCTTTTATTTTATTTGTGTGGTGAAGGCAAGAGCATTTTATTCTGCTTTTAGTGGCAACTAAAATAAATAGTAGAGCATAATATTGAAAACTTGTATCTTTTTTATCGGTAACTCGGTTTTGAGTGCCATTTTTGCAAAAGTGCTTTTTTTTTGTGCTATTTCCATTGGAAATATTTATTTTGAGAATCATATTATAATTATAAAGTGTCATATTGTAATACACACTCATTATAAAGTGCCAAAATCTAGGGGGCTCTTGTTGCATTGTTTGGGGGTCTTGCATTACTTAGTTCTTGCATTTTTTTTGGTGATTTTTTGAGGATGGCGTCTACTTCTGCATTAGATCATGTTGAGCCATTAACAACATATAATTACCACACATGGAAACTAAGAATGAAAACAATAATTAAGAGGCAATGATTATGGGCTTTAACTTCTTCAGAACAACTAGTGTTCACTAGAGAATATGAGAAATTTTAGTACCATTGCAAATTTGATGAGTGTATGAGTTTGATAGGAACTTATGTAAGTGATAATATTTTGTTTCATTTGGAAAAGTGTGATTCTCCTTTCAAAATATGAGAGAAATTAGAGGATTTATTTGGTAAGGTGGATCGTATGAGAGCCATGTAACTTGAAATTGAGATCACCTCTCTTAATCTTGAAGATTTTCTAACAATTATAGACTATCTTACCATGTTCAAGCATTTGTTGAAACATTTGAAAGGGAGTGGAAGAGATAAGAAAGATGAAGAGTTTGTTTACTTGATTCTATCCAAGTTGAGAGGACCATTTCAAATCTTTTCTTCAACCTTTTTGTCTAGCATGGATGCCTTATGTGACAAATTTTAAAATGTCGACTTCAAAACATTTTATGAAAGACTTACTAGGGAATAATCCAAACCTGTCTCACCTTGAGTCTTCCATCTCTCAAAAGGTATTAGTTGCATCTACTCCTAGGGAAAGGGAAAACCAAAAAGTAAAACCAAATCCACCCCTTCTCCATCTCAAAGTGCTCCTAAACCCAAAGAAAACAACTCTAAACCTAAGGAGTCTTCTAAATCCAAGAATAAGTATAGCCTTTCATGCTCTTTTTGTGGGGGTAGTGGTCATGAAGAACATAGATGTTATAAGGGAATGCAAGCCTTAGAGAATGCAGTCATGAAACACAAAATTTCTATCTCCACTCCACCTCCTTCTAATCAAGTATGGAAAAACACTTAATGTTGTTGGGAGATCTCAGTCACCACTTGCAGATGTTGGGTTATAGATTCGAGTGCTTCTCATCACATGACTTCTTCCAAGGAGTCTTTTGTTTCTCTAGGTTTGAGTTTTATTTCTAAAATTGAGGTTGGAGATTCTTTCTTTCTTTCTGTTGAGAGAAAATGTGATATACAACTTGATGGTGGTAGTATCCAAGATGCACTATATGTTCCTAATATCACTACAAATTTGCTTTATGTTTATCAAATTTGTCATTTTGGTCAAGGGAAAACAGTGACTTTTATACCACATGGGGCAGAAGTAAGAACTTTGTTGGAGCCTTATTCACTTGTTGCTTAGGGTATTGTTGGTCATAGATCTAGACTATATCACTTTAAGGGTTTTGATGACACTTCTTCTATAGGGACTAGATTAGTTTCTCATGCAAATTCGGATAGTAAGCACTCATGGTATGGTAGATGGTATGGTCGCATGAAAGATTTAGACATCTTAATTACAAATATTTGAAGGAGTTGAGCACTCATAGTATGGTAGATGGTCTTCCTAGAGTTTCTTGTCTTGAGGGAGTTTGCTCTGGTTGTGTATTAGGGAAACAACACCAAGATCCATTTCCTAAGAATTTGTCTAAGAGAGCTTCTTCACCATTTGAGCTTGTGCATAGTGACTTGATGGTTTTTCCAACCCCCTCTTTCAATGGAGCTAAGTATGCAGTTACCTTTATTAAAAATTTCTTAAGGCGTACTTGGGTTTATTTTCTCAAGTACAAAAGTGATGTTTTTTCACACTTTAAAGTCTTCAAGGCTTTGGTCGAGAAACAATCTTCGAGTTGCATAAAGAACCTTTGCACTAATAATGGGGGAGTACTTCAACAATGAGTTTTTTTATTTTTTGGCAACTCTAGACATTATTCACCAGCATTATGTTCCTCATACTCCACAACAGAATGGCTTAGCAGAGCGGAAGAATAAAACTTTGAAGGAAATGGCTAATTGTATGATGCATTCTAAAGATTTACCTCCTATCTATTACGCAAAAGTAGTTAATTGTGCTAACTACATTTAGAATCGCACACCACACAAAGCACTTGAGCATTTGACTCCAGAGGAATCTTAGTCCAACACTAAGCCAAATGTCTCATTTTTTTGAGTCTTTAGGAGCCATGCTTGGGCATTTGTGCCAAAGAAGAAAAGAAAACTTTGGATAAGAAGAACAAACCCTTGATCTTTGTAGGGTATTCTGAGGACATGAGAGTTTATCAACTTTTAAATCTTGATACTCATGACGTTTTTTTTCTAACACATGTTCATTTTGATGAGTGTTTCACTCCTCATGATTCTTTATCTTCTTCCATGCCTCCTTCATCTCATCTTGAGGATCATTTCTTTAAGGAGGTTGATGATGAGGTTATAGATACCGTTGGGGATCATATTCCCACCAATGTTGTCACTATGCCTAAGTGGGCTTGTGCTATAGTTTTTGAGGCAACACCTTTCATACATAATCTTCCACCCACTAGGCATCATCACACACATTCTACAAGTTCTGGACTTTTTGTCAAGCAATTTATGAGGATCCACAATTTTTTTCAAAGGCTCATGGGATATAGGAGTGGTATGATGAGACGACAACTGAGTATTCTTCTTTGATGAAGAATCATACTTGGGATTTGGTCTCTCTTCCTAAAGGAAGAAATATGGTTAGGTGTAAGTGAATATACCAAACCAAATACGCAGTTGATGGGTCCATTGACAAGTATAATGCCCATCTTGTTGCGAAAGGGTTTTTCACAAGTCAAGGTATTGATTACTCGAGACTTTTGCACCCATTGCGCTGGATGGATTTCATGCACGCCTTGTACTTGCTATTATTGCATCACAGGGGTGGCCCGTATACTAGATGGACGTGAAGAGTGTCTTTTTACATGAAGATTAACAAGAGGAAATATACATGGAGCAACCGGCTAGATTTGTTCAAGATTCTTCTCTTGTTTTTAGGCTCGAAGGTCTCTCTACGGTCTCAAACAAGTCCCTCGGGATTGGTATGAGAAGATGGATTCTTTTCTTCTATCTACTGGTTTTGTTCATTTCCACTCCGATCATACAGTATATATCCAACATGTTGGTGAGGATATTGTGATACTTTTCTTGTATGTTGATGATCTATTACTTACCGATAGCTCTTCTTCCCACATTCAGACTATTCAGAGGGCTCTTTCTACACAGTTTGACATGACAGATCTTGGTTTATAGCATTATTTCCTTGGTTTGCAGATTTCTTAGGTAGATTTAGGGATTCATTTAAGTGAGCAAAAGTACACCCATGATCTTCTTTGGCACTTTGATATGGCTGATTGCAAGCCAATTCCATCTCCTTTTCAGTCTGGGGTTACTCTTACTTCCACATGTACCACTCCACTTTTTGATCATACATTGTATAAGCAATTGGTTGGGAGTCTCATTTACTTGACCCATACTCGCCCGATATTTCATTTGCGGCAGAGGGCTTGTATCTCGGTTGCACATTCTCCTCATTGTAGTCCGGGTAGGATACTAAAAGGATTTTGCACTATTTACAAGGCACTTCCCACTTTGGCCTACACTATACTAGAGGTTGTACTCGGTTGGTTGGGTATACATATTCGATTGGGCAGTGTATTATTGATGACAAACGCGTTCCACTTATGACTATCTTTTTTTTTTTCTTGGTTCTTCTCCGATTGCTTTGGCGTGTAAAAGCAACAAGCTATTACACTTTTATCTTCGGAGGCGAGTACAAGGCAACAACTACAACGAGTCAAGTAGATTCTTTGGCTTCGATAGTTATTGTGAGTTTAGATTCCCAAATGATTCGCCGATTGTACTTTTGCTGACAACCAAAGTGCAATTCACATTTCACGCAACATGTTGTTGCAGACTCACAGCACCCCTGGATGCAAATCAGGCTTCTAGGTTGATGTTCAGGCATCTAGTGTGATTGCACAACATGGAATCCTTTCTCCAAGCGTGGGACCTGTAAAGATGAGAAAAGATTCTCCAGAGAAGGCTGGTTCCTATTCCTCTGTTCAGATGCACACACAAAAATGCAGAGAGTTTGCTAAAACCTAATCTAACTTGCCAAGGAGACAGGGTAAGAAAATGCATAGAATAAAACCTAAACTACAAAGGTGATGCACCGAGGAATGTTAGACACTCGTTTTGCAAATTTAACACAGACCACATAGATGCAATACAAACACCATGCACAGGTAACCAAACTACAATAAGAGATCAAAATGACAGCAATGAATACATGAGAGGGTCGAGAGTCAATCACAACACATATATTATTGCTCACACGTCGATACAGTACATTGCAGTGGCCAAGAGGCAAAAAGACTGGCATTACAACCCATATGGGAGGTTTGAAAGCTCCACAAATTCTCTGGCAAGCGAGGGAATAAGGGAGGATGCAAAACAAAAATGTCCGACCCCTTAAAGGAGCTCTTCTTTACAATATATATCAAGAAATGAGAGAGGGAAGAGAGAAAATCCAGAATCTGCCCCAACCACTTCTTGGTAGCATTTAAAATCATCTCATTATGACAGAAGCGGCGGATCCTAGCAAAATGGCGGGCTGTCTAACAGGAGCGGTGAGCTGTCTGCTGCATTAAAGTTGGTTGTTGAAGCATTACTTCTGTCTATCACCACGCGTCAGAGACGTTTTCTTAATTTTATCCCTCCAAACTACACCAAAATGCGAGATTGATCCAGAATCATGTAGAGAATTTCAACAACTTTCCGTTGATATAAAGAACGTGCAAATTCGAGCTCTGGATCGAAAGATACAAAGGTCTGAAGATTTAGGGCACAAAGCAAAGTAAAAACGGATTTTAAATTTCTTTTCCTCGCGCTCCGCCATCCGGGACGACATGTGGCAGCTCTGTTCACTGAGCAACTTTCTCTCTCCACCTTTTCGTGGGCTTTTCTTGTGGGCCCCTTAAACTTGGACACGTGGCACTATTTCATTGGTTCGGATCAATGCTCGAAAACTCGCCCCTTTGACTTTTTGGACCTTTTTCTTGGCGACACGTGTCATGCTGTGATTTGTCCATGGGCCTGCCAGATTTTCACATCCACCGCGTCCTTTTTTCCCGGATGTCCCAAAGTGCTTCGTGGGGACAATCCTCCGATCCGCCTGAAATGGGCTTCCTCGTCCCTTTTTTCACATCGGTGACACGTGGCGTGATCTCGATTGGCTTTCGACTCCTTCACATTCGCGCCCCGCGCGCCTTTGTCCCACTTGTCTTGTGTCTTTGAAGTTTCTGCATTTCGGCCGAACTGGCCGGTTCAAGCGTCCTCTGCGCACTCTTGTCCCGCTTGCTCCCGGAAAGGACTTGAACAAATTTTCTTTCTTTCGGCCGATCCAGGGCATTTCGCGTCCATTTGTCCTGAGATGTCTCTTTTCTATTCGGGGCCGCCTGGAGGCTTTTCGGCCGATCCGCGCCTTCCGCGTATAATTGTTCCAACTGTCCCAAAGGTGGCCTTGAGCAGGACTTAGCCAATTTTACGATTTTCTCCTGAATTAATCTACTTGCTTGGAACTAAAAACTCTAATGCATGTTATCAAATTAACTCTGGGGGTGAAATTTGGATAACAATTTGGTGAATTTTCAGGGTCACCTGCCTGCTAGGTAGAAGATCAATGGCCTTTTAGTGATCCATTGGGCATGGAGTCATAAGCAATAACTTGAAATGAGCCTGATGCTACAACTCCCTCTACGAGAGCACGCTGAACTGTAAAAAACTCAATCTAGGAGCAACAAAACTCGCGCCAAAGCACCGAGGGAAATCGAAACCTAACTACAACAAGACAATGTGCATACGCACTTAGAGGAATTGAAATCTAGGCTAATATTTACAAGGGTGAACCTTTTATTTTGAAAGTAAATGTTTGAGATAGATTCCATTTACTGTAATTTGCGATTCTTCACCGTCAATGAGGCCAATTGGAAAGCATTGCTGCTCTTGCACTTCGTGACCATGTATGGCCCACTCCAAATGGCATCAAATTTTGAATGCCTTCCGGTTTGCCCCTCGTCCACATCCCATTTCAACACTAGATCTCCAACTTGAAAAGATCTATCTTTGGCCTTCCTATCAAAGGTCTTCTTGATCAAAGCTTGATCCTTTTCCATTGCTTGGGATGCCGATTTTGATCTCCTGCACTGCTCCATCAACTTTGCATATCTCACCTCCATGGGCTCAAATTCAAGTAACTCCAGCTGCTTCATGAGTTCCAATGTTGGCAACTCAAGTGACATGGGCAAGATTGCCTCTCTTCCATAGACAAGCCTGAATGGAGAGTTACCTGTGGATCTTTTGGGAGTGATCCTATCAGCCCATAAGGCTGATTTCAACTTGGTATGCCAAGACCTCTGATTCTCATCAAGAGTTCTCCTAATGATCCTCAACAAGTTCTTGTTTGTAGACTCGGCTTGGCCATTACCCTGAGGGTAATAGTTCGATGAAGTGCTTAGGTAAATACCGTTCTTGACAGCCCACTCAGTCACCTTAGATCCAATGAATGCCAATGCATTATCAGAGATTATTGTGGTAGGTACACCAAATCTGGTTGTTATTCCCTCATAAAAGTCTAAGATGCTAGACTCATTTGCCTCTTTGAGTGCTCACATGTCCATTTGGTGAAGTAGTCTGTAGGGTCGTCAAAATCCATTTATGCCCTTGGCTTGAATTGGGATTAATGACTCAATAAAGTCCAAACCCCATTGCATGAATGGTTGGTCAATTGATATTGGATGCAATGGAAGGGCAGCAAACTTCTCTTTTCCGTGAAGAATGCACAATTCTTACACCTCTTGATCCATGCGTAGCAATAATCGTGAAGATTTTAGGCCAATAATAACCAGCCTTCATAATTTTTAGAGCTATCACTCTTGGCGCAAAATGGCCACCAACTAGTCCACCATGAAACTCTTCCAATACCCTTTGAATCGACTTCAATGCTAATGCATCTCAAGAAAGACTCCATTTAAATCTTTCTTGAACAAAACTCCATCAACAATGGCATACGGGACAGCCTGTAATCTGAAGTATCTCCTTTGGGTCTTGTTCATCTCTGGGGGGCACTGGCCTGTACCTAGGAAGTGCATAATACCTTGGGTCCAGCAAGGAATGGGCACATCATCATTTTCATGTTCTTGGCCATCCTGTAGTACCAAGACAGTCTCTTTTTCATCACCTGCTTCAACCTGTTGACTCAAGGCTAGCTGTTCACATAGTCCCTTTCCACGTACTAGTTTGGTGACCTTGATCTCGATGTCATATTCCATGACATGAGTTATCCACCCTGCACGCTTCTCATTCAGATCCTTGTTTAGAAGGAAGTCCTTGACTCCCGCATGAGAGACCAATAATTGGATCTTGTTGTTTGAGACTAGGTGCTTGAATTTCTTTAAACTCCTGATCACTGCAAGTACATGCTTTTCAATGAAAGAGTATCTAGTTTCGTATTCCTCCAAGCCTTGACTGAAGAAAGCAACTGGTTGTTCTAATCCTTCTTTGTTTTGTTGTGCCAGGATTGCAGAAATTGTGTCTCCACCACCGAAGGCATATAGCACGAAGTCCTTGGAGAAGTCTGGATTGACGAGAGTTGGGGCTTGAGATATAGCCTCTTTTATTGCCTCAAAACTTGCCTTGCCTTCAGATGTCCACTTAAATGCCATGCTCTTCTTTAACATCAGCGTTATTGGCTTTACGAGAGCTGCAAAGTTTGGAACAAACCTGCAGACAAAATTGATCCTTCCCAAGAAGCTTTGAAGAGCCTTCTTGTGACTTGGCAATGGCAATGCTTGAATTGCTTCAACCCGTTCTGGGTCAATCGTCAACCCTTCCTTTGAAACAATATGGCCTAGAAGTTTTCCCTCGTGAGCCAAGAATATGCACTTTTTGGGATTCAATGATACCCCAAATCTTCTACATCTCTGAAATACTTGCCTCAAATGACAGAGGTGATCCGCTGCATTTTTTGAGAATACAGTGATGTCGTCAAGATATATCAGAACTATTTTGTTGATCAACCCCTTAAATGCCATATCCATTGCCCTTTGGAAGGTGGCTCCAGCATTTGATAGTCCAAATGGCATCTTCTTGTAGGCATAGGTCCCCCATTTGGTGGTGAAGGTTGTCTTGAATTGGTCTTCTTCTTTCACCATCACCTGATTATACCCTGAGTAGCCATCTAGGAGAGAGAATCTCTCTGAACCGGATACTACTTGCAATATTTGTTCCATTGAAGGAAGTAGGTAATGATCTTTGAGAGATGCTCTATTGAGGTCTCGGAAGTCCACACACAACCTGATTTCTCCGCTTTTCTTCCTGACCGGAACCAAGTTAGCAACCCAGCTTGAGTGCTTGATCGGGAATATAATGCTTGCCTCTATTAGCTTATTTAGCTCTTTCTTCATTAGAGGCTCAATGTGAGGGTTAACAGGTCTCTGCTTCTGCCTGATGGGCTTAGCATCTGGATCCAATTCTATGGTATGTTGTGCCAAATTTGGATTGAATCCTCTCAAGTCTTCATAGCTCCAAGCGAAGACATCTGGAAATTCTTGACAAAGCTGTATGAAATCTGATTTCTCCTGCTCAGTGGCCACTTTACCAATTTGAAGTGTTTTGCCTTCCCCAACCGGAATTGGCTCTGAATCTTCCCTCTTGACCTGTATGTTAGCCTTTTCTTTACGGAACTAGTCGTTAGGGTTGAAGATAGACTCCAACGTTACTAAACCCTTGGGAAGCTTGTTTGTCTGCAGCTGCACTACTTGATCCCCATACTGCTGCTCTAGTCTGTCCTGATTCCTAGCTGAGAATTCAGCCTCTTCTTGTAAAAAATTGACGATCTGTTGATCGTTTTCAAACACCTGCCAGCTGGTGTTATTATCTGGAACTGCTGGCCTCACAATCACATGGATATGTGGCTGTGTTTTTTCCCTTTTGATGTTGTCAACCACATCAAACGTTGCTCCAACTATTGCGAGCCTATCCGTGGCTTCATTTTTCTTCCTGGGTATGGACACAATGTTGAAAGCTTCGAAATCCTCAATGAGGTCCCATACCCTATTCTTGTAGCTCCTCAGCAAGTCGTTCTTTGTAGCATGTTGTCCTCTAACTTGGTTGACGATTAGCTCGCTATCCCCGAACACCTGCAAGTTATTTATCCCTTTTTTCCTAGCCCAATGAAGTCCATGAATCAAGGCCTCATATTCAGCTGTGTTGTTTGAACAAGAAAACTGGAAATGAAAAGCTGAATAATATTTGATGCCTTGAGGTGAAACAAGCATGGCTCCACTGTTGCACCTTGCCTACTCCTTGATCCGTCGAAAACATTTGCCATACCTCATTGTCATCATTATGGCTTGGCTTGGTGATGCTAGGAACAAGTTGATTTTCTTCGTGTATCAATAGACTCCAAGCCTCATTCTTCTACTTCTTGATAGGGATCAAAAGCATGTATCTTGTTTGCCCATTCGTCGAGAGTTAGGTCGGAATGCTTCCAACCTGGTGTCACCTCATCGCAAGTACTAGGGTGATCTTCTTGATCAAATCTTGAGCAATTGGCATTAATCCAACTTGGAGTGTAAGGTTCAATATGGAAGTTTGCAATAGGTTCGAGACCTAATTGTAGCCTTAGTTCCATACCTTGTTCTAAATAAAGCATGTGGGACCAATCACAGACAAATACCCCCAATCTTGTTTGTGAAGTCCCTTGACAAAGAAAGGGCAAAGAGTGGTGGAAGGTCTATGATTGATATATCTTGTAAGACAACAACATTTGGACATGCATGCAAGGTAAGAATCAAGTTTTTAATCACTCCAATTGCTATTGCTATCCCATCCAATCGCACTACCCCTTTATATATTACTTCATATTCGAGACCCCGGTGATCAATTTATTTGTTTGGGCATCACCGAGCTACTTGCCCCGGAATCAATCATGCAATTGTGTACTAGTTTATCCCTAATGATTAATGAAACATAGAAAGGAGGGGGCTTCAACATTTTACCTTGTTGCCCTCCATGGCTTCCTTCAGGCTGGGCAGCATTTGTAAGCACTTTGTCTTGCATCTGAACCTGCTGATTCGAAGTTGTCCAATCCTTCATGGCAGCTTGCAGCAGATCTCTTTGTCCTGGGATGGATAGGGATTCCCACATTGATATATTGACGTTAGTCTTCTTCATCTGTTCAATGATACTGAACGGGGATGAAGTATCCTTTTGTTGTCCCTTGGTTTGTACACTTACTCCTTGTACGTGGGCAGCAACAACTGGCATTTGAGTTGGCCTAGGGGCTATTCTTGGCTGCCCTTGTGTATTTGAAACTGGACTCTACTTGCCAATCATTTGTGGAGCCATGGAAGGTGGTGGATTGGCTGGGGCTAATGGTTGTTCTTCACCCAAATTTCTCCTCTTTGACCTTGTGTTGGCTGTGACACCTTGAGAAACTGCTTGATTCATGCCACAGAAATCTTCTGCTTGCCAGTTCACCAACGTGGTGTCATTTGGGGCTGATTGTTGTTGGAATGTTTCTTGTTGTTGACTGTTTCCTTGACTGCCCTCGCCCTCCACACCAGTAGTTGTCACCATCAGTGCTTGATTGAGAGCACCATTGAAACACATGGATTGGTTATGAGGCTCGTTGCATGGAAAGCACCAGTCATATTCCTGAGCAATGTTGTTCTGTGTTGGCACTAATGCCTTAGAGGCAGATATAGCATTTGGATTATAGGGCTGGAATGGTCTATTAGAGGGAGGCCTTGTTTGATTCACATTTGTTGGGTTAGGTGGTCTTTGTGGTTGGTATGGCTGCTATTAGGCTGAGCTTGAGGTTGATAGGAAGGTCTAAAACCTTGGGCTTGTTGCCTCTTAATAGTAACCAACTCATTTCCCAAATTTGTAAATCGCTTGTTTCATGACCTCTTGGAGTTCATTCAAGCACTTGGAGATGAAGTGGAAGCTTCACTTGAACTCGATTTACGGGAGTGGGAACAGGAGCCAAAGTGGGTGCTTGACTAGTGCTTGGATTTTCTAAGTTTGGATATAAAGGCATGGGAGGCCTAGGAGCCGGTTTACCACTTGAATAAGACAGGTTTTCGGCTCTAATGGCAATGCTTATAAGCCATAGGGATTGTTGTGCCTCCCATGGACTGAATTAACATAGAAATATCATAATTCAAAGCTTTAAGGTAATATAGAAAAACACCTTCGTTGCGATTGCCACTGGAATCCTATCCCAAGACCTTTGAAATCTGAAGTTGAAGTCGACCATTTTGCTCGTTGGGGCTCTCTTGATAGTTGTCACTGCTCCAAAAGAGACAAGTTGTCTCCCTTCTCTCCAAATTGCTCGTGAAGTGCAATACGGTGATTCAGTTTGTGATAGAACCACTCCGAGGCTCCTAAACCATTGTAATGCTTTACCCTTGAAGGAAGATGCAGTAACTTGACAACCACTTGCATTTCATCGATTTCATGGATTGCAAAGGTTAGCAATATCTTTAACATGATCACCTAGAGTAGTCGATTTTCTCGGTGAAGTAGGGAATGTTCTTCAAGGCTGCAATAGAACTGGATGTCTTTTGTGCATTGAGAGCAAGTGGGTTGCTTTTTGCTGTGAAGTTGACGTAGGGATTGTTCTCGAGCCATTCTAATCGGTCTTAAAACCCTTCTATCTTGAATGAAAGGCACATCGAGGTGGAGGAGTTGAGAGAGTTCTGCTTTGGTGGAGATGGAGACCTTTGAATCCTTCTTCCTCTTTGCCTTCTTCTTGGAGATAATCAGTATTCAAACAACACTTCTTCTTCTCCAACTCTTGACCTTGTGGTGATTCTTCTCATGAGTTTTTAGGCCTGCACTGTTGAAACCAGTTGATTCTTCCCCTTGGAGTCGCCAGATATGCAGATAATAGCTCTTATAAGCAAGAAAACTGCAATAGATGCATATCAACTTTGCTGTGATAAAAATGAGACCTCTAGTGTCCCACCGGGCATGCCAAAACTGTTGTTGCAGACTCACAGCACCCCTGGATGCAAATCAGGCTTCTAGGTTGATGTTCAGGCATCCAGTGTGATTGCACAACATGGAATCCTTTCTCCAAGCGTGGGACTTGTAAAGATGAGAAAAGATTCTCCAGAGAAGGCTGGTTTCTATTCCTCTGTTCAGATGCACACAAAAATGCAGAGGGTTTGCTAAAACCTAATCTAACTTGCCAAGGAGACAGGGTAAGAAAATGCATAGAATAAAACCTAAACTACAAAGGTGATGCACCGAGGAATGTTAGACACTCGTTTTGCAAATTTAACACAGACCACATAGATGTAATACAAACACCATGCACAGGTAACCAAACTGCAATAAGAGATCAAAATGATAGCAATGAATACATGAGAGGGTCGAGAGTCAATCACAACACATATATTATTGCTCACGCGTCGATACAGTACATTGCAGTGGCCAAGAGGCAAAAAGACTAGCATTACAACCCATATGGGAGGTTTGAAAGCTCCACAAATTCTCTGGCAAGTGAGGGAATAAGGGAGGATGCAAAACAAAAATGTCCGACCCTTAAAGGAGCTCTTCTTACAATATATATCAAGAAATGAGAGAGGGAAGAGAGAGGAAATCCGAGAATCAGCCCCAACCACTTCTTGGTAGCATTTAAAATCATTGAAGCGGCGGATCCTAGCAAAGCGGCGGGCTATCTAACAGAACGCAGCGAGTAATGTATGCTGCTGCATTAAAGTTGGTTGTTGAAGCATTACTTCTATCTATCACCACGCGTGAGAGACGTTTTCTTAATTTTCTCCCTCCAAACTGCACCAAAATGTGAGATTGATCCTTAATCATGTAGAGAATTTCAATGACTTTCCGTTGATATAAAGAACATGCAAATCAGAGCTCTGGATCGAAGATACGAAGGTCTCGAAGATTTAGGGCACAAAGCAAAGAAAACAGATTTTAAATTTCTTTTCCCGCGCTCTACCATCCGGAAGACACGTGTGAGCTCTGGCCCATTTGAGCAACTTTCTCTCTCCACCTTTTCGCGGGCTTTTCTTGTGGGCCCCTTAAACTTGGACACGTGGCACTATTTTATTGGTTCAGATCAGTGCTCGAAAACTCGCCCCTTTGACTTTTTGGACCTTTTTCTTGGCGACACGTGTCATGCTGTGATTTGTCCATGGGCCTGCCAGATTTTCACGTCCACCGCATCCTTTTTCCTGGATGTCCCAGTGCTTCATGGGACAGAATCCTCCGATCCGCTGAAATGGGCTTCCTCGTCCCTTTTCTATCGGTGACACGTGGCGTGATCTGATTGGCTTTCGGCTCCTTCGGCTATCCGCGTCCCGCGCGCCCCTTTGTCCCACTTGTCCTTGTGCTGAAGTTTCCTGTTTCGGCCGAACCGGCCGGTTCGCGTCCTCCGCGCACTCTTGTCCCGCTTGCTCCCAGTAAAGGACTTGGACAAATTTTCTTTCTTTCGGCCAATCCGGGCATTTCGCGTCCATTTGTCCCAGATGTCCCTTTTCTGTTTGGGCCGCCTGGAGGCTTTTCGGCCGATCCGCGCCTTCCGCGTATAATTGTTCCAACTGTCCCAAAGGTGGCCTTGAGCAGGACTTAGCCAATTTTACGATTTTCCCCGAATCAATCTACTTGCTTGGAACTAAAACTCTGATGCATGTTATCAAATTAACTCTGGGGGGTGAAATTTGGATAACACAACCCATTTGAGCAAATAGCGGACCAAGCATATTGAGATACACATCCACTTCATTCGTAGACACATTCGGGATGGAGTTCTTTGCTTGGAGTACATCTTGACTCAGCAGCTAGATTGTAAACATATTTACGAAGCCTTTTGCATCACCTCATTACCTTGAGTTGCATGGAATGCTTATGGTTTTGAAGTTGTTCTTGGTAGGTGTTCATGAAAACATTTTCCTACTTCTTCTTCTTCTTTCTCTTTCCTTCTAGCGAGGATTATTTCCTTCTTTTGGTTCGAGATTTCTTCATGGATATATTGTACATGAATACCTTCAAGCCTAGTTCTCGGGACTCATAATGTAGACATGCTACTTCTATTTTGACCCCTAGCTTCACTTGAGGGGGTGTTAGAGTAGGTTTTTACCTTAGCTCATGTTCACCTAGGTCCTTTATATACCTTTATTGTATTTATCCTCACCCACTTATGTGTTTGAATTTTTCTTTTTATTTATTTAGATATTAGGGGGATATTATCTAGTTGTTAGGTATAGTTATTTCCTTGATTTATGGCTTGATCTACGACTTTGACTGGTTCTTAGATTGTTATTCCTTGTCTATATAAGCAATGTCTATTCTCATTGTATTTCATTGTGTTCCTTAATAATATATGATATTGTTGCTCATTTGTTTGCAAAGGTTTATGTAAAGTTATTATGGTGAATTACTTTCATCTTATTGATCATGGTGTTTGATAAGCATTTGTGTTCTTGGCTTGGTACGATCTAGTTATTGTTCCTTTTATCATAATCCTCCTCAATATCTCCACAACCCTCTTTTTCAACTCTGTAGGCATATAGTTGATCTCGAATTGACTCAAGCACACTATAAATATAAAATGTTTGTTGGCCTCCACATCATTGTTATTGAACAATGGTTGGAGAGAAGATACCAATAATGACTTAAAGGGGTGCTTTCAATGGATAAAAAGATTTATTTCTGCCTGTTTACCCCCTCAGTAAAGAGATCCTCTCCTTTCCCCTACATTTTGCCATCTCGAGATAGGTCCAATCAAATTTTGCATTAGAGATCAACACAAAACTTAGCTATATTATTCTTTGTAAGGGTCGTAATGGGTGAGCTCCTCAAGTGACTCGACCTTTGTTTTTCTGAAAGCAAGCCCCAACTACTTTTTCCTCAAGCACCTTCTCAATTGTATACAAACCGATCTAATCCAATCATCTTGGCCTGTGGCTTGTCTACACACCGAGATCGAATTGATCTAGGTGATCTGGATCAAGACCATTGCAAGCCCATCCCACCCTTTGGCACCAATGTGGCTCCCATAAAGCCTACTCAACACCCTACATTGTGAGTCACGAATTGAATTCACCCTTTGAGATCATTTCAACACTTTTCTCTAAGTTGTTCCCCACTCTTAGATATCCATCTCAACCCATACTGAGCTTGTGGACACTCTACACACTGGATCTATTCCAAATCATGTTGCGCAGGCTCCCAAGTGGGAAGATATTTGTGTGCAAGTCGATCCTAGCTATGTTCTCTATTTCTCAAGGAAGTTCCTCTAACAAAGAAACTAAAAAAATATAAGGCGATAGATTTAACATCCTAATGAAGCCCAAGCAAAGGCTAGAACCCTAAACATTAATATTAAATCTTTGGTTTTAGGTATTTGCGCTCAAGTATTCATTGAGTTGGCATCACCAACTTGCTTTAGAAACTTGGGATTTGATCTTGATTACGCGAGAGACGTTCCTATAATGGCAATCAAAGTTGTAATGGAGTGAGTTGTTTAGTTTTATTCTCAACATCTTATTTGATGTCCATTTGACCATCACATGACAATCCATCCTTAAATTTGACTTCCATTAGATTGTCACTTAAATATTTTTTCCCTTTTTTCTTGGAGAAGTAAATAAAAAAATAGTAATATCTTGGTCATATAGTAATGTTTTCATCCCTTTTTCCTTGAAATATTTTTTCAAGACTCGCCTCTTTATTTATAGCTAAATTGATTCCATTTGCCACAAATCAATAGGAAATTGATAGAGAATTTAATGAAATTATTGATGAATTTGGCATGTGAAAAATATAAGCTAAGAAACTTGAAATTGATATGTATTAATGTATCTCATAGAGACACATTTACTATAATATATTTATTAGTAAAAGAAAATATATTTAAATTGCACCTACGAGTTGGCATAGCTAGATAGGTGCCTTGAAATTGATATCTTTCGGTGTATTTTAGATAGATTAGACAAGACACACCGCAACATCATCAAGAAGATTTTGCTAAAGATGAAGTTTTTTGTTCTTTTGTTGACTTCAAGAAGGCTTTAACGAAGTTCCATAGTGTAAGTTATGGGACAAAATGAAGGAGCTTGGTATTCCAACGCATCACAAAGCAATTGTTCATAGACTTTATGAAAAGGTACAAGTCAAAATTAGAACTCACATTAGTATCTCAGAAATTTTCAGGAGTGATATTGGGGTTAAACAAGGATGCCCATTATCACCTACTTTATTTGGCCTATATATCAACAAACTTGAGGAATGGTTAAATATGCAAAGTGAAGATGGTGTTCGCCTAGGAGAGTATGTTGTAAGACTTCTCCTATATGTTGATGATCTTATCCTGATTGTTAGGTCTGCTCAAGGCCTTCAAAATCATTTATGTGTACTTGAGCACTTTTGCAAAGAAGTGGGGATGCAAGTCAACACCAATAAGACCAAGATTATGATCTTCTCCAATAGAAAGAAAAGAACTCAATATGATTTCTATTTCGATGGAAACATTTTAGAGGAAGTAACAGAGTATAAATATCTTGGGTTAGACTTTAATAACAAACTCAGCTAGGAGATTTGTAGCAAAAAGAGAACTTTAGGGGTGGAGATATTTTTATGCTTTCCAAAACAAATGCAGAGAGGCGGAATTATGGGATTGGAAAACTATGCAAACTTTGTTTGGGATTTTAGTGACTCCAGTGGTGTTTTATGGATGTGAGGTTTGGGCTAGCAACATTTCAAACTCAAGATGGAAACAATTTGAGAGGATTAAAAAAAGCATGATTACTAGCAAGTTCAAATTAAAGATCTCGGTCCCATATGAGATTCTCCTAGCTGAAACGAGGGTTGTACCTCTAGAAGCTATTGTTATGGTTCATCTCATAACATATCTAAAAAGATCGAGAAAATGGAAGGTAGTAGATGGCCTAAGGTTGTCCTCAATGAGTTTTTGGAGAAAAGAAAGAAGTCGTGGATGAATCAAAACAACAAATGACTTTAAAAATGGAACATTCATTTGAATGCATGTCCTAATAATAGTCAAGAGATATTAAAATTTGTTATAGACAAATTTTGTCAAGCTATGTGGGGAAAGCCATTGGGGAGAAATAAGAGGTACTATTTGGAGGAATTTAACTCTACATGTGATCATCAACAAAAGGATTTTATAGGGGTTAATATCTCGTGGAAAGCAAAGATCTTCATAGCTCAATTGAGAACTAATTCACATTGTCTTCGGTGTGAAATAAGAAGATGGAAAAGACCTAAAGAAACATGGGAAGAGAGAATTTGTATCTTTTGCGCATATGGTGTTGTGGAATTAAAGAAATATTTCATGTTGGATTGTAATGCTTATAATGACATCAGGACCCAATTTGCTAGCACGGTGGCTGCTGCCTCCTTGTAAGATATTTTTAATGAGAATATGGTTGGAAAAACATGGGAGCTGATAATTAAACTCATTAACAGGAGATCTGAATGCCAGAAATATCTTTAGCAAGATTTTTTGTCCCATAGGCTATCTTTGGTAGCCTCCCAGACATTAAAATATATTCTTCTTCTTCTTTTTCTTCTTCTCCATTGGAGGCCCTAAAGAATCCATTCATGGCATCCAATGATGATATCTTGTAATTTGGATTCTAATAAGTGTGTCTATGGTAATATTTTTAGCTTAGTGACAAACTTAAAACAAGGTAGCATAACAAAACTCTTTACTCATGCAAAGTGATACAACCCTAACCCTAAAATGAGATAAAGGTATTCTATCACTTCAAAATCAAAAACTTTTTTTAAGTTTAAAAATAATTTTTCCATAAAGTTGAAATGTTTGGGCTTTAAAACCTAAGCGGTGAAAAGGATGTTATAAAGGCACTATAGCTTAGAAGAGGTCAAGTGTTCGACCCTAAGCCCAATTTTTGGTTAGAAATAACTTTTTAAAAGATTTTTAAAATGGGGATGATTTTTAAGTAGGAATATATTCCACTAATGGAATATTTTTTAAAAGGGAGGGGTGATTATAAATGGGTTTTAAGTAGGGGAATATATTCCACTAATGGAATTTTTTTAAAAAGGAGCAATGATTATAAAAGGCGTATTTTTCAAAAAGGGTGGTAGGATTATATGTTTGAAAAAAATGATATATTTTTGGAATTTTTTTCTGAAATTATTGTATACAAGAAATTTTCATAGGTGACTACTTTTGGATTGTATTTGGATTCTTATCAATAGAAATTGACATTTAGGGCGGTTTAGATTGGGGGAGGGGGAAAATTCATATCAGGTGAACCTTAATCATCTACAACAACTCAAAAGACGGTAACAACAAACCATCAAGGTCAACCATCATGATGCATATCCAAACTAAAATTTCTCTCCCCATTTTCCTAGTAAGGGTGGGAATGTTAGGGATTAGTCCTCACATGGGTGCATTTGTGAGTTTAGGTTAGTACTCCACATTATTAAATATTAATTAGTGTGTGTATATTTAATATGCAAAGACTATTATTCAATAATGTAAGTGATATTTCGTGAGTAATCTTCACGTGAGAATAGGTGCGAGAGATTTAGGGAGTAGGTTGAGTGATTTATGGGATAGAATGAGAGATTGTGGGAGATATGAAGATGATATTTGACTCCTTGATTTTAGGAGTTTAATTCTCTATATAATGTAATTTCTCTCTTGTTTAATACATGTTGATTTAAAACCCTTTGAGTGTATGATCTCTCTAGGTGAATTGGGAAACCCGACAAGGACCACATTTCTTATTAGACAAAGATACATTCAAACCTAAGCGATTAAGTGGAAGAAGTGCTTTCTAATCTTGAAGTTATGGATGGAGAAGGACCAATTGAACTCATAAATCCTCCATTTGAACCCAACAAAGAGATTATTTCTATCGAAACTTCACCTTAACTTAAGAAAGAGATAGAAGTCTTATGGGATGTCAGTGATGTTTAGATGAAGCCACAAGTAAATAAGGAGGACAATCAAACAAATCCTAAAGAGAGAGGAAGTGTTCTCAGATACTAATGATGCTCAATTAGAGCTTTAGAGGAAGAATAAGAAGGTGAGAAAGGTAATTTGGTTGAATGCAATGACTCTAATTGTTTTGTATGCTTAGAACGTGTTGCCATCCTTGGAGCCTATAAGTTAAAACACTAAGACCATATTTAGACACCGAGGTCAATCAATTAAATCTCCAAGAGGATAAGGAGGAATATATTGAGTTGGTAGACTCTATAGTTGAGACCAAACCAAAATAAGTAGTGACAAGTATGGAGAAATAAGTGCTTGTTAAGAAGAAAGTATGAGATGACAAGTTAAAAGACATGCAGCAGTTTTCTATGAGGAAGAGATTATAGAGAGCTTCATGTTTTTCATTAGGGATGAATGTGATGATCAAACCTTGTCTTCACTTGTAGATCCTACATGGGATGAGATCACTAGTTTGACAAAGTTCAAAGTTTGAAGATATTCAAGCTATGTCTATGGAGTAAAGCACAAAGGAGATGGGAAAATTAAAGAAAGTAGTCCTTTGGATTTGAAAATAAGATATCTATCTATCTTAGAGCCTAGATCATATTCACCACTATCATGTTCATTTAAAAACATGAGGAGTTTCAAAGCATCAAAAGTCAACCCAAGCATCTCCAAAAACAAAGTGCATATTAGATAGAGGTGTATTTTTATTTTGGAGCTGATATTTTGAAGGAGGAGAAGATGTAGATCATGTTTTCAATCTTCTCATTTTCCATGGGTGTTTCAAAACTGATCTCATGGCCTAAGTTCATCGGAAGAGAAGTTACTTCTCCCAAGTCATTTGTGGCTTTATATAGTGTGTTATATACTTTGTTAGATTAGGAGTAGTTTAGGTTTCGTTTTTGCATAACAAGTGTTTTACACACCCTACATTTTTCATTAGAAGCATGTATGATTTATTCTTTTATAAATAGTTTTTGTTGATTCACTCTTGAGTTGTTCATAGTTAACAATCAAGGAAGTTTGGATGAGGAGGATATCTTGAGATATTTTGACAAGTTAGCATCATCTGATTTATGTAGAGTTTGAGTTCAAAGTTTGTAGGGAGGTATACTTCAACTTTTAGAGGAGTTTTAATCAAGAAAAGTGTAGAGTTATCAAAATTTTATACTAGACTCCATGCCCGATTGATGCAAAGGCCACTTTGGTCCTTACATTTAGTAGGAAAATGTCTCCTCTAAGTCACTAAAAATGTTTCCAAAACAAGCACCATGCTTAATTTTAGGTATTTGATCCTAATTTCAAGATTTAGAAGACTTTAATGGTGTCAAACATGTGTTTTGGAGTCCCCTTGTGTTTTAAAGTCATCAAAAATTCTTCCTATCCTTTTCTCTATACCCATATATGAAAAATCCATAAGAATTTAGTGAAAGTTAGTGTTTTTTTCTCCTCAAAACATTCAAGTGAGATCCAACTCTTTTGGTTTTCTATTCAACTAGGATATCAAACTTAATTAAGAAAAATGGGGACACATGGCAGCCAATGACATCTCCAAACCTTTGATCGGTTGTTTTTTTAATTTTACGATGAGTGACAAGTGTCACCCATCGGCACATGAGACTCCCACAAACCTTTATATTTTTCCATCACCTCCAAAGATTGTAGAACATTGATGCAAGACAAGTGTCACATGGGACATGTGGACAAGAATGGTATTTAGAACTCTCTCGAAGATTCTTCCCCGCTTCATTATCGCAAAATATGCCAAGTCATTGATGGATGACACATAACATGGTGTACACATGACAAATATAGGTACACTATGAGGTTTTCTATATTGTCTCTCATATGAGCATAAATGTGATGGATTGGCTTAAAGTAAAATTGATCTCGGGGATGAAGGGCTTGAATTTTTATCATATCTTATGATCGAGACCTCCATTTAACACGATACTGATACCATTGGAAGCATCTTAGAGAGAGATATGTTGAGCCTAGTTTCATTGAAAATAGTTAAGTGATATGATATATTTTCATGACAAAATGTTTATGTGTCTTCTGCTCTATTTTTATATCTAATGGTGCCCAAATCATTCTCAGGGGCCATTATAGTGATCTCTTATCTTCTAGAGTATGCTCTTGAGATGGATATACCTTATGGCCCCACCAAAATGTAGAGGAAAGAGTTAAATGAGTTGTTAATCAATAGATGAAATGTTACACTTGTCCAAGAGTGCAAATCGTGATATGTTCCAAAAATGATAGCTCAAAATTCTTTCATCCCTTTGATCTCATGGGCAAGCATCGATTCCATCTCGAGGATCAACTTTCAAGCAAACTATTTTCTCGTTCCTTACAAATGAAGGTATCAAACCAAACAAAATTAGACCCATTTGCAAATTCATAAGGGTTTGTTTAAGACATTTCCAAACCATGTTTCATTGATAATGGATCATCATGACACCTTTAGAGATCTTGAGAATATGCCAAGAGGTAGTTTTGGGTGGTTCATCTTCAATTAAGCATCTTCTAGAGTTTTTGATCATGGTAAAGAGGATAAGATTGAAAAGAGATATTCTTCAACATCTTTTGATCCTCTTTCTCTCTCTTCCCTCTTCTATAAATGTAACCAAGTTCTATTGTAAAAGAATCCTCTCTTGAATGCAAAGTTACTTTTCCGATTGAGTTCATAGGAATTTTGAGTTCTTCTAACCTATAATTTGAGCTTTATAGATGAAATAACACCTTGTGTTGTGTTGATATAAGATTGTGTATATTTTTAGCTTTTAATACATTTATGGTTGTGGCTTATATCTTCCCTTTGTCTTTGTGTTAATTTGTCCCTTACCTCTTTGTTATCTGCATGGTTTATTGTGTGTGGCATTTGTAAGGTTTTGATTCACTGTGTCTTAAGGTTGAGAGTGAGAATTAGATTTAGATGCATGTTTTGGTTGTGGCTAATATCTACTCTCTATAGTTGTGTCTTTTGTTCTCACTAGTTGAACTTGTGTAGGGAGAGTGATCCCTTTCTCTTTGGTGCATCACCATGTTTTATTTCATGTTTCTCTCATCCCTTTTCTCATGCAATTAGTACATAAAATTAGAGTAGTGGTAACAATAGGGTAGTTAGGATAGGAAACTAACCTTCTTTGGATGTCTACCCCAAGGAGACAAGGTCCCAACCTTGGGGACATTCCCATTGTTAATGCTCAGATATCCAAGTTCTATAAATTTGGTGACCTTACGATGGGTGCATATCTCAACTGTCTAACACAATTCTCTAAAACTCATTACGGAAGCCTTAAAAGAGCACCAAATTGAACCCTTTTAAAAAATTTGTGAACACATGATCTTTCTTTATTTGAAAATGTCTCATTCTTTTGGAATCTATACATTAGTGGTTTTGGCATCAAATACCTTTCAAGATCCAAGTCAATCTTAACATTTTATTGTTTGAAGGAGAAATCGATGCCTCAATATTGGGTAAATGGATTCCACAACTTAAGGCCTACTTCTTAGCCAATCACTTCAATGAATTATAGAAGATCAACTTTCCAACTTTGAAGATGTCTATTTTAGTGTCCCATTGGTGGGAATTTTACATCTTGCAATATGAGAAGTACTTTAAGCCCATTGAGACTTGGATTTCATTAGTCAATGTTATATTTATGGTATTTTATCCCCTCAAATATTATGAGAATGAGTATATGAAGCTCCTGTGGTAACACTAACATAAGGATAAATTGGTTCAAGGCTACACAAACAATTTTTGTGACTACATTGTGCCTTTATGTGAGTGCTTGATAGAGAAACATAAGATGTTGAAGTGAATCATCATTTACTCTCACCTTATACCCACACAAAGATGGATTTATTGACTTCCAATGCATTTGGACAATCATAATTCCTCTATGATCAAACTCAAGATAAAGGTGAATTAAGAAATTTCCTCTTCATCACATACTATACATAAGAGTGAACCCACATAAATTACACAATCTCACCTTCTTGTGCAATATTATAAAATTGCATGCGCATGATAACACCCTAAGAAGGTTTTTCCAACAAGAAGGATCCAACACCTCTAGTTTTTAAAAAGGAAAGAATAATGAAGGTGATATGTGGTGCTACCGACACAACACAAACATACACTACACTTCTAAATCTCATACACATATAAATCCTAGATTATACAATATACATCAAGTCTTGCATAAGAAAATTGGAATTTATCTAGATATTACATGTACAATTTCTAACATCTCTAGTATTGATTCTTCAAAGGAATGTGAACATCAATTTCACACAAGTGTTGGGTCAAGGGCAAGCCCCTTCATATCATTGTTGAAAATGGAATTCAAAAGAACATAATTACACAAGATGCAATCTAACATCTAGATTTTATTACTAAGGCACATTCTCAATTATAATCTCTTGGATGCTCTAATAGGGAAATATATACGAGTTTGATGAAAATGTACTTCCAAGTATGCAATCAAGCCTATGGAGGAAAAATTTCACTTGTGATGTTGCATGACTAGAATTTTGTGACATCTTACTTAGAAGACCGTATGTGTGCGACCATGATGTTGCTTATCAAATTAAATAAAAACTATACACTATCCATCTAAAATATCATGTATTATGTGGCAATTTCATTGTGCCACCTTCTTTCTTTTGTATCCTCTTCTCTTCCTACATCTTCTTTCTCGCGCAAGATGTATGTAGCCTCTCCACAAAACTCCTTGAGATCTCTATCGATCTCTTCTCCTCCTTGTGTGCCTCTTTCCATGCACACTCCAAAACTATCCTTAGTTGCTTTGCATTTGTTTCCTTGAGTAACTTCCTCGGGTTAGATCGCCTCGATCTCTCTCAATCCCAATTTTCTCCTCCACATCCTCATATAGTTTCTCCGAAATGTTGTCGCACTCCCTTTGGCTCATGCATTCCTCTTTTGTGCACTTATTTGCACGCCTTCTCTCGAGATCACCCTAGACCTCCTTACCGGGTACACCCTTTTCATGTGTACTCTTGCAATCTCCAGGATTGCTCGATTTCTCTATAATGATGCTCCCATTTCCGCGTGTATCTTCACCTTCACACTCCTCCGAGATGCTTTTCTCCGCATCTCATGTGTATTTTGTGTGCCTATCTTCTTCTCATGCACCCTCCTCCTTTCGCTCCACCTTGTGCTTTGAGGCGTCTTCTCGTAATTTTGTGCCTTTCCTCGTGCACTCATGGTCCACACCGACCATCTTTCTTTCTTCTTGAGCATCCTCCTTTGTTAGCATCATACTCTCACGTGTTGTAGTCGATGCGCTTCCACTAAGACATCTTTCTGCGGTACTCCCGCACTTGAACCCTCTTCTCTTAGCAGTGCTCCCTAATGGGTTCTTCTTTTTTGTTACACTCTTCCCGCATAACCTCCTGGGTTGTGCCTCCACGCACACCTTCTCCCTCCGATGCTCTCCTAACACTCCTTGCGCATTCTTCTTATCATGTCTTCGACTCTATATTGAGTCCATCACTTTCTTCACCTCCTCAACACCTCCGGTCATAAGACCATTCTTCTCAACGTGGTTTTCTTTTCTCGGTTAGGTATGCACCTCTCGAGTCCCTAAGCTCCTCCATCATTTCATCAAGCTTCTTCATGATTGTCACGCCCGACATATCACCTCTTTTTGGCACCATTTTGCATTTTGTTTTCACTTGTGTCTGTACCTATGCTTATCACGGTGGAGAATCGAATCCCTTCGTAAGATCTTAGGTACCTCACATTTGGCAATCCGCCAACTATTTCACTTCCTCACTTTCCTACATGAAAGAACCAACTTGATACCACTTGACAAAGCGCGAGGTTTTATCGGGTACTCCTTAAGCCTACTTCTCCTCAAAATATAACAAAGTGGACTAAAATTGTTTATGTTTCATTATTTTAGGAAAACCATACAACATCTACAATGTTTACCCTCTCGTGAGGTTTACATTTGTTAGCGCTGTTAGGGCTAGCCGGACTTACTTTGCACTTCGGCCCTATGGCCGATCCCGACATTGTCTCTCGGCCCCTTTCTCCCTCTTTTGGCTGACTTTGTAGCTTTCATTGTTTTTATAGCTCTCAACTTCGCGCAACTCAACAACCCCAATAACCCCCTCTCTTAGTGGCTCCTTTGATATTTATAGCCTGCACGCCCGACTTTTCTCGCCTCTCTCTCCTTTTTTTGCTAGCTTCTCTGTCTTTCCCGTTTGGACTTCAAATTAAAATTGAGATCTTTAATGAGTTTATCCACAAAAATTGTTTTTGGTTAATCCTTTTATGCCATGGTTCGATCCTCCTTATCATTTATTCCATCATCCGGTCACCATCAACCGCGTGACCATGCAGATCCATTATGTTTGTGGTTTTCTCGCCAACATTTGTCATTGCGTCCTTATCTTCTTGGGCCTCATTCTTTGTGATTTATGGATTTTCTCTTCTTCTCCAAGACTTATATGCACTCCCTTTATTATTTTTGTGCTTTCTTGTGTTAGTGCCACCTTCCGCATTTCTACCCTCTTCATCTCTTGGGCACCTTCTCTTGTGCATTCTTGCGCCTCCTTTGCTTGGTTTCCACCATAGACTTCTTAGTTCACGATGTCCTTACACGCCTCACTTGCACCCTTCTTATTCTCTACACACTCTCCTTCACATTCTTCGCGCTCCATGTCTTCGAGTTGTTCTGCATCGCTCTGTGTCTTCATTCTTCGCACTTCTCCCAATCGTGCTTCCTCTATTTGATATTGGTTGCACCTTTCTTTCTACATGTCTCTATATGCTCTTGGCTCTATCCCATGAACCCATTCTCACGCGCCACCTTTGACCTATGTGCAATTCTTTCGCACATGCCTCTATGTTTTATGGCTTCTCCTTCCGTCCTTATCACTTTCTTTGGTGACCCTCCTTGCTTTTGGCCTTCTTCTCACGGTCGTTCTCTCTTCTCTTGACTAGTTACCTCATGGTCGGTGTTCTACCAATCTTTCTTATTCCTTCTCATCACTTGTCTCTGCGAATATTTGTCTTCCTCTTGGAAGCTTTTGCAGCGCATCTCTCCTTTTCTCTCTCTCGACTAGTTACCTCATGATTGGCATTCTACCATTATTTCTTTTCTCTTCGACGTTATCATTTATGCGTCATCTTTATCCCCATGCGCCCTTTTCTATGCACATATTCCTCCATGGTGCTTGAACCACTCCTTCCATGACCTTCCTCCCTTTTCTTCTTGGCGGTTCTTCCTAGACTTTTGTCATGCGCGCATCTTTCATGTGCTCTCCTTTTCTTCTCTTGCGTGTTCCCCAATTCTCATGTGATCCTTCCATAAGTGCAGTTTGCTTACGTTTGGGATACCCTTACATCAAAAGCAAATTACTAGACAAATTATTGCATGTAATGGATAACTATAATTTTGGTGGGTTTTTTTACCTCTTGGAGCTTTTCCCACAAGAAATGAGTTGTTTACTTTTATGTAATGTTTAATGGTTTATTTAATTTCCCTCAATCCCCTCGACACAACCTACCATAAACTCAAGATTATAATTCAAAAGTGTTACTTTGCGTGGTTCATTGCCCTCATTGCGATCGTCTCATTTTTGTGATCGTTTCGGTCTTCGTTTCGTCTCATTTTTTTTTGGGCGAGAACTCTTCCTTGGAGCTTTAAATCGCATTAAAATACATTAAAATTAATTAATTAATATTTAATTAATTAATTGCTCCTTGTTTGATAAAATTAATTTTTAAATAACTTGAGAGTATTTAATTAAATAAATATAAATTAAAAGTTCATTTGACAAATTTTTATTGCCGGGGAAGTAAGCTTATGCTTCCAACTGCCGGGAATGCCAATTTGGCTTCCCGAACCGGATTTCCCCTTTCTGGCAATCTTCTTCAAATTTCCCGCTTGTGGGATTTTCTCCACCAATTGCCAAATCATGGATTGGCTAATGGGCAAGAAATTCCCAATTTCCCACATGGGGAAATTGAACGGGGATTGCCAACCCACTTTGCCATTCCCGTTGGCAATTGGCCGTTGCTTTCCCCATTTCCCCCTGGCACTTAAGTCCACTACCGGGAAGAGAGGAAGTTGGATTAATCCTCATAACTTCCTTCGTCAAACTCGTTGGAAAAAGTCGTGTGAAGCTTTCCGATTGCTTCTTATTTCTTCTGAAGGACATAATATTTTGTCACATCCCACAATACAATCTTCCACGCACACGCCAAGAAAAGAGCAACATTTTTAAAGAAATCAATTTGAAAAACAAAGAAGAAGAACAATTTCCCACGCATAAGAGAGAAGAGAAGAAAGGAAGAAGAAGTCAGATTTTAATGAATTTGCAGAGATTGAAAAAACAAGCATTTTTTTGAAAGATTTTCAAAGAAGAGAAAAAATTTTCACCAAGCAGAAACAGAAAGATTCCAAAAAAGAAAATCCACCATGCGCATTTGGGAATTTTTAAAAGAGAAAAAGAACATTTTCCACGCATTCTCCAGAGAAACCATGCATGCACCAGCTTGAGGAAAATTTCCAACGCATATTTTAAATAAAGGTAATTAAAAATATTCATTCAGGAGAGAATCCACACAGGGATCAAGGTGCAGGAAAGAAAAAAACATCCACACATGCAAAGAGGAAATAAGAACAAAAGAAAAAGAAGTTCACGCAAAAGCAAATCCAACATTCCACAAAATCCCAGGAAAAGAATCCACACATTGCAGTCCAGAGGAAAAAACAAGAACATTTTGCAAAAAAGCAAAGGAAAGAAACCAGAAGGTCCAAGAACAACCAAATAAATCATTCACCGGTTTTTGGAAAAAGAAAGTCCAAAAAAAAGTTGAAAAAAAAAGGTTTCCATGCGCCCAAGAAAAGGAAGTCCACGCTTGGGGGAAAAAAAAAAATTCAAAAAAAAAAAAAACAAAAAAAAATCCCCACACGCCAAGAGCTTTCACGTAGGAGAGAAAGGAAAGGAGGAAACAAAGTTGATTTCAAAAAGGAGGACATTTTTCCAACGCATGAGAAGAGAGCAGCATAAAAAAGAAAACAAGAAGAAAAAAACAATTTTCCACCGCCAGCCAAAGAAGGAGAATTTGCAATATGGGAAAAAGGAAAAAACCAAAAAAAAATAAAAAGATCACGTTTTCCAAAAAAAGAAAGCAGTTTCAAAGAAAAAAGCATTTCCAAAAAAAAAAAATCCACAGCATTCACGTGGGAAAATGCAAATGCCAAGTTTTGAAAAAAAAAAAAGTTTCAAAGGAGAGTCAAAGAAACCATGATCAGAAGAAAAGCCCACGCATTCAAAAAGCATTTGAAGTTTTAAATCTTTTTACTACCCAAACATCAAAAACAATCTCCACGTAAAGTTTGAAAAAAAAAAAAAAAAAGGTTTTTTTTTTTCCACGCAGGAGGAGAGAGAAGAAGAGGACAACATTAATTTGAGCAAAAGCAAAGAAACCTTCACGCACCCATCTGAAGAGCTCCACGCACATTTGCAAAGAAAAGCTTTAAAATCTTCCACGCATTCTCGGGAAAAATAAGAAAATTTTAATGAACGCATTGAATGAAAAGGAAGTTTTTCATGCATACCAAGGAGAATTTAAAATTTGATCAAATTAATATTAAAATCGGGAGATTTTAATTAAAATAAAAATAATTTATCATTGTTGTCGCTAGATTTGGAGCTCGAGCTTAGTCTCGATATATTTGTATTTTAAAGAGAAAAAAATTGTAATTCGGGATCAATTATTATTATTATTTTTAAAATAATAATAATAATAATAATATTAAAGTGAAAAATATTTTTCTTGCATCAACGGGGTTTCGGAGACTGAGACCCGGCCCCGTTTGCGTTGTCTTGCGTGCCTGAGTCGTTCTTTTGTAAAATTCATAATGGCCGAAAAATCCAAATCTGCGGGGAGATCGAGGAAGCCAGTGGAGAAATCTAACAAATCCACCTGAAAGTATGAATTCCAAGGAATTATCCCTCCCAGTTCCATTAAGTCAGCATATGACAACATCACTGATACAAATCTAGGTCACATCAACGTGCAATAGTTTTGCGAGCGGGTGAAAACTGAAGGCAAAACCATTTTCTCAGATAGACTTTACCATAGTGGTCTACCCCAAGCAACAACATTTCTGTCTCGGTGCTAGTGTCGGAATTGGTTATTGCTTTGCGGAGCATTATGACCCTGAGAGATGAGGAATTTTTAAAGATAATCGTGAGCCTTTCCTCTTAATCACACCAGAACACATTGAGGAATTGCTCGGCATACCCGACTTTCCGAGAATGCGGATATCACTCGCTTGATCAAGCTGAAGTGCAGGATGAAGAACCCCTGAGATGGAGCAAGATGGTCAACAACAACTGGTTAGTAACCAAGAGACCTCGAATTGATAGGCTTCCCAAAGAACTGTACCGCGTTGAGTTCGTGGAAGAAATCGGAGACATGATCACTCTCCTAAGTCGAGTTTTTGGTCTACCTTCTGCTAGGATTTTCCACCCATGGATGTACCAGTTTATCTGTATCATCCTAGCCAAGAAAGAGTTTGTGGATTGGGCCACCATCATCAGTAACACCCTTCACAAACAATTGATAGAAGTTAAGATGATTGGATGCTTCTACATGACATCATATTGACTTATGCGGTAGCACGAAGAAAGCTATTTTCGGGACTTGAAACGAGAGGAGTCATGGGGCCGTCGAACAGTGTTTTTCATTATTACCCTCAACTCAGTTTCAAAAATAGTTCTCACCATTTTAGAAGAGTCAATGATGCATTCACCTTCCGCGTGATCGGAACCTGAATCGGAATACTGAGGAAAGGTTTTCTAAAGAAGCCATGAGTGTCATTTCCCAATGGGGAACCTGGTTTATTCAATTTTCATCTTTTTCCTACATTCGCGTGAGTGGCTTTCTTTGGTACCCGTGGAAACTTCCTAAGTACGTCGGTGTGAGATGGGCATTAATGGAGTGGTGCGACAATTATTCCAAGTTCACTTTGCCTTCTTAGTAAAGCACCGTTTAGAATTCATTTCCCGATCCAAATCGGGGAATACCAATGTCCAAATCTTTTAGTGCACAACTCATGGAAAAAGAGTTCGCTCTCATAACCATCCATCCATATGTGAAGAGAGCCCAGTTTGATATCAATGGATATATGCAAAAGATTTGGGGGCAAAGTAAGTACGACATAATCCTACCATGGAAGATTTTTGGGCTGCTTGTTCATGAACATGAGGTAAGAAGGCGGGAGTACTCTCGCCTAACACTTGCTCAGATCAAGGCCTTCCACATCAAGAGTCCTCCCGATTCATTCATAGATGATGATGAGGATGTGTCGATCCCTCATATGATGTCGTTGCCTTTACCCCATTGCCTCGAATCAACTGGACCAAAAGAGATGAATTTTCTCTTGATGGCAAAAACCAACCAATTATTGAAAGAAGCATATCTTGGTATGATAGAGAACTTGCCAAATTGCAATCAATTCAGATCATGTTTCGGGATCACAAAAATTGCCAATATACGAGGGGGTCTCCATTCGACCAAAGTCTCTTCTCGATCGATCAACCTCATTACCATCGATCATACAACAAGCAAGAAAAGAGTGGTTGCGAAATCCACTTCGCCAAGTAACGTGTCACAAGGAGAAAGATCTAAAGATCCTAACCCCGAAGAAGGAAGAGAGCGTGTGTGGATTTTCTACCTCGAGTAGAGATTCTTCTACCCACATCGTTAATAGTGCTCAGAAGCTAGTAGCAAATGATCCTCAGCCATGCTTCAAACAAGCATCCACTCAGGTGTAGGTAATTCAAATATCAAACACTTCAGAGCATGTAGTTCATGAAGGGATTTCCCAAAATCTCCGAATAATCAGGAAGTGGATATTGAGGTTGTGTCTCCTCAAATCGAGGTCGTAGATAGGATTCAAGAAGGATCTCATGATGTCGAGAATAATGAGAATATTGATTCGAGCTCGATTTTGTATGCTGAAATAGTGAATGATACTCCTTGGGTTGATTCTGAAGTAAAGAAAAGGAAGAGAGTTGTCAAGCCAATTGACATTGATTTTGATGCCCTTTTCAAACTTTGAATGACGCCATTCCTAAGAAGCCTAAGGTGCTTTCTCGAATAATGGTGGATAATGATGGAAACAAATTTGCAGACCTTGCCATTCCACAAGTGGATAAGAGCGCGATCTTTATGACACTTTGCCGACTATGAAGTTTCAGATGGACTTGGAAGATCTACATTAGAAAGTGACATGGTGATGGCTCGAGATTCAATTGATATCGTGCTAAAGAGACTTGAGAAATACAAGTCTCAAAACTCTCGGCTCAAGGCGAAAAGAATCAATTGGTGGAATATGTTCAACATTTGATAAATCCCATATCATCCACCTTCCCAGTACCTGATGCAGTGGCTGCCCTAGATGAAGATACTCTCAATTTGTCAAAGGAAATAAACACATTGGGCCATGTCACTAAAACTTGGCTTTCAGAGATTCTCGTTTTAGGCCAGGGGACGATCAAGACCGTGGTTAAGCTTCATGAAGATGTCAGTGCGTATCTTGATCCAATTCTTTCTTTCAAAGAAACTTTTGTTTCTACTATATCAAATTTGGATGAGATATTGCCCAGTTTACAGGAGATGACAAGTATGGAATCTTCAGTTTTAGCTATTGAAGGAATTCTCGAATTTGAACATCGAGGGACACGTTTTCTTTGGTGTCTGCATCTCAAATCAAGAAAAATGCTTCTCGAGGATTCTATGATCCATTATGAAAGCATGTGCAATGAAGCCTTCACTTCACTCTCCTTGATTCAGGAATTCATGGCTGAGATTCCTTGTAACCTCGTAAATGAGCATAATCAAAGGTGTTCATCGGAGCAGGTGGAAGAACAATTTTCACAATTGTTTAAGGACATGTACACTCCTGCCAACAATTTCTCGTCAGTTTCCATGGAGCGGTGCATCAAATTAAAGAACTTATTTGAGAATGCTCAATCCAAAATTGTTAATTTAAATGATATGCCAAGTAGAATTCTTGAATTGTAGGTATTTTGTGAGGCTATTCTTTGACCAAGTGAACCTCCAGAAGAAGAAAAGATGTTTGAAACTTTGGGAAGGTTTAGATCCTTTCAACTTGGCAAAAGCGGCAGATCCTAATTTCACCGGCGGTTCAGGGAGTTGATTTTCTTGGTATCTAATGAAGTGGGAGAGTCCATTTCTCATACGCTTGAGATAGGCGGACCCCATTTCAATGGATAAGGCATTGGTTATTATTGTATATTTTAAAAGGTGTTGTTATTTGTTTTTGGGAAACAATGGATATTTTAAGTAATTTCTATTTTTGGGTTGTCTTTAATAAAGTTGTTGAAAAAGTCAAAGGTCACTTAAGTGCCTTATTTAATGATCATGTAAAACCCTAACTACTTTGTAACCAACTTTTGGGTTATAAAAGGAAGTGAGGGGCTCATTTGTAAAGGGTGACTTTGAGAGAGGAGAAGAAAATACTTTTGTGCAAGCTTTGTTTTAGGAAGAAACTTTGTGTTCTTTTGTGAAAAACATTTTGGAGTTAATGAAATACGAACTTTGTGTCTCATTCATTGTCTCTTGTAACATTTGATGTTCTTATGTTCATTAGATGTTAGGTGTTTGAATCTTGCATGCAAATATTATCTTTGATCTTATTGTCAACGTTATTAATCGGTTGTTCTAGTTCACAGTGATCAAGCTCTGATTATCTACTTGCTCATGTGTGTTCCCTTTTACACGTTCTTGTTTGGCTAACTCAAACTCCGTTTTATTTGTGTTGGTTATTCATCTTTCCTCTTCATGCAATATTAGGCTCTGTTTTTACCTAACTCTTGCATGTTCTTTCAGTTCATTCCATTCCACTCCTTTCCTTCATTCCATTCCATCTCCCTCATTCACTTTTCTTTCCATTGATGTTCCAAACACCCCCACATACAATTTTGAATGTATAGATGTAAATACAGTTTTGGTTTTCAATAAAGGCAAGCCTCACCTTCATTGAGGAGGGACTTCGTTCCCACATTGTTGCATGTCATTTGCATGCGTGCAAATCCATATGCTAACAATTTTTGGTGACTCTACTGGGGATTTAGGAATCGTTAACTAGTGCTTGGTTAAATCTTTATGACTATCCCCTCTGCACAAGCTCCAGTTCTTCAACCGAACCTTGTGCCCGTGAATATTTCAAGGACATTTGCCCTGACCTTGAGCAGTAGCTTGGGAAAACCGTGAAAGCTTGCAGCAATTTGTGGTTGTTGATAGAGCCATTGATCAGAGAAATCTACATCGAAGACCTTAGAAGAAGAGCACCGCACTTGTGGCCAGAAGACCTCCTGGACACGTGTTGATCGTTGTTCACCGACGCGGTCCTCTTCCACCAAGGTAATAAGTTGTATGACTATTACAGGTAACCCACCTATCTTGCAACCAAATCTTGTTTTTGCAGATACTCAAGAAGACATATCATCAGATTTGAGGCAAGCTATTTGGGAAAAGTGCACAAGTAACCATCATTTTCATCTTGCCACATCAGTACTAGATAACGAAGAAGAGAAAGCCATGAGAGTTGCTAGAGTTATTCAGGCATGCAAATAGCTCAAGAAAGAGAGCGAAGAGAAAAGGCTAGAGCGGTCGAAACACGCAGTGATCCCTTCACAATAAAGATTCCAAACTGGAAGGAAAGAGGTTTACGTGAGGAGAAAAAGCTAAAGGTCGATCTAACCCCACTTTTGACTTTCAAGGAAAATTTGGTTTCAAGTTATCTCCTCCAAAGAAGAACACACCTCGTAGATCTACAAGCCTTGCATCAAGTCCTGAAAGAGCAAGCAAGGAAGGAATCACTACAGTCAAGCACTTGTCCTTGCTCACGTTGTTTTACCTTCGCATACCACCTTTCCTCAAATGGCAGCCAATGTACCATGGGGAAATGCCATAGGCCCATTGGCCTTACCTGCTCGACATGAACTCCCACGAGGATCAAGAAAGATTCTTCCCAAGTTCGCGGAGATGGGAAGAGCGTCACCGAGATGACCATATTTCTACCTTTTTTGCATTGCATGTGTTGTTTTTTGTCGGTAGAATATGAAGATGTTGCTATTCGTCTCTTCGTGAAACATTGCATGATGTTGCTGCAGATTGGTTTCATCATCTTCCCAATGGATGTATCACAAATTGGAATGATATGAAAACTAAGTTTGAAAATCGATTCAAGATGGTAGAAGATGAACATGCTCTTCTTGCCCAACTATCTCAGGTGAAGAAAGAGCCAACAGAACCCATGAGGAATTTCGTGGCTAAATTCAACAAGATGGTGAACAAAGTTCCCGCCAGGATTCGTCCAAACCTTGATGGACAAAAATGTTTCTTTATTAACGCACAACAACCAGAAGTGTGCTATCAGCTGAGAAGGGCTAGGGTGGCTACTTTGGAACTTGCTCAATCTTTGGCCATAGAAATTGAAGATGACTTAATCATGGTAGGAAAATTCAAGAAAAATTCCCTCAAAGGAAAGAGTCAAGAAACTCCCAACGCTTCAGAAACTATACTCACTAAGTTGGCTAATGATGTGCTTTGGCTTTGAAAAAGCAAGTTGCTCAAAGTAGTAAACTGCTCCTTACAAAGACATCCCGAGAAAAGGATACGTTCCCAACAAAGCTAGGATTGTAGGTGCTCCAATGAGGCTTCTATATTGAAGCAGCTCCCATAACTAATTCAAAATGTGATGTCATTGAAGAAAGTGATGATGAGATTGAAGTCATCGAGGTTGATGAGGAAGAGCGGATTAGAGACATACGAAACTGAAGTTGAAGATCGAGGGGAAAGTAATAATCATTTCTTTGAGTACCGTTCGATGAGGAAGATGAATACGAAGAAATTATAGAAGATATGAATAGTCAATCCTTTGCCATTTTCACACGCTCTCAGAAAAAGGAGCAGGATACCACTAAGGCGGGAGATAAAGAGGTTTCCAAGGAAACTCCCAAAGAATCCAAGACAAATGAGGCTCCTAAAGAGTCCAAGGTGACTGAGGTTTCAAAAGTCAAGACTATCTTAAAGAAAGGAGGGCCTTTGTTAGATCAATCGGTTGGTAAACCAACTATGAAGAAAGCTCCTTCTTCCACATCAGTGTCAACCAAGCCCGAGGCCAAGGTCAAAAGTGTGCCATCATCAAGTTCGAAAGAACTTATATCTGAGACTTCAAGTATGATTACTTTGCCTAAATTTGATATCATTGATCATATCAATAAAACAAAAATTTCCATGTCACAAGGAAGAGTACTTGAAGTCCAACAAGGATCAGCTCGAGAAATTGGTCCAATTTATCAAAGGTGACTCTACTATTCATTCCTCCAAAGGAATTCTGAAAACTCCCTAAAGATGGGAAAACTCAAAATATTGTGGCGGCCACTACACCTTCAAATGAAAAGATCGAACCTTTCTTTGTGTCCTTTCTGATCAACGGATGCAAATTAAGTAATTGCATTATAGACTTTGGAGCCTCGGATAATGTGATGCCGGAAAAAGTAGCACATGCTCTTGGTTTGACTTGTACGAGAACATTCGGATCATGTTACTCCATGGAAACCAAGCAAGTTCCTCTAATCGGGCAGATTAAAGACGCCCAAATGGTTTTAGCCCAATTCCCTCAAAAGCGAGTTAAGGTAACTATTTTAGTTGTTGATATTCCCGCCTCGTATGGAATGTTGTTGAGTAGGAAATTTTGCAGGGATTTGGGTGGTGAGATTCAAATGGACTGGTCTCATGCCATGATTCCTATCAATGGAGAAATGAAAAAGCTTATGCCGGAAGCTCAGGAAAAGTTCACGGTAACTAAAACCGAAGATCCTCGCACAGATCCTTTTCCAAGGCTCAAGTATGGGTAATTATATGATGACTACAAAAATTCATACCCCTGAGATCACTTGCCAAGATTCCAATGAGATCTGGACTCTTGAGTTCGATGGAAGTTGTTGCTCGATGGGTTCTAGTGCAGGAGTGGTGCTCATATCTCCAAATGGTAAAATATTTCCTTTTTCCTACAAACTTGAATTTTCAAATACTAATAACACTGTAGAGTATGAGGCATTAATCCTTGGCCTTCAAGTTGTAGAGGAGAAAGGGATAAAAAATTTGGAAGTCTTTGGGGATGCGGAATTGATCGTGAAACAGTAAGAAATCAGTTCCAAGTAAAGAATGATCATTTGAGACACTACAGAAATAAAGTGTGGGATTATGATAGAAGTCTTGATGCTTTTTCCATAAAATTGTCCCTCGTGAAAAGAATGACAAAGTAGATTCTCTAGCAGTCTCAGCTTCATTAATGATTCCTCATTCAGAATTTGATCAAGTCAAATACACCATTGAAATGGTTTTTAGGCCAAGTGTTCCTGACAATGCAGAAAATTGGCAAGTATTTAATGATGATCAACAAATTATTGCCTTCTTGGAAAAGAGAGAAAATTTTGAACAGTTGTACTTTGAAGGAAGTGATTCGGCATTTCGTGAATCAACTACCTCACCCATTCAGGAAGGAGTTGAGAACGAAGATCCTGGTGATGGCATCATTCAACTCAAAGGAAATAAAATTCCCAAAGGATTGGTTTCACTTGAAGAACTTTTTGACAAACATGACAGGTTTATCAAAGAGAAAGAAGCGAGGTAGGACTGTGAATTCTGCTAACTATGAGCAAGTTAATATCGGTACCAAGGATAAACCTCACCTAATCAATATTGGTAAGTGTTGCTCACCTGAGGAGCGCAGGAAATTCATAAATCTCCTTACCAAATATTCTGACGTTTTGGCTTATTCATACGAAGACTTGAAGTCTTTCCAACCCTAGGGAAATGGAGCATGCCATACCCTTGAAGCCTGGTGTAGTTCCATTCAGGAAAAAGCAAAGACAATATAATCCCAAGATTGCAGGGACAATATTTCATGAAGTTCAAAAGATGCTAGATGCACGAATAGTGTTTCCTATTCGACATTCGACTTGGATAGCTAATATTGTACCGGTTCGCAAGAAAAATGGAGAAATTAGGATTTGCGTGGATTTCGCAATCTTAATCAGGCTTCCTTGAAGGATAACTACCCATTGCCAGTCATGGACCATATTTCTGCAGGCAGTAACTGGATCGGAAATGCTATCTATGTTAGATGGTTTCTCTGGCTATAATCAGATTGAAGTGGCTAGAGAAGATCAACATAAAACCGCGTTCACTACCCCTGGGGTACGTTCGCATATAGAAGAATGCCCTTTGGTTTGATCAATGTCGGCACAACTTTTCAAAGGGCCATGGATATGGCATTTGCAGATTATAAAGACAAGATCATTGTGATATACCTAGATGACTTGACAGTGTTCTCCAAGAAATGAGAAGATCACCTAAGGGATTTGGAGAAAATATTGCAAAGGTGCAGACTTCATAAGATTTCTCTGAATCCAAAAAAGTTTGTGTTTGGAGTTACTAGAAGGAAACTCCTAGGTCATATTGTTTCTAAGGAAGGAACTAAGATCGATCTGAACGCGTTCAAGCTATAAAAATCTTTCCTTGCCTACAAGTAAGCCTGGGGTCCACTCTTCTTTGGGAAGGTGAACTTTTTGAGAAGGTTCGTGCCAGATTTTGCCGAGTTGACTAAAGAAATCGCTGATATGATGAAAGGAAAAGAATCCTTCAAATGGTCAAAGGAAGGTAGAGAGGCATTTGAGAAAATCAAAGTGCTATTGCAAAAGCTCCTACATTGGTATGTCCCGATTTTAAAAAGGATTTTATAATTTATTGCTATGCTTCTCCACACACAATCTCCGCCATTTTGACTCAGCACAATCAAGAGGGGATCGAATCTCCTATCGCATTCATGAGTTCGGGATTCAAGAAACATGAACTTAATTACACTCCTCTTGAGAGACATGCGTACGCGGTGGTAAGAGCCCTGAAACACTTCAGGTATTACGTGTTGAATTCTCACACCAAAGTCTTAGTTCCGGACACCGCGGTGAAATCAATGTTGACACAACAGGAACCAGGATCTAAAAGAGGTAATTGGGTCTCCAAGATCCAAGAATATGATCTGGACATCAAGCCTACCAAGTTGGTTCGAGGAAGAGGACTCTGCCAACTCATTGCAGAGAATGAACCACGAGATAACTCGAGAAGAAGAACCAGTTGAAGAAAATTTACCATTGGTAGTTTTTGTCAGTACCACAGATGAATGGTATTATGATATTGCCTACTTCCTCACATATGGCGAGTGTCAGAGAATTTGATGCTAAAGAGAAATGAGCTATCAAATTAAGAGTACATCGGAAGTACATCATTTGGGATAACACGTTGTTCAAGAAAGGAATTGACGACATGTTCCTCAGATGTGTTGATAAAGAACAACAACCTAGGTTGTTGGAAGCTTTCCACAATCATGTTTGTGGTGGTCATTTCTCTGGCCCAGTAATGACCCATAAAATTCGAGCACATTATTACTGGCCCCTATATGTTTTCTGATGCTCGAAATGGGTGACAAAATGTGAAGCTGTCAACAATTTGTTGGAAGACCAAAGTTGGCAACTTTGCCTTTGAAGCTAGTTGTCATTGAAGAACCCTTTCAACAATGGGGTTTAGATTTCATCGGGGTTTTGAATCCTAATTCTAGTGCTGGTCATACTCACGTGCTCACCACTTTGACTACTTTACAAAGTGGGTGGAAGCTATATCCGGTGAAACAAACATCTCTTGTGCGTAATGTCTGTGATTTCATCAAAGAAAATATATTGGTTCATTATGGAATTCCACACAAGATTGTGATGGACAATGCCTCAATTTTTTCTTCTGCAGAGATGATAGGTTTTTGTTATGGATATGGGATATCTTTGTCTCATTCATCAGATTACTACCCTCAGGGAAATGGTCAGGCTGAATCCAGCAACAAAAACCTCATTACTATTGTATGAAGTTAGTGAAGAAAATCAAAGAACTTGGCACAAAAAGTTATATGATGCATTGTGGGCTGACCGCATAACTCCCAAAAGGGCAATTGGAATGTCTCCATTTCAACTTTTATATGGAACCGATGCTCAAATTCCCGTCACACTGGAGTTACCAACATTAAAATTAGCTCAGGCAGTTGATGATGAATGCTTCACCAATGCATTAGATAAAAGGATCATGTTCCTAAGCAAGCTCGAGGAACAAAGAAGTCAAGTGGCAAACAGGATTGAGGAACATCAATCCAAGGTAAAAAAGTTGTTTGACAAGGAAAACTAGGGAGAGACAGATTTCAAATCAATGACTTAGTTCTTCTCTGGGACAAAAGACGTGAGCCGAAAGGAAAGCATGGGAAGTTTGACTCGTTGTGGCTAGGCCCGTTCAAAATAAGGCATTTCTGTGGAGATAGTACCTATTACTTGTCATATCCTGATGGAACTCATTTGCCTTTGCCCTACAGTGGGCAATATCTCAAGCATTATCAAAATTGAAAATGGGTTGTTCCCCGTATGTACATAGGTAATTAGGATTTTGGTTTGTTTGTTTCCTTTTTTTTGGTCTCCTCTCTTGTGTCACCCCATTTTTGTGCCCCATCATTTTGAGATCATGTTCATGAATATTTTGGTCTGGGTCCGTTGTTGTGTCCATGAAGTCCTTGTCCCCAATTAGATCCATTGTTATCAGCTAATTTTGACTTTGAAAAATTATAAAAAAATAAAAAAAATAAAAAAATTTGAAAAAAAAAAGTGTTACTTTGCGTGGTTCATTGCCCTCATCACGATCGTCTCATTTTTGTGATCATTTGGTCTTCGTTTCATCCTTTCAAGTGAGAACTCTTCCTTCTTGAGCTTTAAATCGCATTAAAATACATTAAAATTAATTAATTAAATTAATTAATTGCTCTTTGTTTGATAAAATTGATTTTTTAAATAACTTGAGAGTATTTAATTAAATAAATATAAATTAAAAGTTCATTCGACAAATTTTATTGCTGGGGAAGTAAGCTTACGCTTCCAACTACCGAGAATGCCAATTTGGCTTCCCGAACCCAGATTTCCCCTTTCCTGGCAATCTTCTTCAAATTTCCCACATGTGGGATTTTCTCCACCAATTGCCAAATCATGGATTGGCTAACGGGCAAGAAATTCCCAATTTCCCACATGGGGAAATTGAATGGGGATTGCTAACCCACTTTGCCATTCCGTTGGCAATTGGCCATTGCTTTCCCCATTTCCCCCTGGCACTTAAGTCCACTACCGGGAAGAGAGGAAGTTGGATTAATCCTCATAACTTCCTCTGTCAAACTCGTTGGAAAGAGTCGTGTGAAGCTTTTTGCTTCTTATTTCTTCTGAAGGACATAATATTTTGTCACATCCAACAATCTTCCACGCATTTGTCAGGAAAGAGCAACATTTTTTAAAGAACAGTTTTAAAAATACCAAGACATCAATTTCCACGCCTATGAGAGAGAAGAATTCAGGGAAGAAGAAGTCAGTTTTAATGAATTTGCAGAGATTGAAAAAGATAGAATAAAGTTTGAAGATTTCAAGTAGGCCATAGAGAAAAGTCAGTTTCCATGCCTTGTCAGGAAAGAGCAACATTAAAAGACAGGTTACAAGTTTCCACGCATTGGCAGGGGAAGCTTTAAATTATTTGTTACCCAAATCTTTCTCCACACATTCTCCAGGAGAAACCACACATGCACTAGCTTGATCCATTTCCAATGCATATTTTAAAATAAAGGTAATTAAAAATATTCATTCAGGAGAATCCCACACATTGGAGGAGGTGCCAGGGATAGAGAGAACAACATCCACGCATGCAAAGGGAAATAAGAACAGTTTTAAGAAGTTCACGCATTCTCCAGGAAAATCCATGCACCTGGCCCAGGAGGAATCCCACTCACAGCCAAAAGACAACAAAACCACACGTTGAAGGGAAATAGAAGGCCACGTGGAAGGAACAGCCAAATAAACATTCACCACGTTTTTGGGGAAACAGTCCAAAAAAGTTGAAAATAACAAAGGTAAATCCATGCACGCAACAAAGGAGAGTCCACGCCTTGGGGGCAAGAAGAATAGTTCAAAATAAAAAAACAAAAAACATCCCCATGTGCCAAGAGCTTTCACGTAGGGAGAAAGGAAAGGAGGACAACAAAGTTGATTTGAAGTCAGAGGAGGACATTTTTCCAATGCCATAGAGAGAGCAACATTATAAGGACAACAAGAAGACCAAAAAACAATCTTCCACGCCCAGCCACGCCAAAGAAGGAGAATTTGTGAATATTAAGTAGCAAGCCGCGCCTAAGGGTGAAAGAAGATCTCCCACGCACAGCCAAGATCAAACAGTCTCCACGCAGGAACAGTCCAAGGTCACGTGGAGGCAAAAATGCGCAAGTTTTAAAAAAAAACCAAAGGAGAGTCCACGCATGATTAGGAAGAGCCCACGCATTGGCAGGGGAAGTTTTAAATCTTTTTATTACCCAAACATCACCCAAACAATCTCCACGCGCCTAAGAAAGGACAGTTTTCTTTTTCCACGCAGGGAGAGAGATAGAGAAGAGGACAACAATTAATTTGAAGCAAAAGGAAACCTTCATGCACCCATCCAAGAGCTCCCGCATGCAAAGGGGAAAGCTTTAAAATCTTGAGAAAACGCATTGAATGAAAAGGTAGTTTTTCATGCATACCAAGGAGAATTTGTTCTGTCAAATTAAATAAAATCGAGAGATTTTAATTTAAAATATATTTATCGTTGTATCACTAGATTTGGAGCTCGAGCTTAGTCTCGATATATTTGTATTTTAAAGAGAAGAAAATTGTAATTTGGGATCAATTATTATTATTATTATTTTTAAAATAATAATAATAATAATATTAAAGTGAAAAATATTTTTCTTGCATCATGAGGTTTTGAGACTAAGACTCGGCCCTGTTTGCGTTGTATTGTGTGCCCATGGGTGTTCTTTTGTAAAATTCATAATAAAAAAAATCCAAATATGGGAGATCGAGGAAGCCATTGGAGAAACATCCTTCACAAACAATTGATAGAAGTTAAGATGGTGGATGCTTCTACAAGACATCATATTTGACTTATGCAGTAGTAGCAAGAAGAAAGCTATTTTGGGACTTGAAAGCGAGAGGGTCATGGGGCCGTCGAGCAGTGTTTTTCATTATTACCTCACTCGGCTTCAAAAATAGTTCTCATCATTTTAGAAGAGTCAACAATGCATTCACCTTCTGCGTGAACCGGAACCCGAATCGGAATCGAGGAAAGGTTTTCCAAAGAAGCCATGAGTGTCATTTCCCAACCTGGGAACTGGTTTATTCAATTTTCATCTTTTTCCTACATTCACGTAAGTGGCTTTCTTTGGTACCCCATGGAAACTTCCTAAGTACGTCGGTGATAGATAGACATTAATGGAGCTAAGCACGACAATTATTCCAAGTTCATACGCCTTCTTAGTGACAAGCACCCGTTCATGAATTCATTTCCCAATTCAAATCGAAGAATACCAATGTCCAAATCTTTTCAGTGCACAACTCATGGAAAAAGAGTTCACTCTCATAACCATCCATCCATATGTGAAGAGAACCCAATTTGATATCAATGGATATATGCAAAAGATGTTGGGGGAAAAGTACGAACATAATCCTACCATGGAATATTTAAGGCTGCTTGTTCGGATGAACATGAGGTAAGAAGCGGGAGTAATCTCTTGCCTAACACTTGCTCGGATCAGGTCTTCCACATCGAGAGTCCTCCGATTCATTCATAGATGATGATGAGGATGTCGTCAATCCCTCATATGATGTCGTTGCCTTTACCCCATTGCCTCGAATCGACTGGACCAAAAGAGATGAATTTTCTCTTGATGGCAAAAACCAACCAATTATTGAAAGAAGCATATCTTGGTATGATAGAGAACTTGCCAAATTGTAATCCATTCCAGATCATGTTTCGGGATCACAAAAATTGCCAATATGAGGGGGTCTCCATTCAACCAAAGTCTCTTCTCGATCAACCTCATTACCATCCAATCATACACAACAAGCAAGAAAAGAGTGGTTGCCAAAATCCACTTCGCCAAGTAATGTGTCACAAGGAGAAAGATCTAAAGATCCTAACCCTAAAGAAGGAAGAGAGCGTGTGTCCAGATTTTCTACCTCGAGTAGAGATTCTTCTACCCACATCGTTAATAGTGCTTAGAAGCTAGCAGCAAATGATCCTCAGACATGCTTCAAACAAGCATCCACTCAGGTGCAGGTAATTCAAATATCAAACACTTGAGCATGTAGTTCATGAAGGGATTTTCCACTCCTTTCCTTCATTCCATTCCATCTCCCTCATTCACTTTTCTTTCCATTGATGTTCCAAACCCCCCCCCACATACAATTTTGAATGTATAGATGTAAATACAATTTTGGTTTTCAATAAAGGCAACCTCACCTTCATTGAGGAGGGACTTCGTTCCCACACTATTGCATGTCATTTACATGCGTGCAAATCCATATGCTAACGAGTTGATGGAATAACAAAGTCGAGACATTAGAATTAGTCAATGGTAAGATGTCTAAAGCTAGTGATGTCTTTAAGATGGTGATTATCAGTCTTTAGGATAATTACCAAATTTTGTGTGAGAAAATTTATTTATACAACGTGGGGAATGGGTTGGAATAAACCGTGCCTAAAGATAGAGAAGATGTGGATGAGGTAGAAGGTTTCTATCGAATTGGACCACTTTGAGATTCTTCTTTAAAAAAAAAAAAAAGAGGCCAAAGACTTGGATCTAGTTTTGTGGGCCTTACTTGGTTTGTTGTTTTTAGTGTTTATTATCCTTATAGACTTACGGACTTACGGGTGAAGTTCATCATTTTTCTTCTTGTACGAGAGTTGTTCACTTTTTAAATTAAATAAACTTGCCTTTATAAAAAAAGACTAAACTAATTGCACATGAAAATTAACTGTGAGCTTGAAATAAGGAACCATAAGATCATATAACATTGATTGATTGAAGAAATTCTATCAAGTGTTAGTCGTTAAAAGGAGGCTAGAACTGTATATATAGTGCTTTTACAATGTGGCCATTTAGGGAACTTACTAGAAATCCAGATAAGTAAACAAAAAACAATTGTAACCAATCTTCTGACTCTTGACACAAATCTCACACATGACTAACCATCGGATTTGCACTCTAATTCCCATGTTTTTCTTCTTATTTTCACATTTTATTGCTAACTCAACACTTAGTTCCTATCATGATCACTTTTAGAGCCACCTTCTAAAGCACTTTTTACCTTGGTCAAAAATGGAGGACCAACATTTCTCCTAGCACTAATTATTTTACTTGCTCACAAGAAAATTACGGAGAAAAAACCTTTAAGGAATTTATCCCATAGATTGTCCATTGAGAATTTCATCCAATCCTAAAGTGTGATGGTGACACCAAAAGTTATCAAATTTTCTAAGTACCATCCGAACTTTGTATAGTCTTTGCCCAAGTTTTTCTCTTCCATGGTAAGTTGTGTAACATCTTGTGCAAAGTTGAGGTCGATAGCTAGGAGTACATCGTATATTAACACTAGTTGTGCAAGAGTAAAGTTTATAATTTCATCCTCCACCTCGCACACCGGGTTTTCCTGGGGCAATACTCTAGAGTAATTTCTTGAACATTTTAATGTATAGCCAATAATGGGTCTTGCTTGAGGATTCTAAGATATGCAATCTTGGCAACCAATTGAGCTTCCAAGTACTAGGCATGTATCTCATCATCACTCTTCTTGTTTTATAAAATTTTAGATGTGATAACTATATATTCAATGGTGAGCTACTCCCTGGTTGAGATGATGTTTATTAGAGTTCGCAAATGCTTGTACTAATGTATCATGCACCAAACAATCCACTCCCTCATACTTAGTAAAATATGGGCATGGCCTTCAATGACATCTTAAATGTTGTCAAGTGCCTTAGAAAGTTACTTGATGCAATCGTTTATGAGCTTGGTTTTCTAATAGGAGAACTTCCTTAATATTATGTAAACTGAAATGCAATGTGTTTATATCGGAGCATACATCATGCCCTCTTTTTGTGCCCATGATCTCTAATCACACAACACAATTATTTGATTATACACTTAACTTAAACTTCCTTGTGAGGCACTACTTGTGAGTGATAATTATCCTTGAGGCTATGAGACCTCAAATAATGTCTAGCATCACAACGTTGATCCACATCATGGTCTAACTTCATCGATTGCTTCAACATCATACTACACATAGGTGTGCAAATCACGAGGTCCTAACTCCTCCATGATACCGCCCAATCCCACACAACTCTATAATGTCACCATTGTACCATGTAAATTTATAGCACCACTAGCTAAAAATGATGGACTAATGATTAGTTATGAAGCAATAGTAATAACTTAGCCAATGCTTCATCTTCCAATGAATAAGTATGGAATCATTCTATTCTTTCTAGTTAAAACCTCGGAATTACTAGTAAGGAGTACATCTACATTCTACATCCAATTTCTAGGATACTATAAAGGAATTTGAAAGTTATAACGTGGCATTACAACTCGATATCTAGTGTCAATTGTCTTCTTTTCTTTCTTCTTTATTACAAAAGAATTCTAATATATCCTTTGGTCTCTATCATTCACGGTATGTTTTCTACACATAACACATCTAGATTATCATTTAGAGTGGTGTCCATTGGATATCCTCCTAGCCATGAATCAACTAATGGTGTTGGCCAAAATCTCAAACTCTAGTCTTGAAATTATGGCACTTGAGTCTCCAAAAAGTTAAAGTTCTACTATAAGTGGAGGAAAATATGCTAGTGTCGGCATTTGGAAGTGCAAAGGAGCTAGAGTTTCCAACACCTTTGTCCAATTATGGGACAACAACAACCCGCACTTGACAACATAAAACATGGTTTGTTGGAAAACATCCTTGGTGGCTTCTCTCTAGTCAACCAAAAGTATACCATCTTCCAACCCAACTACTATAGGGAATCACTATCAACCATTTAGGTATCGTAGTGCACAACAATGTCTCCAAACCCCCATCTCCCACACCCACCAATCACCATTGTAGGACCAGCTTTGTTGTGTTGGCAATGGAAACAAACCAATACTCCAAATAGACCCTTCAATATCCATCAACCCCAAAGGGCCCTATGTTGGAATTGATTGACATCACTCCCTCATTCCCCAATGTCATCTAATGTAGAGGCACTTGAACCCAAGAGGATTTGGTGCGGGACTCTTAAGAGATTGAATTGACTTGTAGTGCCCACTTCCCTTTGGCAATGTTCAAATTAGATTAGTTACATATCTCACAATTAGGACCATTGTACTTGATGTAACGAACATAGGATGCCCATACTAATATACTTGATTTTTGTAGTTTAGAGTTTGACACTATTGCTCTATTTTGATGGCATGGAGTGTCGGTGTATAAAATGGAAAACTTATATCCTTGATGCAAATTTGGACAATGGAATGATTATGGAATCATGCATATTTAATGATGATATAGATAGATGTGATTTCATATTTTGATAATGGCTTGATGAAACAAATGGAATATGAGGAAAATTATTGTTTTGATTGTTATAACTTGGCATTACTGACTTGATATCTAGTGTCAATTGTCTTCTTTTCTTTCTTCTTTATCACAAAGCATTCTAATATATCCTTTGGTCTCTATCATTCACAGTATGTTTTCTACACATAGCACATCCTGGGTAAGTGCACGAAGTTGGGGGGCCAAAAAATGGACAAAAAGCCGAAACAGACGAAACATGTATGCATTTTTCTAAAATGCGCTCGCATTTTAATTTTTGGCTTAGTAGTTACTGAGCCTATAACACGTACGCATTTTAAAGAAGGAAAATGCATATGCATTTTTGAGAAGACAAAACACGTATACGCGTTTTAGAGAAGTCAAAATGCATACGCGTTTTGAATAGTATGGACCATGTATGTGTTTTTGGGTGTTTATACTTACAAAAATAAAAGTATAAGAAATAATAAAAGAAATCTTATACTTTAAATTTATTTTAGTAAATATAAGAAATTAGGGTCACTCTACACTTGATGGAAGTGGTCCCGTAGCTCAACAATTATAATCTAGAAGATAGTTTTTCAAAATCTAATTTGGTCAGTACTTACTCATTTTTAGGATTTCAACAAAGGACCTAAAACTTTCAGGGCATATATATTGTAGTCGGTCTTTGTTTTGGGAAAGCATATAGTTGTTTTTTAGGTTTTTTTACCTTCTAAAATGGATTTTGGCCCTACCACTGCTTGAATTGGTACCAATTTTTAAATTTGGTCCATAATTCACTTTAGTGACCATGAATCAACTCTATGATGCTTGTCTACTTCTTACTAAAAAGAGATCCTCACTTTGTAGATAGAGGATTGTTCCTTGAATGGGATTCTGTCATATGGCCAAAATGAGGTGTTTGTAATGTGCCTCCTCCTTAAGGTGTGATAACACTACTAGGTGTTGAATGAGTTGTTATGAATAGTACCAAGTCAATTGCATCAAGTGAACTTAGATGATTGCTCATTCTTAGAAACATGGTGCTCCATATAAAGATCATCCCATCACCTTTCCTAGCTCTAAAAACATCCATTCATGGAATCAAATTCATGATTCTCATACATGTTTTTGCTCATATTTCTCTTATAGAGACAAACGATGCCTTAATACTTCATAAATAATGGTCCTTGATAGCTCGGTGACATGACTAGCTCATTTTAGCTTGTTCTGAAGGGTGTTCTATTAACTACATAATGGCTGAAAATGCCTTTTAGGCCTTAGAGGAAGTAGTCTCTCATCATAACTAAATGAGTCGATCGATCACCTTAGACATTATTCCCTACACACTGAAACACGTTGAATGATCTTATTAGGACTTTCCTTTGGGTGAGGGTTTATGATTTAGGGTTTAGGGTTTAGGGCTTGAGGTTTAGTGTTTAAGGTTCATAGTTCAAATTTTAGGGTTTAGGGTTTAGGGTTTAGGGCTTAGGGCTTAGGGTTCATGGTTTAGGGTTTATGGTTAGTGGGGTTAAGGGGTTGGGGTTTAGGATTTAGGGTTTAGGGTTTAGGGATCAAGGTTGAGGTTTAGGGTTTAGGGATCAAGGTTGAGGGTTTAGGGTTTATGGCTCAAGGTTCAGGGTTTAGGGTTTAGGGATCAGGGTTGAGGGTTTAGGGTTTAGGGTTGAGAGTTTAGGGTTAGGGTTTATGATTCAAGGTTTAGTTTTTAGGGTTTATGGTTTAGGGTTTAGGTTTAGGGTTTTGAGTTTAGGGTTTAGGTTTAGGGTTCAAGGCTTAGGGTTTAGGGTTTAAGGCTTAGGGTTTAGGGTTTAGGGTTTAGGGTTTAAGGCTTAAGGTTTAGGGTTTAGGGTTTAGGGTTTAGGGCTCAGGGTTTAGGGTTTAGGTTTTAGGTTTTAGGGTTTAGGGTTTAGGGTTTAGGATTTAGGGCTTAGAGTTTAGGGTTTAGGGTTTAGGGTTTATGGTATATGGTTTAGGGTTTAGGGCTCAGGGTTTAAGGTTTAGGGTTGAGGATTTAGGGTTTACGGTTTAGGGTTTAGGAGTTAGGGTTTAAGGTTTAAAGGTCAGGGTTTAGGGTTTAGGGCAAAGGGGGGGTTTAGGGTTTAGGGTTCATGGTTCGGTGGTTTAGGGTTTAAGGCTCAAGGTTTAGGGTTTAGGGGTTAGGGTTTAGGGCTCAAGGTTTAAGGCTCACCCATTCAGTCACTGTAATGTTCTATGTCTTACCCATTCTTATAAGTATTGACAAAGTGTATTCAACTAAAAATGGTTCATCTACTTCGTAAGTAGAACGCTCGTTGAGGAGTCATCACAATTTGATGCCTTTCATCTACTAATATTTTAAAGGAGGGAAATGCCCATTGCATGCGAACTATTTGACTCATTGTAATGTTGTGTCTTACCCATTCTTATTAGTATTGACAGAGAGTATTCAACTAAAAAGGGTTCATCGACTTTGTAGGAACAAAATTCAAAGAGATTCATCAAAAATTGATGTCTTTCATCTATTGATATTTTGAAGGAGGTAAATGCCCACCTCTCATAAACAAGGTAGTTATAAAATCAAACTTAATTATGGTTTTCAGCACAAGACTAGGAAATATGGTCCTAAGATATTCAAAAATGAAATCACTCATGAGACCTACTAGAAATATATGAGGTTTAGGGGTTAGAGCTTAGGGTTTTGGATTTAGTGTTTAGGGTTTACGGCTCAGGGCTCAGGGCTCAGGGTTCAAGGTTTAGGGTTAAGGATTTAGGGTTTAGGGTTTAGGGTTCAGGATTTAGTGTTCAGGGTTTAAGGTTTATTATTTTTGTTTTAGGGTTTAGGGTTTATAATTTAGGATTTAGGTCTTAGGGTTAAGGGTTGAGGGTTAAGGGTTTAGGTCACGAGTTTCAGGGTTTAGGGTTTAGGGTTTAGTGTTTAGTGTTTAGGGCTTAGGGTTTTGGTTTAGCGTTTAGGGCTTCAGGGTTTAGGGTTTATGATTTAGTGCTTAGGGTTTAGAGTTTAGGGTTTAGGGGTCAGGGTTTAGGGTAAATATGATTTAGTTTTTAGGGTTTAGGGTTTAGGGTTTAGAGACCTTTAGGATTTAACATTTAGGGCTTAAGGTTTAGGGTTTATGGTTTAGGGCTCATGGTTTAGGGTTTAGGGGTTAGGGTGCATGGTTTAGGGTTTACGGCTCAAGGTTCGGGGTTGAATTACGGGTTAAAGGTTTAGGGGTTAGTTGCGGGTTTAAGGTTTAGGGGTTAGAGCTTAGGGCTCTAGATTTAGGGTTTAGGGCTCAAGGCTCAGGGTTTAAGGTTTAGGGTTTAGGGCTCAAGAATTAGGGTGTAGGGTTCAAGGTTTAAGGTTTAGGTTTAGGGTTTAGGGATTAGGGTTTAGGGTTTAGGATTCAGTGGTTCATGGTTTATGGCTTAAGGTTTGGGGTTCGGAGTTTGGTTTAAGGTTTAGGGGTTAGAGCTCGGGGCTTTGGATTTAATGTTTAGTGTTTAGGGCTCAGGGTTTAGGGTTTAGGGTTAAGGGTTTAGGGTTTAGCATTTGGGGTTAGGTTTTTAGGGTTTAGGATTTATTTTTTGGGTTTAGGATTTATTATTTTGGTTTTAGGGTTTATAGTTTAGGGTTTAGGTCTCATGGTTGAGGGTTAAGGGTTTAGGTCACAGAGTTCAAGGTTTAGGGTTTAGTGTTTAGGATTTAGGGCTTATGGTTTAGGGTTTAGGGCTCAGGCTTTAGGGTTTAGGATTCAATGTTAGGGTTTATGGTTTAGGGTTTAGGATTTAGTTTTCAGGTTTTAGGGTTTAGGGTTTAACATTTAAGGCTCATGGTTCATGGTTTAGGGTTTAGGGCTTAAGGCTCAAGGTTTAGGGTTTAGGGCTCATGGGTAAGGGCTGAATATTTAAGGATTAGGGTTTAGGGCTTAGGATTTAGGGTTTAAGGTTTATGGTTTAGGTTTTAGGGTTTAGGGATCATGGTTTAGGGTTTAGGGTTTAGGTTTAGGGCCTCGATTTAGGGTTTAAGGTTTAGGGTTTAGGGTTTTAATTGTAGAATTTAAATGCTAAAATATTTAGGCTAAATGTTGAAAGCCTAAAAATTACCTATGTACTGACCAAATTATACTATAAAAACTATCTCCTAAACCATGACTAATGGAGTTGTGAGACTAGTTCCATAAGGTGCAGAGTGACCCTAATTTCTTATATTTACATAAATAAATTTAAAGTATAAGAAATAATAAAATATAAATAATAATAAATGAAAAACTTATACTTATTCCAAGCCATGCATGTCAAGGCTTGGGATCCGGTTTGATCCCGAGCACGAGCTCGAGGGTTTTTCCAAGCCATGCCTCAAGGCTTGGGATCTTGGTTTGCATAAACACAACAAACAACGTGTTTTTGCAGGAAAATGTAAAAATGTCACTTCCTCTATGATAAATCAAAATAAAACAATCGATCCATTTAAAAATATTATACCACAACGTAGAACAAAGTTACTTCTTTCTAAAAATATAATTTTTCAAAATTTCGACTAATATAAGGTTTCCATATTATTTATTTTCTAACTATGCCTTTTTATAGCTACTTTTTGAATTTTAAATATGTCTATCTTTCATCGTGTATCTTTTTTTGGGGTGATCAAAATTGAAAGAAAAATATACTAGCACAAACTAAGCATAATTCTATACATATTCAAAAAAATAAATCTAATTTTTGATATTTGAGTTAGTTAGGGAGGTCACACGGTGAGAGCTCTGTTATTTTTCAAAACATAAAATTTTTGTAATAGAAAAATCATAAATAAAAAAATATTCGGTAAAAAAATCTTTAAAAATTATAACACAAACTAGATGCTCATAGCTATCTTTCTACCAAAAGGTTTTAAAAATACTAAATGGTGCTAAAAAAATGGTGGGGGCACGAAAGTCACTATATTATGTTTTTTAACAAAAACAAGAGCACATGTTGGTATTTTAGTTGTTTGACCCACTTAAACTTATTTGTTTTCAATAAAATTGAGTAGCTTAAAACTAGACTCAAAATGCTACGATTCATATTTCTACAACATCTTCCAATTTTAGTGTAATTATTTCAAAAACTTGTACAAGTTGAAGTTTTTTATTTTTAGAAAAATGCGTCCACTTAAGACCCCCTTTTGGCCCCCAATTTGGTGCACTTACCCACATCTACATTATCATTTAGAGTGGTGTCCATTGGATATCCTCCTAGCCATGAATCAACTAATGGTGTTGGCCAAAATCTCAAACTCTAGTCTTGAAATTGTGGCACTTGAGTCTCCAAAAGTTAAAGTTCTACTATTAGTGGAGGAAAAGATGTTAGGGTCGGCATTTGGAAGTACAAAGGAACTAGAGTTTCAACACTGTCAATTATGGGACAAAAAAAAACCCGATTGACAATATAAAACATGGTTTGTTGGAAAACATCCTTGGTGGCTTCTCTCTAGTCAACCACAAGCACACCATCTTCCAAACCAAGTACTCGTAGGAATCACTATCAACCATTTAGGTATCAGTAGTGCCAATAATGTCTCTAAACCACCATCTATCAACCATTTAAGGTTTAGGGTTTATGGTTTAGGGCTGGGGCTCATCGTTTAGAGTTTAGGGGTTAAGGTGCATGGTTTAGGGTTTATGGCTCAAGGTTCGGGGTTCAGAATTACGGGTTTAAGGTTTAGGGGTTAGAGCTAGGGCTCTAGATTTAGGGTTTAGGGCTCAAGGCTCAGGGTTTAAGGTTTAGGGTTTAGGGCTCAAGGATTAGGGTGTAGGGTTCAAGGCTTAAGGTTTAGGGATTAGGGTTTAGGGTTTAGGGTTCATGGTTCATGGTTTATGGCTTAAGGTTCGGGGTTCAGAGTTACTTGGTTTAAGGTTTAGGGGTTAGAGCTCGGGGCTCTGGATTTAGTGTTTAGGGTTTAGGGCTCAGGGTTTAGGGTTTAGGGTTTAGGGTTAGCGTTTATGGTTTAGGTTTTAGGGTTTAGGATTTATTATTTTGGTTTTAGGGTTTAGGTCTCATGGTTGAGGGTTAAGGGTTTAGGTCACAGAGTTCAAAGTTTAGGGTTTAGTGTTTAGGATTTAGGGCTTATGGTTTAGGGTTTAGGGCTTAGGCTTTAGGGTTTAGGATTCAATGTTTAGGGTTTAGGATTTAGTTTTTAGGGTTTAACATTTAAGGCTCATGGTTCATGGTTTAGGGTTTAGGGCTTAAGGCTCAAGGTTTAGGGTTTAGGGCTCATGGGTAAGGGCTGAATATTTAAGGGCTAGGGTTTAGGGCTTAGGATTTAGGGTTTAAGCTTTATGGTTTAGGTTTTAGGGTTTAGGGATCATGGTTTAGGGTTTAGGGTTTAGGTTTAGGGCCTTCGATTTAGGGTTTAGGGTTTCAATTGTAGAATTTAAATGCTAAAATATTTAGGTTGAATGTTGAAAGCCTAAAAATTACCTATGTATTGACCAAATTATACTATAAAAACTATCTCCTAAACCGTGACTAATGGAGTTGTGAGACTAGTTCCATAAGGTGCAGAGTGACCCTAATTTCTTATATTTACATAAATAAATTTAAAGTATAAGAAATAATAAAATATAAATAATAATAAATGAAAAACTTATACTTATTCGAGCCATGCCTCAAGGCTTGGGATCCAGTTTGGATCCCCAAGCTTGAGGCATGGACTTGCACAAACACAACAAACAACGTGTTTTTGCAGGAAAATATAAAAATGTCACTTCCTCTATGATAAATCAAAATAAAACAATCGATCCATTCAAAAAAAAATTATACCACAACGTAGAGCAGAGTTACTTCTTTCTAAAAATATGATTTTTCAAATTTTCTGACTAATATAAGGTTTCCATATTATTTATTTTCTAACTATGCCTTTTCATAAGAACTTTTGAATTTTAAATGTTTATCTTTTCTCATGTATCTATTTTTGGGGTGATTGAAATTAAATTTTTTTATACTAACACAAACTATGCATAATTCTATACATATTCAAAAAAATAAATCTAATTTTAGATATTTTTTGAGGTAGTTAGGGGGTCATGGTCGGGGCTCTGTTATTTTTCAAAACATAAAATTTCTGTACTAGAAAAATTATAAATAAAAAAATACTTGCTAAAAAAATCTAAAAAAATCTAACACAAACTAGATGCTCATAGTTATCTTTCTACCAAAGGGTTTTCAAAAATACTAAATGGTGCTCAAAAAATGGTGGGGGCACGAAAGTCACTATATTATGTTTTTTAACAAAAATAGGAGCACATGTTGGTATTTTAGTTATTTGACCCACTTAAACTTATTCGTTTTCAATAAAATTTAGTAGCTTAGAAACTAGACTCAAAATGCTACGATTCATATTTCTACAACATCTTCCAATTTTTAGTGTAACTATTTCAAAAACTCGCATACAAGTTGAAGTTTTTATTTTTCGAAAAATGCGTCGACTTAAGACCCCTTTTGCCCCCAACTTGGTGCACTTACCCACATCTACATTATCATTTAGAGTGGTGTCCATTGGATATCCTCCTAGCCATGAATCGGCTAATGGTGTTGGCCAAAATCTCAAACTCTAGTCTTGAAATTGTGGCACTTGAGTCTCCAAAAAGTTAAAGTTCTACTATTAGTGGAGGAAAAGATGCTAGTGGTCGACATCCGGAAGTACAAAGGAACTAGAGTTTCCAATCTTGTCCAATTATGGGACAAAAACAACCTACATTGGACAATATAAAACATGGTTTGTTGGAAAACATCCTGGTGGCTTCTCTCTAGTCAACCACAAGCACACCATCTTCCAAACCAACTACCGTAGGGAATCACTATCAACCATTTAGGCATCGTAGTGCACAACAATGTCTCTAAACCACCATCTCCCACACATTCGCGCCCCGCCCACCCCTTCCCTTTCTCCCCCACCGTCCCCCTTCCCCCAAACACCATTGTAGGACTAGTTTGTTGTGTTGGCAATGGAAACAAACCAACACTCCAAATAGACCTTTCAATATCCATCAACCCCAAAGGACCATATGTTGGGATTGATTGGCATCACTCCCTCATTCCCAATGTCATCTCGATGTAGAGGCACTTGAACCCAAGAGGATTTGGTGCGGGACTCTCAAGAGATTGAATTGACTTGTAGTGCCCACTTCCCTTTGGCAATGTTCAAATTAGATTAGTTACATATCTCACAATTAGGACCATTGTACTTGATGAAACGAACATAGGATGCCCATACTAGTATACTTGATTTTTGTAGTTTAGAGTTTGACACTATTGCTCTATTTTGATGGCATGGAGTGCCAAAGTGTATAAAATGGAAAAACTTATATCCTTGATGCAAATTTGGACTATGGAATGATCATGGAATCATGCTTATCATGCATATTTAATGATGATATAAATAGATGTGTTTTCGTATTTTGATAATGGTTTGATGAAACAAATGGAACACGGGAAAATTATTATTTTGATTGTGTCAATGAAACTTAATGTTGTGAGGTTCGTATGGGATGTCGATATGTTTGATGTATGGTGGATGTGTTTCTTATAGTTGGTATACTCACGTTGATTTTATAGTATAATTATTTTGGGCGGGTATGATATGTGCCTTAAGTGTGCGAGATGGAAACAAGTGTACGCAATTAAACATATTCATACCAAATTGAGGATAAAGGGCACCAATTCCTCAATGGCTCACTAACCAACAAAAATCACTCGATGCATACATGTGAAACCGTAGGATCATAAATTGACCGCTTGCTTAGTATGTGTGTGTTATCGATTTATTTTATTATTTATTTAATTTTCTAGTTTTATGGTGTATTTTTCCCCTTTTAAAACTCTCATATTGATTAATCAAGTTTATTTTATTTGTTTAAGTGCTTAATCAATTAATCTAACTCTTCTATTTTTATAGTTTGTCTTTGACTAGTCAAGTGGTCGATTTTATTTTATTTTTGGGAAAAATTCAGTTTGAGCTTAATTTTGGAAAGTGTGGGATAAGTGACACTTATTCCAAACTCTCCAAACTAGGCATCATACTTAGCCATGGGGTAGGGGGGATTTTTGAGACTCCGTTCACCTTTTTGAACTCATAATTGACCCTAGAATGTTCCCAACAAGCAATGTCATAGATTTTGTAAGTGAGTGGTTGGGAGGATACTGACTTTTAGAAGTTTCTTGCTTACATAAAGATTTTTAAATGATTTTTAAGGGCATTTATGATTTAGGGTTGGGGTTTTGCTTGGTTTTGGGAGTTGGGAGTTTGCCACTTGGCAATCCTTTATGTGCATGTTTTCTTTTGGTTGATTTTCTATATATTGAAATTTTGGAGAAGTTTTAAGGGTTCTAATGGTGAATACAATTTCATGTTTTGGAAGCTTATTATTGTCGAGTGTGTGGAAGCTTGGCTTCCTTGTGGATTTTGGAAGGATTTTATTGAAGTCTTGGGGCAATATGAATAAGAGGTATGTTTTACACATGTGATTGTTATTTGTGAGAAATATCATTTTTTCCCTCTCTCTATTGAATTGTTTGTGTTGTAATTTTATTGCTCTTTGGAGCATGTTTGGAATTGCATTTTATTGTTGCTAACTTGCATAGCACTAATGTGGGCATACGCAAGTAAAAAGTGTTCCACATGGACAAAAATCAGCCTATACTTGCAGGGGAAACTGCCAGCCCCCTCTCCAGCCACCTCTTAATTTTACGGGGCAAAAAAAGTGGAGCTCCTATTTTTAGACTTGAATTCTATTATTTCCCGTAGATGGCTTCAAAAAGAAACATAGAACCTTCTGCTACAAGAAGATAGGCGCTGAAGCCCTCCATGGAACCATGCTCTAACTAAGGCATTTTATCCTTGGCACTCTGTTTCACGCACTTTTCCCACCTATCACACATATTATAGCGCTCACTCTTCAGTGCCGACTCAACAGTTAGTTCCCATCATGATCCCTTCCACTGCTGCATTATAGCGCTCTGTGCCTCGGTCATAAATCAAAATTTGTAGGGCCAAATGCTGCATACTAGGAAAACAAAGGTGATTCATGTCCAAACTATGTTAGAGTTATGTTCTCCATGCCTCCCTAGTTTTGCCCAAAATGAGTCGAGAAAACTCGTGGAACTCTCTATCTGTTACCTCGACAAAGACGTTAATGAGTCTTTGGTAATTGTGAGTGCCCCTGAACATAGCGAGACTTAGTGAATGAAAATTTGCTCCTTCCAACTATTCCTCCACCAAAAATTTGAAGGAAGACATTGCCATACATCCCTAACAGTGCACTGCAGAGCAACCGTAGAGTAATCACCTATTACATTAACTTAGGAAACAAACCATGATTATAAAATTCCTTTTGGTGTCTCTACATGCACTGGTAATGGATCTGATACAAACAGCCCTTCTTATGTGTACTTAATGCTCCTGAACTACTTTTGTGGTTGAAGAAGGTACTACTAAAGCTTTTTATGACTTTGACAGTAAACTATATTTGGTTGTCCACATCCCCTATAACCAATACCTTAGATTAACACGGTAAAATCCCATATGTGTTGTACCTTCATTGAGCGTGTAAATCTCTGATCTGCTCCACAAAACTACAGTTGTTTCTCTGTGGAGTTAGTAATGAGAAAAGAATGGTAACTGGGTGAAATACATTAAAACTAAGCAGAGAGAGGATGAAAGCCACGGAAACCAATCCTCTCAGGGCACTTACTCAGCGCCCATATCCTATCAAATATAATCTTTATGGCTATAAGGCTATAAAGACTTGGCTCAGATTTGTTCCCTACTTCCCTTTGCTGACCCACAATTTAGTGAAGCTTGGGGATTACCAATGCCACTTATTATAAACAAGTGATCAGGGTAATTCAAAAAGGATTTGGATTGTTTTCTCTGTTGAGTTGTGGTCCGGCCGTAAGATGGATTTCTTAGTGCCATGATGGCAAGGTTTTGAATCCTGGTGGGTTCATCCATCCCGCAATAATCTGGCAATACAGTGTTACTTACAATTGGAGATAGGTACCCTATCACAAGGGGGTTTGTCTATTCTTGAAAAACAAAATGATGCACTTCTTCAACTCCTGACCATAATTAGATAACTGCTAAGTACAAGGATGCCCATCTTGCTAGTGTTAAATAGTCATTTGAGCTACTGACAGAAAACAAAATGGATATCAAGGAAAAACCAGCATTAAACAACATTATGCAGGAATTCGACATTATAAGCACATGATGTTCAGAGTTAATTGTTCGTTTGAAAAAGAAAAAGCCATAGAAGTGCAACATCGGCTCAACAATGAATAAAATGAAAATTAAAAACTATCGGATCATCTAAGAACTCATAATTTGTAGCAAACATATTTTTAAAACTTGGTGGTGTTGTTTAATCTGTAACCCTTAATTGAATTAGAAATAGAAATACAGTGAAATCAAAACTCTATAGAAATTATCAGTCTGACCTTGTTTGGTGTCCTCGGATGTGTGTATCTGATTGTAAAATTTGCCTCGAGTATCTATGAAACACCTGGTTATTTGAAACCATTGCCATTGCTTTCGTTTCCTTCGTATCTAATATTATAGAATAACGATCCTCCCGCTCTTCAGCGTATTCTCTCTATTTTTAGAAAAGAGGTTTTTTCTCTCGTAAGATATTTTGGAATTTAGGATTTGGACACAGTTTTGTTTAGGTGTGATTAATTTAATATTTGAATTTAATATTATGTTAGCTTAAATACACATTGTGATAATAATATCTAGTACTAATTCATCCCTTCATAATGTAGGATTATTTGAGGAACATTGGAGAAATATAGATTGAAATTGAAAGAATAAGAAGATAGGTCATTTAAAGTCTCATGCATATTTAGTATTGAAATTCTTGTTGACCCATCTTTAGTTACAATGGTTTATTACAAGTACAATTGTATATGTAAAAGTTGAAAAGCTATAGTCAATAGTATACAAGTAAGGTTTTTTAAGGAGCTTCTAAATGTAAGACAAAAGCTTTGAATCTATGTATGTGAAGAGATGAATCTAGAAATGAATATGGTTGTGTGCTCATTATATACAACCTTAGTAATACCAAATTTGTCTAGAACATCATTTATGCATATCATTTGTCAATACCCTTAAATCAAAGAAATTGTAACATTATGAATCTACTCACTTTTTAGATTTATTTGCAATAATTAGTGTAGTTGTTAGTTATCAAGGTATGAGTACATTAAGACTTGAACTTAAGCTCAACTTCTACATCCAATATGATGGAAAAGATTCAGACGCAATAAAGAGGTTGTGATAAAGATGCCAACATAGCTATACATTTTTCTTATTTGGTAGTAGTTATCAAATTTGAAGGGTTAGTTTAAATTTCAAGTGAAAAGGTATATATATTCATCCAACTGTTTTGTGATGTAAAGTGGCAAGACTACCATTTTGTACTTATCTTAATATATCTACCACTTACACATTACATGGCCAACTTTGAGCACCTTCCCATTTTATCCTAGCTCCCTACATCCCATAAACAACCACCACCTCTAGTTCAACTTGTCACGAGACATTAGAAGTTTGTTATTAAATATATGACAAACACTCATCCATCAATGTTTGAGTTTTTGTCATCGCAGGATAGGTTCATATGGCCTAGACATTACCGTTGTGAGTATTGTCCATGTTCCATGAATGCATCCTACCGATTCTAATGATCATATTATCATTTGGGCACTTTGTATGGTTGACCTAAGTGATATTATTGGTAGACTCAAGAGTATTGCATTTTCATGATTACGAGTTTTGTCTTCAAATGATATTAATCCCACTAGAGTAGATATTGATGCTTACCATGTTTTCCTTGTGGAAGTAACATTAACTTCTACCAATTTATATATTTAAAGGGTTGTGAATTTGCATGTCCATACCACTTTAGTGGCTATACTTGTTATGACCATTACTAACATTGTGATTTGTGAAAGGCATGTTTTTCATGGTTAGTCATCAATTATTATGATTGTTTATCAATCTTGGAATAGGAAGTGATTTGAAACTTGCATGACTAATAGAAGAAAAGCATGATTACCACTTGGTGAGAAATGGGCTTTCACTCCATGAAAGGGCATATAATTACAAATGCCTTTTTTATCATTATCATTGTGTGGATTGCTTTGATATTGAGCGATATAGGAAAAAAATCCCTTGGAATTTGTTGAGTGGAAGAATGAAACATCTAGACAAATTTTATGGGTTGTAGACCCAATAAAGAATGAGAAGTGATGTAAATAATTTTGAAGTCCATGTTATAACCAAAGTTGACTTGGCCTTTTCCATCATTAGGTGACATGGTGATAAGACAAACATGGTGGAGCTTGATTTGGAGATGCACGAGTCTTGATATGGTGATAACCATTTATTCTCATACCACTAAAATGAATCGTTTACCTTGTTGGGAGCTTGTTTTTGAAGGAATTTCACATGAAACCCTAGATTTGGAAAATTAATTTAGTTACAAGCATTTACTTAGAATCCCTAAATTTAGGGCTAGAATCAAGGTGTAGTCACAAAATCACACACTTACTACTATTATTATACCGCTAAGTATGTTGTTTTATATATGGATCTTGTGTAAGAAAAGTATTCATTGATGACCCATTCCATTGTCTAGTCATCTATCTTGTTGGTTTTTGTCATTGTTTGTCTTGCACATTTGTCATTCAATCGCACAATTCTAGTTAGGTCTCAAGGAGTCTTATCTGTTAGTACTCACTCGGTATCGTCACTAATCTTTGACTAGGGTGCGTAGATAGGGATTAGGGCACCGGGGTGCCCTGGTCCCCATCACACTTGATTTTGGGTAAGTGCACCAAGTTGGTGGACAAAAAGGGGTCATAAGTGGATGTCATATTGCAAAAAACAACAAAATCTCAACTTGTAGGGATTATTAGCAATACACACACTCAAAATTAGAAAAAATATATAAATATGAATCGTAGCATCCGGAATCTAGTTTCTAAAATACTAATTTTTTTAAAAAACGGACAAGTTTAGCTATATTAAACACTTAAAATTATATGACTTGGTTTTTGTTTTTGAAAAAACCTATAAGATTGTAGTCCGTTTGCCCGCGATTTGGATGACCAAATCTTGTTATTTTTTTTTCCTTTGGTGAAAAGTTAGATGTAGTTGTCTATCTTGGGATGGATTTTATTTTGTATTTTTTCGAGCAATATTTTTTTTTATGATTTTTTCGTGAAAGTGGTCTAAAAAGATTTAGAAAATGGAGCGCTTTCCATTTGCCCGCCATAACTATATCAAAAATATCGAAATCAAATATATATTTTTTTAACGTGTATAGAATTTCTCCACGCTTGGGATGGTATAAGTTTTGGCACATTTTAATAAGTGAAACAAAAGTTGCAGTCTTAAACGTAGACATGAACATTCATGGGAAAAAATGTCTTAAAGACCTATTGTTAGTAAAAAATTATAAAATGATATTTATCTTATTCTATTCACTTTAAAATCAATATTTCTACGAAGCTAACAGTCTCCCCTATGCGATGACACCATTTTTGTGAAATGTTTTCAGTTTTTTAGCATGGTTCAAGTTTGTGGAAGAGAAAATTTGAAGTTTTTTGACCCTTTACACTTCATAATGACCTTTTATAGCTTTGGTTGGGGCAAAACAAAGATTTCCCAGCCTTAGGGTCGGATTTGAAGATATAGATAGGACCACACTTGCGGTTTATAAACAATATAACCACGATCACGCTTTATAAACCGCGAGCACAGGTTTATAAAGCGTGATCGTGGTTTATAAATCATATTTATACGCATCCCAATGTTCTAATTACCATGTGATTTTTACTATTTGACTTTACCGTATGAATTACTGTGAAATTTTGTCATTTTTTGCATGTTTTTCTTATCACCGAAGTAAAACATCATGGGAGACAAGAAACGAAGTCAAAAAGGAAGTCATTAAGTAAAAAAATACCAGACGAATTAGAGGTAAACAAATTTCAAAATGCTGAGCGAATGCAGAATCTTCGTGAATCAAGAAGAGGTTCATCTTCAACCCCTACTATTGTAAGCAATGAGGAACCAGGTAATGTTTCTACTATCAATGTTGAAGTTGAATTAAATACTCGTGATGAAAATGTTTTTATTGTCAATGTTGAAGAAGAATTAAATACTCGTGATGTA